>CAWUFW010011013.1:0-649442 GCA_963921515.1 Calotriton arnoldi | reverse complement strand
GCCGCCCGCCATCGTAATTGGCCCCATAGTTATTTATGAACCTGTCCTGGCTGCAGCTCTGCAGACAAAAGCTATTAAAAAATAAAAAGTACAGGAAAACGACAAACAACACAGTGATCAGAAGTTCACCACGGCAAAGAAATTCAGAGGAAATGAAAGAGAAAGTGGGAGAGAGTTTTGGAAGGAAGAGCAAAAGGAAAAATACATAAAAATAAGAAAGGAACTGTGGATGAAAGGATGAATGCAAGGATAAAAGGGCTGATGAATGGAAGGGGAAAACAAGATTTACGTGGGTGTATGAAAGAAAGTGTCTGTAATGATGAAAGGCTTAATGAATGGTTGGATGGATGAATAGAAGACTGGATGGAAGGATGAAAGGATGAACTGGTGGGCTGATATAAGGAGAGTAAATTGGTGGATGGATGAAAACGAGTGAATGGATGAATTGGTAAAAGTATGGTGGAATGTTTGGAAGTGTGAGTCGAAGGATGGATGCAAGACTATAATGATGAGAGGGTAGATGGATTGAATAGCGAAAGGATGGATGCATGGGTGGAAACATGAAACGATGGATAGATGGATGGATGCATGCATGACTGGCTTAAAGGATGGAGAAATAGATGTGCAGAGGGCTGGATTAAGGGACCTCATCGAGAGTGGGTAGAGTTTAATCGCTTAGCTCATCTGACGGCATTCGAGGAATGGATCAAAGTGGGGGGTGTTTTAATTTTCTGGCTACTCCCTTGTTGTAGACAGTTCAGCTTAAAAAATTTCTATTATTGCTCTCAAACAAAGTTTTTATTATAGACATGACCCCTTTAAAGTATCAAGGCAGTGCCCTAAAGGTTACAACAAAGAACTATTACACAACAAGGTCCATAAAATCACAATTATTCAGTCCAAGCATGAAGAGTGAACCTTAATATTTCTTTCAAGGCTGAAATAAAAGGCAATCAAGAAATGAAAGCTAAAAGTGAAGAGTCTGCCCATCAGAGTCCACAATTCAGTAAAAATATTCTGAAACTCAATTTTACATACCCCTCTGCTTTTTCATAGAATATGAATGTCCATTGGGTGGAGTCGTCCTTAGTATTCCCTCTTGTCAGAATAAGCACAGTATGGAAATTATATTTAGAGATGTAATTGCCTCTGTTACTTCCTTACCGTTTCTCAGCGAACACCGTGCATCAAATAACTCCAACAGTTCTTTTCCTGCTTTTCATGGTTTTCCTCAAAGCTGGACTGAAAGGGAAAAGGTGGCAATTACTTAAATCAGTCCAATATCCTGCTATAACATTAAACCAGAAAGTAGGTACAAGGTGACGGACCAATCGGTTAGCACTTCACTTTCTCACTGCTGCCTTATCAGGATTGTTGTGCACGGGACTCCGGCACCTGTCACCTTTTGGTGCCTCTGGTTACAGATTCTCACAATGTTTTAAACAACTGGAGGTGCACTAAACATAATACAAAAAGTCCAAATTATTTCTTTCTTTTCGTCTTTTATTTCAAAATCAACAATGGTGCACAAATACAGCCAACGCGTTTCGTTCCTCAATAAACAACAGTTTTTGAAACTTCATCAGGGCTTAAATGGAAATGAAAGAGTATATATGTATCTCACGCCAAGGTAATAACACTCAGTGATTCTTAAAATACAGAGTTCATCTCCAGACACTGTTTGATAACAAACCTGAGCAAAGAAAGGTAAAACTAATGGGATAACTTAATAATACATCACAATGATATCCAATAAAGGTTCAAGGTGCCAGCAAATCTCACCTAACTTATCATTGCCGAGATCAAGGTCAATCTTAGTCGTGAACAAGTATTATCAACTATTATCATCAATTACAAACTTCTACTAATCTGATTCACAGAATGATCAGTTAGGTGAGATTTGCTGGCACCTTGAACCTTTATTGGATATCATTGTGATGTATTATTTGGACTTTTTGTATTATGTTTACTGCACCTCCTTTGTTTAAAATCCTGCTAAAACATGTTTGGGATGAACACATCTGGAGTTACCTGCATTTACTCCACTCATGTACAGCCACTCCACAAGATCATCAAGGAAGAAGACAATGATTAAGGCAGGAAATTCGGAACACTGTTCCCCTCCCCATGAGTTTAATCCATGTTGGCATATACACAGTAAAGGTGGTGCGGGGCTATAAGGCGCATCGGATAGAATACCGATGTCACAAACATCGATGTTCTAAATATCGAAAAAAAATATCGGCTGCAAAAATATCGACTCCAATACCTCAACAGGTAAGTACAAAAATATCGAATCAAAAATATCACGGTAAAAAATATAGATGTAAAAAATATTGTTTTAAAAATGTATATAAAATAAAATAATATATAGTAAATATATTAAATATTAATAATATTTTCTAACAAAATAAATTACATTTAATATACATTTTAACTAAATATAACAAATAAACTTAATTAAAAAAAATATAAACACAAAAACATAATAATTTATACATATACATATATTTACTTAAAAATAATTTATTAACTATTATCTTTATTTAATTTTTAAACTTTAAAATTATATAAAAATATATATATTTATCAATAATTTAAAATAAAAAAAATTCTATAATAAATTAAAACATTAAACTATTAAAAAAAATATAAACTTACATTTCCCAATACAATAAGTGCAACAGTAGGGAAAGTGTTGGATAGCGGAATAATACAATTTACTATTCCAACTCCAGTGAGTGCAACAGTGGGGAAAGTGTTGGATAGCGGAGAGGTAAAAATTGCTATTCCCAATCCAGTGATAGCAACAGTAAGAAAGTTTTGGATAGCGGAGGGGTAAAAATTACTATTCCCACTCCAAACACTGCAACAGTAGGGAAAGTGTTGGATAGCGGAGGGGTAAAAATTACTATTCCCACTCCAATGAGTGCAAAAGTAGGGTAAGTGTTGGATAGCGGAGGAATTAAATTTACTATTCCAACTCCTGTGGGTGCAACAGTAGGGAAAATGTTGGATAGCGGAGGGGTAAAAATTACTATTCCCACTCCAGTGAGTGCAACAGTAGGGAAAGTGTTGGATAGTGGAGGGGCAAAAATTACTATTCCCACTCCAGTGAGTGCAACAGTAGGGAAAGTGCTGGATAGCAGAGGGGCAAAAATTACTATTCCCACTGCAGTGAGTTCAAGACTAGGGTAAGTGTTGGATAGCGGAGTAATTAAATTTACTATTCCAACTCCAGTGAATGCAACAGTAGTGAAAATGTTGTATAGCGGAGGGGTACAAATTACTATTCCCACTCCAGTGAGTGCAACAGTAGGGAAAGTGTTGGATAGCGGAGGGGTAAAAATAACTATTCCCACTCCAGTGAGGGCAACAGTAGGGAAAGTGTTGGATAGCGGAGGGGCAAAAATTACTATTCCCACTCCAAAGAGTGCAACAGTAGGGAAAGTGTTGGATAGCGGAGGGGTAAAAATTACTATTCCCATTGCAGTGAGTTCAAAACTAGGGTAAGTGTTGGATAGTGGAGTAATTAAATTTACTATTCCAACTCTAGTGAATGCAACAGTAGGGAAAATGTTGGATAGCGGAGGGGTAAAAATTACTATTCCCACTCCAAGGAGTGCAACAGTAGGGAAAGTGTTGGATAGCGGAGGGGCAAAAATTACTATTCCCACTCCAGTGAGTGCAACAATAGGGAAAGTGTTGGTTAGCGGAGGGGTAAAAATTACTATTCCCACTCCAGTGAGTGCAACAGTAGGGAAAGTGCTGGATAGCAGAGGGGCAAAAATTACTATTCCCACTCCAAAGAGTGAAACAGTCGGGAAAGTGTTGGATAGCGGAGGTGCAAAAATTACTATTCCCACTGCAGTGAGTGCAAAAGTAGGGTAAGTGTTGGATAATGGAGGAATTGAATTTACTATTCCAACTCCAGTGAGTGAAACAGTGGGGAAAATGTTGGATAGTGGAGGGGTAAAAAAAACTATTCCCACTCCAGTGAGTGCAACAGTAGGGAAAGTGTTGGATAGCGGCGGGGCAAAAATTACCATTCCCACTCCAGTGAGTGCAACAGTCGGAAAAGTGTTGGATAGCGGAGGGGTAAAAATTACTACTCCCACTTCAGTGAGTGCAACAGTAGGGAAATTGCTGGATAGCACAGAAACCAAAATTACTAATAAAAAATATTACAAAATTTAAAAAATAATAAATGAACAATATTTTAAAAACATAAAATTAAATATATAAAACATATCAAAAGAACACATATTATAATATTAATTACATATAACAAAAAACCCTGCAAATAATATATAAAATAAATTACTAAATACATTTATAAACAATAATAATTATTTAAAAGTAGCAAATATTAACAAACAAAAAAATTATTTAAAACAGAAATATATTTATTTTATTTCCTACCCTATAACACCACACCAATAACAAAACACTTCAACATTTTTAATTAAATGTTTTTACATAATTAACATAATTAATAATCAATGTAAAAAATCTTATTAATAAAAAACAAATAACTAGATTATCTTCTGAAATCTTGAAACCTTCGGTGTTGAGGAATCAGATGATCTTGACTTGCCACTACATGCAATCGTATCTAGTTAAAGTGCATAACCCACGCCATAGGTTTGTGTTAACCCGCTTTCGATTGGATATTTTCCATCGTCTAATTTGTTTCCCTATTGTTAACAACTGGTCACCTGACCTGGGGAAATGCCCTTGTGATGATATTTCACCTCAGAGTACTATGCACACAGTGCTTTTCTGCAAATATTTTTCCGAACTGATAAAGAAACTTATCAAACCCCTGTTGTTACAGTTGGGCTTTGTGCAATGTCGCCCCGCTTTTATACATCTACAAATGTTGCCGAATTTATATACATGTGTAGTAATGTCACGATTTTTGCTGGCCGTTACTAAATATAGAAAGCAACTGTAAATAACATTTGTATGATCATTCAGTTGATAACGGTTTTACATATATTATAGCTTGATGTACATAATTTTTTACTTTTATACTGTTTTTAACTTTTCGCGATGGATGTATTTTGCAGCTTTTATGATCTACTCTGTAAATCTAATAAAGCTTACTTTGTTTGTTTGTTTGAGTACACATGCTTTAACACTATGATATTCACAACACACACCTAAATCAAACTATAAAATAATAAAACACAATTAAATATTATTTTTAAAAGAAAAACAATTACTATTAACAACTAATAATTAAATAATTTAAATTCATTTAATACCCACCCTTTACCCCTTTAAAAGTAAAAACAACACACAAAAAAATAAATATGAAATAATTAACATTAATTAACAACTAAATATAATTAACTAAACACAAATTACTTCCCACCCTTTACTTCTATGAAAAGCACAACACACGCCTAAAATTATTTACCCAATTACCATAATTAATTACCAATTAATTTATTAAAATTATTTAACTACAAATTATTAATTCATAAATTAAAAATAAATTACTTCCCACCCTTTACACCTATAAATACCACAACACACACCTAAAATTAATTACACAATTACCATAATTAATTACCAATTAATTAATTAAAATTAATTAACAACCAATTATTAATTCATAAATTAAAAAGAAATTACTTTCCACCCTTTACATCTATAAACACCACAACACACACCTAAAATTAATTACACAATTACCGTAATTAATTACCAATTAATTAATTAAAATTAATTAATAAGCAATTAATAATTAATTAAGAATAAATTACTTTACACATTTAACACTATAACATATCAATTAAACAAATATTAATAAATAAAAACTAATCAATACATTTAATTTAATTAAATTACTTCCCACCCTATTCCCCTATAGACCCCCAACCCGCAACAGAACTAAAAACGCTAAATTCAAATAAAAAAATATTTAATAAATTTAATATAATTAAATTACTTACCTTAAATCGATATTCGTGACCCGATATTCCTGCTGTCGATATTTCTGTCCCATGATATTAATGACTCGATATTTGTCTCTGCACCTGCCCTTGCACCCTCCTAATCTGCGAGTCCTCTGAATTTGTTATCCCAACTCAGAGCCACCGCACTGCCCTCCACCGCCCACCCTGACGCTCATTCCCTCTGGTTGCGGGAAATGAACATCCAACAATCCAACTTCAGGGCAGGGGACGGGGCAAAATCACAGCTGGCCCTTTAGCGACAGCTGGCGTCTGACTTCTCTGTAACCTGTTTTCTCATGTATACACCCAGGTAAATTTGACCTTGAAATAACGTTATATTAGCATTGTTTGTCTAATTATATATAGTTTCTTCATCTGATTCACTGATTCCTGAGTTTTGCCTCCATAAGCTGTCTATGTTACATCATTATTTTAGTGTTCTAAATAACCTTAGCACACTGTTTCTATGTTAACTAGTTTACGGTTAATGTACTTGAACCTAAAAATGTGGTGTCAGGCCTATTCTGTAGGTTCTGAGGCAGATGGAAAAGACTACACAGCAACATTTGTTTGAAAGTGCTTTTCATCCTTACTGTTATAGATTGCATGAAACAATCGCCATTCAGAGGTATGTATTTTAAAATAGAATACCATCTTTAAACCATGTGTAGAAAAACAGAGCAAACACAATGATGAAAAAGAAGCCTATGGCACAAGTGTTTGAGGAATGTAGGACTACAAACATTTTCCCCTGGTTCTTGTGTTATTGTTGGACTGTGTGAATGAAAGTAGGGGCAAGATTTATCATTATTTGATGCAGCGCAATGAAGCAAGACAACTTGCTGCACTGCGACATTTGGAGAGGGCAGAAATTTGCCATATTTACTAACATATGGCTCTTTCTCCTTTCGCTGGCACACTAATTGCAGCCCAGCTCCAATTGCATGATGGTGCAAAAATGCCTGCTTTGCAGGCAGGATTGTTTTTGTGCAGGAAGCAACACCTTCTTTCACAAAAATAATCCTTAGAGGTGTTTTCCTCTTTCTAAGAGTTTTTCAGAATGCAACACACTTAGGGGTCGATTCCGATTCGGGCCGGAAATTTCTCCGACCGAGCCGGACCCGGAGAGATTTCCGACCGAATCGGACCCGTGCAGTCCGACCGAACGAGTACGATGCGTCCGTATGTTATCGGACTCGAGTCGGTCGGACTCCCATTGATGTCAATGGGAGCCGGTCGTACAACGCGTACGCGGGCTCCCATTGACTCAATGGGTGCGAGTCGGACAAGGGCGCCCCCTACAGCGGGTACGTGGCGAAGCGACTCGCGCCGTACACGCACAGGTAGGGGGACCCATGGGTCCCCCCTGTGTGCGACTCGCGCGGCTACGCGTACAGGGGGTCCGACACGGACCCCCAAAGTACGGCTCCGACAGCTCTTACGAGCCGGAGTGCGCGGCTCGGTCGGACTGCTCGCGGCGGCGCATCGTACTTACCCGGCCGGGAAACGTCTCCATTGCGCGGTGCGAGTCGAGTCCGAGCGAGTCGGTCGGAGCGGTTCGAGCCGGGAGCGAGTCGGTCGGAACGGTCGGGACGCCCGGACGAGTCGGTCGGCGATTTCGCATCGTACTCGCTCGGCCGGACCCGCGTACGGTTCGGTCGGGAAACAGGGCTCCGAATCGGATCCGGTAAAGCCGAATCCGATTCGGAGCCCTACCGGCCGAGATCGGAATCGGCCCCTTAGAAAGAGGAAACATGGAGGAGAAATAAAGATATTTATCCTTGTTGCACCTCTATCGGGAAGGCTTAGCATTTTGACGCATTCCCATGTTTGCCTGTCTTGCTAAATCTGTGACTGGGCAAAAATACATGGGTGGATGTGTGGGAACACCCACTCTCTATCCATGTAATGCCTTCCCGGTGCAAAGTAACTCAAGGCAGCGACTTGCACTGCCTTGCGTTAACCCAGATTTTCAAAGCAACCCAAGGCCACGCAAGGTAGCCTTACATAGCTTGGTAAATCTGACTTAAGGATCCTGTTGCCCTTTCGTCATCTGCATGATGCAAGGGCAATGCAGTACTTTGAAAAATCTGGCCCTGGGTGTTATTAGTTCTAAAGAATGTGAGTTCTTCATAAGTAATAAGTCCATAACCTTCCTGTACTGCGAGCCAAGAAACCCATTGCAGCACTTGACTCTCTTAGGGTAGCGAAGCAGATCAGTCCATGGCCTACTCAGAGAAGGTGGTGGGGGGTAGTACCCCCGCATGCTGGTATGCAACAAACAACCATCAATAAACCATTATCAACTTAATCAGTTTCCTTATAAAAAAAATGTTTACTTTATTAAATACACACAACAGGAAAACTATGCATTAATATACAAATATATACAGATAGGCAGATATAAACACCCATGGTGCAACCTCATAACATGTTACACCCATAGTGAGCTCTGAAAGCCTGGGAACCAAGAAAAAGAGGTATTGTCACTGAAGAGGCATGTCTACTGGCTTTGTCAGTGTGTCACTGCATAGATAAAAAAACTGAAATATATCATAGATAATTAATGCAACACTGTTGAAGTCACTATGGATGGTACCATATGTTACTATTCTATTTTAAAACTATAAAAATTCATTGTCAGTAAAGCATTACTCTGTCAACCTATTGTGTGCAAGAGTCTTTTTTTTACCACTGCAGCCACAGGACCAGTCAAAATGGAGCCCAGCATTCCAGAGCTTATCTGCAAATATATGAGCTTCAAGGGTGCTTGGAAACATTAGAGACTTCTCCCGTCTTAAGGCAATCTTTTTTGACACAATTTCTGTTAGGGATGAAGCCCCTCTGGCACCCCGCATATCCCTTGCTCTTTCTGGAGCACCATAAATAACAGGATACTAATTTTGTAGCTCCTCGTGGGGCACTTCAGTGCTCAAGGTCGTGAATATGCAATGAGCGTTTCCAAGTAGGCTTTCTTGTTTTTTAAATGTAGGGATTGTGCTGCGCTTTCCATTTTTTAGATAACCATGTGCTTGTTCCCACTCAGGCACATGGATGCTGGATTTTTTGGGGTGCCATAGTCAGAGCGCCAAGTCTCCTGTGGCCCTTTGTGAGTGGTGCTCCCTTGTTGTACTGTCCCGGGGGCTGGCTATATCTTCTGTGCTCCTGCCTGCTGGTGTCGGTGCATGCGGAAGGAGGATCCAGTGTGCTTCCTGCTTGCTTTGCCGCAGGTGGAAGGCTTGGTGTGGGGTGTGCCCACCCTCCATACATGGGCACCATGAGTAGATGAAGCACCATGCAGACTCTTCTGTCCCCTGGACCTTAAGGACTCCATGGACACACTTTCCGGTGGAGTGCAGTAGCGCTCATGGTTGATTTAGGATTGAGTTGGTGTGTCTGGCCCCATTGTACAAGGGGCCAAGGATCTTATGTGAAGGGGCCCGAACCATGCTGCCCTCGCATCAAAAACATTTACAAAGAGGTTGTACCTATTTCTAGACCCTTCTCCACCCTAGGGGTATTTTGGGATATCAGTCAGAGTGATAAGTGCTTCATTTTCTGTCCGATCCTTCCGGTGGACCAAACCTCTGGGTCTGTTTTCCCCCACCCCATAGGGCTAATTTACAGGGGGGAGGTGTTGTTTTGGTCCTGATGGCAAGCTCTAGTCTAGCCACCAGGAGAGTATTTCTCTGGCCTCTTGGCCTCTAAATGTATTTCCAGTTGTGGAGCTTGCATCTTACTACTCCTGTTGTTGAACCTGTTCTCTGTCTAGGTTCCTGGTATCTGCCTTGGCCTGTTGGTTCCTTCAGAAGCCCCTCTGCAGCCCAGCACCAGAGTACCCTCCCTGCCACATTTCCCAGATCCCATAGGGTTGGCCATAGTGCAGGGAGCCTGTATGTCAGCAACAGAATCAGAGCCCTCCTCATGATGAAGGTCATCCAGATGCAGGATCAGATTAGATAACTTCCAGAGGAACCCTCCAGGATCCACCTAAGCAAGTCCATCCCTGTTCTGCCCCTCAGACGGTATAAGGGGGACAACGTCACTGGCCCTGGAGAAACTCTCCTAGTCCCTGGGTGCCAGTTGGAGTCCAAGTCCTTAAGTTCATCCATCCAGTAGAGTGGTGCATTCTCCTTCCAGCTGGACATTCCCCCAGTATTGGTGTGTCCGGTTTAAGATGGTACAAAGCATGCTACGACAACACATGTCTGAACCACCCGGTCTCAACCACGACCATGTCATTACCACCCATGCATTTACCATGCAATTTTATGGTAAAGACATGATTGGTAAAGGGACATGTGTGGTAAAGATCATACCCCTGCCCCCATCCCTGAAAACTGTCCCTTTTCCCCAGCCTTGCCCTGAGTCCTAAAATTGACCCCACACCCTAAAAGCTACCCCAATAGCCCCACCGCCCTGAGCCCTAAAAACTGTCCCCCACACCTGGAAACTACCCAGCCCCCTGCACTGAGGCCTAAAACTGCCCTGTTAGACCTGGCATCTTTTGGCATGCTTCCCCTGTCTTTTTGCTTTCTGACCTCCCGGTTTTGACTCTGTTTTTGCTGGTTTAGTGTCCCTGTGCACTGTTGTTCAGTGTTAAAGTGCAAGTGCTCTTGTTGTAAATTGTGTTATGGATTGGTGTTTCCACAGAATTTACCATGAGTGAGACTCAGTTAGTGAGACTCACTCATGGTAAAAGTGAAAAACCAGATAGACGCAAAATGAAAAATACAATGAGCTTAAATGAGAGCAATTCATTTGCTAAACTATGGAAACGGTTTTAAAAAAAAGAGTCAAAACGTCAAGGATTTTGGTACTGTTTTCTTTCAAGGTTCCAGGCAATGTGGGCATTCCGTATCAAGAAGTGCTCGCCCAGTGTACCACAACAGTGTTAGTTTTGTACAGTTCAAGGCAGCTCAATGGGTAAAGGCTTCTACCACTTTGGATATAAAGTCATTTTCGCTTCCCAAACTGGCAAATTCGTAAAGGAGTTTTTTATGAGACTTTTACATTTGGATTTGACACGTAGGCGGCACTTCATAGTACCACCACTACCACCACTGGAGGCAGATCCACTGGACACAAGTGGAGAAGAGCAGCAAGTCCAGTGCCAGTGTGCTACACGGCACACAGCACAGTCCCCTGTCCGTCCCAGTCCAGAAAGTCCATCCAGGCGCAGGTCACGTCCGTCCACCAGCACAGCAGCCGTAGGCGAAGGTACGGTGTTTGCAGGGCTTGAGGGCAACATGCTACAGGTACAGCGCCTGCAAGCAAAGGCAATAAAATCAATACAGCGCCAGTTCACAGCGCACAACAACAACATGACCCAAATGAGGGAGGGCTTCATGGGCATGAATGGTGGACTGGAAGCACTATGCTCAGAGATGCGGAGAGACCGGGCAGCCAGGCGCAGGGAGAGACAGCGCCTCCACACCCGCCTGGACTTGTACACAAAGGCGGTAAACCACCTGTCCACTGCCTCATCAGTGCTGGCACGTCGCTGTGTCAGCATGCAGCATGAGATGGCACACTGCTGCCAGGATGTAGCCAAGGGCCTGGTGCAGGTCACACATGACGTGGACCAGCTGCGTGCAGCAGCCACAGGTGGCACAGGACCCCTCAGCTCACTGGAGGATGAGGAGCAATCCAGCAGGAGCAGCATCACTCCACCCATCCCACAGGACAGACGTTGCAGTGCGCGTCAGGGGAGACCAGCCGATGCCTCAGGGGAGGGCAGTGGGCACCCTGAGCGAGGGGCAACAAGCCGCGCACGCAGACGCTGAAGTGCTATGAGTGGCACATGGCATTGGGTGAGGAAACCCATTGCATCTGCACTCATATTTGTGAAACAGATTTGCACTGTGTGTTGAACATGTGCAAGCAATTTGGACTCACATAGTGTGCCCCCCAGGCTGTGTGACGGTGATTGTCCTGAACTGAAGGCAATTAAAACACAGTTTTGCACCAATCTGTAACATTGTGTCATCATTACTCACCTAGAAATAGTTCTGTGTGATCTCATCTCGCCTCTGGCGGCCAGACACTGCACCAACCCCACCGGCTGGTCTGCATCGTGGAGCTGGACCCTCCTCATCTGATGATTCAGAATCTGTTAGCTCCACTGGGGTGCCTTTCCTGGTGGCGATGTTGTGTAGCATGGCTCACGCGACCACGATTTTGCAACATGTTTCGGGGCTGTACTGTAGTGCACCTCCACTCTTATGTAGGCAGCGGAAACGGCTCTTGAGGATTCCGAAGGTCCTCTCAATGGCACAGCGGGTGGCTCTGTGGGCACTGTTGTACCTCCGCTCCCCAGCAGTGGCTGGACTCAGGTACGGAGTCATGATGTACTCACAAAGTGCATACGCACTGTCACCTGCAGGGAGTCAAGAATCAGGTTAAACACTGCCCTGCCACTTCTGTGCTTTACTGGTGTGTCCCTGTAAGCAATGCATTTACCTAGCAGGTAGCCGTCACCAAACTCTCCATCTGTGAGTCGCCGGTGGATTCCACTGTGGCGAAACATGATTGAGTCGTGGGTGCTGCCTGGGTATTTCACAACTATATCAGTGATTATATGTTTGGCATTACACACTACCTGTATGTTCAGGGAATGATAGGACTTGCGATTCCTGAACACATACTCATTCTATGAGGGGGAAATAGCGACATGAGTCCCATCTATGCAGCCAATAACGTGTGGGAATTGGGCTATCTGATAGAACTCCTGCTTGGTCTGATCTAGTGCCTGTTGTGTGCTGGGGAATTGGATGTGGTGATGCATCCTCTGCACCATTGAGTCAAGGAAAGCGCGGAAGAAGTGAGAAAGTGCACTCTGCGAGACCCCTCCTGCTGTGGCTATCACCCCCTGAAAACTCCCAGATGCCAGGAGGTGCAGTGAGCACAAAACCTGTACATGGGTGGGGATGGTGTGTGTCCTGCGTGTGGGGTGTTCTAGTATGGGTTTGAGTTCCTCTATTAGGTCCAGGATGCTGTCTTCGTCCAGCCTGTAGTTCACACGGATCTCCTCCACAGTACACTGGAACAGGGTGATGCGCGCTCTGAAGATCCTTTCCTGGCGTCTCCTCCTCTGTGCAGCAGCTCTGATACGCAGCCTCCTGGCTATCAAGTACAGCCCAGCCATTGTGGATCACCCCTGTGGCATTGTGGGCCTCTTTAAATAGGTTGCACCTGGTTACCACCTGCTCATACTTGGTGGTAATTGCAATGTGCAAAATTGCAAATTTCGTACATTCGCAAATTGTAATTTTTTCATGCATCTCATTTTGCGAATTCACAATTTGCGGACACGTTAATTGCGATTATCGCAATTCACGTGTCACAGATTGCGAATTCGCAAAATTATTCGCAGATTCTATGCCTCACAAAATTGCTAATCGCTAATTTTGCGATTAGCATTTTTGCTCACTGGTAAGCTGTTATACATAAGGATTCTCTGTTTTGCGATCGCAAACACCGTTTTTTTGCGATTCGCAGTGTTTGCGATCGCAAAACAGCTTCATACATATTGCCCTTTGTTGGATGATTAAGGCATCTGGCAGGAGCTGTAAGAAGCAATGATTCAGGAAGCACAACTTCCGTGGTCTGGCTAAGGGGTTAAAAAGGGTCTTGGTTTAGAAAGCAGTGCATGTCCACTCTGCAGTTCATTGCTTGATGGCTCACTGGCATGCATTTTTGTCATGGTTTCTTTGAGCTCTCAGGGACCCCATGTTCGCTTTCTTCTCCAATATATCCAGTTTTTAAGCAACTTCAATGGTATCTACAGAATAGTAGAAAGGCAGTCACAACAGTCTTCTATAAGCCAGTGGCTGGGGCAAGGGCTTGTTATCTTCTCCTGGCAGCTAACTCAACAAGCGGGTAAGGAGAAAGTCAGGCAAAACTTTATGATAGCCTTTTTCAATTGAGGAGAAAAAGTGAAATTTGAGCTTTTTCACACTTTGAGGAATACCACAAGCAGGTCCAGATGATTTTGCAATCTTCTCAACCTCTTAAAATACTAGGTCGAAGCACTACCACCAAAATTCCAGTGAGGTTGTGTGTGCTTTATTTTAAAATTCAAGTTGGATGGGAATCAAGGGTAAAGCCAAAGTTGTGGATTTGATTCTAATTTGTCTTTGCAAAAACTGGAGCATCTATTACACTGACCTGTGTGCCCATCACAGCTGTCTTAATGTGAGGGCTCTGACTTGTATTCATGGCCAACTAAGCAGGTGTTTTGATAGCTGGCTGAAGAATTGTATGTACATGCATGGTATATCTGGTTTATTGTCTGTAGTGTTCAGTGCCTCACACGGTGATTTCTCTGCTAATCTATGTGGCACTCTTGTTTATTCAACTTGCAGTTATGTTTGAAATCAGTAGCATATCTGGCTATGTTTAATAGGAGCAGGTGTGCAACCTCATTTACTTTTGCAGGGTTGCAGTAGTGTGATATTGTGACCCAGACTGGCTGGTAATGAACGTGATGGGGTCCAGTTGGCAGGTGCCATGTGGTGTACAAAGATACATGTCTTACCCATTGATGTGATGCCTTTCATTGTGGATTAATGTGCAGCATGGAAGGAGAGGAGCGGAAAGCACTGTTTGATGAAAAGTTTGGAGTGATATGCTGATTCCACTCACATAAATCCTTTTTGGACGGATGATCACTGACCCTTATCATTTGAAGTTATTGTCTACTATATTGATCTGCAAATATTGTGGGTTATCAATCATATATGATATATGACGTAGTCATATTGTTGGTGCTGATAATTTCCAGTTCCTTTGATATGGTGGTTCCTCTTGCCCAAATCATCTGTGTCAATCACAATGGTAGTGGAGGGATGGTGATGTAGGCTGAATGAGTTTGATGATTTTAAGTTGTATGAGACTTGTGCAAGCAAAGATATTTAAGACGGGCTTTATTTATGTTGGCATTTTCCCCGGCAATATGGCGTGGATATGGCATGGATATTGATTGTATTGTGTCTATGATTGGTTGTGTCTATCTATCTGAGCCTGTTTCTCCCTCTTGCTCATGCCACTTTTTTGTACAATGGACCAATTGGTGGACTTGCGTTCCTTTCCCCAATAGATGTACCATGAAGGTGTGTTTCCATGCCCATAGATGGTTTTCACTGTGATTGTGTGTGTGTGAGTGTGTCTGTATATGTTAGGGTGTGTGTGTGTGTGTGTGTATGTATGTGCGTGTTCAGGGAGGTTAGTAAGAGAGAGAGCACAAGAGATAGAGAGAAAGAGAGCATCAAAGGTGTTGTTCTGAATGAATGTAATCTTGCCATACACCACCACCACATATGTGCATGTATTGATTGAATGAACATCTTTTATACCACTTGAGTAGATTGATGGTGTTCCTATTGTGGTGCCTGTTAAGGCTCTCTTATGAGCCTTTAAACAGGCACCGCCATCGGCCACCCACTACAGGACTGCCTGACCTGGATTCCAGTCTGAATCCGGCGGGTTGTCTAATTATGGCTTTGGCGGTGTGGTGTGGGAGCGGGGCGCCGGCGTGGTGGCCTGCTCCTGCACTGCCAAAGTCATAATAAGGCCCTGAGTGTACTATGGTCACATGTACAAAGGTTCAGAATAACGAATCACAATTTGCTATTATTACTGAATTGCAAATTCTGCTCCGTATGTCTTATAGGACTAAAAAAATAATTAGTGATTCAAAAATGATTTGCTGTCATAATTTACAAAATCTAAAAAAACTGATTCAGTCGATTGCAAATGTATTTACATATTGCAAATGTCGCACATAGGAAGTGGATGGAAAAAACAGGAAGTACTAAACCACATCCTCTGCCTCCACATGCGTGGGTAGCAAAATTACGATATGTATACTTTTATGAAAATGCGAGCCAACGCTCGACCAACTCAGTGTTCTTTCCATTAAATAACTGCTTGTGGTGTATATACAGTGTCTTTACAAACTGCGTTTCATTTCAGTTATGAGAAGCATTATCCAATATATGTCCCACAGATACACCTTAAAAGTGGCACAAAACCCAACTATAATCATTCCTACACTTGTATACATCGCACCACAAGCTCCCACATCCTTTATTACAGCATATATAAGTAAGAGAGTACGTGTATTTAAACTTTTACACAGGCGCTGGAATTCATGTAACAAACAAATCCAAATGTCCTCACTACGTTTGGTGCTCCCTTTTCACATCTTGAGTCTTCAATTGGTCAAAAAATAGACACTAACCAATTTACTTTCTTTTATGCCCATTCTGTAACTTGCGCGAATCATACATCCTAAAATCGCCAACAAAACCTTCACCAGATATTATTGTATACAGTAAAAGTTTTCCTTTTAAGGTGTTAGCACGAGCATTGTGATTACTGTGTCTGTAGTAAGATTTATAATTAAATATTTCCTACTAGATTTTGAATAAATAAGTACGAAAAGTGACTTTTAGAAAGTTATCTTTTCCATGTCTGAAGCTCCTGGAGGCTAATTTGAGTTAGCTTCCCAGCAGCTTTCCCTGTCAGTGCTTAATCATAATGAAGTGTGAAAACTGCTCCCGGAGTAAGACAATGGCTTTGGCCTTTTGGGCCGGATGGGCTAGGGTTGAAGTAGGAGACACCTGTCAGCCCAGGAATATTTACTCCAAAGGAGTAAGGAATAAGGGCGAGGCCTGACCATACACAGTTAAGTATAAGGGCAGTTCTGAGCAATTGAAAGCCTCTGCTCTTTAGACTCTATGAAGATAGTTAGGCACCAGCACAGGGGGAACGGTAGCTGGACCCAGAAGCAGTTTGATGTAGCTGAGGAGGAGGGAGCTGCTCACCCTTAAACACACCCCTAGAAGCCAAAAGGCTCCCTTCCAGGGCAGAAGGTTTCTGCCATCCTTGATTTCCCTTAGACTAGTGCATTCTGGGCTTGTTTGTAGCAAAGTCAAGAGGATGTGATGCAAAAGCAAGTAGGATTACCACCAGGAACCTTTCCCCCATTGTCTAGGGAGTGTTCAAAAATTACCTCCTGGCTACTAAACTGAACAAAAATGTACCTCACCACCAGCTCCTCAGAATACTCTCTGGACCTGTGGAAGAACAGAAGATATGTAGACCTGCTGTTTGAGACCTGTGTGGAGATCTGATCCCACTTGTACCAAGGACTAATAAGTAGACTCAGTTTGATGTACTCCTTTGTGGCTGTAAGGACACACCAAGCTGCACAACGTCTTTTTTCTCACTTCCCAGCTGACCAGAAGCAACTGAAACTGAGCCGAACCCTGATGGTGGCCTCTACTAGAGTGAGTCCTGTCCCCTAAGTGCAGTCCCTGAGGTCCTGTGAGCCTTAGAAGTGGCCAGGAGGAACTGCTCCAGAAACTTTGAAATGTTGGCAACCTTTTTGGACCTCCAATACCTCTGGAGCTTCAGCAGGACCTCCCTGCAAAGGTATCTGATTTCGATATGACTTCGTCAGATACAGCTCCAGGCTTGCCCTGCTGGAAGATTGTGAGCTTCTTAAAAAAGGCAAAATTCACATTTTGACAGTGTGAAGGTGTGAAAAGTATTGGCCCAAAGAAAGAACTTAATGGGCTGCAAAATTTAGATTTCTGATGCTCTGGGCTTTTCCTGGCAAAACCAACATCATCAGCAGGACCTTGTACAGGGGCTTTCTACCTTCATGAGGAGTTTGGTGGATACAGCCTGCAACCTTGCCCTGCTATACGATTTCAACTTGCATTTCAGAGTGTAAGTCAGAAGAAAAAATCTTTGGCTGGGATATACCCGCTTAGACCCTGATAATGACTGGTATATTCCAACCTGTGCGTAAACCCATGTTTACGTATGGGTCAGAATATGAGTTGGTAGGTATTTAAAACATCCAATAATTATAGCATGCATTAAATACCTCGACCTTTGTTAAATTTCGGCAGGTCAAATCTGCTGAAATGTAATGAGGAAAACCATACAGTATTTACCATATCATGCTGGGCTTGGTGCATTAAACACCAACATCCGCATGGTATTCCACACCAACACGTAAAAGGTGCTACACACCCGATAAATAACATACCCCATGGTTTCATTATTTATCAGGTGCGATAAATAGCACCTGTTCTTGTAATCAGGGCCTTAATGTATCCGACCTACACACCATGGCTGTTGGCCTGAAATCACACATAGGTCATTTGCCACCAGTGACTACTAATTGGCGCTATTCATTTTTTCCTGATGCCTTATGCCATAAATGTTTAACATTTCATATCTCCAGTTGCCCTTGTTGGATTTTTGTTGTTTTAGTTGAATGTTGTTTAATATTTTATTTCTCTATTTTTATAAATTGGAAGGAGATTTTTACTCTGTTGTTTTTTTGACTTCTTAACTGTTTTGTTACTTCTAAATTCTTTGTACATTTTCTCTAAGTTAAGCCTTTCTATTTTGTGCCATAGCTTCTATGACTTGAGCTCAGGTTTAAACAATTGAAAGCTTGTGTTGGAGCTAATAGGTTGGTGACTTTATTACTTGTGGTGGACTACCATCCACCCAAGTTGTCTGGGGGTGAGTGTTTGATTTACTCTAACGCTCCGTCCATCATCCCCTTTGGTATCGCTTTGTTCGCCCTAAGTTGGCAGGGTATGACCAGACGTGGGTCCCTTGCTCACTTTGCCACTGGATTCAAGATAGCCTGGCTGATGAGGGTTTTGAACCCGAAACCGGTACCAGGATGCTTGTTTCCGGTCCAGGGAAGACTTGGCTTGGCAGTTCGGGCTGGACTGTTCCCATGAGGCACAGGGTCAGACTGATTTGCATATGGCCATGTCTGCACTGGGGTGGTGGAGTGAGCTAAAGAATGATGATGGATTAAACCCAGATCAGTTGACTGGGGGTGAGTGTTTGATTTGCTCTAACGCTCCGTCCATCATCCCCTTTGGTATCGTAATGTAACACAAGGGCATCATCTGTCCAACCAGTCCTTCTTTCCAAGGCTCACTTATTCATGAGTGATTCCTGCTTATTATTGTAGTTAGGGGGCATATTCTCAAGGACCTATCGCCAAGTTAGCGGTACTTTATCACAGCCAAAGTGGCGATAGATGTATCGCACCATTCACAAGCTGGTGCTAACAGCCGATATCGCCAGTTTTCCTGCGATAGCAGCCGCAAAAAACATTGCCACGGATGACACCGGCAACTAACGCTAATGAGATGCAGAGTAGGCGTTCCTGTGCAAAAAGCCGCGACAAACACCACTTCGCAATATTCTCTACGGCCAGCCAGATCGGCGATAAGATCACAAAACAGGTGATAAGGCGCGTTAGCAGCAGGGATTTAACACCTGCTCCTACCTGGTGTTAAGACGGATGACAACCTGCACCACAAAAGGGAGCCCAGACCAGAGCCACACCTGAAGAACAACAGATGCCATGGAGCTACTGATCATGCAGCTCGGAGCCCCAAGAGGGCCACAACACCCACTGCCACCACACCCAGGCCCGCCCCCCCGGACTCCCCTCCCCCGTCCCCCCTCCCCCCGGACTACCACAGAGGCAGCACAGACAAAGACAGCGGACCTTCAGAAAACGCACCAGCCTCACAGACTTAACACCAGAGGATGTCATTGACCACTACAGGCACAAAAGGACAACCATCCTCCGCATCCTGACCATCATTGCCCACAGGCTGACGGTACCAACACAGCGGACAAACAACATCCCTCCGCAGACAAAGCTGCTGGCTGTGCTGCACCTGTTGGCCTCTGGTACCTTCCAACCAACAACTGCCAGAGTCGGAGGAGTCTCACAGCCAGCCCTATCCAAGTTCCTCACACCTGTCTTGGATGCCATCATCAGCTTGGTACCCCAGCACCTTCACCTCCCACACACTGCGCAGGAACAGCTGGAGACCAAGCAAGGCTTCTACGCCATAGCTGGCTACCCGCACGTGTTGGGGGCAATCGACTGCACACATGTACTCCTCGTGCCCCTTGCCGCCACTGCACACAATTACCGCAACAGGAAGCACACGCATTCCATCAATGTGCAGGCAATAGTGGGCCACCTGGGATTCCTCACCAATGTCGTCGCCAACTACCCAGGCAGTGTGCATGATTCCCTCATTTCCGACAGTCCATCATCAACCAGCGCTTTCAGGATGGCACCCATGGGAATGCATTGCTCGTTGGTAAGTACCAAATGAACACACCACACACCTCAACTCCACAGTCATGCAACTCACGACTCTGGGAATGCACACGTTACAAACCCACATACAACATGCCAAACAACATGGCCACGTACCAGACACGACAGCACAACTTACTGTGGTAACCTTGGCCAGCTATGTACACAAGCCATGAATGGCATGGCACCTCAGCCACACAATAGCAGAATGTGGGGAGAGGTGGGAACCAGGCATGTGCGAAGGAGGCAAGTGACCCATGAATGAGAATGTACACAATGCCAAGTGTGGCGTGGATGTGCTGGACAGACTGCAGTATGCAGACCACAGACATGTCCAGGTCGACATATACTGCTGGTGTCTGGAGTGTAGTGGACAGTGGACGCAACCATGTCACCCCAGGCAGTGGGGAAGATCGCTGTAATGTAGCTTGTCACGTCCCCCCCTGTAAGCGTGAGCGGAGTGGGCTGGCCCGGCGTACGCCAGGGTAGGGGTGTGAAGAAAAAGCACGTAGCGCCGGGCGTGGTTCTCTTCCCGAATGGCCAACGTGTCTGCCAGGGTGGTGCCTCTTAGCCCGTCACAAGGCCAACGCTGTGAGCTGCGGTGCCTGCGATCCTGTGTGCCTGCTGCACACCAGGCCGCTGGTCCCCAGACCTGTCTTGGCCGCCCCTGCGCAACCAGGCCTCACTGCTCACCTGCCGACACCGGCGTGTGTCAAAGAGGGCCCACCATGTGCCGGTGCAAGCTCCAAGCCCGAGGCCTGCATCCTTGGCAGCCTCCTCAGACCATCACGGCCTCCGCGACACAGGCCCCCAGCACTCCTTTCTCGTTGACGTACTCCACCGCTGCCTCCGGCCTACACTGCGGGCCAGTAGGTCACACATTTGGAACTGAGTCTTGATTACTCAATGGCCGAGTGTATATCACTGTACGCAAGGAGAGGAGTAAGAGGAAGACGCGGTTCAGTCCGGAGGAAAAAAGGATCATTGTCATGGAGGTGATCGAACAGTACCAACAACTGCTCTGGTGCCACTCACTCTATGCATCGCAAGCCAACGACACGTGGCTGTGGGCCCCTGCTGACCGCTGCCTCCGGCCTACACTGCGGTCAAGTAGGTCACGCATTTGGAACTGAGTCTTGATTTATTTATGACAGAGTTTATACCATTGTACAGGCCTCATCGCAGACTGCATCCCCTTTCAGCTCTGGTGCCACTAACTCTGTGCATCGCAAGCCAACGACACATGGCTGTGGGCCCCTGCTGACCGCTGCCTCCGGCCTACACTGCGGTCAAGTAGGTCACGCATTTGGAACTGAGTCTTGATTTATTTATGGCAGAGTTTATACCATTGTACAGGCCTCATCGCAGACTGCATCCCCTTTCAGCTCTGGTGCCACTAACTCTGTGCCACGAAATTCATGGACACTCTCTGGTTGAAGTTTGGTGGCATCTCAGTCAATGGCCTGGGGGTTGTCTTCATCATCATTTGGCTGGTACTGACTTGGTGTTAAACTTGAGTCTGTAGCATTCATCTCCTCCATATTGCCTGTTTCTGCTTGGTTCTGCCCTCTGCATCATGCCCTGGAAGAACACCTTCCACTGTCCCCCGGAACACTCCGCGACATTCACCTTCGACATCGACGAGGACCCGCTCAGCTCTCGTGGCCCTACCTCATTGCACCGCAAGTCACCATCCCGTGGCGGTGTGCCTGTGCCGGCCGCAATGCATCCGGGGCCACTAACTCTGTGCAGCTCAAGTCATGGACCCTGTCTGATTGAATATTGGATGGCCTCTGAGTCGATGGCCTGGGGGACATCAACGCCATGTGTCTGTGGCCCTGCGCTGACCGCTGCCTCTGGCCTCAACTGCGGTCCACCAGGGCTCACACATCAAATCGGGTCCTGACCTGCCCGGACGACGCATCACCGCTGGCTGCACACGCCACCACCGCCAGGACCACCTCCAACCAACAACTGCCAGAGTCGGAAGAGTCTTACAGCCAGACTACCAGAGTTGCTCACACCTGTCTTGGATGCCATCATCAGCTTGATACCCTGCTCAGCTCTTCAGGTGCCACTAACTCAGTGCACCACAACTCATGGACCCTGTCTGATTGAGTCTTGTGCTGTGTACAGCGGATGCAACCATGTCACCACAGGCAATGGGTAAGACCTTGGACATGTAGCTTTGTCGTCCACCCCCCCTTAATACGTAAGAGGGGTGGACTGGGCCGGCGTACGCAAGTACAGCGTAGGGGTGTGAATTATTATCCCTGGGCTCTGGGCGTGGTTCATTTGTGGGCTGGACAGGAAACCAACTGATGCGTGTGTCTCTGTTGCAGTGTCTGCGCCACACGGCCCGCAATCAACAATGTTCCATGCACCCGGAGGGCGGCTGCGCACGAAGGGATTGTACAAGGAGCACAAGGCCGCTCAGGCTCTTGGCTCATGCATGCCAACTGTTGTGTGTGTACCACCATTGGTGCACCATAAGCCTAAGGCCTAGCCTCAATTGCAGCGCGAAAGCCACATCACATTTCCAGAATGCAAGCAGTAGTCAGACTAACATTAGGGATGAAAGCTCCTTTGTCTCAATACAGAAGGCGAAAGGACATCTGCACCTCCGACCTTGGTCTTGCATGCGGCAGGCACCCCCTGAGAGAGATACCATATCAGATGATGACGACTCCCACACTCCGCACAGCGCAAATGAAAGACCAACGTATCCACACCCCACACACAGAAGTTCTTGCTCGAGGTACTCTTGCATGGAATGCCCTTCACACTTACGTACACAACAACCCATACATCCAAACGTTGCACACACATACGACTCATTGCTTCGAGCTGTGGCATATCATCCACATAACTGCTGCAGGTCAGAAGAGTGCCGGTTCTACGAGAGCCACCAACGCAATGGCAGAACATCCTCAGCGCATGCACAACGCCTGTCACGTGGAACTGTACCGTGTCCGAATGCTGCCTGTTAGTGTCTGATGCATTGTTCTGCATGTTGTGGCCCTTGTCTTGCCCGTACTGACACGCACATGCTAATAAAGTCTACGCAACTTCACTAGTGTTCAACTGTGATGAGTGTTGATTAGAATGACAAATCGTGTGCCTCAATGAGCATTGTCCGTACACAGGGAGGGACTGACTGACGCATTTCACTTAGGGGTGAGTCCCTATTGCCAGCTCTACCTCTGTGTGCCAGACATAGTGGTTGGGATAGTTGCTGATAGACCTGTGCTCTTACGTGTCTTCAGCAATGTGAGTATGGTGTCCATATTCTTGCCATGTGGATCAATGTGATCCATCACTACAGGCTGTGTCCACCCAGTTGAGTGTGAGTAGGTATGCGAAGAGATATTCTGTTGTCAAATGTGATGGGGGACACTACTTTAGGCCTGCCAATGACTTTGACATTTCATACCCAGCCCTATTTCTAACATTGCGTGGGGCAAAGTTGAGGAATTGCGCGATTGTTGTCTCAGAGCAATGAGGCCACAGCTAGTGCACACATTCCCAGTCATCCCACTTCCCATGTGTGTCACGGTCAAACATGCTCATTGCTTTCATTTCCCAGGGTGTACTTTTTTGGGCAATCAATGTCCTTACATTCATCCATACTTTCATACTTGATCGATTATGGACATGACACATCTGTGTGAATTTGAATGATTTATTCACATTCGGTGGAGTGTCGAAGCTGGAGCAGTACATGGCCATGCAATCCCCACATTACATTGTAGCCCAGTGTAGGGCCAGCCAGAGATTGACAAGTACATCGGAAGAGGAAGAGTACAGTCCGCAGTCTGATTGCTGTGTCATTGGTAAGCAAACAAAATATGGCAGTCCATGTCGAGGTCCAAGGTGAGTGTCGCAGAATGTTTCGGGGGACAGTGGGAGGTGGTGCTACAGGGCATGATGCAGAGGGCAGAACCAAGCTGAAACTGGGCATATGGCGGAGAAGAAAGCTACTGGCTCCTTCTTACTACAAAGGTGGAATCACCCGCATCTTCGTCCTCTATGTCATCTGTCTGACATGTGGGTGCTGATGTTTGGTCTGCAGCACTGTTTGCCACTGACACATCAGGGGCCGGAGATGTGTGTGTAGAATTTCCAGCAGCATTCATCAGCAACTGCCTTAGTGGCAGCAATGCGATGATGAGGATCTGCAGGGCATGGAAGATCCCAACAACTTTTCGCTGATGTGCATCCGTGGCAGGCATTCTTTCCGCATGCATCTGCTCCATGTTCTCCATTATCCTCAGCATCTGTGCCAACTCTCGGCTGACATCGCTGAGGCCCCTCTGAGTAGACAGTTGTTCTCCTCTCAGAGTCATGACTCCAGCGATGTCGGGCATGGATTGTTGGACATCATGGAGCGAACTGTGGGTGTCTGTTAGGGAGTGTAAGTGGTCCCTGATGGGACTTAGACACCCACGTATGTCATCTAGTTTGGCTGCCATGAGTTTGAACCCCACCCGCACATGTTCAGCCACCTCCTTCTGGCAGTCTAACACCTGGCCATGGAATGCGATGTGTTCTTCGGTGAGGTGCTGGGAGCCAGCCGTCGTGGTGGGTGCTTCCTGCTGTGTGGTCTGTGCAGGGGGTGGGGTCTCCTCGATGCAGCTGGGATGCCCTGCTCCTGAAGGTGGGTTGCCGTAGCTGTCCATGAGCTGTTGTAGGGTGTCGGTGTCGAAGGTGTGGAGGTCCTCTTCATCATCACTGATGAGTTGTCTGGTCTGCTCTGCAGGAGGTGTTGATTGTCCCTCTGCAATGTGAAGGGGAGATGCATTTTAACATTGTGTTGACATGTATGTTGACGCATTGTTCAAGTTTACATACAGACTGCATGACAATGTACATTGTGACTGTTTGGGAGGAGCTGACTAATTGATGCGGGACAGTGGACATTTGAACTACATCACGGATTTGAGGTTGTACACATACATTATCATCTCACAGTTTCCTGCTATGCTAGATGTGATTGGCCAGTTTCTACGCACAAGCGGAACCAGTTGTGTCCTCTGTTCTGTAGTGAGAGTGTTGCACTTTGTACCACATTGTCGTCAATGATGTTGTGCTGTTATTGCTATGTGTGTGTGCTGCATTGTTGGAGAGTCGCCCCTGCAGCTGTGATTTTGCTTCCCCTTATCCCTATGAGGCGGTGTGCCTTTGACTTCTGTGCTTCTACAGTGCTGAGATGTTGCAGACTTGGCTAATTTTGGCTCTAGTTCGGATTTTGGACTCTTGGGCATGGTTTATCCGCAGATGTATTGTTGACGTCAGGGGTTGTTTGTGCAGGTGGATGTGTCAGAGTGTGACCTGCTCCCTTACGGATGTGCTCCACACTCAGCCACCTCAGTGTCGTGGCATGCACCATGTCATGATAATTGGACTGCAGCCATGCTGTTCGTCATGCAGTGTCACTTGCATTGTCAGTGTGGCTCACAGACACGCAGCTTTGCTGGTTTTGACACGTGTGCATGGGTTGGTTGTGAGATTGGTGCTGTGTGGGGAGGGACCCCTTTGTGCCCATAGTGGACGGGGGCCTACTTGCTGTTTGTATGTGTGCTGCAGTGTGCCAAGGGGATCAGGGACATGATCCAGAGTCATTGTGGGTGTGCAGTGTGCTGTACTTAATTGTGCATGTGTGCCATTGTGCCCATCTCCCCCTGTCCCCCCAGTCCCTGTTCGGTACTCACCCTGGTGCTGTTGTGTCAGGTCATGTCGAGCAGTGTCTGGACCCCCAACTCCTGCCACCATCTCCCCACTGATGACTGTGGCCACCATTTCCTCCATCTCATCCAGCTCCTGGTGTTCCACTGGACTGCCACCTCCAGTCTGCATTGCTGCCTGATGGTTGTCAGCGAGTTTCTTCTTGGTTTTGCGCTTCGCATCATTCCAGCGCCTCTTGACCTCTCCAATTGTCCTCCTCCTCACTCCGACTGCATTCACCTTGTCCAGGATGGACTGCCATGTTGCATTGTTATTTGCCAATGACACGTTGGAGGTGACGAACAGTTGTTGGTGGTGTTCTATCACCTCTGTGATGATGATCCTGTTTTCCTGCGGACTGAACCTCGTCTTCCTCGTCTTCTTCTCCTTGCCCTTCCGTGACCCCGAGGTCCCAGGCTGTTCCTCCTGGGGGCTTGTGGGATTCTGGTTGTCCTCTGCACTTGCTCTGGCTTCCTCCATGGTGCTAAGCAGTTTTAATTATTTTGTTTGTGTTTTTCGGTGCTTTTATAGTGCATTTTCCCGCATGACGCGTGGGAATTGCAGGCCTGTCGCTGTTTACCGCAGATTTTTTTATCGCGGTTGGACACATCGCAACTTTTTTCGCGTTCGTGTTTCGCGTTTTTTGGCCGTCACGGTAATTTTATCGCGGTCATTTGACGCGTTGGCGTGAGACTATTGCATGGTACCGCCGTGTTGAGAATATAACGTTAACACTGCGTTATTTTCCCGCGATAGACTGTGATATGCAAAGTTGCGTTAAGCAAATTTTGCGATAATTATCACACGTTCTTGAGAATATCCCCATAGGTTGTTTAGACTAGAGGGCTCAAAACCCAACTGCCTCTGCTGGGCTCTTTACATGCACCAAATCCTTTTAACCAGAAGTGGACTCTTAGTATAGCAGGCTCCTTCTTCTTCCCCAGGGGCGGTTATTTATGAAGTCCAGCTCAAAGTCTCTTCATGATTTTCCTATAGCTCATTTGCAAAATAATGTCACAGGTGCTGACATCCAGAGCAGATATCCTTTTTTTCCCCCCTGCAAAATAAATCCACACATTACATGTTTCACTTTTTTGACCAGATGAGAGTGGCGTCCTGGTAATCAATGCGCGTCCTTTTTGTGCCTTTAAAAGACCCTGCTAGGGTGTAGTATAGCCAAGTCTTTATTAAAGATTGTTCTGTGAGGTGGTTTCCAAACCAATACTTTGCATTTCATGTGCACTGTGTGTTTGCACCCATGCAATCAGGTTTATTTTAGTCCACTAAAGCATGCTGTTTGAGTGAGGGAATGATAATATCCTTAAGATCATTAGGTAAGTAAAATGGTTTCGGTTGGCAGTTAGGGAGCTCACAGGAGCCTATTTCTTACACGAGAGGACGTCAATCAGAAAATTATCTCACCAGCATGGCAGAACATGGCAGCAATGCATGGTATGTAATGTGTATTTAGTCTTAATTATGGAATTCCTTATATAGTGAATTGTTAATGTTATTTTCATTCATGAAATCCTCCTATGTGCACAGCTTTCTCTGGTCTAAGGAACCCACAGACAAAATGGTCAATCATTTAGGATACATCTATGATTACAATATATTCATTGCAATTATTTTCAGGGAGAAAAAGTAAGTACTCCCAAGTCCAGGCTTACATCCCCCCCACCTGCCAAAAAAAGCAACATAATGGGGAGCCGCGGCCAACGACCAATAGGTCAAGGGAGCCATGTGGTATCAAACGCAAAAGATCCTCTTTCCCAATCTTGCCAATTTGATTGGTGGGGGCTTAATTACATTCGGATCAGTGATGCCTCTTTGTAAGCACCCATTTTATTCTTGTCCATGAATGTCTATAGCTGGACTACAGTACTGGCCAATGGTGGCCTAGACTACCACTCTTTTATGTTTTTAACATAATGTTTTGAATAATGCGTACAGCAGTTGGTGGCAGCAATGCTAGTTCCAAAAGGAATTATCCAGGGCTAATATCCCAAGCTATTACCTTTTTTCCTGCTTTTTCCTTCCAATTTCTGCTGTGGAGCAATGTAGCAGTGTTTGGCTAGAAGGATGCTAACAATCCCCTAAGCTCTCCCATTCAGCTTTGCATGTGATTCCTCTGCATGAACTCCACTATGGCAACGTTGCTCTAGGTCGTTAAGAAAAGTGTGTCAATAATATGTCCAGAGAGCCAACTATTGGATTGACAATTCCTATGTCTCATAAATGGGATGTGACACTAAGACATTCTGGAACATTTTTCACACTTTTCATGCAAGTGGTGGCAGAAATTGTCCATGATATGGTTTTATAAGACTACAGTTATTTTAACAAATGTGCATCTGACAGTGGTCATCTATGACACGTTTCAAGTGGCCAGAGTAAGATTGTTGTATGTGGCTAACTGAGGACCCTAGACTGGGACCATAGAAGGTAGGTCACTGGCTCAACTCCTTTGATTGTGTCCTATCAAGACATTGTTGAGGGACCACTGGAATCTGGTGTCATCCTAAACGGGGCATCAAGTCCTTTGTACAATTGTGGAAAGCTTTTACTCAAATGTTTGTGTTTCCCAGTACATTACTGCTGTTGCTTCATTGTGACTGCTTGATGTTTTGCGATAATCACATTCACTTCCCGATTATGGACTAAAATGTCCTTCACTGTCCTTAGTTATCCTCATAAATCTGTGCTAGTCAGACACTCATTCCTATCTGTAATGGGATCATTAGCTGCGTTAAGGTGTCATTTGTCTAGTTCTCTTGGACAGAGAACAAGTTCACCTTTGCTCCTGTGTTGCCAAGTGTTTCCTTATGTAAATATGTGGGACCTTTTTTCAGGAGTCCCAGGGCAGCCAGTGGTTGTTGAGCTAAGACTGTGTAGCTATTTACCACTGGTATCCAGGGACTTAATCCTGTTATTGGACCCAAAGCTGGGTACAAAGTCCACCCCTTTAGCACTTGACACTAGTCACAGTAGCAAACGTAAACAATGCTTACTCAGAGAGGGGGTGTGGGCTTAAAAACTCAGCCCTCAATAAGTTAACCAACACAAGTAAATCATTCAATATCATTCAACATCATTCAATATCTAGTCAAAGCCTGTTGTCTGGAAAAGAAAAAAAACATTTTACTCCAAAACAAACACAACCTAATATAGTACATATGATTTCAATAATTACTAATTATACTAGCTATTTTTACTTTATCTCTGCAATTAAGAAGAAGGAAAGCTATGCTGCCCCCGGAGGACATCCTTCTGTGGTATTTGTGTGCAGTAGCCCTTGATCAATCACTGGGGACCCCTCACAAGAGATTTGGTAGCCCGAGAGTATCTAGACAGGATACTGCCACGTGTGCATGTCAATGGGTGTCAATATTCCCATTGGTAGCAGTCTCTTCTTTCCCCTTTCCTCGACTCTCCTGGGTTTGCACAGTACATTATATGTTGTTCCACTTAATTCTTTGGTAGTGTAGGCATTGTCTGTGATCATTAGTGGGGCCACGTAGTTCGAAATAGTGTGGCCTGCATGGTCCATGAAGTGCGAGGAGGAATGACTCTGCCCTGCCCTTTCTGTTTGCACCTACACTGCTGGCACGAGGTAAGAGGAGACAGGACTAGTACCAGTTGAGGAGGCTGCAGTGGAGTTACGATGTGTAATGGTTGAATGGATCTTGTCGGCCTCTGTCCTCTCTTCTTTAGCATTGCATTGCTTCTTGGTGCTTTAGTTCTGCAACAGAACGTGTAGGTCACTTCAGGATCTCTGGGCTTCATCCTCACAGAGTAGTCCAGATCCTTTCCTGATGTGGCAGTGCAGGTCTTTGGTTTGTGTTGCCTCTGCTCCTTCATGCAACCCTGTTTCTGAGTACTTCACTCCTTGTGCAAGCACACCTCCAGTGCCCCTCCTGGGCATTTGCTCAACTCTCTCATTTGAGCAGTGCCTGGTCAGCCCTTCCTGGCATCCTGAGGTGAAGTCCTCAGCTTTCTGGTTTGAAACCTTGCAAGGGGAACTTGGTGGTGTATAACACGACCCTGAATCACAGTGAGGGGTATATTCACAAGAACGTGCGCTAAACATCTCAAAAAAATGTTAACCTAACTTCACACATCGCAGTCTATCGCAGGAAAATAACCCTGCGTTAACGTGGAATTTACAACACGGCGGTACCATGCGATAGTCTCCCGAAAACGCGGACTATGTCCGCGATACAACAACCGCGACGGTGATAAAAACCCAAACCCCAACGCAAAAAAACATGCGATGGGCCAAACCGCGATGAGGAAATCAGCGATAAGCAGCACCAGGCCTGCAATACACACACGGCAGGTGGGAAAATCACTACAAAAGTAGAAAAAACACACAAACACAAAATAACCAACACCGAAGCACCATGGAGGCATCCGGAGCAGGCGCAGAGGACGAGCGGAACCCCACAAGCACCCCTGACGCCCAGCCTGGGACCTCGGGGACAGGGAAGGGCAAGGACAAGAAGAGGAAGAGGCGGTTCGGTCCGCAGGAGAATAGGATCCTGGTCACGGAGGTGATGGAACACCATAAAGAACTGTTCATCACCTCCAACGTGTCATTGGGCACCAAAAATGGAATATGGCGGTCCATCGTGGACAAGGTGAATGCCGTCGGAGGGCACAAGAGGTCAATGGATGAGGTCAAGAGGCGATGGATTGACATAAAGCGCAAAACCAAGGAGAAACTCGCAGGCAACCAGAAGGCAGCAATGCAGACTGGAGGTGGGAGCCCAGCGCCACAGCTGGAGCTGGATGACATGGAGGAGCTGGTGTCGACAGTCATCAGTGTGGAGACTGTGGCAGGAGTCGGGGGAACGGACATTGCTCGACATGACACAACACAACAGCAACAGGGTGAGTAACCACCAGGTACTGGGGGACAGGGGGAGATGGCCACAATGGCACACATGCACAATCAAGCAGAGCACAGTGCACACCCACAATGACTCTGGATCATGGCCCTGATCTACAGACTGTCACAATGTACAATGCCATGCTGTCTGAATGTGAACATGTACCATGCGGCTACATACATGTGGACACATTGTAATACAGCATCTCCCCTTCACATTGCAGAGGCACCATCAACACCTCCTGCAGAGCAGTCCCAGCCACTCTTCACTGATGACGAGGAGGACACCCCCAGCATCGACACCTAAGCCCTCCAAGACATCATTGACATCATCCGCAACTCACCTCCAGGATCAGGGCAGCCCAGCTGCATCGAGGAGACCCCACCCACTCCACAAACCACCCAGCAGGAGGCACCCACAACCCCGGCTGTCTCCCAAGACCCCCACGAACAACACATGGCCTTCCAACGCCGTGTGTTGGAGGGCCAGAGGGAGATGGCTGAGCAGGTGCGGGTGGGGTTCGACCTCATGGCTACCACACTTGACGCCATCCATGGGTGTCTAAGTCCCATCAGGGACCACCTCCAGTCCCTAACGGACACCCACAGGTCGCTCAATGGTCTCCAACAAACCCTGGCTGACATCGCTGGAGTCATGACTCGGAGTCAAGAACACCTGTCCGCTCAGAGTGGCTCCAGCGATCTCAGCCGTGAGCTGGCACACATGCGGAGGCTCATGGAGGACATGGTCGGATGGAGGCAGAAAGGATGGCAGCCACCGCTGCACATCAGCAAAATGTAGCTGGGATCCAACATGCCCTGCATATCCTCATCATGGCATTGCTGCCACAAGGCGTGGCGCAGATGAATGCTGCTGCTCCTACACCATCCACATCTCCGCCCCCTGGTGTGTCAGTGCCTCACAGTGCGGCAGGCATTTCCACTCCGGCACCTGATATGTCACTGCCACACAGTGCGGCCGACAATCCACCTCCGGCCCCTGATGTGTCAGTGGCACACAGTGCCGCAGCCGGAACCGCACCACCCACAGGTGGGGCAGAGCACACATCCGAGGATGTGGATGGGATTGAGATCAGAAGGAGGCACTAGCATTCATTTCCGCCACCTGGCCTTTTGCTGCTTGGTGCCGCACATAGCCCCATGACCTTCCACTGACCCCCGATACACTCTGCTGCACTCACCTTGGACCGCAACATGGACTGCCATATCCTGTTTGGTGACCAATGACACGGCGACCAGACTGTGGGCTGTACCCTTCCTCTTCCGCTGTACTTGTCATTCCCCGATGGACTCTGGCTGGCCCTCCACGGGCCCATATTGTGAAGTGGGGTTGGCATGGCCCTGTACTGCTCCAGCTGCAAAACTCCTCTGGATGTGCATTAAACATTCAGAAATGCACTGCTGTGTCATGTCTTTCATCATTCATGTATGAATATGTGGATGAATGTAGGGACAGTGATTCCCCCTAACGTCAATGATGCTAATCTAGTGGGATTCCAGTCACAGTGTGCTACATTGCCGATTGCGTTCCGGGTGCCGTAGACACTACAACAGGGACACACGCATTAGTCACTTCCTTGTCCGGACATGGACTGAACCACGCCCAGAGCCCCCGAGTCATTGTTGCAAGCCCTGTGCTGGTCCAGCATACGCCAGGCCAGACCACTCCGCTTACGCTCCGAGGGGGGGCCACATAGCTACATGTCGCAGGTTTACACGCTAGTGGTCTGCAGGTCACTGGTCTAGTTGTCAGCATGTCACGGCCACTCCCTGAGGGCAGGTTTGCACACACATCACACCCATCTGGCACAGGCGTCACGGGCCATGTGACCCTGCCAATATAAGGGGCCGACAACGTCACATTCCCCACTGCCGGTGGCGACTGGATGACGGACGTTCCACGATTCTCAATCATAAAGGGCCCATGAGTTGTTGCGCACAGGGTTAGTCGCACCCGAAGCCATGCGGCCGTGACGGGCCTACCACCACGTGGCGCTGACTGGGGTTGCACAGGGTTAGTGGCACCCGAAGCCTTGCGGCCGTCACGGGCCTACCACCACGTGGCGCTGACTGGGGTTGCACAGGGTTGGTGGCACAGAAATTGCTGAGCGGGTGTGCAGCCTGCGATGATGACGTGTGCACTGATGTGGTCTCTGCCATTGTTGCCTCAGGACTCAGCGTCATGTGTGGGACCTGCTGGGCCACGGTGCGGGTCCACATGATGTGGAGCATGCCATGGTGGCGGGACCGGGGCCTGGAGCTTGCACGGGCACGTGGTGTGCCCACTGGTGGACACACCCTTGGCGGCAGGTGAGCAGTGGGACCTGGGTGCGCAAGTGCGGACAGCCAGCTCTGGCCGGCGGGAGGGGGTAGGGTGCGGCTGCATGTGTGCGCAGGGACGGACAGGCATTGTTGCCGTGTGCAGTGAGATGGACTCTACCATGATTGACTCTGGCCTCGATTACAGATTGCAGACCTGGTGGCTTGCAGTGTATACCGGCACGTGCTTGGAGACACACCGGTGGCAGCAGGTGAGCAGTGGTGCCTGGGTGCGCGGGGGCGACAGTGTCCCTCCCTCTCTCTCTCTCTCTCTCTCCATTCCTTTCCTTCTCTCTCTCTCTCCCTTCCTTTCCTTCTCTCTCTCTCCCTTCCTTTCCTTCTCTCTCTCTCTCTCTCTCTCTCTCCCTTCCTTCCCTTCTCTTTCTATCTATCTCTCTCTCCCTTCCTTTCCTTCTCTCTCTCTCTCCCTTCCTTTCCTTCTCTCTCTCTCTCCCTTCCTTTCCTTCTCTCTCTCTCTCTCCTTCCTTCCCTTCTCTCTCTCTCTCGCTCCCTTCCTTTCCTTCTCTCTCTTTCTCTGCCTTTCTTTCATTCTCTGTTTCTCTGTGTCTCGCTCCTTTGATGTGCGCATGACACACGTTCTGATTTTGCACTTTATTTTCCAGGCTGTGACATCAAGATTGTCCCGGACGGACCCGACAGGAGTCTTCTGCATTGGTGTTTTGTGTTGTATTTCAATCAAGTTTTTGGTTGTTACTTCAATGATGTGTGACTGTTTCTCGTTCTTCTGACCACACATGTGCGTTTCTTTTTGTAATTGTGCGACATCATGCGCTTTTTGTGGCTCTTGTGTCGTGCAAGGTATGTGTTTGTCCGGAGGGGATCCGGGGGGGGTCCTGGGGGTGGTGGCGGTGGGTGTTGTGGCCATCTTGGGTCTCCGAGCTGCATGATCATTGGCTCCATGGCATCTGTGGGTCTTCCGATGTGGCTCGGGGCTGGGCTCCCTTTCGTGCTGCAGGTAGTCGTCCTGCTTAACACCAGCAGAAGGCAGGTGTTAAATCCCTGCTGCTACCGCAGCTTATCGCCTGTTTTTGGTTCGCATCGCAGATCTGGCAGTTTGTTGTGAAAGTGGTGTAGTGGTGTTTTCGTGTGTTTTTGCACGGGAATGCCTACTCTGCATCTCATAAGGGTTAGTTGGTGGTGTCACCCGTGGGGGTAAAATTTGCGGCAGTTATCGCGGGAATACTGGCGATGTCTGCAGTTTGCACACGCTTGTGAATGGGGCGTTAAATCTATCTCCACTTTTGATGCGTTAAGGTGGCGATAACTCGGCGATAAGTCCTTGTGAATATGCCCCTGAGTTTCTCAGTCACCACTGATGTGGAGACCGCAGATTCCTTGTAGTTAAATGTTGTCACTGTGGCAGGAAATCTGTGCCTGAGTTGTGCATTTCATTAACTCAGTTCTGTGACCTCGTCAGTGCAGTTCTGGAGCAAACAACCACTTGAATGACTTAACCTTACCTGGAAAACGTGCTTGCAAGTAAAGAGACACAAACAGTGAGCAGGCAGGTGGCAAGAGTCCCAGAGGATGCATGGCAAGAGGAGGAAAGTAGGGTGCTGTCTAAATTGAAATTCAAACATTCTGGCAAATGTTGGTGCTCAAACCCAATAGGGGCCATCTGAGGTCTGATAGCATGCACTGGCAGTAATTAGCATATGTAAGTCTAGATTACATTTTTCAAGTGGTCATTGCATGATTGAATAGCACAAATGGTAAAATAATTCTGGAACTAGGTGTGGAGAAGCAGGATGAAATACAACATATTTGATTCTTGAGTAATGTTGGTGTATTGCTGAATAAACCAGGTACTGCAAAACTAAAGCACACCGGAAATATTGCGGATTTTGAGCCCACCAAATGTCACAAAGACAGACTTGCTACATAAGCAATTGGCTGATCAGGATGAATATTCCTATCACCATTTTTTATTAGTTGTCAATATGTATGGAACTGTTATAACTCGAAATAGCCACACTCACTATATTACATGACTAACTAGTGATCCCAAACCTTGATTTGCTGAATTTTTTAAGAACTGGCTTTTTACATGCTGTAAGCATCCCTTGTATTTAAACATGATCTAAGGTGTTCCCTCAAATATTGATAATTTATTTTACAAACTTGTCTTCATTGTGAAAGCTGTTCCATGATTACAGCTAAACTTCCATAATCATGAATACATGTAACCAATGAAGCAGAATTTCCTCAGAAAGACGACGGCCTGGCCTCCCCCGTCACCTGAGCAAGTGTCATTAACTGGTCACCTGCATAAAAAAGCTTAAATACACAGGACCTCATTTAAATAGGTGCATTAATAATCAAACCCATATAAAAGAACAGATAAGACTTATTTGAACCCATGTGAATATTCAGTACACTGTGGATATATCTGGTGGCATGTCACAACCAATGTTCAGTGGTGTACTATAAGACGTGCTTTCAGCAATGATGAAACACATTAACAGCTACATACAGTTCCCTTTGGTGTGAAATGAATATTCACATGAGTCCAAATAATTCTTATCTGTTCTTTTCTATGGGTTTGATTACTAATGCACCTATTTTGTCCCAGTTCAGGACAACTTTTTCTAACAATTGGCCATAAGGCCTCAGATCTGCAGCAGCAAAGGGTGATCGGCAACCTTAGGCCAGTTTGGTAGGGATGCAGGATGTCCTATGAATGTGTAAGGGGGAAATGTGTGGGGAACAACTCACACACTGTGGGGCTTATTTACAAGCCCCTTGCACCGCCGGTGGGTCACTTTTTGTGACACATTTTGGTGCCCCATATTTACAAAGGCAGGAAAAGCCACCCTGCGTGGCTTTTCCTGTCCTTGTAATTACGGCCCCTTTGCACGCAGCACTTTGCATGAAAGGGGCGTTCCATGGGTGTTGCTGTGGGTGTTCCCACGCAACACCCATGGAACCTGACACATTTACAGATTTACGAGAAATCATAAACCTGGAAATTAGTCTGAATGCTACACCTCCCCAGGGGAGGCGTAGGGAGGCGCAACAAGGAGAAATGTATTCTCAGTTTAAAAGACATTGCACCAGTAATATTTATGTGTGCCCTCAAATTGTTTACTTGTTAGTTGTTTGTTCTTATTGATGCAGCGTAAAAGCTGGTCATGCTTTACATGGCACATAAACCAATTTGGAAAACGAAAACACAAATGTTCCCTTTGCACACGTCAAGAAAAACAACACTGAAACTGAGAAAAGTTGAAGTACCAGCACCGCAAAAGTGTGCCTGGCTAGGTAGAAACAGAAGGATTATCCAAATAGTGAATTTAAGATGTTTATTAACTGATTATCTTATATACTTAACAAAGAGGAATATAAATTCATACCAGGAGAACGGAAGAATGGTCACATGATGATCAGACCATCGCAGGGTGACTATTGATGTCACCATGGACAATTTGGACTATTAAAGTGACTTTCCTAGGAGGAGTGAGGCCTGGCTACCCCCTTTCCACTTTATTTGCCTCCGGCCTGCCTGCCGGACTTTCTCTATCATGCCTCTTGCATTTTTGCCCATACTGATGAAATTGCCTGTTGGATGATATGGAGCAGTTTGGTTAGAGACCAGACTTGAACTTTCCCGATTTATGCTCCATTGTCCTTGCCCATGCCCATGGACTCTTTCCTAGTGGACTTTAACTTGACCCCTTTGCCCATGCTAATAGAACCCTGGTGAAATCCTCCTCCTGCCTTTGTTGGTAGTAGGAATCTCTAACGATTGGAGCCCTCATCCTATGGATGTCTGTATTTAGCAATAGATTTACTTTGACTGGATGTGTGATTTTATATTTCGTGCTGTAAGACTCATGACTGAGCTTCTTAAAATGTTACTTATATGCATTGATTTTGGATATTTAATACAATAACAAAATTACCTAAATTTGTCTAAGTCTTTTATTGTGTCTTGATGTCCTTTCCACAGAAACTGTGCCTACAATTATCCGATTTTTAAATGCAAAATAGAGAGAGTCAAATATTATTTTCAGAACATCAGGTTCTTTTGTTCTTGTTCTGTGTAGCTACAGTAGAGCTCTTGGTTTGTATTTGTGGGTTGGCTAATTAATGTTCCTCATTGAGTGGTCGACAAGGGAACAACCTGATTTCTCAGCCCTCACTATGACAAAGAAAGATCCATCATTGCCGCTAAGGAGAGGTATGGAATCTGAGTAAAAATCCTACCCATATGGGTCCATTAGGATAGCTAGGTTGAATTTGAGAAAAAAAGCTTCCACTGCAGCATTATCTTTAGAAGATCTAGGAGGTTGATCATACAGGCCCTTGTGTTGTCTTGTCTTGATTATGGAAATGACATATCTCGGCTCACCTTAGTTGCTATGTCATTTGAAAGCTGCAGGCTGTGCAGAATGCTGCTGACCGACTTTTATTTAAAATCCCAAAACACCAGTCTGCTAGGACGGCTCTTGAGGGTCTCCACTGGCTACCAGTGGAATGCCAAGTGCAATTTAAGACAGTCTGCATTATGCTTAGTGCAGTCAACAATAAAGGGCTCTCTTTGTTGAGACCGTCAGCCTCCCACTCCATGCCTGGGAGAACCCTCAGATCTTCTTCAGCCTGCATCCCGATGGGGTGGGCGTTCCACTTTGTTATTGGCTCCTAAACTTTTGAATGCCCTGCCCCTGGATCTGCTCTCAATAGAGCTCGAAATTCCCTTCTGTAAGGCTCAGAAGACTTGGCTTTTCAATGACTGATTCCCTTGCAGCCTATCATTTTACGGTGTCTGTTGCATCGCTTACAGGCCTCCGTGTAGCCATGTGGTATACAAAAACACTAGACTAGACTAGACTAGACTAGAAGAGCAGAATTGTTTAACAGATTAAAAAGTAACTTTGAATCTAGCTCAGTCCAACAATACATAATCCCCCAGTTTCTAAAATTTATTGAGGTATAGTTTAAACGACCACGGTGCTACCTCAGACTCATATTAGGGGGAGAGAATGGATTCATACCATGAGGTGACCTGGATTTTGATGGTTTTTGAGGCAGAAATTATTTTATCTTTCACTATAAAGTATCAGTTTTAGGATTCTTGGTTTTAGTTGTCAATTTAAGGGGGAACCTATAAGTCCTTTGGATTTCTTGGGGAAATTTCCAAATCTTAGACAGTTATTTAGCTTTGAAGGTTATTGTGTCTGCTCTTTCCATTTCCTCTATCGCCTGTGAAACACTGAAACATTTCAATTTCAAATGCCTATGGTACTCTTCCAAGTCGAGAAGATACATAGATCTCAAAAATTGCAGAGAATCATCATGTGAATGGACACACTTATTGTGTTGTCCAATTTCAGGAGCACATTTGTGTTCCTTCTAATAGGACACTCTCTTGCTACCTTCTGTCAACTGGAGACCTGTTGGAGAAATGTTAACATCATGCTCTTCAACATGGTTATAAATTATTATTAGAACATTGGAATTTTGAGCGCTCCATTGAAGACAATGGAGTAGTTCCGGGCTTCGAGTGGCTGGTAAAAGCCTGGAGCTCCAACATTCCAATGTTTGTCTTCACGGCAACAGCTGTGAACAAAGGCCTCAAGGCCCAAGGTGATTTCAACCCCCTCGGGCTATGTGAGGCCTATGTTATTGTAGTTAGAACATTCTGCCCTGATGGGGGGAATGTTCTAATAGAGTTATAGCCCGGCATAGCTGGGCTATACTGGCCATTAGAGGCCCGCTCCCTTGTTAAAGGCCCTCACCAACACTGGAGCGGGCCTTTAATGGCCAGTATGGCCTGCTATGGTGGCCTATAAGGCTATATAAGGGTAACCTTATTCTCGGCATTTAGGCTTGACTTTCCAGATGCCATGTAAGGTGATATGTTATGTAGCTTGTTTGTCAAATCACTTTTTGAGTTAGTATGACCTCTTACTTGCATTGGATGAGCAGTCAGATAGATATCAGCATAAGAGATGGGAGATAAGGATGATAAAGAATATGCAATTTACTGGCTAATAATGTTTTTTTGGCACCACTTTGCACTGGTCACTCTGTAGGTTGATCTGAACTTGAAGAAACAATGGCTTATTGTCTTACTCTTCTCTAGCACCCACCAACACATCCCATGTTGCTTACTCTGATGTGAATTAGATGTTTATGAATATTTGGATAGTGGTTTCTTAGCTCCCTACTCATTCAATTCTCTGTCATTGTTTATAGTCTCCAGATCCACCAGTGGCTCATGCAGTGACATTTTGAATCTAGTTGATAGAGTGGGAGTATATTCTAGACACTGCATGACTGGTGAGAGAAAGAAGGTAACAGTTAATACATAAGACACCTTATAAACTCTCAGTGATTGTTCTTACGTGTTGAGGAGTCTAATGAACGCAACAATAAACCTATCCCTCATGCATTCCAGATTTCCCCAGCCAAGCTGGATAGGCACAATTCTATAATTTGGGTAAGCTGGCATATTATGTCTTGTTGTTGCCTCTCCCTTCTGTTTCTGATAACATCTTTATCACAATTACCTTTCATCCCAGACAGTTTGATTTAGCCTCCCTTCATCAGTTCCACAAACCTCTTCTTGTACAGTGGTTTATTCAGAGAAATCACCCCACCCATTCCAAGAGGCCCAATGCTACTGTCCAGCAGATAGACAGAACCCTCCTGGACACACACCAGCTTGTGATGTTCGTGACCCATTACAAGCCTCCTGCAGTTCTTTCACACTCAATCCAGGTCCTGGAGTTGAGGTAGTTGAAGAACTCCACCTCAGTGATCAGCAATGTTGAAGACAGTCTAATCTCAACACATAGTGCCATATTAGCAAATATTTTGTGCTGGATTTCCGTCACAAAGGTGATACAAACCTGCACAAAATGTTTTTCTATTTTTATAATTTACTTTCTAGGGCAAAATGTGCAATACTGTGCGTTAAGGGAGGTGTTCCATGGGTGGTGCATGGGCCATCCCTTGCATCCACCTATGGTTTTTGATGCAAAACCCTATTTACTAACAATGGTAGACAAAAAAATGACACCACTTGAAAGCAGGCGCTAAAAAGGAGAAATGCTTTTATTTCATCTAACTTTTCCGACTTTGCATGTGTGCTGCACTGTACAGCACTCCTCCAATATGGGAAAAGTTTTAAAGTTAGTCTAGGCATAGTATTTTCTACTGGACGGGCACTATGGTGCAAAGGTGTGTGAGTGAGGCTTGGGACACTAATTGTGCACCAGTGCTAAGGAGAGAGGAGGAGAGTGCCATATCTATTTAGATATAACACTTTCCTGTTCTCTCCTTCTCACGCAAAGCAGAGCAGCAACATTAGGCGCTGCTCTGCATTGCGTGAAAGTTTTGTTAATCTGGGCAGTACTGTGGGTAAATGGAGTGAATAAACTGTGGCTTGAAGGAGCTAGTGTTGATGTCTTGAATAATGATCAGGTCGGTTGCTGTTTTGATGATTGTTATTTTCTGAAGATGATATCATAGAATGAAGGGTCGAGAGCCCTGTCTCCAAAGGCATTTCTATTTCTTCAGATGACCCACAGATCTCCGGGTACTCTTTTGTACTGTGTCTCTATGGATTGTGAGTCTAGATTTATCTTCTTCTGTCTCTATATTTCTTCAAATTTCTTTTGACTGCCTGCACTGCCTCTTCACATACGTCCAATAAGGCTGCAATGCTCTAGTGTCTGCTCTATCACTTTGAGGTGCAAAACGACAGCGTGAACATAAAGCACATGAATGGCAGATATTTATTATGTACTGCTTTGTTAACCCTGTTATGCTAATGATGGAATGAATACCCATAATTCATTGAACGTTACAACTGAAGAACCCTCTAGTCTATTATAAACCCACCTAACCAAGGCAAAGAAGCCTAATAAGTTTCCTCCACTTCTTTCCACTTCTTACTTCTCTCCTGGTCTACTATTTTTAACAGGTTCCCCTAAGTTCTTCCAGGTCACCAGGTCTTCTGGTCTCAGTTTTGAGGTCTTCTGGTCTCTCTTCCCTATTACCTTACTCCACTCCCCACTCTCAGTATCTTCCCCATTTTCTAATTGCATCATATTACCTACTTGTGCAGGCATATACTGGCACAGTCCACCAGCTTTGATAGATCCACTATCGTCCCTCTCTGATTAGATTTAAAGAGACGAAGGTGCATCTTGGCCCACACAAGGAGGAAAGGAGTAGAAGGTTTGAAAACAAGAAGCCACACTGACATCTGCTGATCTCACACAGCACCAGCATTCCTCCCTTGATGCTAGCAGGGAAGTGTGCAGACACCGTCATCTGACACCTTTCGCCAAGGTCCCAAATGCCCATACCCTCCCAGTGTAACGCAAACTGATGGCGCGCCCATGCAGAATGTGGTGATGGGCCCCGAGACTCTTGTATTGCACAGATATTCATAGGTCTTATGCAGACTGAGTGCCACCATTACGGGTGTGGGACTACCTGCGGCACAGGATCTGCAGGGGGCTGCATGGCACTTCGATCCTCCCTGTTCCGAACATGGACAAGTATCTCATGCAAGTATTTCATGGAATTATGACTTTTAGCTCTCTCTCTCTCTCTCTCTCTCTCTGATTTACTGCTTTCCCTTGTGAGTCTACCGTGATCAGCAATCCAAGATGTTAAGCTTTCAATAAGAATCCTTCCTTAACCCAACTAAAGTCGAATTTTAACTGCATTTGTTCATTCAGCTGCTTAAAAATTTCTAAACATCTTTTTTATAGTTTCACTCTAATGATAATTGAATACTATTCATTGTATACTCTTAAAACCCCTTCGATTACAAACAGTCATCATAAAATGGTAATATTAGCACTACAGAATTATTACTTTTATGAGTAACACAATTGTTTATATTTACATGTGCTGAGTAATTGAGTTGTACACCATTCTTCGTCACTACCAAAATATGACGGATATCCCGTACGCCTGTTACAGGCACGGGATGGCACTTATCATAAGTCGGACAAGATATCCGTCACTTCAAATAAAACAAAACACACATTTTATCAGTAAATAATACGTTGCGAAATAGGAGGAAGGTTATGTTATCTGGCTCTGGTGGTTACTTTTTAAATTAGAATATGTTAGCTTCTCTGTTGACAAGAAGCAGTAGACCTTCGTCTGAGCAGTCACAGTGTTGTTTTTTTTTTTTTTAAATGTGCTTACTCATCAAATGAACGTTCCAAAGTAAAGTCATGACGTGCCAGGACAGCCCTGTACTATAAAAGGTGCACACCATGCTGCTCTCACCCCCACGCTACAGGATGAGGGGAATTACACTGGCGCTGGTGTTAACCCTTGTGGGTGAGTACAAATAAAACCCACTTTATATAACAATATGGTAAAAAAAATATCAGGATTTGAACTTTTCACAGATTTAATGAACACTATTTTACTCTCATTTTGAGTCTGAAAATAGAAAGAACATTGAATGGCAACACGACAGATATATATAGATAGATAGATAGATAGATAGATAGATAGATAGATAGATAGATAGATAGATAGATAGATAGATAGATATAATACAAACAAGTATAAGTATATATGATATATATACATACGTGTGAGTGCCTTTATATATACACAAATGCATGCAAATGTTTGTGTTTTGTGTGTTTTTGTGTGTGTCTGTGTATGTGTGAGAACGTGCATTTCGTCCCAATTCGATTAAAGCAAGAGGATCTTAATCTGCAGTAATTATGAAAATGAAACATTTTCTACTATTAATTCATCACTACTCATATTTGGTTCTTTTTGTGCAGTAAAACCATTGCAAATACTTCTAAAGTGTGAAATCACTGGAGGCTTTAACATGTGCCTGCTCAGATGCAAGACAACAAGAAAACTATTTACACGTTACCAAATAACTAGAATTTCCCCCATGTTGTGAGTGTTCCCAAACGGACAATATCACAATTTGCAACTGATCCGGGGCCGGGTAAGGAGAGTGTATGCATCTGAGCAACCACTCAAAAAAACTGATCATTGGCCAGCAATAACTTATCCTTTCAAGTTACACCTGGCTTACTTTATGTGTGCCCCTGCTATGTGTAATATGCATCTACTAAACTCAAGGAATGTCCAGACATACACATATAAAATAAATAAATATATAAACACAACGTGCCAAAACCTAATGGTAGCTGGACATTCTCTGCAATGCGTCAATCAAATTTCTGCACCAACCATTGTCCTCTCTCAGAAGGGAATTCTGTCAGCGGGCATTAGTTTCAAGCAAGGAATAGAAATGTGTGTGTTGTAAGCAATACTTCATCTGGTCCTCCAAGTATTTCTCATTCAATTTACCATGAATACTAAGGCTACATTACTTGTACGACTTGCCATGTCCTAAATGTCGAAGAAGTTTTGGAGCATTAAAGATGTGAGGCAGACCAATCGCAATGAAGGGTTCATGCTCTCGGCTATGTGTAAATTGGCATCTTCCAAGTAGAAATATTTGTGTTGAGATTCTCTGGGATTTGAAGGGCTTCATGTTCTCTTCCTAAAATTGAGGCCTGCCTTCAGTGCTAAAAGAAACATTTGAATATGGTCCTGCATCCTGGCGGCTGTGAGAATTTCAATTTGAAAAGCTTTCCAACCCAGCCTCTACTTGTGATGGTTCTTCCAAAACTGCGTGAACCATCTGCCTGCCTGATATGTTTATGACAATAATAATGAGAATTATTCAGCTGTATATGGAACATGGTTTTCATTGACTGAGGTTTTAGTTTGCTGACATATTTATTTATTTTAGAGTTCTATGGCGAACCGTTCATTTTTCATGAATGTGCCTAGTCCTTTTTTCTTTGAGGGAATCCAAAAGATGTGAAGATCGCTTGATCTTCATTATACAGTACATTTGGTTATTCGTTTTCCAGTGCAAAGGAGACAACAGATGCATTTAATAATCCATATTACATTTTGAACATTTTCTGCTTTCTGATTATGTTATTGCCAAAATGTCATGAACTGTGTATAGGAATGCTTGCCATTGTACTACATATTCTTATAGTAATGTCCGGCTAATAGAAACAGATAATACTGCAGTATAGACAACGGTATAACTATGATGTTCATACTGTCTTATCGCAGTAGGATGATCATTTAAAAGTACAACTCTGACTTCACATTACCCTCTCTACTTATCCTTCTTGTCTGACCATATTGACCCTTTGGAGCCTAATGCAAATTGCGATAATAGCTGGCGGTGTAGAAAAAAGACTAGTTATGCTTTGTTTCATTTTAATGTGTATAGAATAAATATTGTAGGATTTTCAACATATTGCTCATGGTTGCCCATGATGACTGATTGTCAATGACATAAAATCTAATTGTAAGTAGCAGTTTTAAAGGTTAGTAGTGGTTTAAACCAAATGTAAAAGAAGAGTGGTGTAGTAGGTTACCTTGCACATGTAACAAAAAAAGTGACACTGTAACAAGAAGTCAGATTTGTGTGCAAAGTTATTTGTTTAGGGCTCTTCTCCCATTTGTATCTCCCCAAAGCAGTTTCTGAGTTTGGGAATCCTTCTCCTATGGTTCTGAGATTTTCAGCAACTATATGGTGAACTTTGGTTTATCCTATGAATTGTTTAATCACCTTAGGGTTTTTCCTAGTGTACTATGTGTAGAAATGCAAGTGATGAATGGTGTTGCTAGCAATTTAACTGATTTGCACATTTATGTACCCATGCCACAGCAGACAAAATACCTTGAGTGACATTGTCAGCCACTTATGAGTATACCTGGACATGTCAATTTTGAAAAGACATTAGACACATGTGAGAAGGTATGCTAAAGTAACTGCCTTTCAGTTCCTGTCACTGCTACTATGTACAGGAACATTTAGTGACAATAACTGTGGTTGCAGGTGATATGATTTTATTTTCCGGTCAAATCTCTGCTGCTTTGTCGCATTTTTAAGTAAAGAAAGATTTGCATGGTTTCCCATCACTTTTCTAATTTTGAGGCAAAAGAAAAAATGACATCCTCTCACAAAAATCAGATATGTCAATTTAAATAAACCCACTTCTCATTGAAGAGAAATGACCTCCTCAGAAAATTTCATATTGATTAATTAGAAAAATGGAAATTGTTTAATCTCATCAGAGATTTTGTTCGAGTCTCCTCTATGTATAAAGGAAAATGGTAAAATAATTTGTTAGTAATTTCATTGTCCTGAGATGCACATTCGTCTATTGCCATGCCAGATCAGAAAACACTTTGTTATGAGTTTTTTTGTTACTTTTGGGTGATGAGCTGTCTTTTGCACAAGAAAAAACTACGAATCAATGTTTAAAATATACAACACAAAAGGGATATGTAGAAAACAATACATTAGAAGGAGTAAACATGCAAGAGAGGTAATATTAGTCTGTATAGTCTTGGTCTTCTCTCATAGAGGCATGTTTGCTGATCTCAAATTCTGCATGTCTGCATGGTCGCCATGAAGGGGAAGACTATGTAACACGTAGCATTAAGGTTAAGACATACAACTACAAAAGAGTACAGAAAATCTGTCTTTACATTTTTGGTAGTAACTCGTTGAAGTAAGTCTTTATAGCCTTAGTATCTTCATGTTGATTTTTTCTCTGGTATTATCTCTTAAATTTCACCTTTTAATGAGATATCTACACAGGTGTTTGTCAACGCCTCTGAGATGTCAGTGAGCAAGAAGAAAATGTGTTCTTCATCAGATTCCAGCCTTTCTTTTCTCTTGATAGTAACATATCTGATTTGCTCGTAAATAGGGCAGTATCAAAAAGCACCACAAAGGGCAATTTGCTATGGGGGCAAGATTTGTCCTCTTTAACTTATAGGTTTCTTCTCTTTAGCAGAATTCTCAAAGGAAGAGAGCTGCTTCTGGCTAGGGCATACAGTCTCCTTTCCTTGTAATTTGTTAACTTTATGAGATATGGTTGTACATGCTGGGTAGCATCAAACATACTAGCTTGGCCTACTGGGTGGACGTTTTCTAGACTTTTGACTTTTATGACTGCCTGACAATAAGCAAATTGTTTACTTATTTAGTGACAATGACTGTGGTGGCATGCACTATGATTTTATTTCCTGGCAATCTTTCAGTACTTTGCTGCATTTTTAAGAAAATAAATGTTTGCATGATTTCCTCTCCCTTTTAATGTGGAGACATAAGAAAAAAATCACATCCTCTCAATAAATTCAGTTAATTCAATTGAAACAAATATACTTTTCAGAGAAGAAATATGCCCATCAAAGAAAGTATGCTTTGGAAAATATAGATATCCTTTTGCATTATAAAAGATCAAATACATATAACCGTACAATCTACCATAGTGTTCTATGATGTCACACATGATGTGGTGTTTGCTCTTTCCTCATGGCAAAAAATGTTGCTTTATGAATTTATAGGTCATACTGTTGCAGGTACATTAGCATCTATGTCCCTGGTATTTCACTCAGAACTTTTGCCTGATTACATGAGGTGAAATCTCCAAGTGACAGACTCCTATGCTGCCATATTTCCATTAAACATAACTCCGATGAGGCTGGTTACTATTGTTATGGGTCACTAGGAAAGGGGGATGATATCTCTCTATATCTTAGCAAAGATTTTGATCTCAGTTGTCCATCAAGTGATGTCTCTTACATAATTTAATGTTATATATTTTTAAATGTATTATTATTTATTGCGTTCTATAAAGTGCGAACATGAACCAAGGGTATCAGAGCGCTGTACATATGATAGATAAACATAAACGAAGATCTGATAGATGAAAAGAACATCTAATAAAAACAAATATCAACTTTAAGAACTTCAGTCAGATATGGTATGTAGTAACATAGTTATTAATAGACGATCTCCATTCCTTATGCATCCAAGATTCTGCTTTGCGCGGTTCCGTTTCAGGAACCCAGGGGACAATGCTTTTGTGGTTTCCACTGGGAACTGATGTGCTTCAGCCCTCTATTGGTATTACAGTCACTGTAGCGGCCAATGAACCCAAGGGACAAGCTCATTGTGACTTTAAGAGAGGAATCTGTCCATCAGGATCTTTTTAAACTCTTTTTTTAAAGACATTGATCGATGGGTTAGACTGATCCTTGGGTGGTAGGCAGGAGCGGCCCGTGCAGGTAAGAGCGTTGGGCGGGGTCAGGGGGACTCAACAGACGACGACGAGGAAAAATTAAATAAATAATTAATTTTCCGTCATCGTCTGTCGAGTCCCCCACCCCGCCCAACCACCCCACCAATCTTACCTGCACTGGCCGCTCCTGGTGGTAGGGAGTTCCAAATACTTGGAGCCGATTCAGAAAAGGAGCGTGTGTAGGTTGTTTATTTCCTGAAGCTGGGGGGGTTCTAGCCTCTTAGAGTTTGCGCTTCTGAGTGAGAGGTTGCCTCCTGAGATTCAAATATTTTCTGCCAGGTACCCTTGTTTGTTTTGATATAAAGCTTTATGCATGAGGCAAGCATATTTCAGTTGAGTTCTGGCCTCAAGAGGGAGCCAGTTGAGAAACTTGAGTGAAGGGGTAATGAGATCAAAGCTTCTAGTGCTGGTTACCAGTCTGGCTGATGAATTGATGGTCACTTTGAGTGGAGTTGTTGATCTGGGAAGACCTAAAAGGGTTGCAGAACCATATTCTAGTATTGAGACCACTAATGACTATACTGCTTGTTTGAAGTCTGGAGGTAGCAGGAATGGTTTCACTTTCTTTAGTAGTTTGAGTTCGAATAATGCACTGTGTGTAGTTGCACTGATATGGGATAGCATGTTCAGATTCTTGTCTAGTGTTATTCCAAGGGATTTAGTGGAATCAATAATGTTAGGCTTGCAGTTGAGGGCTTCGAGGCGAATTAGCCAGTCTTGAATGTGTGTGGAGCTGTTCTGAGGGTAGAAAATTAGGAATTCTGTTTTCAGTGAGTTCAACGTGAGGTTGTTTTGAGCTAGCCAGGACTGAGTTTTGACCAGAGTGTTATTTACTTGGATGAGATCCTCTAGGGAGGATATCTTTAAGTATAATTGTGTGTCATCCACATACATGTGGTTTGCAACATTTGATTGTTTGAAGATTTCCATTAGTGGCTCCATATATAGGTTAAAGAGTGTGGGGGAAATGGTCGACCCTTGTCATACTCTGCATGTCACTGGTCTGGTACCTGAGAATGAGTTTCCTAGTTTGATTAATTGTGAGCGGTTCTGCAGGAAGGATGCAAACAATGAGAGCACTTTCCTGGACAGCCCTATTCTGTTTTCTACCAGTTTTAGCAGGTTATTGTGATTAACCATGTCAAACGCTGATGAGAGGTCTAGTAGGATGAGTAGGCAGGAGTTGTCGTTGTCTACCATCTTAAGGGTGTCATCCATTATGTGAACAATGGCTGATTCTGTACTGTACCCTGGTCTAAATCCTGATTGGATTTTGTTGAGTGAGTCAAATTGATCAATGTGCTGACTCAATTGGTTGTGTGCACATTTTTCCAGCAATTTGGCCAGAAAGGAAATATTTGATATTTGGCAAACGTTGCTCAGGATTGAAGGGTCTGCTCCTACTGTTTTCAAGAGGGGTGTTACTTGCCCAGTCTTCAGGCAGTCCGGGATAATGCTTTGTTTTAGTGATGAATTTACAATCTTTGTCAGTATGGGCAGGAAGAGGTGACTGAACTCCTTTAGTATTGTGGAGGGGATAGGGTCGTTGAAGTTGGTTTCATAGATAGTAAGGTCTTGTGGACTTCTTTCTCAGTAAGTGATTCCACACAACTTGATTTTTGGTTTTGGATGGGTGAGTCTTCATCTGTTCCCCCATTGGGTATGGAGATACTATGCAAAAACAAGAAGACCTGGCTTGGCAGTTTGTGCTGGACTGTCCGCAGGAGGCACAGGGTCAAGACTGATTTGCATATAGCTGGGTCTGAACTGGGGTGGCGAAGTGAGCTAAAGAACGATGATGGATTCAACCCAGATCTGTGACTGGGGGTGAGTGTCTGAAAAGTTTCAGCACTCCGTCCATCATCTCCTTGTTTTTGCTTTGTTCGCCCTAAGTTGGCAGGGTATGCCCAGCCATGTGTCCCTTGCTCACTTTGCCACTGGATTCAAGCTAGCGTGGCTGATGAGGGATGTTAACCCGAAACCGGTCCCAGGATGCTTGTTTCCGGTCCAGGGAAGACATGGCTTGGCAGTTCGGGCTAGACTGTTCCCATGAGGCACAGGGTCAAGACTGATTTGCATATAGCTGTGTCTGAACTGGGGTGGCGAAGTGAGCTAAAGAACGATGATGGATTCAACCCAGATCTGAGACTGGGGGTGAGTGTCTGAAAAGTTTCAGCACTCCGTCCATCATCTCCTTGTGTTTGCTTTGGTCATCCTAAGTTGGCAGGGTATGCCCAGACATGGGTCCCTTGCTCACTTTGCCACTGGATTCAAGCTCGCCTGGCTGATGAGGGCTGTTAGCTCGAAACCGGTCCTAAGATGCTTGTTTCCGGTCCAGGGAAGACACAGCTTGGCAGTTCGGGCTGGACTGATCCCATGAGGCACAGGGTGAAGACTGATTTGCATATAGCTGTGTCTGAACTGGGGTGGCGAAGTGAGCTAAAGAACGATGATGGATTCAACCCAGATCTGTGACTGGGGGTGAGTGTCTGAAAAGTTTCAGCACTCCGTCCATCATCTCCTTGTGTTTGCTATGGAGATAGTATGTCAGAAATTGTGTTAATTTTCTATATTTGCTCTTAGCCCTTTTATGTCGGATACAATCTTTTTTACGATTTCTAAGATTTTTCCATTGAAAAATGAAGAGAAAGCTTCACAGTTTTCCACTGAGTTATTGTCAATCTTGGCTACATTGTATTGCCCGGTTTGTTGATTGACAATTTCAAATAATCATCTTGGGCGATTCGTTAGATCATCTAGTTGAGATCTGAAGTATCATGCCTTTGTGTTCCAGAAGTGTTTTTTGTAGCTGTCCATTGTTCACATAGCTTGATTAGGAGCAATGTCGAGGTTTCCTGTCTCCACCTTCGTTCTGCATGTCTAAGACTCCTCCATTCCTCGTTTAGACTTTGATTGTACCAAGGGAGGGAGAGTATGATTTTTCGTCTTTTGAGGCTCAGTGGTGCTACTGATTCCACCATGTTTGATAATGTTTGGTTGTAGTGCTCAGTTAATTTGAGGGCATTCTCAATCAATCAATCAATCAGGGAATTGTGAAGTGCGCTACTCACCCGCGAGGGTATCAAGGTGATGGGGGGAGGGGGTGCTGCTCCGAGTCAGCCGAAGAGCCAGGTCTTGAGGCTCTGCCTGAAGGTGAGCGTCTGATTTTTTACCTTGGAGCTCGTTCCAGGCCTTTGCCATGACGTAGGAGAAGGCTCTACCACCTGCTCTGGTTCTGTGTATGTGCGGGGTTTCTGCTAGGGTGAGGTTGGCGGAGCGGAGGTTTCTCTTGAGTACGTGGAAGGAGACTCTTTCGTTGAGGTATTTGGGTCCGGTGTTGTGGAGGGCTTTGTAGGCGTGGGTGAGTAGCTTGAAGGTTACTCTCTTCTCGACGGGGAGCCAGTGGAGGTCCTGTGGGTGTTGGGTGATGTGTTCAATTCGTGGGATGCCGAGGATGAGTCTGGCTGCGGTGTTCTGGATGGTCTGGAGTTTGCGCAGCAGGTTTTTGTTGATTCCAGCATAGAAGGCTTTTCCGTAGTCCAGTCTGCTTGTTATGAGTGCGTGGGTGATGGTCTTTCTGGATTCGGGGGGATCCATTTGAAGGTCTTGTGAAGTATGCAGAGGGTGTTGAAGCAGGTGGAGGTGACAGCGTTGATCTGGTGGGTCATGGTGATGGAGGAGTCGAGTATGATGCTGAGGTTCCGGGCATGGTCCGTTGGGGTGGGGGGGGGTTGCTCAGGGCGGTGGGCCACCAGGTGTTGTCCCAAGCTGAGGGGGTGGGTCCGAGGACGAGGACTTCAATCTTCTGCTCATCCAGGATGCAACGTCTTTCATCCCTTCCTGGAAGCTGAGTCTGGTAGTGTAGGGTTCCTTCGTGAGGGAGAGGATGAGCTGGGTGTTGTCGGCATAGGATACTATGCTGAGTCCGTGCTGTCTGACATTGGCGGCGAGGGGGGCCATGTAGATGTTGAACAGGGTGGGGCTGAGTGATGATCCCTGGGGAACTCCGCAGTTGATCTCAGTGGGCTTGGAGAGGAAGGATGGGAGTCTGATCCTTTGGGTTCTGCCGGCGAGGAAGGAGCGGAGCCAGTAGAGGGCATTTCTCTGTATGCCGGCATCGTGGAGTCTGGCTGCGAGAGTGCGGTGGGAGACGGTGTCGAAGACTGCGGAGAGGTCTAGTAGGATGAGGGCCGTGGTGTGGCCTTGGTTGAGGAGTGCGCGGATGTCATCTGTGAAGGTGAGGAGGGAGGTTTCGGTGCTGTGGTTGCTGCAGAATCCAGATTGGGAGGTCTTGAGAATGGCGTTCTCTTCGAGGAAGTTTGTCAGCTGGGTGTAGACGATCTTCTCGGTGACTTCGGCCGCGAAGGGAAGAAGAGAGATGGGTCGGTAGTTTTTCAAGTTCGTCGGGTCTGCCCAGGGTTTCCTGAGGAGGGGCTTGACTTCTGCGCATTTCCAGTCATCAGGGAAAGTGCCGGATCTGAAGGTGGCATTGATGGTGCATCGTAGCTCGGGTGCAATGGCGGCGGCAGCTCTGTGGAAGATGTGTGGCAGGCAGGGGTCCGTGGGGGCTCATACGTGCGTGCTCTTCATGGTTGTGGTGGTCTTCAGGCGGTGGCTGGCTGTCACCGCTGGAGGAAGGAGTGGTTTCGGGAGACTGTTCCCTGAAGATGTCGTTGAAAGCCTTGATTTTCAGATGGAAGTAGGAGCCTAGCTTGTTGGAGAGGTCCTAGGAGGGAGTGACGTTCGTGGCTTTGCTGGGGGGTGTGGTGAAATGCTGGATGACGCTGAATAGTTCCTTAGAGTTGCTGGAGTTTGTGAGGATTTTGTTCCGGATGAAGGCCTTTTTGGTGGGTCTGATGAGTTGGTGGAATTCTGTCAGGCCGTTCTTGTAGGTAGTCTGGTCTTCAGTGGTTTTGCTGTTCCTCCAACGTTTTTCGAGATGCCTGCAGGTGCGTCTGGATTCTTGGAGGTCGGTGGTGAACCAGGTGGCCTTCGAGGGGCGCTGTCTGTCGGGGTTCTGGAGGGGGGCAAGCTTGTCTGCGCAGTTGGTGATCCACCGGTGTAGTTCTTTGGCCGCAGAGTTGGCATTGGTCGAGGCAGTAGGGGGATCGAGGTTGAGGGTGGAGTTGAGGTGTTCCTCTGTGACCTTGCTCCAGTTCCTTTGAGGTGGGCGAGGATTGGGTTTGTGTGCGGTGGCCTTGTTGAAGGAGAAGTGTATGCAGTGGTGGTCTGTCCAGAGGGGCTGCATGGTGTGGCTGAAGTGGATGTTGTTCTCTCCTGCGAAGATGGGGAGATGGGGTCAAGGGTGTGTCCTGCCTTGTGTGTGGGGGTGGTGATGAACTGCTTCAGTCTGATGTTGGCGAGGTTGTCGAGGAGGGCGGTGGATTTGGGGTCGCTGGAGTTGACAAGGTGTAAGTTCAGGTCACCGATGAGTATGTAATCCATGGAGGCAATGGTGTGGGGTGCGATGAGGTCGGTGATGGTGGTGGTGAACGAGGTTCGAGGTCCGGGGGGTCTGTAGATGAGGCGGTTGGGGCAGTCCTTCCTCTGGATCGTGTGTCCGTGTGGGATGGCGGTGGCGATGTTGGGGTGGAAGAGGCACTGGTGCAGGTTTCCGTGAAGAAGGCGATGTCTGGCGAGAGGGTGTCGAGGAGGTCCCAGATCTCTACTGTGTGTTTGTGCAGGGAGCATACGTTGAGGAGGACGCACCTTAGGGCTTCGGTGGTGCTGGAGTCCGGAGCAGGTGCGGCATCCGTGGAGGCCTGAAGGATGATGAAGGAATGTCAGCAGTGTCGGCAGGAGAACTGGCCGTGGGTGGTGTTCGGCGTCGACAGCTGGCAGTTGTTGTTCCTTCTGGGGTTGAGTGCGAGGAGGGCAGCTGAGTCGTAGCGGTGGGTGGCCAGAGAACCAGGGTTCTTGGCGCTGGTCACGGTCGGGTCGCAGACGGGCGCATATGGTCTTCGGCGCCCCAGCGGCGCGGCCGCGCAGCACCCGCCATTAAATAGGGGAAGGGGGGAGGGAAGTGCAGCTGGGAGGCGGGAGCAGGAAACCGGCAGGGGGGAGGGGCCACAGGGGTACCAGCAGCAATAAACGGGCATGGAAGGCATGAACAGGAACAGAGGCAGAAAGATAACAGGGTAAAGTAAAATTTGAAAAACAGAGAATAGAACACAAGGACACAAAAGACAGACACAAAATACAAACAAAGACAGAAAAAGGGCACAACACAAAGACAGACAACAGAGGACCAGCAGAAGAGCAAGGCTCTCCCATTGGACCACCAGGGATGAGGCGCAGGCAGGAGTCTGAGGGTGGAGGAGGGCCTCAAACCCCTACCTAGCAGAGAGGTGAAAGGGGCAGCGGCAGTGGCACAACCAGGGGAGCTGTAGGGGCGGAGAGCTTGGTCTCTGACCAGGAGGTTCTGAGTTCCTGTTGGGGGAATGAGGTTTTTCTTGCAAAGTGTGGTCAGTTCAGCCCCGTTTATGTTTTTGGTGTGTCTAACCCAGCGTTTCTGTTTGGTATCTTGCCCTTTAGATTTCTGTGTATGTGTATTTAGGTGGAAAATGATTGAGTGATGATCAGTCAAGTCATTGGGTGTGATCGAGTCAATTGTCAAGTCTCCTTCTCTGGATATGATTAGGTCGAGCATTGATCCTTTGATACGAGTTGGGCTTGCGCATGATTGGATCAGATTTTGATCAGAGAGGAATAGTTTGAGTAGATATCTGTTTATCTTCCTCATTGTTCCAGTGAAGGATAAAGTCTGAAAAATGGCATTGAGTTGTAGTAAGGAGTTTACAGTGATTGTTTCCATTATATCTTCAATAAACAGTTGGTTGTCTCCTGAAGGGTGGTAAATGAGGCGCACTTTGGCTAAGGATTTCTTTGCTGCAGGGATTTATGCTCCCATGTATACACAGGATGTGTTAGATTGTCTACTGGGAAAGTCTTGACTTGTAGGGATTTCTTATGAATTATAGCGATCCCTCCTCCCTGTTGGTGCTGTCGGTCAAGGTGCTGAATGGTGTAGTTTGGAGGCATGATGATGTTAGGCATGGGTGCGAACCACTGGTCTAGCAGGTTTCTGTCAGGAATAGCATGTCAAGTTCATAATGGAGGATAGCTTTGGCCATGTCTGTGGTGTGGTTGATCGCTGATCTGCAGTTGAGAAGCATGCATTTTAGGGTCGGTTATGATAGGCATGAGGGGTTAAAATTTGGTGTTAACGGGATCTTGATGAGGTTCCCATGGTTTGTATTCTGTCCTTTTATCCTATGGGTATTGTCTTTTCTTGCTGTTGTTTGTATGTATTTTGTAGATCGGCGGTGAGGCTGGCATTGTGGAGTCCTTGTAGTATAGCAGCAAGGCTTTGATTTCTGACATGGATAGATGGTTATGCGCTTGCTTGGGCCACAGAGTGGATGGCCAGGGGTGGGTGGCATATCTTGTGATTGAATGAGGGAGGTTGTTAACCTTTAATGCGTTTTTGTGTATGACTTAATCTCTTGGACCGCTAGTGAGGTTTCTCTGATGTTCATATTTGCTATTTTTAATCCCAAGATTAAGTGATCAATTTTGTGTTCCAGCTTGCTTAGCTGGGTAGTCCAAGATGTATTTCAATTATGTCGATGGGGCAGGTTATACTTCGTGGATTCTGTAGGAGAAGAGGGGTCACCATTATGGGAGTGTAGTGCAGCCTGGGGACAGGGGTGCATGTGAGCTTTTTAGGGTATGTGGGGTAGTCCGCAGCCCTGGTGGATCAGAGGTGGTGTGGGAAATCTGGCTATCATCAATTCCCTGAGATACAGAAAGGCTATTTTTTCATGTCTTTTTACAGTTGGTCCGGGAAGATCATATCCTTCTACTAGAATTATTAATTACATCCAGGCCCAACCTAGCAAACACATCATGTACATTGTTAACCACTTGAGTGAGGAGGAGGAGATGTTGGTGTCCTACGCACTGCCTCCCTAGTGCAAAGGAAGTTAAAGTCTCATCCTGACACAGAGGCAGAAAATCCTTTTGGTGCTCATTCCAGAAGCCTTTTCTGTTTTCTGTAAAGTCTTTGGCTGCTGAGGGAGGAACTTCCTCTGCAGCCCAAGATGTTTTATTTTCTTGGTCTCTCTATGTGCACTGATGTCACACATACTAAAAGTGAAAGCAGCTGAGCCTGTTGACTCCAGCTGTTTTCAGTGTGATTGGTGCTCACAGGCATATCCAGACTGCCAACTCACATGGTGCCATCGTGTGTCACACGGTGCCATCGGGTGTCACACGATTTCAGTTCCCTTCACAGGTCACCCGGTGAGGAGCTGAAATCACACGGTGTCAGGGAAAACAAGCTGAAAACCACTGTAAACAGTGGTTTTTCAGCTCGTTTTTAAAGGCAGTAAGCAGCCGATGTCCATTAGGAGGTGTAAAAACTCCCCAAGACATCAGTGACAGCCTCACCAACCCTTTATTTTTTTTGTTGCTTGGGAGGTGGTGGGGAGCTTGGTGAGGGGTAGAGTGGCTCTTAGGAAGCTCTCAACACAAATCTCTGCCCCCTCCTCACACGGTGAAACCAATCTGTAATTTGTCAGGTATGCACATCTCCCCAACCACTGATCACCACAGGAGGAGAAGCGTTGTACCATTGGAAAGGCGTGATTACCCCATTCCAATAGTACCCCACCCTAGTTGATCACTGCTATGGGATCATTGCAAGAGGGTTGTCCCTGAGCAGGGATCCACAGACTAGCTACTAGGGGTCGTTTGAAGGTAGGGTGTCCCTTACCAGTCTTTCTGTCCCCCTGGAGAGGGTAATTCTTTCCCCAGAGGGGCAGAGAGCCCTCTAGATGCCAGAGATTTTTTTTTTTTTTTTAAAAGGATGGGGCAAAGCCAGCCTGTTTTTGTAGAAGTCCTTTAGCTGCTCCAGCAGGAACATTGGAGAATTTTACCCATAATTCTGTCCTCCTGTAGGCAGGCAGAGAGCACACTAGACACCAAGGCTGATCATATTTGAATATTGGGACTTGCTTGTCCAGGCATCAGGCCTTTACTCCCTCCCGTGAAGCCCCCAACAATCTTTCTGCCCCCCCCGGTGCCCAGATTGGGGGTTTAATCCAATTTGCCCTCTGGGGATGAGAGGCAGTAAACCCACGAGACATCAGGGCTGTTTTTATGTGTAAAATGAATTGTTTTAAGGTGGCTCATTCAGGTGTCAGCCCTTAAGCCTCACCCCTAAAGCCCCTATAGTCTTTCTGCCCTCCTGATGAACAAATTGGGAGATTTACCTTCAATCTGCCCTTCCCGGTGTGGGCATAAAGTCCACTGAATGCCAGAGATCAATTAAAAAGAAATATGATGGGCATGGCCTATGTCAGCTTTAGGCCATACCCCACGGCTTACAGTCACAGCAGCCTTTTTGTCCATCTGGGGCAAATTGGGGGATTTACCCAGATTATGCAAATCCGGAAGGGGGCATATTCCTCACTGAATGGTAGAGATAAGTTTAAAGAACTGGGTGGCGCAGTAAGGCCCCAAAAGGTTTTTCTGCCCCATGGCAATCAAGTTTAAATTTGGATTCTTTAGGCATAATTTTGACATACAGTCCAGCAGAAAGGGTGTTAATCCACCATTATTTTTCTTTGAGGTGGCAGAAACACTGTCTGGTACTTGGGAGTGCAGGCTAGGGTGCAAAGCCTCACACCCAATTCATTTTCTCACATTTTCCTGAGGCTTTGATGGGATTTCTGACCCCTCATGATGGGCTTGTAGGTTTTATTCCATAATCGACCCACTAAGGTGGGCTGAAAGCCCATCAGACTATTGGGGGGAAAAGTGACAAAAGGAATGGGGTGGGGTGCTGGGCCATCTTTGCACTTAGCCCACATCTGAGCAAAGTTTCAGCCGAAGAAATCCCAATTTCCTTTTAACTGCCATGGTGAATGGCTGCACTATTAAGGGTTTAGGTCAGCTGGCAACCAAGGAACCATACATATATTGGGCATTTATGAAACACAGAGGCCCAGAGTAATTTAAGGAGGTATGACTCGCTTGCATCCTAGGGAGTTTTCTTACCTAAAAAGCTATGTTAACATCAAAGTATGGGCCAAAAAAGACGATTTGTTTTGTGTATTTATGTAACAGAAGCTCTGGCACTTCCAGTCAATGCCAAAGTCTTATTATTTTAATGGTACCAGATGTGCAAAGCTTTTTGAGGTGCAAACGGCCCAATTTGCAGAATTGAGCCGTTTGAAACTTCAAAGAAGCATTTTTTAATATATAAATGCCTATTTGTGATTCGGTAACCTAATACTGAATTGCAAATTGGGTTTGCAATTCAGTATTAGGAAGGGGGTGCTTAGGACGTCCCTTCCTGATAACAAATCGCGGTGGTATGTGTGAATTTTTTGCCACCAAAATGCGATCGCAAAAAATTTGCATTTTACAGCCTACTTCAAGTCGGTGGCAACCCATTCGCAAAAGGAAAAGGGGACCCCAAGGGACCCCTTCCCCTTTGAGAATGTTGGTAAAAACATTTTTTAAGAGCAGTCAAAGGTCCCATGGACCACTGCCTATTCTTAAAAAATAAAAATAAAACTTTTTCTTTTTCTTTTTGAAACGCATCCCGTATTCGTTTAACAAAAATGTAGGACTTGGCCTTTTTGGCTAAAGTTCCCTAAACTTTTTGCTTTCCCCCTAGACCGTTTTCCTGACATAGAGTTGCCAATTTAGATGCTTTGGGTACTTTGCCACTGCTGATCAGTGTAAAAGTACAAGTGTTCCCTGTGTAAAGTGTAATGGTAATTGGTTGGCCATGATTGGTATATTGCCTTACTAGTAAAGTCCCTAGTGATGTGCACTGTGTGTGCCAGGGCTAGTAATGCAAAGCTGCGCGGAGAAGGGAACTCAGGCCTGCAGTGTAGGGCCTGCGCGCAGTTTGCTAAGTTAGCATGTTGTCCTGACAAGTGCAACCACTTGTCAGGCCTTACTTTCCCTTTTGCGTACACAGTGGGCACCCCTGTGGTAGGTCCCGGGTAACCCCTGGGCAGGGTGCAGTGTAAGTAAAAGGCAGGACATGTGTGGAGGTGTGTGTTATGTCCTGACAGTGAAAAACACTCCATTTCGTTTTTCACTGGTAAAAGGCCATCCTGCCCATAGGACAGAATGAGGGAGGCTGGGTATTGTGTTTGTTAGCCTAGTTTCCCATAAGTTTAAAATGGAGAGGTGAAGTTTAGTATGTATGAACTCACAGCGTCATAACAAATCTTTCTATGAAAGTGGTTTTGTCACTGTGTGTTCAGAAGCCACTCTTTTAGAAAGTGGCTGAGTTTTGTACTTTAAGCATTTCTGTGTGTCTCTGCTGAATGTGGATTGACTGTCTGGATATGAGAGGGGAGAGGAGCTGGGGGAGGTCTTGACCCAGGGAGGGGTTGAGATGGCACCAGGCTGACCTGCATCTGGAGAGTAGGCGAGGAAAAGCACCGGGAGGTGAAGAGGCCTTGGTTGCGGCTATAAAACAATTGAGCCATCTCCTGCTGAGTGATTAAGGATCCAGACCCCCAGTATCAAAGGGAGAAAGGTGACACTGGGAGGGAGACACCCAGAACTGATTTAGGCAGGGGTCAGGGACCCCTGAGCACAACGAACTTCAAAGACATTTAGGGGTATAACTATGAGAGTTGAGACCCCTGAACGTTGGAATTGAAATGGATTGAGACTGAAAAGGCTTGGACCCATTTCGTGGTCAAGAGAAACCTCTGCTAAGGAAGGAAAAACTGAAGAGACTGCTGGGAAGGACAAACCCTTGCTTCGTGATCTGGGGCTGGTCTGCAGTTTGCTGTTTTAACCAAGGAAGAGGCTGTTGGGACTGTGCTTTTGGCGCTGGGTCCCCCTGCTTGAAGAAGACTGCGCTTTGTGCTGTGTCTTGTTACCCCAAGGGCCCGAGGTGAGCTGGCTCCCTGTTTGTAAACACAGGAACATAAAAGTTTCCGGAGAAGTTTCAAGCGACGCGGTGGGCGCGTGTTGTGGCAGCTTGAGACCCTCGGAAGGTGTGCCCTGTGATCTTGGACACACGGAGGAGGAGTGAGACTCGGACGCGCTGGGTGCGTGTCGTGGTGCACAGGAGGCGTTGGTGAAGACCGCCTGGTCAACGTGTGCATCGAAGGTGAAGTGAGTCTCGGACGCGCTGGGTGCATGTCGTGGTGCACCGCAGGCTCTGGTGAAGAGCGCCTGGTCAGCGGGTACACCAGAGGTGAAGGGAGTCTCGGACGAGCAGGGTGCGTGTCGTGGTGCACCGGAGGCGTTGGTGAGGAGCGCCTGGTCAACATGTGCATCGGAAGTGGAGTGAGTCTCGGACGTGCAGGGTGCATGTCAGGGTGCACCGGAGGCGCTGGTGAAGAGCGCCTGGTCATCGAGTGCACCGGAGGAGAAGTGAGGCTCGGACACGGTGAGCGTGTCGGGGTGCGGCCGAAGGCGTTGGTGAAGAGCGCCTGGATATCGGGGCACCGGAGTTGGAGTAAGTCTCAGTGAAGCAGTGTGCGTGCTTTGGTGCAACCTGGGACTGTGGAGGTGATCGGCTGATCACCGTATGCACCGGAAGAAAGTGAGTCTCTGCAGCGGTGTGTGCGTGTCTTGGTGCCAACTGAGACCGCAGGAAGGAGTACATGGTGAACGTGCACTCGGAGTCGACGTGAAGTCCCATCAGCGTTGTGTGTGTGGCTTCATGCCAGAGGAGACCCAGAGGGTGCTGTGGTGAACGTGCACCCGGAGTAACGTAATCTCAGGGGCGTGGGGTACGTGTGCCCTGCGGCTGCCTGAGACCTTCCTAACAGTCGTGGCCCGGCAGCCCCGGAGGAGCTGAGCTGCCAGGCCGAGCCGCTGAGGCCCATTGAGAAAGTTCTACACGGAAGGCCCAGTTCGCTGAAGGAGGAGAGGAGAGTGGGGTCGCGCCCCCAGGTAACGTGGATCACTGCCTGGGCGGGGCGCGGCGTCGGAGGGACACTTTCTCGGCCTCTCAGTCCTTCTGGCGATGTGAGCCTTTGCTTCGGCTCAGATTGGGGCCTGTATTGCATTCAGGAGTGGCAGTACTGGGGCCAGAGTGAGAAGCTGTACTTTATGTCATCGTTGATACGTGTGGGGGGCAACTGTTATCGAAGAGGCTGACTGTCGTAATACACATTGCCAATATTGCTGCAAACGAACTGCCGGACTGTCTTATGATGCCTGACATTATTTCTCCATAACGAAGTACACGATTGTAGCGCTACGCATTGCATTATTTCTCCATTGCAAAGTACAGGATTGTAGCGGCCCGCATTGCATTATTTCTTCATTGCAAAGTACATGATTGTAGCTACGCATTGCATTATTCCTTCATTACAAAGTACATGATTGTAGCGGCGCGCATTGCCTTATCTCTTCATTGCAAAGTACGTGATTGGGGTGTGACGCATTGCATTATTCCTTCATTGCGCAGTACATGATTGTAGCGGTACGCATTGCTTATTTCTCCCATTGCAAGATACCGGAGTGTATCGTTACGCATTGTATTATTTCTCCTTTGCCCAGCACAGGATTGTATCGTTATGCAGCGCACTATTGTTTGTCCATTGCAACGTGTGTGATTCTAGCATTGCGACCAGCATAGCTTTTTGAAAGCGGTGGTTGGGATTTGAACCTACCAGCCAGCCGGAACGAATATTACCCTTTATTACATGTTGGCTTATGTATTGTGTGGTCTGATCGTATATCTTTTTACATAAAGTTTATACTCGTTTTATCAAACTCGTGTGGAGTCCATTTGTGGTGTCACCAGTGGGTTGTTGTGAGTGTGGTTGCACATACTGTACACTCGTGCCTTGGAGATAGGCCTGGCTGCTCGTGCCAAGCTACTAAGAGGGTGAGCAGGGCTATCTCAAATGGTGTCCTTACTTGGCCTAACGTTGAGTGAGGAGTCCCGGGTCTCGCATTTGGTGACAGTGGTGCGGGACGGGGACTCCGGCTTCCAACATTTGGCGGCAGAGCGGTGGGATACAATCCTAACGTAATTGAAACGCGTGTGTGCAAAACCACTCACAGTAATTGGTGTACATCATAAATTGATCGAAGACCACGACTCAACAACATATTGTTTTGAATTGTTGGTTCTATTGTTGAGTAACCTTTAAACCACACATCATGTCTCAGGAGGGGAACCAGATAGCCGGTGAGGCTGCAGCTGCAGAATTAGAGTTTAACATTGAGGCATTGTTTACCTACAAGGTTGATCAGTTGAGGAAATTCTGCAGAGCTTTGGGATGTCCCATGAAGGGTAGCGCCAAGAAGGAGGAGCTGCAAGTGGCCTTGAGGGCCTGGTGGGAAGCCAAAGAGGCTCAGGAGACGGGTGGTGATGAGGTGGATGAGGATGACCCAGGGAATGGATTTGGTCCACAGGATTTGCCAGTGGAGGGACCAGCCGCAGGGGCTGGTGATAGCCATTCACTGAGGAGTTTTTCACCAGGGGAGTTGGAGGAAAACCAAAGGGTCAGACTGCATGAGTTGGAGGTGTTAAAACTTAAAACTCAAGCAGAGGAGAGCAGGAACGCTCTCGCGTTGGAAGAGAAACGGATTCTCTTCACTCATGAGTTAAGCATGAGGGAACTGGACATTAAGGGTAGACAAGCCGAGCCCAGTTCGAATGGTGGCAGCGCACAGCCAGTGCCAAGTGTGGATGAGTACAAGTGGGCACTGGAAGATTGGGTAGTGGTTAGCATGGTAAATGATTTGAAGGGGTTGTCCAATTTGGCCCCAGGGGAGCCAGGCTCAGAAATAATTTTCCAGGATTGCGCCACCCCGGGTTAAGGTGTGGACTCCTTGATTCCCGGGAGCCTGCACGAGAACCGGACCCCTGGTCATGGGTCCAGGGGTCTGAAAAGGCCCCAGAGAAAGAAGAAGGGCGCAAGGAGATCCCAGAGTAGTGAGGGGGGGTTGCTGGCTAGCCCCTTGTCTCAAGAGAGGGGGAGGAAGAGTAAGCAGCACCCCCAGGGATCGGCAGCACCACCCAGGAAACTGGGAGGGCCGTAGGACAGCCCCCGGGTGGAGGCCTAGTGCCTACTTGCCAGAGGTGTGAGGAAGGACACCTAGCGTCAGGAGGGCGTGGGGAGTCTGTAGCCGGAGCTCCTGCCGTCCTGAAATTTGTGGGTGCCATTCCTAAGTGGCAGGCCCAGAAAAATAAATGGAAGGATAAAAGGGGTTGTGTTCCCCAGTGGGAACACCCGTGGGACAGTGTCCAGCCAGTGGGGCTGGGTCCCCTAGAAGTGACCAGGGTAAACCCACTTTTAACCTGGAGGGCAGGATGACTGGAGGTAGTATCCTGACTGATGGGCCTTCCCAGGGTAGCACTCCAGGGTGGGGTTGGCATGGGACCAGCGCGCCTGGAGGGGTCCCCCTGGCCGGGAGGGATCCATGGAACAGCATTGTTGGCTCAGGGAGTAGTGATCAAGAAGACCCCCTGGGGTCAGGAAGGCATGGAACAGGAGGGTGTCCCTGTGGTAGAGGGCCTGCGTCCTGGTTCTATCGCCTGAAGCCGGGAAGTCCATCAAGGTAATGATTGGTCTACCCTGGCTTTTGGCTGGGAGGGGGTTGTGTAGGACTTGGCCTTTTTAGCTAAAGGTCCCTAAACTTTTTGCTTTCCCCCTAGACCGTTTTCCTGACATAGAGTTGCCAATTTAGATGCTTTGGGTACTTTGCCACTGCTGATCAGTGTCAAAGTACAAGTGTTCCCTGTGTAAAGTGTAATGGTAATTGGTTGGCCATGATTGGTATGTTGCCTTACTAGTAAAGTCCCTAGTGATGTGCACTGTGTGTGCCAGGGCTAGTAATGCAAAGCTGCGCGGAGAAGGTAACTCAGGCCTGCAGTGTAGGGCCTGCGCGCAGTTTGCTAAGTTAGCATGTTGTCCTGACAAGTGCAACCACTTGTCAGGCCTTACTTTCCCTTTTGCGTACACAGTGGGCACCCCTGTGGTAGGTCCCAGGTAACCCCTGGGCAGGGTGCAGTGTAAGTAAAAGGCAGGACATATACTGAGGTGTGTGTTATGTCCTGACACTGAAAAACACTCCATTTCGTTTTTCACTGGTGAAAGGCCATCCTGCCCATAGGACAGAATGGGGGAGGCTGGGTATTGTGTTGTTAGCCTAGTTTCCCATAAGTTTAAAATGGAGAGGTGAAGTTTAGTATGTATGAACTCACAGCGTCATAACACATCTTTCTATGAAAGTGGTTTTGTCACTGTGTGTTCAGAAGCCACTCTTTTAGAAAGTGGCTGAGTTTTGTGCTTTAAGCATTTCTGTGTGACTCTGCTGAATGTGGATTGACTGTCTGGATCTGAGAGGGGAGAGGAGCTGGGGGAGGTCTTGACCCAGGGAGGGGTTGAGATGGCACCAGGCTGACCTGCATCTGGAGAGTAGGCGAGGAAAAGCACCGGGAGGTGAAGAGGCCTGGGTTGCGGCTATAAAACAATTGACCCATCTCCTGCTGAGTGATTAAGGATCCAGACCCCCAGTATCAAAGGGAGAAAGGTGACACTGGGAGGGAGACACCCAGAACTGATTTAGGCAGGGGTCAGGGACCCCTGAGCACAACGAACTTCAAAGACATTTAGGGGTATAACTATGAGAGCCGAGACCCCTGAACGTTGGAATAGAAATGGATTGAGACTGAAAAGGCTTGGACCCATTTCGTGGCCAAGAGGAACCTCTGCTAAGGAAGGAACAACTGAAGAGACTGCTGGGAAGGACAAACCCTTGCTTCGTGATCTGGGGCTGGTCTGCAGTTTGCTGTTTTAACCAAGGAAGAGGCTGTTGGGACTGTGTTTTGGGCGCTGGGTCCCCCTGCTTGAAGAAGACTGTGCTTTGTGCTGTGTCTTGTTACCCCAAGGGCCCGAGGTGAGCTGGCTCCCTGTTTGTAAACACAGGAACATAAAAGTTTCCGGAGAAGTTTCAAGCGACGCGGTGGGCGCGTGTTGTGGCAGCTTGAGACCATCGGAAGGTGTGCCCTGTGATCTTGGACACACGGAGGAGGAGTGAGACTCGGACGCGCTGGGTGCGTGTCATGGTGCACAGGAGGCGTTGGTGAAGAGCGCCTGGTCAACGTGTGCATCGAAGGTGAAGTGAGTTTCGGACGCGCTGGGTGCGTGTCGTGGTGCACAGCAGGCGTTGGTGAAGAGCGCCTGGTCAGCGTGTGCATCGGAGGTGACGTGAGACTCGGACGCGCAGGGTGCGTGTCATGTTGCACCGCAGGCACTGGTGAAGAGCGCCTGGTCAGCGGGTGCACCAGAGGTGAAGGGAGTCTTGGACGCGCAGGGTGCGTGTCGTGGTGCACCGGAGGCGTTGGTGAGGAGCGCCTGGTCAACGTGTGCATCGGAAGTGGAGTGAGTCTCGGACACGCAGGGTGTGTATCGGGGTGCACCGGAGGCGCTGGTGAAGAGCGCCTGGTCATCGAGTGCACCGGAGGAGAAGTGAGGCTCAGACACGGTGAGCGTGTCGGGGTGCGGCCGCAGGCGCTGGTGAAGAGCACCTGGATATCGGGGAACCGGAGTTGGAGTAAGTCTCAGTGAAGCAGTGTGCGTGCTTTGGTGCAACCTGGGACTGTGGAGGTGATCGGCTGATCATCGTGTGCACCGGAAGAAAGTGAGTCTCTGCAGCGCGGTGTGCGTGTCTTGGTGCCAACTGAGACCGCAGGAAGGAGTACCTGGTGAATGTGCACTCGGAGTCGATGTGAAGTCCCATCAGCGTTATGTGTGTGGCTTCGTGCCAGAGGAGACCCAGAGGGTGCTGTGGTGAACGTGCACCCGGAGTAACGTAATCTCAGGGGCGTGGGGTACGTGTGCCCTGCGGCCACCTGAGACCTTCCTAACAGTCGCGGGCTGGACCGGCAGCCCCGGAGGAGCTGAGCTGCCAGGCCGAGCCGCTGAGGCCCATTGAGAAAGTTCTACACGGAAGGCCCAGTTCGCTGAAGGAGGAGAGGAGAGTGGGGTCGCGCCCCCAGGTAACGTGGATCACTACCTGGGTGGGGCGCGGGCTGGGAGGGACACTCTTTCGGCCTCTCAGTCCTTCTGGCGACGTGAGCCTTTGCTTCGGCTCAGATTGGGGCCTGTACTGCATTCAGGAGTGGCAGTACTGGGGCCAGAGTGAGAAGCTGTACTTTATGTCATTGTTGATACGTGTGGGGTTCAACTGTTATCGAAGAGACTGACTGTTGTAATACACATTGCCAATATTGCTGCTCACGAACTGCCGGACTGTCTTATGATGCCTGACATTATTTCTGCATAACGAAGTACACAATTGTAGCGCTACGCATTGCATTATTTCTCCATTGCAAAGTACAGGATTGTAGCGGCCCGCATTGCATTATTTCTTCATTGCAAAGTACATGATTGTAGCTACGCATTGCATTATTCCTTCATTGCAAAGTACATGATTGTAGCGGCGCGCATTGCCTTCTCTCTTCATTGCAAAGTACGTCATTGGGATGTGACGCATTGCATTATTCCTTCATTGCGCATTACATGATTGTAGCGGTACGCATTGCATTATTTCTCCCATTGCAAGGTACCGGAGTGTATCGTTACGCATTGTATTATTTCTCCTTTGCCCAGCACAGGATTGTATCGTTACGCAGCGCACTATTGTTTGTCCATTGCAACGTGTGTGATTCTAGCATTGCGACCAGCATAGCATTTTGAAAGCGGTGGTTGGGATTTGAACCTACCAGCCAGCCGGAACGAATATTACCCTTTATTACATGTTGGCTTATGTATCGTGTGGTCTGATCGTATATCTTTTAACATAAAGTTTATACTCGTTTTTATCAAACTCGTGTGGAGTCCATTTGTGGTGTCACTAGTGGGCTGTTGTGAGTGTGGTTGCACATACTGTACACTCGTGCCTTGGAGATAGGCCTGGCTGCTCGTGCCAAGCTACTAAGGGGGTGAGCAGGGCTATCTCAAACGGTGTCCTTACTTGGCCTAACGTTGAGTGAGGAGTCCCGGGTCTCGCATTTGGTGACAGTGGTGCGGGACGGGGACTCCGGCTTCCAACAAAAACAAGCTGCATTAAAAAAAATTGCTTTATTGAAAAGCAATCACAGACATGGTGGTCTGCAGACCCCAGTAGGCCACCATCCCTGTGAATTTGGTGATTCCCAATCTGTCTAAAAATAAGACCTACCTCATGAATTTTAATGAGTTAGGTCTATTTGCGACCCACTGGGAATCTCAAAATGTGTTAAACACATATTTGTACATTGCTGTGTGCGATTACGAAATAGCGAATTGGTATTTGGTAATCACAAACACTTACCTACGCACATCTGGCTCTATATTCCCACACTTCTCCCGATTGATACTCAGGTCTCTTGGGTGCTGGTGGACATCTGTCATAGAAACACAGAAAAACTGTAACCCTATTAAAACCTCATTTACATCACATGGTCGAAGTTTTGACTGATTGATTTTGTGGGTGATAAGTCCACCCACACAAGTGGTGTACCGTTTTAATCTGAAGAAGTATGGGAATGCAAAATAGTAAGACTTTTGTCAGTTTCTGTTGATTCTGAAATCTTTTGTCAGAATTGGGAGGAAAATGCATGACTTTAGCCAATGTTTGATGACAGTAGGGCATTTTGGTAATAAAACATGTGGGTTCTAAGTCACACAATACTTGGCTCCCATGGGAGTCAAGCTTTCAGAAAGTCTGGGATAGCTACTTTTCCACGAGTGCCTGCACATTCCCCAAGCCCAAATGTTGCCGCAATGCCAGAATACGTGAATTTCAAAGGAAAAATCTTGATGCTTCCATTTTTATTTTTTAAGCCTTTTACTGTCCAGGAGATGGACTTAGCCACACAAAATAAGTCCCATTTTTTGGACAAATGTAGAAATGCTGGGTGAGAGAAATATGAAGAAAATCCATACTTTTTAGCTAAAGTTTGACTGCAGGTCTATTGAAGTAAGTACATAATGGGATCCCCATGAATGTTAGTTTTCAGAAATGTCAGGGTTTGGTGAATTGCCATGTGTGCCAGGCGAGCACTGGCCCAAACACTGCAGCTACCCACATAGTGTGAATTTTGAAGGAAAAAAGTTGATGTTTCCTTGTTGCATTTTGGGGCATTTCTTGTTGCAGGTGACAGGCCAACCATCACAAGTGTGGTGCCACTTCTATCTGAAGAGATTTGGAAATACAGAATAATAGAATTTATTTCATTATCAATTGAATTTTCTCAATATTTGGCTTTCAAATGTAAGCCAGTGTACAAGAAAGAAGAACATTTTAAAAAATCCCTCTTAATCACATGATCCATATTCGTGTTTTTCTTTTATTAGATTTTACAATATGATGCATGGTTGGTACACAATGATAAATCATTATAAGCTGCAGCTCAGTTGATGGCTCCGGGATTGTGGGTTTTTGGATAACCAAAAATACACTATCTTTCCCTGTAACCTAAGTGAGAGATGTTATAGTGTATTACTTTTTGGATGGGCCATGGGGGCAAACAATCACACATGAAAACATTGTCATCTAATAATATTTTTCCTACTTACTTTCTGTGAGAAATGTGGTTATTAGTTGCAAAGGATGTGAGTTCTTCATAAGTAATAGGTCTACAATTGTCATATTATTGGGAACTAAGTACCCCATTATAGTTCTTGACTCTCTCAAAGTAGCGAAGCAGAGCAGTCCAAAGCTTACTCAGGGGAGGTGGTGTGGGCTAGCAATCCCAATTCACTGTCTCGCAACAGCAATAGTCAATAAATTACTGTCCAGTCAGTGCTTTTTGTTTTAAAATGTAAAAGTACTTCTATTACACACACACAACTTAATACTATGCATTACTTTACAATTAAATACATTCTGGTAGGAGGACATGCCTTTGGTAAAACCCTCAAATCATCTTTCACCCCTAGTGGATCATGGCCCCATAACCACAATCCCCCCACCTATACCAGATGTAACAGCATACTATAAAAGGATGTTATTATTCATAAGGCAGACTGACTGGCTTTGTCAAGTAATAACCACATCAATATATATGTCAGGCCTATTGACTGTGACAAGGTGCCACATTTGTATAAGACAGGCCTATTGGCTTTGTCAGGGTGTCCCACATTAATACTAATAACCGCATGTTATACTTTGACAATATATCATCATGATATCTCCATTAAAACCAACAGGGACAATAATCACATTCAAATGCAGTCAAAATAAATGTATGCATTGGAGTGTTTGTCGACAAATTTACCAATAAAGCAGTAAAGTTCAAAACAAGTACAAAAATATGTCAGAGTCTTGCTTTAAGCCAGATAATGCAGCCATAGGACCAACCACTAGGAGAATATTCACTTCAAAGCCCCAGAGCAATATCTCAAGCTCTTGGAGTGCTTGAAATCATTGCATGCATCTCCCGGGGTCATGAATTTACTGTCCCAAGAGGTTTAGGGTAGGTTGAAAAGAAAACATTCCAGGGGGGCTGATCATGCAGCCCCCCCCCCACAACACATGGACATAATGTTGGTGCTCCTGCCCATCCTTGGGCCTCCACTGAAAAGAAATATATGTGTAAATAGGCCCTCACAGGGCATTAGGGACACTCCTAGCATGAGTTTTATGAATAATAGCTGAGCACTTTGTTCTGTTTACATTAGCGGCCTCGCGCTGCAGCTCGTTTTCATTGTGGGTGTCTTTTTTTATTGTCGGATGCTCCAGTCTCACCTGAGACACCCACAGCCTTGGTTCTTCTCAGGGAATGGGTAGGACAGACAAAAGGTTAATGTTTCAACCTCACTAAGTGATTTATACGGTGTCCCTCTGAGGACAGTAAAAAAAACAGTTATCAGCCTAGGAGAAGCTAACCAACTGTCAGTGACCACACACAATGAGCCATAAAAAAATATGGAAATCAAGAGGATTGGAGGAGCTCACCCAGCTAATAAAGTTAATAAAATGGAGCATGCATCATAAAACTGGTCATGGTGACCTAAAATTATAAATATTGCAAAAGCTAAGGGTATGGGTAACTCATATCTCTAGTGTGCCCAGCAGAAGAAGTTGCAGGACTACAGGATGGTAGTGTTGTGGCAAAGCACTATGAAAAGGCACAAGAGGAAGCAGACAGTCACCAATGTGATCATTAGTCATCCATTAACAGGATCAAGAAAATGTAAGTTCACAGTAGTGCAATGTGCACCATGTGTCAACTAAATACACAAACCAACCAAACAACACCTACAGGTTGGCGCATCCATCCTTGCTATGGAGCATGCAAATGACTACGCCACACACAGAGCTCTGTTACACACTCCTTTATTTTCATCATGGAACTGCTAACTGAACGCAAAACATCACAGACTTTATTGACCACACCTAAATACCTTCCAACTGATTCCATAACTTTGTAAGGAGTCCATCAAAGACCACAAGGGTCCTGCTGGACATAATCACACAATACCACATCACCCTCTTTGTTAAATAAAAAGTACGGACAACATACATGCATTAGAGCTTCTCAATGAGTCATCGAGGTGCTCGTACTAATCATTGAGATTGAGTCGTATGAGGTGAAGGAGTTGCACTGTCATCAGGCTTCATAGATGAAGACTCAGATGCTTGACTTGGGCACTCAGGTGGATTTGCCTCACTCATAATGTCTGGGGCTGATAAACATTGAGGCAGATTCTTGAAATGTGATGAGTCTCTCATAATGGACTTTACGGGATGTCAAGTGGTCACAATATGTCCTTTACTTGTCTCAACTATCAATGGATCAACATCAACCAGAGCATAAGCCTTGCGATTCCGTTTTTGTTTAACTAGGAATCGGTCTCCTTTTTCAAAAACCATTGCCAGAGCGCATCTTCACTTATGTGTAGAGGTCTTCCTCTGGCTTTTTCTATGACACAGATCTCGTCAGTGTCTATTGCTCGGCTCGTGGCCCATTGTGGTAGCTTTGTCCCAATGGCTCTCCCAAACAGCAAGGTTTACCTGTTGTAGGATGGGGAGTTGACTGATAGGCACAAAGGAATGGACATAAGGCTGACTTGAGATCAACTCCTTTGAGCGCAGCACGCAGAACCACTTGGTTTAGGGTGCCCATAAATCGTTCAACAATGCCATTTGACTGTGGATAGAGAGGTGTGCTTTTTGGATGCTTGACGTTAAAGCCTCAAAGAAAGTCCTCAAACTCTCTCTTATTGAAGTGTGGACCATTGTCAGATTTGAGAATGGAGGGAACACCCCACGCTGCAAAATTATCATCCAGCCTCTCAATGACTTTGTCATGTGTGGTCGATGATAAATCTTTCACTAAGGGAAAATGTGAGTACTCATTAATAACTACCATGAGATGATGGGTATATTTTTAGGGTCCAAAGAAATCAACTGCAATTTTCTTCCATGCTTGTTTAGGAAGGTCAGACATATTTAGCAGATGCTGTGTTGTCTTGGGAGATAAGCAATTGCACAGGTTACATGCTTTCAGTTCCATCTCGACTCTTTTGTCAAAGCAAGGAAACCACACTTGGTCTCTGAGGGCTCTCTTGGTGGCTACAATGCCACGATGTCCTTCGTGTGCCAATTCAATGACTTGTTGTCTCAAGCTCTCAGGTATGACAATCCTTGAACCTCTTAGTATAATACCTTCTTGAGTGACAGAAAGTTCTTCAAGCACATTTTTGAATTTTTTATGTTCACCGTCATCTGTGAGATGTCGAGTATCCTTTCTCGATGATTGCCTTTGCAACTATATCCTTGAGTATGAGCATGTCCCTGTCTGTGTTGGCAGAAGCAGTGATCTGCTCAAAGGATAGAGCTTCAGGGGTGCTAAACTTTAATATATATTGATATATGCTTAGGCCATTTTAGACGTTGCAATGTGATGCGGTAACGACACTTGTGGGAAGTAATCTGCGGGGTTTTGATCCTTCCCTACTTTATGCACAATTGTGTAAGCATATTCTTGCAATCTAAATCCCCTCCTCTCGATGCGATGGGGTATCTTGGCTTTCAGATTTCCGAAAATGGTGAGCACCGTCTGGTGGTCAGTGACAAGGGTGAAATGCTTTATGTACAGAAACACATAAAAGCCCACACTACAGCCAATCTCTCTTTTTATGGCTGAGAATATCCATGTTCAGTCTGAGATAGACTTTTGCTAGCATAGGCCACAATGTTTCTCTGAGCATTTGGATGTCCATTGTGTTGAGCAAGGATCTCTCCTAACCGTACCCGGCTTGCATCTACTATGATCTCAGTATGTAACTTTGTATCAAAATAGGCCATTGCAGTTGCATGTTCAATTTTGTGCTTGATTTTCTTGAAGCTTTGGTCACATTCAGAGGACCATTGGAAGGGAACATTCTTCTTTGTAAACTCTCTTAATGGGGCACTCACTGTGGCAAAGTCACAAATGTATCTGGAGCAATAGCTGGCCATGCCGAAGGATTGCAGCATGGTCACATTTTGTGGGGGACAAGTGGATGACAATGCTTGTACTTTTTCAGGGTCAGGACTCATTCCCCCTCAGAGAAAATATGTCCAAATAATTTAAGCTTTGTTTTGTGAAACTCACACTTTTCTACATTTAACGTGAGACCTGCATCTGCAAGCAAACGGTAAAGAGCTTTATCATGATCCTTTCGTGTGACCCCAAAACACTAGAATGTCATCACCGTGGTTAAAAGCATGTTTGACAGGTTGAATTACTCACCGAATGACATTCTGAAAGATTTCTGCAGTCGATAACACACCAAAACTGAGTCTTTTGTATCTGAACAAATCAACACAAGTTGAAAAGTGGTAAAGTACCTACAGTTCTCTTCCAGCTCGAGTTGATGGTATCCTTTCTTCAAACCAAGACAGGAGATGGCTTTGGGACCATCCAGCTGTGTAAACATGTCTGCTATGTGTGGACCTGGATGTCTTTCTCTCTCGATTGCTTTGTTGGCCTGGAGCATATTAACACAAATACGCACTGCACCTCCATTGTCCTTTTTCAGGACTACCACTGTGGGTGAAACCCATGGCTTCGGACCAGTACAGCACTCAATGATGTGCTTTGTAATGTTTCCAGTTCTTTCTCAATGACCTCCTTTAAATGAAAAGCAATCCACCGGTGTCGCTGAAAAACAGGACGAATGTCCTCATTAATGTGAAGTTGCACCTTCATTGTCTTAAGTTTCCCTAGTCCATGAAATAACAACAGAAATTGGCTTGCTATTTCAGAATGTGCATTGAGGTTATAGTTGATGGCATCAGTCCCATGTAGAAGCAGTGCTGAAACTGAGTGAAAATGTACTTGACGAAGTACCTTGGAGGACATGAATTGGTGCTTGTACTGTCGTTTTCTTGTGCCTCATGATCGCTACAAATGACCCTTGACTTTGTAATGGCGCAGAAGCAGCTCATGTGTACACCTTTGTTTTCGATGGCGTTAGACGTGGTGCTGGAGACAGATTGTTATATTTTCCCACCTGCATGATATAGATCGATGCACCACTGTCTATAATAAAGGTTGTAGGGAAGCCATTCTCTGCAAGCATTAACTTGGGGCAGTTTTCAAATGAGTTTGGTAGTTTAATGTGGCGATCTTTCTGACTTGTGTTCTTCTTTGCAAGCAGCCAATCCTACATGTACACGTTGTTCTGCAGTCATCATCACCATTGCACATCCATCTTCTTCAATACCGCTCGATGATGACATTGACGAGCATTTGGAAGAAGAAGTTGATGATGATCGAATTCGTTTAGTCTCTACTTGCCTTAAATGATGTTGCAGTTTGGCCATGTGGGTGTGGCTAGAATGCTTCTGGAACTTTCTGGTGCCCATTTTCTCTTCTCCTCGTGATGCACTAGGTTTCCCTTCGCTTTGCAGACCATCGCGAAATGGGTTTTTTTCCCACAGCCTTTGCATATCTGTACAATGGCAGGACATTTACACTCGTGTGGAAATGAGAATCCACATCGGAAACACAATTTATTTTTCTTCGGAGACATCCTTTCATGTGCCTTCACTTTGTGTTTCTTCCTAGTTTTCATTGTCAACGCTGATTCATTCTGGGCTGTTCAAGCTTCCATATCAGCAGAACTTAGCTTCCAATGTTTCTTTGATTTGACGGAACGATATTTCCTCAGCTTGTGGTATTTTCTTTATCACTTCTATCACTCCATCACCTGCAAGGTCTTTAAGTCATCTGCTTCTTCTAGAGCATCTATGAACTCAATGAACTCCTCAATCCATGCAGTCCATCTGGTGCCAAAATTCTGCTTTTTTGACGGTGTAGAATGGCGGTGGTGGTTTCAGAAACACAGAAGCATCATAGCTTGTGTTGGGACTCACTGACGTTGAGAGGTTATGCTGTCCTGATGATGGTTGCTGCTCACTCGGACTTGCACCTTCTGTAAGCATCAACCATGTGCTTACATCTAGGTCGTCATGCCTAGACTGCTGTCATATGACGCCATTTTATTTCATGGTGGTGAGTAACAGTTTTCTCTCTTGCACATGTTCGTCACCTCTCTCAACTTTGTGCATCGTACCTGATTGTCATTGCCTTTAGCGTCTCTTTGTGCCTGGTAATCTCTGCCTTTAGCGCTTTCTTCCACCTGGCTGTCGCTGCCTTTAGCGTTTCTGCTTTGTTTGGACAATGGCTCTTTATTACACTGTGGTGCAGTATCTCTTCTTCTGGCCTTACTAGTATGCTTCTGGCAGGCTCTCTGACTGCTCCTTTGCAGTGCCCTCACCTTCTTTGATGGCCTTGTAAGAGCTAAAGTGGAACTTTGACTCCACAAATGCCAACCGTAGCCTCCTTCATGGGGCTCACATGGCACACAAAAGCAGTTTGCTCAACCACGGCAAAGTATCAAGGAGAGCTGTCTTATTACTTCGGGGCACATATCCTTTACTCATCGCCAGTTGTTGCGTCCAACCCAGCTCTTGAGCAAGCAAATGATTAAGCCACACACAGAGCTCTGTTAAGCACTTCTTTATTCTTCGGCATGCAACTGTTAACTGAACACGATACGTCATAGACTTTATTGACCACACCCAGACACACCCAAATACCTCCTAACTGATTACGTAACTTTGTAAGGAGTCCAGCAAGGACTAAAAGAACAGGGTAAACATACATGAGATAGAGGACCACTGCCAGGCGAAAAAGTGACATTGCATGATGTCTGTGACTGAAACACACTTCGTATGGATGTAGTGAATATAAAAAACAAAGAAAATTATACAACTAACAATAAGAAATGGCTAATTGGCATAGTCTTTGCAATAATTACCTGTGTATCTAAAGTTAAAAATGGTAAATAAATGCTTTCAAAGTTTACCAAAGGCAGTAATGAGTACAGTAAATAATCCTTGTCAGTGGCATCTATGACAAGTTAAGCAAACCGAAAGTACAAACACCAAACGTCTGTCACATGGTTAGATGGTCATCATTGTGGTACGTTCCCAGTTTGTTCCAATACACCAACTATAAGCAGAAGAGCACCAGCCATGCCTTCCGGGGCCAGTACCTTGAATGGAGACTCTGGACACACTATTCAAATTGTTGCACCATCAGCAGTTCCTTTAGCGGCCACTGAAAGCTATTATGGGCATATTAATAAATATGCAATATTCATGATTCAGTGCCAAATATATATGCTTAGTCAGCTGTCTTCATTCTCTTGATAAACAGTCAAAGGCACGTTAGTGATCTCATATGTAGGGGTGATGATGCTTCCTGGTCCGTTCCACTAGTGGAATGAGCTGACCTATTGCTTTGTGGCTTCACAGAATTTAAGGAAGAAATGCATGAATTATTTTCTAAACATACCTTTATACAGTCCATTGAAAATAAATTCTTGAGCCTGAAACAGGACAAGCAGGATTTTTTGTCATATTTGACAACATTCAATGGGTTAGTCAAAGAAGCTAACATGCCTGAGGACAAGAGGTTGTCCTTATTTTGCAGAGTACTTAAAGAAAAGCTAAAAGACCAACTAATGAAGATGATAAATTCTCCTGAAAGCCACACTGAACTAATTAAATTTGTAATTAAGTTTGATCACAGATTATGTGGATGGGAATAGAGAGATCTAGAAATGGGTCAAAATTCTTCAAAGTAATGGAGTGCAACAAAAAGATAGAAATCCAACAAAAACACAAACCTATTCCAGAGTCTATGCAATTAGGAGAAATCCGGGGTCCTTTAACAAAAGAGGAAAAGGAGAAAGCAAACTATTTGTCTCTATTGCGAAAATTGGGAACCTTGTTAAGAGTTATTCCACTAACCTAAAGGCAGTGAGCCTTATTTGCAAGAAAGTAATGCAGGGCGGTTCTGCAAGCCATTTGGCTGCACTACGCTGCGTTACTTTCAAAGCAAAGGAATGCATCAAATTTACAAAAATATGACATATCCCTGAGCTCTCCCCTGCGCTGGCGCACAATTGGCTGCCATGCAGCAATGCAGGCACCCTTGCACCATGGTGCAAGGGTGCTGGCATTGCAGGGATGATTGTTTTTGTGACACCTTCCTGCACAAAAACAATCACAAGAGGTGTTTTCCTCTTTCTATGGACCCGATTCCGATGTCGTTCGGAAGGCCTCTGAATCGGATTTGGCTTTCCCAGATCCGATTTGTAGCCCTTGTTTACGACCGAATCGTACACAGGTCTGGACGACCAAGTACGATGCGAAGATCACGTATGCGCCGACTGAATCGTTTCCAGGAACCTGTCTGTATGACTCGTTTGAAGGCAAATCGTGCCACACTATGGAGCCAAATTCCGACCGAGCGAGTACGATGCACGATTCGGACAGCCGCTTCGCCTCGGTCTCAGTGAGACAAAACGGATGTTGGAAGCGTACTTCGAGGGGCCGCAGCAGGCCCCCCTTCACCCGGGGCCCTCCGAATCTGTCACGGGGTGTGCCCATGGGTCCCCCCGATCCAGGCATCAACAGTGTGGCAGGCACCATGGGGTGCCCACCACAGGGTGTACGCTTTTCCCCACCCAACCCTTTTCTGCTGTGGGAGCCTGTGTAAGCGTCTGTACACGGGCTCCGCTAGAGTTCAATGGGAGTCTGAGCAAACCGAGTCTGTAAGCATACAGCAGCGTCGTACTCGCTCGTTTGGATTCCTGGAGCACGTCTCGCTCGGAAAGCCCTCCGGATCCGAGTCGTACGGAGGGCTTTCCTAGCAAGATCGGAATCGGGCCCTATGTGTGCTTCAGAATGCAGCAAGAATAGAAAGAGAAAAAAATTAGGATAATAAAAGTATTTCTTCTCGTTGTGCCTCCCCTGGGGAGGCATAGGATTCAGGCACATTCACAGGTTTACAAATTGTTGTAAATCTGGGAATGCGGCAGAATCCATGGGTGTTGCATGGGAACACCCACAGCAACACCCATGGAATGCCCCTTTCACGCAAAGTGATGCGTGAAAAGGATCTGTATTCACAAGGCCACGAAAAACTGGCTTTACGTAGCCTTGTAAATATGGAGCACCACACTGCACCACCAGTGTGTCCAAAAAAGTGATGCACCAGCTGCGCAAGGGGCTTGAAAATGTGCCCAAAGTTTGTTCCATGGTAATCTACAGTGCTTGTAGCAGAAACCTCTTCATTAGAAAATTAGTTGGCTCAGAGGTGAACTCGCTACCTCGAGCCAATTAAATTATAAGACCTCACATTCTCTAGCTTGTAGTGATAGCCACAGCAAGATCAGTTGATCACCTTATAAATCACTGTCATCAAAGCAATTCAGGTATTTATGTTGAGTGATCCCGGAGCCACTGGGAATTTCATGGGCGTTGATTATACCAAATTGTTGGAGTTATCATTTATAAATAAACAAACACCGGAATCGTGGTCATCAATATCTAAGCATTAACATCAGGACCTATCAGGTGTGCTAGTCCCTCACTGAAAATGTCAGTAGGTAAAGATTAGGCCTGGGTGAAATTTCCATAATGGCACTTTAGCCTTTTGAAGCAAGATTACTAAAAATTATGGAATTAAGCCAGTTTGTGTAATTATGAGTTCTTTGGCACACAAATCCTACCTCAGGAGCACAGGAACAACAAACTCAGAGAGCGCAAGCAGCTGCTGGCTGCTGCTGTTTGTGTTCTGTTGCATTTAGCACTATTTCCTTAGCATAAAATGCATTCTAGAGTCCATTTGGGGTGCAAGGGTGCATTTTGTGCTAAGAAAATAGTGAAATTACTAAATTATGTTCCTAGCATAATTCCACATAATCTTTCATAATTTTGCTGTAATTTTGTGTAATTACACTACTGCATATTATGTGAGTTATAGCCCACCCTAGAAAAGCACATAGGGTAGTCACAGGTTTAATTTAATTGTTGCCCCAAAATATAATACAATTCTTGGAATGCCTTGGCTACCGATTGCTAATCCAAGAATAGAATGGGACTTAGGGGCAGTAACACTAAATTCAGATTAATGCAATCCACAATGTAAACATGAAGATACCCCAATTATCACAGCTCAGAGCACTGTAAAAGAAAACCTCTATAAGAAGCATCATGATTTCTATGCCATATTTGATAAAACATAAGCATCTGTCCTAAATCGTCATGGGTCTTTTGTGCAAATTGACCCAGTCACAGGCTCCCAAAGCCCTTGTAGCCATATCTATGCATTAACTGAGCCTGAAAATCAACATCAGAAGGAATACTCCGAAGAAGAATTTGGCCACAGGATTCATACGGCAGTCAAAGTCATCCAGATCATTTCCACACTTTCTTTGCCCAAAAGGAGTCAGAGAATTATATACATTTATTGACTACTGCACATTGAATAAGATCACTGTAAAAAAATATATTCACTGCCACTGATTCCAGTCTTACTAGACCAGTTAAGGAATGGCATGATTTTTAGTAAAGTAGACCTGCGGGGCCTATCATCTTGTCAGAGTTCAAAGGGGTGACAGATACCTTCAGGGATGATTGGTGCACCAAATAAATCTATTCATAAGTTTTCAAACAGCCAGACACTACTCAGCCTTTTTTGGTGGTTGCAGATGCTTTTTTGGTGGCCCTAGATGGAGTCTTATTTTAGCGAGATTCGAACTCAGGACAATTCCAACCAGGATTCTTTTTGTCCCAAATGTTAGCTCCCACAGAAACCAACTAGTCAGTGCCTACCTGAGAACTCCTGGCCTTTAAAAGAAACTTCAAGGAGTGGTGTCATTACGTTCTTGGGACACCTCAAATTTTTACTATTTTGATAGACCATAGAAACTTAAATTTTCTATAAACCACCCATGTCTTATCAGCCAAACAATTATGTTGGATGCAATTGTTAAATGAATATGACTTCCTCATTCAATATTAACACGGAAAAAACATGGCAAGGCCGACACCTAGTCTAGGTATGGGTTTCCTGATCAAAATGTGATTCCCAACCTGTAACCACCAAGAATCTGTGCTGAAGAGAAGCTTGTAAATATAGTTGTCAAAGACTTTTAAACTTCTGTAAAACAGACCGATTCTGTAAGTGATCCAATTCTTAGGGCATCCTAAGGAGGAACCACCCAAGTTGGATGGTGCTACAAAGAACACGCATCATACCCAATTATCAAGTACCTATAGAATCAGACAACAATCAGGTGTTACTGCCCTCCACCATGTAAGGTATCCTGGGGATAAAAAAAGTTACAGTTAGTGCAACAACACTTTTGATGGCCATTAATGCCTAAAGATGTGAAAGGATTTTTAGCTACATGCACAATTTGTGTCCAAGGTAATATCAGTCAGCAAACTAAGCAGGGTTCATTACAACTCATTTCATTCCTCTCTGACCCATGGCATACAGTGCCCATGTACTTCATTGTTGAATTACTACATTCCAATAAAGGTTACAACACTGTTGTAGTCATGGTGGATCCCCTAACCAAGATGTCAGGTTTCATTCCCTGAAGGAGGCGTCATTAGCTTCCAACTTGGCTACAATATTTTCTCAAGAACTAATACTGCTGAATGGGATACCATTAGTTCTAATCACTGACCGAGGTACTCAGTTTATACACTGTTTCTGGTGAGCTCTCTGTTCAATAATAAACATTAATATCAGATTATCGTCTGGTTATCACTCCCAAATGGATGGCTAGACAGAGAGAGTAAACCCAACATTTAAACAACTTTTTAGGCTGCCAGCTATATTTTATAATTTGGAAGATTGGGTTTATACTCTAGGGCTGGCCGACTTTGCCTTCAACAATTTGACAGATGCTTTATCCGGCTTGTTTCCATTCTTGTATACTTTCAGAAGACATCCAAAGATACTAGAAACTAGACCAAAAGAAAGGAGTAATGTTCATGCTACACAATGAAAGGTTCCTGCAAATTAATTAAACCTATTCCGAAGCAAAAAAGAATCTTGACAAAGCAAAAACACAGGCTTTGCCATCCCACATTGAATTTGGATTCCTAGTTTTAAGCCAGGAGACAAGCTCTAGTTGTCCTCCAAAAACATCAAGCTGGAGGGAGATAGCAAATTGAAACCAAAGCCTATTGGACCAAATGAGGTGTTTAATATGGTAAATCCTATGGAATGACAATGGTGACTAACTGAAACACTAATCATTTTCCCAGTTATCCATGTATACGTGGTTAGTAAGCGCCATGAGCACACTTGTCTTTCTACCCCTCCACCACCTATTCTGGTCAATCACCATACAGAATACGACGTTTAAGTCATATTGCATTCAAAGAGAATTGATTTTTCTTATCTTCTTGACTAGAAAGGTTACAGTCCTCAAAATCGATCTTTGGAACCAGTAAGCCATTTACATGTCACCAGAGCTTAAAATAATTTTAATTCGAAATATCCAGACAATCAAAGGCAGTAGGGAAGCTCCTGTTGGTGGTGTACTGTCAGGCCCGTGTAGGACCCCCACCTGTCAAAAACCCACCTGACATTCACTAGGACAACAACCCACAGCACATTCCTTAGGAATGCTCTTGAAAGCGTATTCAGTCAAAGATCTCACAGTACTCTGCTTGAGGTCTTGCAAGCTCTCACAAGTCTCTACGGCCATCTTGGGTGTAGTCTGGTCTAGGAGCCAAGCCCAAACAACGCCAAATGCCAGTTCTTCAGAGAATGTAGAGAAGTGGAATCACATATATGGCTCCCCAACTGGAAAACCTGCAAGGAAGAAAACCCTACTCTTCACACTTACCACAGAGTTGTAGCATTGCAGTGCATATCTGGTCTCATTCTAGGAGAAAAGGCACAAGAACTTGCGGTAAGACGAATATAAAGAATAAATCAGGAAAGAACTGTTCTTCAGATGGGAAAAAAAGCTCTACAATTAAGAAAAGTAAAGACCGTGGTATGAAAAAGAAAAGACAAAGGGCAAATTTGGAAAGAGTCAACATTTAAGTAAAAACAAGATACTGTACTTTAGGATGCTTCTCTGTGCGAGTATTTTGAAGATTGTTCATCGTTCATGTTATCAGAGATTCTAGTAACCTGAAGAAGGTGCAACAAAACTTCAAGGGAAAAGAGAGTTAGATCAACAGATAGATCAAAGGATAAAACATTCACCCATCACCTAACCATAGGAGGAATAGATAAGCTGGGTGCAGCAAAGAAAGAAAGCCACATATACATTAATATGCAAAAAGAAAGGTTGTGCATATTTTAACAAAAGAAACTAGGACTTGTGTTTAAAATGTAAAGGATAGCTCATGTGTATGTTAAACTCTCACAGTACTTGATCTGTGGCAAAATTTAACAGAGTCAATTTGTTTTTATACCAGGGAATGGTAATCATGTTGGAAGACAGTATTAACAGAGTTAATCACAGTCAGTCAAAAAACACAAAGCCTCACTTTGGAAACAGTACAAATGTTTGCAGGTAATTGCAACTGATTGAGGATATGCTATAATTGTAAATTGTGAATTGTTAATATCCAAAGGAAGCTGTCTTACTCACTGTATCAATTTTGCAGCAGGTCAATTTAAGTGCTTTGGATGTGCACCATCTTCATGGAGATCCAGTGGTGCAAGTCTGTCAGGGCAAATTCAAAATTCCAGCAGTTACAATGTTTATCTTACTCATCTCAACTGCCTATCCCTTGTTCAACAACTTCGACACCCAGATACAATCTCTTGGGCACGTTCTTGTTGAGCAGAGATTGGGTGAGATTCTTCGCCATTCCAGCCAGTATCAAGACTAACAGGTTAGTGGTCTACATTCTGAAATCAGAGAGAACGTGCAGTAAATCAGAGACCCGTAGAGACTTAAAATTTGCACTATTAACAATGTTTTCCATACCTACCTGAAATAATTGACTGTCAACAGATCCTCCAGATCAAACTTTGGTCAGGGGTTTTTTGAAAATATGAAGCTGCCACCGAAGTAAGGGGTTCATTAGAAGAACAAGAACTGTACATGCATTTAAGACTATAGCCAGGGGTAAAAACCAGGGCTTGGATAGACTACTTGTGGAGCTTTATAAGGATCATTCAACTGTGATCATGGACAAAATCCACAAGGAGTGTTTCGAGGCTATAGACCAGGACACACTTCCAAGATTTATCACAAAAACCTTGATAATATTGATCTCGAACCCAGACAAGGGACCCTTAGATTACTCATCATACATACCATTATCAATGCCCAGTGTTAACAAAACAAATCCTGGGTAAAGTCATTACTAATTGATTGCTTAAATGCCAGACTCACTTAATAAACTCTGACCAATCAGGATTCTTACCACATAAGAGCAAAATCTAGAAATTAAAGAGGTTGGCATATATCTAACATCATTTGTAAATGAATGTCCATGAATGTGCAGCATTTGATACTGTTGGATGGTATTTTTATTTTCAGTACTGAGTTGATTAAAGTTTGCATCACATGGATCAAACTGTTATACAAAAACCCTGTAGCTGGGGTACAAATAACAAGATTATCTCAGAAGAATGGGCTCTGCTGACACAGGCATTCCAACTGTCACTTTTCCTGTTTGCTGTACCAATTAAGGCAGCACTGTTGTGAAATTATTTGAAAGACTGGGGGGGTTACAATAGGGAGAGTCACACATGTGGTGTTCCTTTATGCAGTGGATACCTTAATATTTCTTACAAACTCACATTTCACAATACCATGGATGCTAAGGGTACATAGGGTTGAAAACATGTCTTTCATATGGATTTGGGCCATAAATTCCTCACTGCTATCCATAGTGCCTGGAGAGTAAAGCTGAGGCAGACTTACCAGGTCTGAGATTGACATGACAGCTAAAAGGCTTTAAATACCTAGGAATAAACAGAACAAAACGAGAAGAAGGTGCTTGAGCTGAATATAAATAGGGCCCAGAAAAAAGTAAAAGGCTGTATGTCATTCTGTCTCCTGTTAACAATAGTAGTATGGATTGTCCTGTGAAGATAATTAATTTCACTCAGAGGTGCATTCACATATTCACAAATCACAACTACAGAGTGGTTATTATGACCATAGAGCACTGGATCAGCTGTTTATGCAGAAACTAGAGGGGTTAAAGAAGCCTGCACACCTGGTATCACATATGATGAATGTAAGTAATTGGGTTATTAGTTGAGAGGGGTGGAAGACCCATTCAAATATTAAACACAATCCTTGTCAGAGTAAACTATAAAACTCACTAAACAAACGTGTCCATAGCTTTCTGGTAGCTTGGCACATAAGCAGTCAGGCCTGACTTAGAGGCAATGTGTAAAGTATGTATGCAGCACTAAAACACTAATACAGTAAAAACAGAACACAAGAAAAATCCTAAATCAATTTTGAAAATAGAGTACGTTTTAATAAAGAAAATGACACCAAAATGACAAAAATTCCATCAGTATTACTTGAGTTATGATTTTTAAACATTTTGGGTGAAAACAGCACCACAAGGCACACAGCTCCACTCATGAATATCTGTTTGCACTGGGCCAAGGCACATCCACAAGTTTCTGGCTGACCGCGATGGAGTGGTGGTAGAGTACAGAGACCAGGCTCATCCTGCTAAAGTTTGGGCAAGAAGTTGCCATGCTTGTTGGCAGGAGACACAAGGAAGTTGTTGTTGGTGCAAGGGCGTCGCGGACAGTCGCTGTTTTGCAGCGAAGATCCAGTGGTCGCTGGAGCTTCGCATTGGCGGTCAATGTTGGCTGTCGCTGTTGGCGTGAAGTGCAAGCTTTTCTGGAGCTTCAAGTTGGTGGTCACTGTTGGTGCGAAATGCAGATACCACTGGAGCTTTGCGTTTCTGGTCATCATGGGCGGTTGTGTCTCGGCAAAAAGAGACCACTTTGTCATCAAAAGAAGCCCAAAACAACTGTGTCTTCAATTTGAGAATGCCTGCCAAGGGTCCAGGACCAGGGAGACATTAGGACTCACTCCAGCATAGGTCACCAGCTGGGCTCAGGCAGGTCCATTCAGGTCCAATTGGTGCTGGTCAGCTGGGGAGTTGTAGGGAGGCCTCTGGAAGCTTCTTGTGTCTCTGTGGCTCAAACAGGATGTTAGCCTACTGACCCCTGGAGTCACTTCTGGGGAGCCTGGGTTCAAGGCAAGCATGTCCAATCTTCCTTCTTCAGACAGCAGGGTAGTTCTTCTTCTGAATCTTCCATAGGTTCATGAGTATTTTGATGAGGGGTTAAGAAGGTGTCACTTATAACCCAGGGGGTGGGAGATATCCCCTTTGTCTAACTTTTCCTCTTCCCTGACTTTGAGTACAAACTGTACAGGGTAACAAAGGGCAGGCAGGCCTAGGTGTGAGTTGCATGTGTCAATGAAAGGGCAGTCAACCCTCAGAGTGTACAAGTCTACGAAATAACTTCTGAAGCTCAGGAAGGCTGAGTACAACCCCCAGGACATCATGCTGTAGAGGGTTACACACGACCCCACACCTACGGCCCTTTTATCCCCATGTCTGAAAGGAATATGTAAAACACCACTGGAGAGCCATTCATGTGACTCTAGGCACCAACAGAAAAGACATTTGGTTTAGTCAGAGAAATGTCAACTTTCTAAACTTCAGAATATTTACTTAACATCCTCCTTCACCAATAAAGAGGATTTTAGATTACAATCCATTTGAGTGGAAACAGCATTATTTTATCCTGTCCCAAACTGAAGTTATCACTTATTAAGTATAATAAGGCCTAATCCTCTCATAGGTTAGCATTGGGAGTTCCTTTAAACACTTTTAAGCTGTAATTCCTGATTAGAAAGGAGTAGCTAAATTATGTTTCATATCTTTGGAATTGTAATGATAAATCCTCTTTAGTGGTAAAGTTGGATTTGACATTATTATTTTTGAAATGCCACTTTTAGAAAGTGGGCATTTCTCTACTCTTAACGTTGATCTGTGTGGCTACAGCCTATCTCCAATACATGTCTGGGCTGGGTGACAGTTACCCTTTGTGCATTCCATACACAGGAAGGGTGGGTGTGGCAGAGGACTCATCTGCATTCATCTGCATTTTGAAAGCCTTCTTGGTCAGGAAGGGGAAGGGGGAACTCACACTTACATCTGAATAGGCTGTGTCCTGTCCTCACACAAAGGACTGATTAGACCCCACAGATAGCCTGGCAGACAGGGCTGGGATGAAAGAGGACCTGTATACTTCAAGGAGCTGCTTTGAAGTCACTCCCCACTTCAGAGGCACATTTGGGTATAAGTACTGGGGCTCTTATCCTACCAAATAAGTACACTACTGGACCTGGGAAGAACTCTGCAGGAGTAGACTGCTGTGCTGTAAGGATTGCCACTTTGCCTTGATTAACTGTTCTCAGGAACTGCTTCTCTGCTTTGCTGAGCTGCCCTGCTGATATCTGCCCCGACTCCATGGGCTTGCTGGCTTGTCTCCTGTTTTCTGCAGTCTCAGAGACTCAAAAGACTTCCTTCAATCCTGCTGGTGCTGCTGGACTCAGGTATCTGTGAGTCATATTCTTTCCTGAGGTGTCCCTCCAGTCCTGGGCCTCAGAAGTGGAATCTGCAGCTGTTTTGCTACAAAACTGATGCATCGTCACCACTGCGCCGGTCGAAACTGACACATCGCCCTTTTACACCGACGCAGAGGCTGTTTGATGACAGCGGCTCTACAGCCTGTGGGAGCCTGATGACGACGTGTGGCGTGGCTTGACGATGACGCATTGCCTGTAGTTCAACAGAACTCGACGACTATGTAGTGATCCAAATGCATGAAAAAGATTGATGCATTGTGCCCTCAGCGTCAACGCTTTGCTCCATCCAAGGTACTTTTTCAGCATGACCTGCGTGAGTCTTGTAGCCAGCCTGCCTTCCATCGTGGTTGGCCTGAACTTTGAATTTACAGTGGGCCCTCATGACCTCAAGTAACCTTTTAGCGCTATTGACTTCTAAGCACTGTTTTTGCATTTGTTCTTTAAGATTTCATATCTTGACTTCTACTGATTGGATTTTTATTGTTTTGGTCTTGTTTTACACAGCTAAATATTCTCTATTTCTCTAAACCTCTGTGAATTCTTTTGTGGTGTATGTATTATATTACTGTGTGGGTGAGCGTGTATGGGCGTGTGTGGTGCACAAACACACATTGCCTCTTAAGTTAAGTCTGCCTCCTCTGTGCTAAGCTAACAGAGGGTGAGCACACATTAATTTAAAGTGTGTATCTAGCTTATCCTGACTAGGATTGTGCTTCCTACTTGGGCAGGGTGCAAATCTCTGTCACTAGAGACCCGATTTATAACAAAATGGTAAAAGACCTTGTATATCAACTCAATGGCCAGCAATGAAAGGGTTCTTTGCTACACCAATAAATCCACCAGCAATTTCTGTTTTAGGTTAACCCATTAAAATATCTAAATAGGATTTATTTTTACCCCTACGATCATACACAGCACCTACTCACACAAACCAGACTTGTGCCCTAGGTGCAAGGAGATAAACCTTGATCTCCCTATGTTTTGTGACTAAGGAATTGTGCAGGATATATGGAGAGTGGTGGTCCAGGTGAACGGTCATCTTTGGGAAATACAATAGAAACCAAAATGGAACATTGTATCTTAGTCCTACACCCATAAACAAAAAAAGGAAAATCATACACAGCCTTTTACTTGCTGTTGGCCAATAGATGTATTATGATGCACTGGCTACAGAGAGAAGGCACAGTGATCAAAAGAATTTAAGAAAGATGTGGGGGAATGGGCATTATCAGAGGAGAAATAAATGGCACTGTCTTGTAAGTACTCAAATGTGAAGGAATTCTTACCAGAATGGGGGCTGATGACACAACAGTTATTAGATATGATCAGTGCAGAAATAAACTCCGGGGGTTTGATTCACAAAGGTAACTTGGACTTTTAAGTAATTTACACTTTTGTGTGAGTGTACTACTTTTTGGCTATTCACAAAATCCAAGTATAAATTTACTCCAAAAATGTAACTTAAATGTCTAGTCCAAGTTGAAGGGCGTGGGGGCTATTTCCTTTTGAGTATTTTACACTTTTGAGTAAGTATAGTAATTTTATGGCATTTCACTAAATTACTCAAAAGTGTAAGTTATCTTTGTGAACCTGGGTCTGCGATACAAATTTTATACACAGAATAAGATATTCCTAATGTTTTATGTTTTATACCTGGTCATTCAGGCATAGTCAACTAAATGGTGGATGGATCTGCATGTAATATTATATTCAGGTGATTGACATCAAAATTGACACAAAACAGATTACAGTGCTATATATTGTAATATGTAACAAATACTCACGACTTCTACGTTCGAATGTGCTCTTGTTTTTTAGCAAATAATAAAAGATTTTAAATAAAAAAGAAGTAGTAAATAGTAGGCATCTCAGCCACTCCCTTTCATAGAAAAATTGAATAAACTGGGGAGAGGATGTAGCCTTACGGCTGGGGCGGTCGACCTCGAAGCTGGAGAACCGGGTTCGAGTCTCGACAACGATGCTCAACATACTGTGATTCTGGGCAAATCACTTAATCTCCCTGTGCCTAACAAAAAAAAAGAATGTGCCCATTTGTAACGAAACTGGTGCTCATTTATAGGCGCTCTGATACCTGATATCTTTGTGTCTAGTTCGCGCTATATAAAACTCTGAGGAAAAAAATAAATAATGAAACCTTTTTAACTAGTGGTCGATGGGCCCGATTCACAGAACTAACTTACGTCAAAATCCTAAACTTACAACAATTTTGGTATTCACAGAATGAACTTACACATTTGGGTATTCACAGAATGAACTTACACATTTGGGTATTCACAGAATGAACTTACACATTTGGGTATTCACAGAATGAACTTACTCATCCTAACTTTATGTCCGCACTCGGGCCGGAATTTCCGGCCCGGTGGTGGAGATTCCGGCCCGGTGCTGGAGAATCCGGCCCGGAGGTGGAGATTCCGGCCCGGAAGTGGAGATTCCGGCCCGGAAGTGGAGATTCCGGCCGATGGTGGAGATTCCGGCCGGTGGCGGAGATTCCACCACCAGACGGAATCTCCACCGCCGGGCCGGAATCTCCACCTCCGGGCCAGAATCTCCACCTCCGGGCCGGAATCTCCACCACCGGGCCGGAAATTCCGGCCCGAGTGCGGACATAAAGTTAGGATGAGTAAGTTCATTCTGTGAATACCCAAATGTGTAAGTTCATTCTGTGAATACCCAAATGTGTAAGTTCATTCTGTGAATACCCAAATGTGTAAGTTCATTCTGTGAATACCAAAATTGTTGTAAGTTTAGGATTTTGACGCAAGTTAGTTCTGTGAATCGGGCCCTGCATGTGTAACATTGTTTAGGGATTGAGGGGCTGAGTGCAATTTGGCTTTGTGTCTGGGACAGGGAAATATGTGTGATTAAAACAAACTAGATATACAGAATTGATTGTGTTGGTCTTTCACCTACAGGTAGTTGCATACAAAATATTTGATCCAGCTACTCACCAGCTGATGGTTAAGTGTTATATGATTTCTAAAGCATAGATTACTGATATTCAAACACATCCAAAATATGTGAAGCATCCAGTTTTTAGTCAGTGTCACGGAATTGGCGCCAGGGAATTTCTTTGAGGTAGCTAGCTCATCATGTTTGGAACCAGTGACATACATGTAGACAAAGATGTAGGTGCATTAACCCATTCATTTATCTCATTACGATTGGAACCTATGGCCAATATGGTATGCAGAAATCTCTTCAAGAGATTCATTTACCTGCTTTGATTTGTCAGTGAGACCAGAATCTTCTTTTACAGTATGTTACTCTCTTTCTTTCTTGCTCTCTCTCGACACACAATCATTTAAAAACTGTTCAAAACTACGGAAGTTAATCTCGGATGATGCATCAAAAGGCTTAATTCACATAACAAGGGCCGAATGTGCAAAGCCATTTTGTGTTTGAAAACCCTGTGATTATCAAAATCACAGGTTTTCGGATCCATAACGTTTTCAACTTGCATAATCTGTTTACCGACCCATACTAAATTGCATAATGGAAGAGGTATGAATTGGACTTTCTTTTCTAATTGCGATTCAGTCTGGTATGTATGTGAGGTTAGTCCCTGTAATTGAGGTCGCAAATTATTGATCAGTTAAGCACCTCAAAGAGGTGATAACTGATTCACTCCCAAAGGGGAAGGTATGGAACACTTTTTTTAAACAGCACTTGTTCCTTTAAGGAACCTGTGTAGTATCCTGTACCTTGTTGTTTAGTATCTTATATCTCGCATTACAGCTAACACTGATATGCATTGTAAATCAGTGTTAGCTTAACTAGAATGTTGGGACTGTATCTTCGCTGTCCCTAGTGATGGAATGTTGATGTTTGAAGAAGAGCAGTTGAGGGGAGCCTGGCTGGCCTGCAGGTGGCTGCGCTGCTGAGGCTGAAGTGTTAACCATCCTTCCTAATAAAACTTCCAAACTATCAAGCTACTGCTGCCTCCTACATCTTTTCATTGGCAACGAAGGTGGGATGAGCGGATCCACCACTGGATGTCAACACTTCAACTCCATTTTCACATCTGATCTCGGACACTTCGTTTACAAAAGCCTAGCCATTCTCCTGTGCCAGAACCAACCTCTTCACCCAGCAAGAATACAACCATCACCCTTTACGAAGTGACTGCTGGATCCCAAGACGTTCTTCTCTCCAAGTAAGGAGCATTTCTGGTTGGTTTGGGACCTGGGACTCTGTTTTCTCCTCCTCCCTGCTTCCCCTGTGTCTCATCTCTCGTTTCGCCCTTTGGGGTACTCAGCACTCCTGTTTGTGAGTGTCTGCTGGCCTGTTTTCACTTTGAGGAATCACACGAGGAGACCTAACCGTGCGCGAGGACTCACACGAGGATCTCCCACTGTGTGCGTGCTCAGCGCGAGGAGTCACACGAGAAGTCATTACTGCCTAGCAACAAAGAGGCTTCATGTCATCTTCAGCATAACGTGACGTGTCGTTCACTGTCTCTGAGCCTAAGAATTCGCAGTTGCCCAGCAATGAGGACTCTTCATCTTCAATTGTTACGTAATGTGACGCAGCGTGTGGCCATATTGCACACGTCTCACATTGTTTCTCAATTGCCTAGCAACCGACACTCTCCTTGTTTGCGCGCAACTGTTCTCATCACCGCTGACACGTTATTTTTGCGTGCTGCTCTTCTTGTTTTCGCTGACACGCACAGCCTTCCTGCTCTTTCTTCGTTTACGTACAGCTGTTCCTGTCATTGCTGACACGCACAGCCTAACTTCTTTTATTACATTTGCGTGCAGCTGTTTTCGTCATCGCTGACACGCACAGCTTTCTTACTTTCATTTGTTTGTGTGCAGTTTTATTTGCCATCGCTGACACGCACAGCCTATCTATTTTTGTCACTTTATTGCTCCTTTAAAAAAAGGTTCCCATTTAGCAATACAAACCCAGGGATATGGTCACCTGTTCTTTGCAGGCCGCCACCCTTGTGATTGTAACCAATCACAAGCAGTTTCAAATAGCTACATGCATATTTAAAATTCATTAAGCAGGACGTTCTATGTCCTACTGCAACTGGAGTTTTTTTTTTTAAGTTTGAGTTTATTAACTAATAACAAGAAAAAAACAGCAATAAAATGAATAGAACAAATCCTATTTAACATAAAAATCTTGTAAGGAAAGCAAAAATATATAAGGATAGAACTATCATGCAATATAAAAAAGAAGAAATATACACAATATAAACAATAAGGGGAAAGGGCAAGGGAAGGGGAGCAATATGTAATTAATATATAGCAATTAAGAGTACAAGACATAAGAAATAAATAATTTAACATTGTAAGCATAACAATAACTAAGATTGAATAACGTGATATAAACATAGGGGTGTAAAAACCTTCTAATCAACTAGGAGTAGAGAGGCAAAGGGAGAAGCTAAGGTGGTTTCCGTACATCATTCGTATTTTTAACATTAGAAGAGGCAGACAAAGATAAATATGTTGTTAATGGAAGCCATAAACGATCTCTTTTAATTACTAGAGATATAGGGGAAACATAATTAGTGTCTAGTCGATGATGAAAACAGACAGCATTCCACCAGGATCTGAAAGTGACTTTATCTGCCTGCTTCCAATTTGAGGTTATTAAATGAAAAGCAATAGCTAACAATAAATCTAAAAATTTAAAACTCAGTGGTGACAGAGGCCATTGGGGTGACAGAGTGCCTAGGAATATATTTGTTAAGGAAAAAGGGAACTGAACTTTGAAAATTATCATAATTTGGGACCAGACCAACTGCCAAAATTGACGGATAGGGGGACACTCAAACAACATGTGTTTTAAGTCGGTAGAAGGACAAGGGCAGGACCAACAAGTAGAGGACACATCTGATGAAAAAGATGTTAGAATCACTGGAGAAAATAGCACCCGTTGATAAATGAAGTAAAGGGTTTGTGTGGTATTCGCAGCTCGATATGTTTTGTGAAGCTTAGACCATAATTTGTCCCATGTAGTGATTGGCCAACTTTGTGATAAATCCTTTTCCCAAGCCAATTCAATCTTAGATTTGAGTCTGTCTGGGGGCAGTTGTAAAGATTTGTATATAGTGGATGCAGAGGGGGAAGTGTCCAATATTGAAGATAGGTTTTTGTAATTTACAGGAAGGTTAGAAGCTCTTGGTAAAGTAAGAAGATATTGATTGAGGGAGGAACATAGAAGATTATATTGCAATCTAGAGGACGCTGGTAAAGAAAATTTAGTTTGGAGATCATAAAAAGAAAGGGGTTGATCATCAAGTAGAAGCTGGGATATCCAACTTAAGGCCTTAGAATGACAAGTTTTCCAGTATATAGAGCGATTATGGATTTGTAATGATTTATTATGCCAAATGGGTTGTTGTTGATAGGAGTTAGTTGAGGGATATGATGATAAGAGAGGAATCAAGAGATTACATGAGTGGGAACTGACGGGAGAACGTAAAGATGAAATATTAGTAGTAAAAGCAAGGACTTCCTGAAAATCGAAGGGGGCAATAAGAAATTTCTCTATTTTTATCCACAATGGAGGATATATAGGGAGGTCCATAGAGAGCCAACGAGCAGCTTGTTTTAGAGAGAAAGCGGAATGATAAGTTTTAAAATCAGGAAACCTAAGACCTCCATTAGGTCTATCCTTTTTTAAAGAAGACAAAGCTATACGAGAGGGTTTGCCTTTCCATAGAAATTTTGTTAAGGTAGAATCAATTTTCTTAAAGTAATACCCAGGAATGTGAATTGGAATCATGGAGATAATATATAGTATAAGATGGGAGAGCATCATTTTAATCGAGTCCAGTCGACCCCACCAAGAAAGAAAAAGGAGGTGCCAACGTGTAATAGCCTCTTCAATTTTTTAGTGATATAATCAAAGTTTAACTTTAATGTTTCAGGAATTAACGGGGCGAACCACAAGCCTAAATATTTTATTTTAGATGGTTGCCATGAAAAATCGGAATGGATAAAGAGATGTTTTTGACATAAAACATTTATAGGTAGGACTTCACATTTATCGGTATTAAGACGGTAGCCTGAAAGCTGAGAAAAGGAGGCTACTTGTTGAAGAAAAGGGGGAAGAGAGGTTGCAGGATTAGAACAGTATAAGAGAATGTCATCGGCGTATACTGACATTTTGACCTGATGTGGACCAAATTGAAATCCCGAAATATGATCATCTTGCCTAATCTTAGTTAAAAAGGGTTCTAACGCTATGACAAATAACAAAGGTGATAAGGGGCACCCTTGTCGCACTCCTCTAAGCAATGGGAAGTAATCTGAAGTTTTACCGTTGACAAATATTGAAGCTTTGGGGCCTGAGTATAACAAAGAAATTAAAGCAATCAACTTAGGAGGAAAGCCAGCCCATTTTAAAACATGAAACATAAAATTACAGCCAATCCTATCGAAGGCCTTTTCTGCGTCCAAAGCGATAGCGGCAATAGGGTAATCTAAGGATGAGGCTTTGCTTAGGACATTGAAGAAGACCCGAGAATTGTCAGAGGCTAGTCTTCCCTTAACGAAGCCGGACTGTTCAGGGCCAATCAGATCAGGTAAAACGGGATCAATACGAAGTGCCAAAATCTTTACAAAGATCTGATAGTCAGTATTAATTAGGGAAATAGGCCGATAATTCTTACAAAGAGAGAGATCTTTATCTTCCTTTGGGATTAAGCAGATCAAGGCTTCCTGAAACGTGCCCTGAGATGAACCATTATCAGAGAAAGATTTAAATAAAAGTAAAAGACTAGGTAAAAGGAGTCTTGCAAAATGATCTTAAAACTCTATAATAAAGCCATCTGGTCCGGGCGCTTTCCCGCGTCGTATTACCGAGACTGCATGCGATATTTCCGCTAAAGAAATATCTATTCCCAAGGGATCAAAATCAATGTGTTGAGAAGGAGGAGAAGCAATGGATTGAAAATAAGTAGAAAGATCAGACTGTTCTGGTAGGGTTTCAGGTGTATATAAATCCTTATAAAATTAAACAAATTCATTTAAAATATCATTATCTTTAAAAATAGGAGTACCAGTAGGGCCTTGTAAAGATTCTATTCTAGTTCTTTCCTTTCTTACTTTTAAATATTTAGCCAGCAATTTCCCCATTTTGTTTTGACCCCCATAATAGCGAGAACTACTTTTCAATAAGTAATTGGAGGCAGCGTCTGTAGATAATCTATGAAAAGTAAGTTTAGCGTCAATAGGATTTTTCAAGGAAGACTCATTGTTAGATTGATAATAAGTATATTCTAACTGTTTAATTTTATTAAGTAATTGAGTGGATTGGGCCTCTAGGGATTTTTTCTTTTGTGATAAAACATTTATAGTAAAACCCCTGGCGGCCACTTTAAAGGAATCCCATATCATAACAAAAGGAGATTCTGGGGTTGAGTTAATAGTAAAAATTTCGGAGGCAAGGGAATTGAATTGTTGGCAGAAATTAGGATCTAGAAGTAGGGAGTTATTAAAGCGCCATCTTCCTGGGTGGGGAGAAAAAGGGATAAGGTCTATATCTACATGTACAGGAGCGTGATCTGAGATTAAAATTGATCAAATTTCAGATTGAATGGCATATTGGGCCAAAGATTTACTTAGGAAAAAGTAATCAATACGGGATTGTGAGTGATGTGAGGCTGAATAAAAACTATACTCTCTGAGATCAGGGTGACAAAGTTGCCAAATATCAACCAACGATTTGCGACGTAGTCGCCAAATATCAACCAACGATTTGCGACGTATTGTGGATGTAAATTGTGAATGCATTTTAGAGGGAACAAGCTTAACTCTTGAATGTCTGTCTAATATGGGATCGTGGATTTGGTTACAGTCACCACCAAATATGATATAATCATCATCATATAAAAGCAATTTGTCAGAAACATTAGTCCAGAAAACTTTATCGACCGAAGTAGGGCCATATACATTCAAAATAACTAAAGGAATCTTATCTATGAGGAGCTTAACAATAACCCAACGACCTTCAGTATCAGATTCCTGTTGAACAAGAGAGACATGTAATTTTTTATGACATAAAATCAAAACCCCATTTTTCTTACCTAAAGCTGGAGAATTAAACACATGACCCACCCAACATCTCTTCAGCTTGGAAGCTTCATCTTCGGAAATATGAGATTCTTTAAGTAAAGCAATATCAGATTTTAATTTCGCTAGATGAGATAGCACCCGTTGCCTTTTAATAGGGTTGCTTAGTCCTTTAACCGCTTAACCGCGGCGGCAATTCCGCCACGGTGCGGCGGTTTAGCGGAGTGGGCGGGGGCGCGTCGGCCAACGGACGTTCGCAGCACTACAGAGGTAGTGCTCGCGACGGCCGTTGGCCGACAGACGCACGCAACGGGTTAATATTCCAGGTAGTAACCCGAAATGTAACTTAATGATAAAAGCATGAACAAATAATATGCTTACAAGAGCGAGAGTAAAGTTAGAATAAGATAGATATAAGGAAGAAAAGTGAATGAAATGAAGCATTTGTTTTATGAAAGAAAGCATAAGGGAGGAAGGAGTAAAGTAGATAAAATAAAAAAGTAAATAATAAAAAGAAACCATAGAAGAGAACACCAATAAAAGAATGATAAGACAGAGAACAAAAAGACAGTACAAGTCATACAAATGACGACTGAAGAACATACCTACAAACACAAGACGAAATGGGGGGTGGCTACACCAGAAGACGACGACAACATGCACTGGAACTCCACCGAACCTCAGGGGAACCACGGATAAGGATGTCAACATATATGGGAGACCAAATAGGAAACGGATAGCGGGAAAGATATACCTGTATAAGGAGGAAGAAAACATTATGATTAAGATGTTACCTTAGAAGAGAGGGATAAGACAGAGAATAGATAAAAAGACTTAAAGCTTGAACGCTACAAAAACACAACCGAAATAACATTCAGGGAGTTACATAGACAAGAAAACAGCCAAACAGGGCAAAGCAAAATAATAAATCAAGTAGATTTTGAAGTATCCATGGCATCAGCTCCATGTTGACGAAGAAATTCCTGCAAAGCAGCTGGTTCCTTGAAAGTGGTAGTCTTTTCCTTATAGGTGACTTTGAAAAGGCAGGTATGAATTAGTCCAAATCTGGCATTAATAGATCGCATCCGAGGACGGAAAACAAGACATTTTTTCCGACGATCTGCGGTAACTTTAGCCACATCCTGAGAAAAAAATAGTCGATGACCTTCCCAAAAAAATAGGTTTTTTGGACTTGACAGCAGACAGGACTTGTAGGGGGTCAGTATATTGCAGGAAAAACATGATGACTCCACGTGGTTTTGTGGATATCTTGGGACCAAGTCTATGAGCCCTTTGAATGTGAAGTGGAGAAGTAGCAGATATGTCCAGAAGTTTAGGTAAAACTGACTGAAAAAAGATGGTTGGATTGGAACCCTCAATATTTTCGGTTAGACCATAAATTTGGAAGTTATTCCTGCGATTCCGATTTTCTAAATCTTCAGTGTGCTTTTTGAGGAGAGATATTTCAGACTCTAGAAATGAAATGCGCGAGCATGAGGATTGAAGAGAATCTGTTCTCTGTTCCACAACGAGTACACGCGATTCTAATGAAGACCACTTGTCATCCAAATGTTGCAGAGTTTTATTGGTTTCCTCCATTAAGGGTTTCAAAGCACAGATTTCCTCAAGAATTACATCCATGGAGGCTGAGGAAGAGCCCACTGGAGACGGGGGGTCTTTTTTCGGTCGCTTGGTGGAAATCACAGATATTTTGCTTGAAATCTGTGTTTTTTGGATGGCGCCTGTGTGAGAAATTGGCCTGGTATATGCTGTCCACTAATTATAGTGGGCACCTTGCACCAGTCCAAACAACCCCTTATTGGAGATAGGTTAAAGACAACCTTTATTGAAAGCTATCCTAGTGGTAGCTATGGAGAGCAGCCTTCAGGCTAAGTCTTGAAGGAATGTAAAGCAGCTTGTTTTACCAGACTATAATCTCTTGAGTGACCAAATGAAAGAGGACCACACCAGGTATATATTTAAAATATATGTATTTAGTCTTAAACACACCCCTCTAGTCTCTTTATGAGGCTAGAGTTTAAAATACATAAGTTACAAGTCAGTTATCAACAGTAATAGCACAAATACACGTTTGAGCCCTAGGGGCGTACCAAACCATATACCAATAAAGTGGTATAAGAACCACGACTGAGCTAGACCCAAGGCCTAGAGCCTGTAGAAGTGCTTGGCCCTCAAGGAACCACCCAATGTAGTGACACAGGGGACCCACGGGGGACGCGTGCAATGTGAGAACACAGCCGCGAAACACCGTTGCCTTCTATGGGGAATGTCACGGTTGGAGTTTTAAAGAAAAGGGACACTTAGAGGAGGACTTGGAGCAAACCCCTTTAGAACTAGGTCGTTCTAGAGTCTATACCCACGGGAGCACCGGAGTACTCGAGTTACCTCAACCAGGGAAGCCGGGTGCATAGGTGTCTTTCGGGGTCGGGTTTCGTCATCGTTTTCAATGGCGATCTGCTGCAAAGTGCTGCTGGCGACCAAGTCGAAGGTGTTCGGGTGGATCCAAAGGTGGATCGAAGATCTGAAGAACCTGAAAGCAGAGGGGACAGAGTCTGGGTCACTAGCCAGTGACCAGGAAGGCGATGAGCAGATGCCCACCGATGTTGGGTGCTTCAGGTAGGTTAACGGTCATCTTGACTCTTCAGCCACGAGGTCCAGGAGGCATCGACGACAACCAGGAGCTGGATTCGAGCTGTCCCACGATGTCTGTCGATTGCAGGGGCGTCGGCGACCGGATTGGACCCAACAAGCCTTGGCAATGGCAAGTCTCATGGAAATAGAAAAAGGACGTTGATGCAGACCAGCAAGGTCTGGGGGACTCGCCCAGCAAGGGTAAGTCAGGGCACGTCTGGAGCAACCAGGGAAGCCCAATTAAAAGAAGAGTTGCCTTCGGAAGGGCCCACTAGCCAACAGACTAGTGATCGCAAAGGAGCCTCAAGTGGACGCACTTGGAGCTGGCTCACAGGACACTCGTGGAGTGGAGGCCAGTGATATTCAGTGCAGTCGGTGCTGGAGGCAGGGGCTACTCGGAGCCCAAAGCACAACTTCGTGGGAGCCCAGGAAGAGGATGCACTTGCAAAAGTACTCAGTGTCCAGGGGTCACGGTTCCACGTTACCCACGACAGCTACGGGCCTCAGCTTTGCTGGGGACTCAGGGCAGCCTCGGGGAAGTCTGGAAATCTACCTCTGGTGATGCAAAGACTTCGGCGTCCAGCGGGAGCTTCGGCGATGCAGACCAGACAATTGCTTCTTAGGTGCCTGCCAAGCAGGGGAGTCACTCCTTGACCCCAAGGGAGATTCTTCAGTCCTCTAATCTTAAAGTAGAGCGTCGAAGGTCCAGGATTCTGTATCAGAGTTTCGTCCAGGTCAATCTAAAGTCCTAAGGACTGGGGTCCCATACTTATACTAAGTATACTTATACCCAGCACCTTGAGACCCTCGCGGGTATGTAGTGCGCTTTATAAGTGACATGATTGATTGATTGATAAGTTAGGGGGTTGGACATACTCTGGGGACCCACCTATGGGAGGGTCAGGGAAGAGGGGTGGTTACACCCATTCCCTTTATCCAGTTTCGCGCCAGAGCAGGGGCAGGTAGCCCCTGCAACCGGTTTGAACTGGCATATGCACAGGGACACCAAGTGTGCCCCCAGTGCAGGACTTCTGAGCACCAGAGAGTGCTCCCGCCCAGCCCCAATACACATCATCCTGTCTGGGGAGGTGGTTACACCTCCCTTGGACAGGAAACCTATTGTCCAGGCCTCCCCTGCCGGAGTTTCAGTCAGCAGCAGGAGGCCAGACCCGTGTCTGTGGCAGCGGCATCCATTTTGTGATGCCAGGGCTCTGGAAAGAAGTTACCGGGTAGCCCGGTGTGTACATGTCTCTCCCTCTAGAAGGGTGGAATGCTACCCCGCCGCCAGGACTGGCGGGGGGTAGTATTCCAAGATGTTTGACACCAAACACGACATGTTTTGGTGCAGCCAGTCCAAAGTTAGCATTGTACCGCGAGGATATAATGCACTTAAGAGTATATGGTCAGGCTGTACCACAAACAGCATCAGAGGAGGGACTCCGAACGCTGTAGAGGGCTCTGCTCATGCAGGGGCACCCTCTCACATAAAAACCAAGCACTCTGCCCTCAGGATTGATAAGGCCTGCCATAGGAGTGACTTATAGGTTTATACGTGTGTGCAATGGTAGTGATATAGGTAGCCTATATCACAGTAAGGGGTGCATGCACCACCTTACCCAGGCTGCAGTAGCAGACCTGTGGGCTGGCCTTCCAGGGGTGGCATAATACATGCTTCAGCCCCTGGCAGGCCTCTGGGGTACCTATGCCCTGGGACATAGTATACCATATACTAGGGACTTATAAGGGCACTCCAGATTCCAATCAAAGATGTACCTAAGGTACATGGAAACCATTTTATAGAGGAAGCAGATAGACTGAGGCCCTGAATAGCAGGATCCCAGTCCAACTAAGTCATAAACCAGCAAAACACCAGGAAAAAAGTGGGGGCAACCATATAGTCAGATTCCACCTTCCTACAGCCTGGTGTATGGTCAGGTTTCTGAGGAGAAATGTCCTCCATTTCGTTGTGAGTAGAGTCTGAGTCTCAGCGCCCAGTATGTTTGGAGGAAGTAGAGAGTTTAAGGTTCCTTAGTCTCCCCATAAAAAAGAAAAGGGGAGTTTAGTAAACAGTACGTAATTTGAACCTTCGAAAGCAATACAACAAAGTCAGGCACACTGTGAGAAGAAGAAGACTTCAACTCTAAAAGAGCTGAGCACATCTGAATATAGCAGGAAATCGCAGGGTCCACCTCCTCAACCAATAGAGTCACTATAGGTATAGACAGTAGAGAATAATGTTTACATTATGAGGGTATTTAAGCTCTCTTATTTATAATGAAGAAATTTCTCCACAAAAATGAAATACTCTGAGGAATAAGGGCACAAAAAAACAAAAACAAAAACAAAGTAAACATGTTTGTGCTTTCTAAAATAAATGTGCCAACTGCGCACAAGCAGAGAGAAAACTAAAGCGCTGAAAAAAGGCTTCAAAACATTCTGAGTAAGGATGCCTATAATTATAGGAGCGTGGTAAAATTCGAGAAGGGCTGTTTCATCTGAGAGGAAAAAGCATTCTCGGCATTCAAGATGGCGGTCGCCACCTCAGGATGAGGGGAAATCCCTCGGTGACATTATAACACCGAAAGCGCTGCAGTGTAAAAATAAAAAACCAGCTCCAGCGACTCACCACATAATGAGGGAGAGATGCCCCAAATCTCATCCCTCGGCGAGTGCTGGATGCGGTCTCTAATCACAGGAAGGTTCCTCGGCTCGCCGGGGCTCCGTGCGGTCACGCCATCTTAGGACGGCGCCGAAACCATGCCCCCGCAACAGGAGTTTTTCAATGTGCCGTAGAAAGGATGTGTGAATGCCAAATGGTCTGAGCATGGCCAAGAAAACTCAAGACAATTAAACCGGAACAAAGTAGAATTGCCCCTCCTGAACAACTTTTTCTCAGTAATAACTGGAACTTCCCTAGTTTCCCTTCAATGCTTTCAGAGTGGTTTAACAAAATATAATTGACACATTACACCCTAAAAAAATAAGTGAAGAGGTTTTGCTACATAGGCAGTTAGTAGAGCTTAAACATTTTATCATCCATTCCTGCTAACATTTGCAAAAACCCATCCAAATTGAAGCTGACTTAAACAAATTGGGTAACCATATGTTGTTGCTTTACGTTGAAATATCCCTCCTAAAAGGATCACGCTTTACAAAAAAAAATTCTCTAAAGTCAATTACCCATTTGACTGAGTAATGATTACAGCTGACACCAATAATATTATTTTAGTTTTTTGAAGATTTATTTCTCATTTGTGAGACTCAATGAAATTGTGCAACACAGTAATTTGCATCTGCAACCATAATTAGTGAAATATCCATCAAAAGAATGCTATCTAAACAAATAAGCATAATATTAGGCAACCACCAAAATTTGGTGGAAAATTATTTGTTTCTAGTAGAACATCTGCTATATCTTTAATTCGTAGGGAAAGAAAATTCTCTGAGCTTCCATATTTTCAGTCTTGATTCTCCTGAAGATGTCAACGATTTTATCTCAGAATGCACTTTCTAATTGCCATATGAGACCCTTTTTCGCTTCACTATGAGATTCTGTTGGGTATTTTTTTTAGCCCAGGAATAACTAGATATTTCTGCTCAGAATACCTCTTTTATGGAATAAAAAATTATTAATATCTCAAAGGATGTAAGGTTTTCTTGTATATAATGCTGAATTCTGGTAAGCGTCTGTTTCTGAAAATTCTAGTGACCGAAGATATATTTGTATGATGTCCATACCGAAAAATGAAGGTTTCAAATGAGATTGAACTCCACTGTCACATTCTCAAATTCAAAAAATACGATGTTGGTGCTCTGTACCTAAAATGAATTCTCATGGAAGCCAAACCAAAAGCAATTCAGCAATTTTATGGAATCCTGTCTTTTCTAAAAAATAAAAAAAACAGGATAACAGTGCCTTCTGATTTCTGTTGATTCTGTCTAGTGTCCATCAGGCACGAGAATGTTCAGATGGCAAATCTCTTTGGGATAGAGAAACAACCATGACAAAGCATGTCTAACTGGGGCAATGTGAAACCAGCAATGTGAGGCGGAAGGTGGTATGGCAATGGTAAAGATACCATACCAATGCTGACTTATCTGGAGGCAGTGTTGAAAATGGGAACGTTTGCTTAATAAGGCAATGAGGAAACTGTCCTGGCAATTGTTTGAGAGAAAAATAGAAACTATGAAAGCAATACATATTTCATAGATGGAATGTGAATCTGACATGGAAATTTGGAAACCGATGTGTTTTTAAACCAAAGTGAAGCTAGCATGGCACTATGGAGAAAATGGCATGGCAATATTTTACGGCAGAGTATTTAAAATGGCTTGGATGATTGGAAGCAATATGTAGACTGTCGTAGCAATGTATGACTAACTATTTATTTAGAAATTGTTGTGCCATTGTGGAAACAAGCAAGGCATTGCGATTGACGATTTACAGATACCGGTGTAACCAATGTGAAACTTGTATGTGGGGAAACTGACATGGTAAGTTCTGGAAGCATTGTGGAACATGGCACGTCATATAGAAAATGCTGTACGAGTTTCCAGGAGGCAAAATTGACCTGTTGTGATGTGACTGTGTTATGGCATTGTGTTTATTGCAAATGAGCAACTGTCATAGAAATTAATGTTATACTCTGATAATGTGAAACTACATAATCAATACGGGAACTTCCCATGCTATTCTTCTGTAGTCATTGTAGAACTAGCTATCAAAGTCAAAATATTCATGGCAACTTGTGGGGCAATGTAAAAAGCCCAATTGCGATTTGTGACTAGCTCACCCAATATGAAATTGGAATGGTAAATTTAGGGGGACAATATAGAACCTGGCAAGGCAATACGGGAACAGGAATTGTCATGTCCTGGAGAATATAGAAATCAGCATGACAGGACTAATGTGAAACTGGGACAACAATAAGCAAGGAGGGCTAATTTGAAACTGGCACAGCAATAAGGAAAATTTCTTAGGGGCTCTGTAAAAATAATATGTTGTGTTAAAACTATAACATCACTTTATGGGCTATATAGATGTTAGTATGGAGGTGTTTACTTCAGTGCATAATTGTGTGAATGGCATGACAATGGCCAGGAGCAATTAAGAATCTGTTATATACATGGGAATTTAAATCTTATATGGCAATGAGGAATCTGACATAGCACTATATAATAACTGTCAAGATACATTTATGAAGGCAATGTAAAACTAGACTGGCAATATGGATTCGGTTGGGCAGTGTGGAATCTGGCTTAGCAGTTTCCTGGGTGCAATGTTAACTGGTGTGGCAATATGGAAACATGTATGAAACTTTTCTGGGGGTAATGTAAAAACTGTGATCCTCCATTGTACATTTTCCAAGTTGTTCATGTTTAATTATCCTTTGTCTAGTGACAGGCCAACAATAAAGTAAAATAATCTCGAATGAAATGCCGAAAAAGTGCATTATGCATTGTTGAATATTTATACAGGCATATTATGTAAAAGTGTAATTGTTGGACTTAGCCCTCTATGCAGTGTCATCTCCAAAGTTTTGCCTTTCTCCTCGTGTTTTTTGCTGAATTCGTTTTTGTTGGTCTTATGTCTGAGCAATTTACCACACCTTGTAAGTGCTAAAGTGCATGTGATCTCTCCTTAAAACATGATAATATTATCTTATCCCCAATTGGCATATTTAATTCACTTATAAGTCCCTATAAATATGTTACTATATGTGCTCAGGGCCTGTAAATTAAATGCTAATTGTGAGCCTACAGCATTGATTGTGTCATCCACTTAAATAGCCCTTTAAACATGTCTCTGGCCTGCCTTTGCAGAGTCTGCGTGTGCAGTTTTAAACTGTCATTTCGACCTGGCAAAATAAATCTTTTTCCAGGCCCAAACCTTCCTTGTTAATGCATATAAGTCACCCCTAGGGAAGGCCATGGACAGCGCAGAAGTCAGGGTGCAATGTATATAAAAGTATGACATGTACTTTTAAGTTTTACATGTACAAGTAGTGAAAAACTCTTAAATTCGCTTTTCACTAATGCAAGGCCTATATCTCCCGCAGGATAACATTGGAATTGCCTTATTACATTTTATAAGTGTAATTTCCAAATGGGAAGAGATGTCCCGTTTATGTTAGGTGTCTCTGGAATCCTAATTTAATATCCTAACCTATGGTGACATCGGATTTCAGATTATAGTTTTGAAAATGTCCGTTTTAGAAAGTTGGCCTTTCCTTGCCTGAGCCATTTGCTGCCGGCAGCCAACCTGGGTCACATGACTGGGTGTAGCTGACAGTAAGGCTTTGTGTATTCCTCCTGGACAACCACACACAATGGGAGCTTAGGTGTGACTGGATGGGCCATCACTGGCAGGATGGGAGGCAGCAGCTTGGCACAGTCTCACTTACACTTAAATAGGCTGTGTCCTGTCTCCACACAAAGGGCCTAATGACCTTGCATTGCCAATTCAGCCAGCTTGGAGCCAAGGCAGGGGAGGTAGGGAATTACATGCACTTCAAAGACACTGTCTATAAGCTTCTCCCACCTTCCAGAAGCAGGGCACCAGGGTATGAAAAAGGGACCTCTGACACTACCACTTCAGAACACTTCTGGAGCTGTGGATATTCTGCCAGGAAGAAGGACTACTATGCTACTGAAGGACTGCCACTCTGGTGGACTGCACTCTGCTGGGCTCCTTCTTCGCTATACTGACCTACTACCTGCTACCCTCTGAGCCTGGGGAAGAAGGAGTGGACCTGAATCTCTTGAACCCTGAGTGACTCCAAGGGCTAGTTGGCTGCCTTGTGATATGAAACTTCAGGGACCTAACAGGCTTCCAACAAACTTGCATCTGCACCTGGACTCTGCCATCTGTGCGTCTACTCTGCCAAGTGGTGCCACCCCTGTCCAGGTCCCTTGGAAGTGGGCTTAAGGTGCTTTACCAGCCTCTGTAGATCCAGCAGAACCAATTAATCTCCGCTGCTGTGCGGCGCAACTCCAAGCAGAACCAATGCATCTCCCCTGCTGCGTGGACTGGACCTGTTGCAAATTCCTACATCGCTGTTACAACCCGCAACACCTTCGGAACCACTACTGTGCGCTGCATCATTGGTGCAGGCCCTTGCATTCCTCGTCGATGGCAGCCAAGTCTATAATGCCGGACTCCACATTGCAGCCTCACAGCTCTTTGGAACCAGCACATCGCCCTGACTGATCGCTGCATCCTCGACACTGAACTCCACATTGCAAGCCCCATTTATGGGCTCCTCGATGAGGACACAGGTCCTCACATCGCAACCTTGCCACATCTCGGAACCGACGTATCGCTTCAGCTGGGCGATGCATCTCCAGCGCAGATCTAAGCAACGCTCTGCAAACCAGGATTTAAGGTACTTTGTTCAGCGTGCCTAACTGGGTCCCTGTAACTGGCCTGCACTCCATAGCAGTCAGCCCGAACTTGTGACTTTGTCCCAGTTAGGAGCTACTAGATAACCACAGTTGGCGCTTTACACCTCTTCGCTCTATTTTTCCTAAAAACTTTAAGATTCAATATCTCCAGTTCTACTAATTAGATTTTTGTCATTCTGGTCTTGTTAAATGTATTGAAATTCAGCTTATTTTTTGTAACTCTGTTTTGAGCTCCTTTTGTGGTGTGTTTTCAATGTGTTACTGTTTGAAGTGTTACACAAATACCGTACACATTGCCTATGTGTTAAGCCTGACTGCTCTCTGCCTAGCTCCTGGAGGGTTGGGCACAGGTTAATTTAGTGTTGCTTGAGACTTCACCCTGAGGAGGATTGTGGTTGCTGATTGAGACGGGTTACACCCCTCTCAACTTGTAACCCAATTTCTTACAATCATGAAGCTGTGCTACTACACAAATCATCTTCCATCATTTTGTCATTTTTATTTATATGAAAACATGGTTATTTGATAGAAAGAAAAACGATAAGTTAAAGAATAATAATCCAGCAGCACTTCAGTTCTATGCACTGCCATGTAGATGCCTATCAAATAGTAATTAATATTTTCAGTGCAGTACTTATATCTTCTACTCGGCAGGTTTGACACTAGTCTATGTTAAAGCTCAAAGACATTTCTTGTTCACTGTGTTCTGTTTTTTTCTTCTTTGACAGCAAAGGATAATCATATTCATACTCTTTTTTCTTTTGATCTCATGTTATTGTCCCTTTTCTAGGCTCATCTAAAAAGTATTTCATTACAATTCATTGCTTTAGACTCTTAAGAATCCACGCAAAAATGCTCAGTATTGTGTATAGATAATTCAATATAAAGCAAATAATGTTATACTTTATTAAAAGAGGTAGTCATTGGAATTTACTATTAATTTTTAGATTAGAATCTTCTCCTTTCTTAAGTACTGATTTATCTAATGCACTCCAAGCAAACGTAAATTTTCCTTCCATTTCTATAAAAGGCATTTACAAGCCCCTGAAAGTTATCAAAATCATCCACCATTTCGGATAAATTCACTATGCAACATTGTGGTCATTACTAACATATATATGACCCAATAAAACAACACAACTGAACAGAGGCATCCAATTACAAACCTCCTTTCCATTTCTGAAAGCTTGCTTTACAGTTAATTAAATACAATCCCTCTATACAAGCAAGTCTCTAGTTTTCTTCCCATGGGTGACTTTTGTTGCCTCTAGTCACCTGTCAGAAAGAAATGACATACCCGCTTCACTGTAAATAGTTGAGCTCTGACATCACACTGCTTACTGCCAGCCAAGGTGAAAGGAAGGTCACAAAGCATAATTGCACCTGTCGTTAAAATAAGAAAAACAGGAACTGCATTTTCCTCATTCTGAAATTTTTATATTAAATGAAGTGTTAACTAGAAAGGATATATATATTGCAACATGTTTAATTTTGCAACTATAGGTCCTTACAGGAAAGATTGAACGTCTGCATATTTCAACACTACATTTCTGTAATCTGACTTACATGAAACTGCTCATGATATCTTTTCACAAATTGTTAACTGTGTTTTGGTGTTGGTGAGTTCACATTAAAGAGTCTGCTTTTATTCTTATCTGCACTGAACATGAAAGAGCAAGACACCAAAGATGTAGGTGCTTTCAGTCTTCTTCTGGAGGCGCAATGGGGTTATTGAAGGACAGCTCTGTTAGCCCATTTGGTTTTGACCTTCAATCAATCCCTACTTAGTTCCAAGATGTCCTGCTCCTCCTAAATACCCATATTCAGAGTGTGAGTTATATTTGTTGCTTTCAGAGTGCGGTACAAGGCAATGGAAATCACCAACAGTCCCAGGTAGTAAACATTCCAGCATGGTAGAATGTGTCCTCTTAGAAATGCAGAATTCTGTATAGGGATGCATAGTATGGTTATTAGTCGTACACACTCTTCTATAGAAACCAAAAGGCAGTGCACACTTTACCTTTGCCCTTTTGTTGCTGTAATCAATCTCCTCTGGTGCACTTGTTGAATGTCACTTTCTGTTTCAAGGACTGAGAACATGGTCAACAATCTAAATAGGCCCATTGATGTTAAGGTGCAACTGATGATAAATTACTTTAGCACGTGCAGTTCAGTATTGTGCTAAGACTCTGGCCTTACACCTGTCTGCTGTTGCCTGATAGGAATACACAATGCTCTCTTTTTTGTTTAAAGTTTAAAGGGTATATTTTACCGTGAAAAGGGAGTGTACCACACATGACGGTTTTTCGGTGCACCAACTCCACTCCATGTGTTAATGACAGCGTTTGCCTGAAAATGGCAATTGTTTCAACAGGGCTTTGATGTCCAACACAGTGCTTCAGTTTCCTTCTCTTTTACTGTAGTCCTATTTGGCTAGGCGTATATGGAACTATATACCCGATGTTACTGTACAAATACTGCTCATTAATGTATTTTGTCCTACTCTCTTCACTTATAGGAAGCCAGGAAGGCATTTACGGTACGTGCCATTTTCACCATTACGTTCTAAATTCAAGTACTACTGCTTGTATTTGAGCGGGATATTGCAAAGCCACGCTTCCAACAATGTGGGAAAACTTCTCTGACATCTTCAAGATGATATTTGCCAAGCGAAATCCTTTTTACAAAGCATGTGTACTTTAAAAAAAAAAAAAAATCGACTCCTAATTTAACGTATGTGGGAAAATTATACATGATGTGGACATTTTATGGCAAGTATTAAATCTATGAGGGAAATTAATCTTAATTTACAATGGATAACTGCTTGTTAACCTCTTATATATTATAGACATTTGACATGGTTATCTATGAAGCCTAATGTTATATATTTACTTGCTTTGTTTTGATGAATTCTACTCTCCTAAGATAGAACCGCAGACAAAAGTGTGCATGATGGCTGGCATTCTCGTGTGACCCCTGTTTGAAGACTATTCGAACTTCCATGGTATTGTGTGTGTATTTATAAAGCCCTTTGCTGCCACTAATGTGGCCTGAAAACGCTGATGAATGAGAATATCAACCTCTATTTTTACAGCGCCCGAATTCACGGCAAGTGAGACGTTTGTGTACAACTATGAAGGTGTGATTATCAGTGGACTTCCAGAAAAAGGCTGCAACAGAGCCGGAGTCAAATTAAAATGTAAAGTGGAAATCAGTAGTGCTGGACCCAAACTCTGTCGGCTGCAGGTAAGGAATTGTACAAAAAAAAAATGAAAACACCAGTATAAACCTCTTGCCTTTTCCCCTCTGAGCTGATCCATCTAGAGAACTATCTTTTTTCTGGATCTATTTACACCGTCATGAATCTTTCTACACCATCATGAATCCTTCTTCACCAACAGACTTCTTCTGAATCAGTTGGAAACATAGGGGGTTATTTACAAGCCCCTTGCACCACTTTTGCATAATTTTTAACATGGGAAAAGTGACGTACGGGTGGCGCAAGGGGCTTGTAAATAAGCCCCATAGTACTTATCACAAACGGCATTTGATCCTGATTAAACATTTGGACTTGTGAGCAACTATCGCAATATCTCGGTATTTCCCTGTGGAAAATTCTCCTGAAGCAATATCATGACCCAATTCTATGTGCTGTGCAGACGCAGAAGGAGTCTACGCATTTTGTTTTTCATCTATAATACATACATTAACTCAAAAAATCTCCAAGTTATTGTAATGTCGCCTTCAACCAAGCTTTAAAATAGGAAGAGGCAGGTACAGCTCTGTGTTTCTGCGCTTTGCTGTCTGCAGCCTATGAACTAACGCAGAGATTTTTCGAGTTAATGAATGCCCTGCAGATGGAGGAAAATGCACATATCCCCTTCCCTATCAGTGCAGAGTATGGACTCATGTTGCTGTCCCAGGTATTATCTTAATGAATTTGCACTGGGAAACAGGGACTGCATAATGAATGTGCACTGTATCCAGGTTCAGAGAGGGTTTTTTGACAAAATTAGACTGTGCATGGTGCATAAATTAATGAGCTGCAGAAAAACAGAGTGCAGGGCTTGCCTCAAGGTTGTCCTGCTGTGTTGCCAGCAGTTCATGTACTAACTGGAATTTATAGAGGTAATGTGTGCAATGTGGAGTGTGCAATTCAGCAAAAGAGGGATCATATCACTAGCTATGGCACAGCTGTGCACCTTTTTTATGTGATTGACTAAAATGCATACATGAGTGGCAGACGGTGCGGCTCAGAATAGTGAGCAGTGCTGTCTGCAGCTCAGACACTGTAGGAAATTTGCTTTTTTCTGCATAGGCAGCTCAGGTTTCATGACTTGTGATGGAACCAATGTTTTGCTGGTTTCAGAATTCTGTAAACTTTGCCCCTTCTAACCAGTTGTAAAGTCCTATGCTCTCCCTTTAAACATAGTCAAATTGGCATATTCCTAATTAGTATATTTAACTTACCTATAAATCAGTAGTGTATGGTACAAAATAAAGCCAGATTCAATAAGTTAAATGCCACTAGTGTACAGCAGCACTTATTGTGCCATCCACTACAATGACAGTGTAAAACATGGCGACAGGCATACCATTGTAGCCTGATTTTATCAGTGTAAAAACTGCAATTCGATCTGTCAAAATGAACCCTTTTGACAAGTCAAACCCTCCCTTTTAAAGATTAATAAGTCATCCCATGTAAGACTTGTAACCCACAAGATAGGGGGCATGGCATTTAAAAGTAGGACATGTAAAAATGTAATATTAACATGTCCTTACAGTGACTAGCACCCAAAAGCTATTTTTCACTTTTGCAGGCCTAGCTGTCCTATGCAGGAAACACGAGTGCAGATTAAAATCCTAATACTGTATCTCGGGAATGGGAGTAGCTACAAAAATAATGAAACAGGCATTTTTAATAGTTTTTAAAAATCAAATTCAATTGTGAAGTCAAATGTTTAATAAATATTAAGGGTAGTAACTTTTGGAAAGTTTAGAAAGTTACCTTTTTCCTACCTGAAGTTCTTGAAGGCTAAATTTGCATTTGCTCTTCCACTTCTACTAGCATTTGAAACGGTGTAAAAAAAGGTGAAAAGCGCTTTCCGAGAGAAAAAGATAGGCTCATCTGAATGGTCATAGATGACTCATTTAAACCTGACAGAATTTGCGGGGTGGGGCTGTGATCATCCTTTGTGACATTACCGTGTCAAGTCCTAGTCGAATGTTAAATCCTGCTTGATGGGACTGCTGAGGGAAAATTTGAAAGGGAAGTTTGCTTGGGACAAACTTGAAAGGGAAGCAGGATGCTAATCAATTCATGTGTATCCGCTGTCTATTGAAAACCCTGCTATATTCTCCCAGACATCTGTCTCTGGCTTTATTGGTGTTACTGTGACTGCCCAAAACTGGATTTTAGAGTTAGATGTGGTGGGGACACTATGATTAGCATAGTGCACTCCCCATGTTTGGACAAAAAGTCCCTCGCAAGGTGATGGACGTGCAACGCTGCTCAGAATGCCCCAACTGTAATGATGTCTGGATCCCTGATGCTGATTTTTATTGTCATGGGCGAACACGAACCATGTGTGTGTGCCATGACATAGGCCTGTCTCACAGATTGCTGTCTTTTTGGACTAGTAGGGGCACCCAAAGAGCTACCCTAATAATGGTGAAAGGCTACTGTCTTTGCCAGGAGTTAAGCAGCACAAGTGCGGTGGTGGCTGCATACTGTGAAGTGATCAGTAGGAGTGAAAAAGTCCTTTTTGCCTGTGTCACTGGAGTAAAGCCTAGAGGATCACTCATTTAAAAAAAAAAAAAAAAAAAAGGTAGAGGAATCCCCCCAGACAGATTTGTGGATTGCTGCATTCCTGTAAGCTGGGTGGGACACAATGGAGTAAGGGAGAGCCTGGCTCTTCAGTACACTTCAAAGGGTGCTCTTTGATTCAGAGAGAAGTCACTAGAAAGAGGCCTGGACACATCTCAGGAAGGTGATGGGGCTGATAGAAGAATCATAAAGAGTAGAGCTTGAGCCCTGATGAAACCTTTTGTTACACATATCACTGTGTCTGACATCCAGGTGTGAACCTCTAGTCACACCCATGGCCTGTACTGTGGGGCTATCAGATTTGGAATCACTCCTGATGTGACAGACTGCTTTCTGGAGGAAGGGCAGGCAGGGGAAAGGAATCAAACCCCCAATTTATACGTCAAAGACTCAGACTCAGAATCACATTTGGTGTCTGGGTTGGACTTTAACAAGGGGAGCTTGAGACCCCAAAATTGTCAATGGTTTAGCAAGCAGCCGGGCTGTGCGAGAAGGAAAAGCTCTGCAAGACTTCTGCCTGTGACTAAGTCTGCTGGCTTGCTACTCTCCCAGCTGGGTGAGGGGACATCACCCAGGGACTCCAAGACCTAAAAACCTGCGTCTGCCTGCATTCCAAGACCATTGTGCCCTGTGAGGGAGAGCAGAGCATTGAAGAGAGCGAGGTATAGTGGGGAATTCTGGTGATTAGATCCTTGCAGCAAAGTGTAAGGAGATGGCTATTACACTGATCAGGTCATTGCACTTGCACAAGGAAAGGTTGGCAACCCCCATATGCCAGAGGAGGGCCACCGTGAAGAGAATCATGATCAGTGCTGCACCAATTGGTCATCACCCATGTGCAGATTGTTAGGCAGTGACCCCATATTCCAAGTGGGGCCACCATAAAGATTTTTGCTGTGGTAGTTGGCTGTAGCTTGTTTGTGGGACTAAGTTGGTAATGATCCTGTGTGCCAGGAGAGGCCACAATGAAGATTGTTGCCATGCAGATTGGGCCATAGGACATGTGTGGAACTAAGTCAGCGACACCATATGCCGGGTAGGATCGCCATGATGATTGCTGCTGTGCCGATCGGGCCTTAGCCCATGCACAGAAAAAGAGCAGAGACCCCCATATGCTGGAGAAGCCACTGGGAACATGCAAGAAGCATGGTTTGGTTGAGACCGTCATTGGAGGAAGGAGGCTAGTGTTGTGAACAGAGCAGGCCAACCCGTGACTGAGGACCAGTACCAGCACCAGGAGAGTTGCAGACTGGTTGGTGCATAGCTGCGTCATGCTGATGCAGTCTTGTACTAAACAGTGATATGCATTGAATGGAACCCCTGTGACAGGGGTTCCTGCCAATGCATTAATTCATCATGGGCAGGGAGAAAGTTAATCTGTCCTCATGGTGAATGACTGGCCATCCTTTAAAATATAAATCAGGCCCATAGTGCTTTATTTTCAGACAGCAGAGCACTGCTCAGAAAAAGGCAAACATACCAACTGTTTCCAAGCTGTACTTTCTGGAAATAAAGCACTAACAGGAAAAAATATTGGGTTAAATGAATTCACTTTATGCCCTACAAGGCATATGCCCTACAGGTGCATAAAACAGGTGCTTGGCTCTGCGCCACACTAGAAAGGCCCCCATGATAGTGTCCCTGGAGCGCTATGTTCTTCATTTAGACACACAGAATCTTTATGACAGAACTGTGAAGGCACCTAGAGGTTTTTTCCTAGTGGCAGTTGTACCTCCTGAGTGGTACAGCTTAAAATGATGAATAATATGCAGATACATTTTGAATTCATATAAGATCTGTATATTTACCCCATTAATGTCTAGGCTGCATATCACGAACATTTTGCACCCATGAACAAATAAAAAAGGGGATGAATGTATCTGGGCATACATGAATATATGCAATCATATTTAGAGCAGTTTGGGCCTGTTTGTATGCAATTGCAATGCCAAATACGGAAACATATAAATCACAATTTCGCAGAATTAATGCCTGCAAGATTCTGGATAATTATCTGGATGGGTGACTACTCACCTCAAGGAACAATTACAACCCTTAGAGTAAAACCTCAAAGTCTCTAAATTAACCTGAGCTCAACATCCGGGTAGTAATGACAGGCTTAACTTAGGGCAATGTGTAAAGTATTTATGCAATAGCAAAAACAATAATAAAGTAAAAAAACAACACAATTAAACTCCCAAGCTGAATTAGAACCATTGAGTGAAATGCAACAAAGTGACAACAAAATGACAAACTAGAGATATATGTTTTAAAAAATAAATAAATAAACCTTAATAATGAGTGATGTTACTTCTAAGATATACTATGTGAGTTGCTGTGTGACTATGTGCATCCATATATGAGTGAGTGTCTGAGTGACTGTATAGGTGTGTGAGTGGGTGTCTGAGTGGATGTATGGGTGTATAAGTGTGTGTGTGAGTAGCTATGTAGGTGAGTGAGAGGCTGTGTGAGTGACTGTATTGATGAGTGAGTGGATGGGTCAGTGGCTGTACAGGTGAGTGAATGGCTGTGTGAGAGGCTGTATGGATGGGTGAGTGGGTGTGTGAGTGACTGTATGGGTGAGTGAGTGTGTCTGAATGGCTGTATGAGTGAGTGACGGGGTGTGTAAGTGTCAGGATCAGAACTTCTCTTACCAACTTTGATGTGTTGGGATGGTTCCCGACTTCGGTTCTTGAAGCTTCTGGTCTGTCTGAGGTAAGGGCAACCTTTTCCGGTAGCCAAGGTGCTGTCGACTGTGTAATGCCAAAGACTGTACCTTCCAGAAGACGTCCCAAAGAGGAAAACCCCGAAGGGAAAAAACCTCTATAGTAGGCGGAGACTCCAGGAAAAGAAAGGGGGCTCAAGAAGAGGTCCAGGAAAAGACCAGAAGATACCAGCAAGAAGGGACCAGACCAGAAGATAGGAAGCTCCAGGCCTCAAAGAATTCAAACAGGAACGGGAAACAGCATTTACAATGAGGTTTTTACCTCGTTGTGCTTTTACCATGCATTTTTTAGCATGAATATTTTTACCAAGTGCATGCCTTTTCAACGCATGGCTTTACCACACATTTAAGGTAAGTTGGGGGTCTCCCCCCACAAATACATTGTTTCTATATATAAAAACAATGTGTGGTAATGGCATGCGTTGTAAAAGCATATGCGTGGTAAAAACATGCGTGGTAAAAAAGGCATGGTAAAGGCATGCAATGTATTTATCTGCATTGTATCGTCGTACAACCGCAGGAACAGGAAGCGACAAAAGGAAACAAAGATACACCTGAAAAGAGAAGAGAGCACCAACAGGAGCGAGGACACACCAGCAGGAGCAGGGAGTGTTTCAATGCAAGGAAATTAAGGATTTGGCCCCTTATATACCAATAGACAGGAAATGATGTCACAGGAAATAAGCAGTCACCATCTTGGGTATGGAAAAAGTGATGAAAAAGATAGGAATGGTTGCCATCTTAGAATGGTGTAATAAATCCCTTCCCAAAGCCTTCTGGGTGCAAGAATGTCAAATTATGGGAAGAAGAAAGGCAAGAAGATGACCCCATGCAAGAGAATGACTGTCTGAATGTTACTTTATGTGTTCACCAGATCAGAGGTAAGGACTACAGTGCTCCATTATTAGTTTTAAAGGAGGTCGTGGTCCCAGAACAGGAACTGCGACGTTTCCTGAACATTATAAGCCACTGTATTGCTCGGCATCGTGCCTGGCAGAGAAAGTAAATCACTGCAGTCTGCCGGGGTAAAAATGAGGGTGTTGCAGGACGTACCCATGATGTTTTAATAACAATAGCGGGCCACCACAGAAGACCGCAATGGCGCCCAAGCAGGCATGTGAGGCGCTGCGTGCTAAATAACGGCCCGCATGAGGATGTCACGCGTTCAGCAATTGCCCGCAGCGTAACAATAGGTCCCCCCAAGGCCCTGGGTTTAGCAGGGAAAACCCTAAAAAATTGACGAACTAGGACTGGGGCATGAACAGAGTCAGCATCTCCCATGATCTGTCACTGGGAGGATAACCTTTCCAATGGATCAGGAATTGTAAACGGTTTCTAAAAAAATGAGAGTCAGATTCCCTGTACCTCATACTTAGGAACATTATTAACCAAAACTGAAGGAGGTCTGGAAAAGACCCTCTTATAGGGGTCGGTGACGTAGGGTTTCAGTTGTGAAGCATGGAATACAGGATGCACGGTCCAGGAACAAAGCAATTGTAGTTGAAAAGACTCAGGATTCACTACTTGGATAACCCTTAAAGGACCATAAAAGCGTGGTCTAAGTTTGTGAAGAGACAGGTGATGGGGCAAATATTTAGAGAAGAGCCAAACTTTATCATTCACCCGGTATGAGGGAGACTGACGTCGAAGGACGTCAGCGGACTATTTCATTTTATATTTGGCGTCTTGTAAGTTAGTTTGTATTTGTTGGCTGACTACTCGGAGATGACGGGTAAAAGAGGCAGCTGCTGGAACAGAAGTGGAATCTTGTAAAGCAAAAGGATATGCTCTTGGATGATATTCATATAGGCTGAAAAAGGGGGTGGCCTTGGAGGCACTATGGACAGAATTATTATGGGAGAATTCTGCAAGTGGCAAGTAAATAGTCAAGTCACTTTGGGTAACATTGCAAAATTAATGGAGATTTTGTTCCAAACCTTGGTTAAGGCGTTCAGTTTGACGAATGGTCTGGGGATGAAATCCAGAAGATAGTGCTACATCAATGTGAAGAGACTTGCAGAAGTGTCTCCAGAACTGGGATATATATTGAGGACCCCAGTCAGATATAATGACCTGTGGAAGACCATATAGATGAAAGATCTCCTGTATGAAGACCTTACCCAACTCCCTTGTATTGGGCAGTTTCTTCAGAGCGGCAAAATGTGCCATCTTGGAAAAGGAGTCAGCTGTCACCATAATGATTTGATGTTCTGCAGACAGAGGTAATGAAGAGATAATTTCAGTGGATACAGTATGCCATGGTGCAGGAGAAACAGGTAGAGGTTGAAGTACCCCCATAGGTCTAGTATGTAGGGTTTTAGCTTGGGCACATGTCGGACAGGAGGACACATAGGTTTCGGTATCCTCTTGTATGGATGGCCACCAAAAGGATCGGAGTATTAATTCAAGAGTACTCTTGAAACCACGGTAGCCAGCAATGGGAGAATAGTGGCACATCTGTAAGGCTTCTAATTGCATTTTTTTTTATAGGAAGGAGTAACGTCTTTTCCTTATAGTAATGTTTGTTATGTTGGTGGAGTTGATTGGTGACCTTCTTCCATTCCTCTGCAGTTAAAGTTGCATAGCCAGACTAAGCCCTATCCAAAAATGATTGAACAGTCCTGATAATACTCTGTGACTCTATAATGTGTTGTTGGGGAATAGCTAGACTTTCAGGATATTGCTGTGATAGAGCATCTGCAAGATTGTTTTGGGAACCAGTTATATAAGTAATGGTGAAGTCGTACTGTCTGAAAAAGTAGGTCCATCGAGCTTGGCGGCTGTTGTGGCACTAAATGCTGTGAAGAAATTGTAGATTTCTGTGATCTGTCCTGACTTCAAATGGCTCCTTGGTACCAATTAGAAATTGTCTCCATTTGCGACAAGCTAACTTCATTGCTAGTAGTTCTCATTCGAGAACTGAGTAATTCCTCTCAGACTCTGAGAGAACATGGGAGAGATGAAATACTGGGTGTTCCAGCCCATCATCTTCTTGTCTTGGAGAAAAACAGCATCCGCTGCCCAATCCGAGGCGTCTGTTTCTACAATAAATTTCTTGGTCGTGTCTGGGTGATGCAGAATTGGTGCCTCAGTGAAAGCCATTTTAGGGTCTGAAAAGCCTTCTCTGCTGTTTCAGTCCTTTGAAATCCTTGCTGGAGATTTTCCTTTTTTAGAGTTTGAGAAATGTAGCTTGTTTGATGGGCTAAATTATCAATGAACTGGTGATAAACATTTGTTAACCCCAGAAAACTTTGATGGTTGATGGTGACTGCCAGTCCAGTGTAGCCTTAATCTTCTGTGGATCCATGGCAATTCCTTTCTTGTTGATTCGATAACCTAAATATTTAACTTTGTGTTGGTCAAATTCACATTTCTCTGGTTTGCAGAACAAACTATTTTGAAGTAGTCTTTCTAAAACTTGAATGACGTATGCATGATGATGATCCGGATTGATAGAATAAACAAGAATGTTGTCTAGGTATATTACGACAATTTGGTTCTAAAGGTCTGCAAATACACTGTCCATGAATCACTGAAAAATGGAGGGGGCAATTGTGAGGCCAAAGGGCATTACCCTATATTCAGAATGGCCTAGGGGAGTTCGAAAAGCGGTCTTCAACTCATCTCCTTCTTTGACTCAAAGCAGATAATGTGCTCCCCGGAGATCTAATTTAGTGAATAATTGTGCCCCTCTCAGGGACTCTAATATATCTTTGATTAAAGGCAAGGGTTAACAATCCTTCATCATTATTTTTTAAAATCCTCTGAAGTCTATACATGGTCGGAGATCTTTAGTCTTTTTTAGCACAAAGAAGAGTGGTGCCCCAGCTGGCGATGACTACCGTGTAATCAGACCGCTTTATAACTTGTCTTCGAGATACTGTTTTAGTGTCTCCTTTTCTGGTTTGGTGAGAGAGCATACTCTTCCAAAAGGTACCGTGGCCCCAGGTTAAAGAGCAATGGCACAATCCAGCTCTCTATGAGGAGGTACAGTTAAGGTCTTTGGTTTCTGAAACACATCAGCATACTCTTGATAATGATTAGGGCAGTGGGCACAGGTAAGCGCGGTGGGGCGGTGAGCACGGCGGGGGAAGTCGACAAACAATAGAATAGGTATTATTTATTTATTTAATTATACCTACTCCATCGTCTGTCGACTTCCCCCCCACCCCGCCCCTGCCCCACCCAACTGCCCCAGTGCTTACCTGTGCCGGCTGTTGCTGGATTAGGGACTCCTACTGTATTTATGAGGTACATTCACGTTCTTTCACTATTGGTATCTCCTTTGGGGACCAATATTCCTCAGTTACGTGAGGACAAGGAAATCATCCTGTTTTCCCAATTGATATAAGGATTATGCCTAATCAGCCATTGGATCCCCAATATCATTACATGATTAAGAGAAGCTATAAGGTGAAAGGACATGTATTCCTGATGTCATCCAAAGGTCAGCCGTAATAATGAAGTCATTTCTTTGACTGGACCGGAGACTAGTGGGGTTCCATCCACATTAGACAAATGTGGATCTTCTGTGGCTACCAAGGGTATGGCCCAGGCCAATGCTGAACCAGATAAGGCACTGATCAGATATCCAACCTTGTTTCTATTTACTGAAAACTAGGTCAGACGAAAGGCAAAGAAAACAATCAGAGAAACCAAAAATTCCTTGAATTTGTTTTGGTTACCAGACTAACGAGGAATGGAAGCTGAAACTGTTGGTATATCAGATGTCTTAGTTGCAAGAACTTGGCGTAATGCAAGATTTTCATCTTGCAACTGTTGAAATTCCTGAGCTTGTTGCTGGACTGTCTGCATTAAGGCTTGTGCTTCTTCCGCTGATCCTCTGGAGCCATTAGTTGGGGAACCTCTATGGTATTATGACCAGAACGGTATTTTGGGTGTTGCAATCTGTCATGATCAGTACTTCTCTTACCAACTCTGATGTGCTTGGATGGTTCCCGACTTCGGTTCTTGAAGGTTCTGGTCTGTTGGAGATAAGGGCAACCCTTTGTGGTGGCCACGGTGCTGTCAACAGTGTAACGCCAAAGCAGAGTGTGCCTTCCAGAAGGAATTCCAAAGCGGAAAACTCCGAAGGGAAAAAACTTCTATAGTAGGCAGAGATTCCAGAGAAAGAAAGGGGGCGCAATGAGAGGGCCAGGAAGAGACCAGAAGATACTAGGAAGAAGCAACTAGACCAGAAGATAGGAATCTCCTGGAAAGATCAAGGCTCCAAGGAATCCAAACAGGAAGCGTCAACAGGAAATGGAGGTACACCTGAAAGGAGCAGAGAGCACAAACAGGAGTGAGGACATACCAGCAGGAGTAGGGAGTGTTGCAATGCAAGGAAAGGAAGGATTCAGCCCCTTATGTACCCATAGACAGGAAATGATGTCACAGGAAATAAGCAGCCGCCATCTTGGATAGGGAAAAAGAAAAGAAAAAATAGGAAAGTTCGCTATCTTAGAATGGTGTAACAAAAACTAATTCCAAAGCCTTTCGGGAGCAAGACTCTGGAAATATGGAAAGAAGAAAAGTAAGAAGATGGCCTACATGCAAGAGAATGGCTGTCTGAATGTTACTATATGTGTTTCCCAGATCAGAGGTAAGGACTACAGGGCTTTATTGTTAGTTAGACAGGAGGTTGCAGTCCCCAAACTGGAACCGCAATGTTTCCTGAACATTTTAAGCTACCATATTGCTCTGTGGCGTGCTTGAAAGAGAAAGGAAATCAATGCGGTCAGCCGTGGTAAAAATTAGGGCATCATAGGACAAACCTGCAACATTTTAATAACAATAGCGGGAGACCGCAATGCACCCCAGAAGGACAAGTGAGGCACCTTGGGCTGAATAAAAGCACGTGGAAGTGTGGAGGAGGATGCCGCGAGTTCAGCAATGGCCTGCGACATAACAGTAGGTGGCTGTTTGGGTGAGTGAGTGGCTTTTTGAGTGGGTGTTTAGTTAAGTGGGTTGGTGTGTGAGTGGCTGTATTAGAGAGTGAGTGTCTGTGTGAGTCTGTGGATGTGGTAGTGCTTGTATGAATGTGTGAATGGGTATGTAAGTGCTTGTTTGGGTATGTGAGTGAGTGCTTGTATGGGTGAGTGAGAGGCTGTGTTGAGAGGCCGTATGGGGGAGTGAGTGGGTGTGGTAGTGGCTGTATGGGTTAATTTGTGGGTGTGTGAGTAGCTGTATGGATGAGTGTATGGCTGTGTGAGTGGCTGTATGGGTGAATGACTGGTTTTATGAGTAGCTGTATAGGTGAGGGAGTGGATGTGTGAGTAGCTCTATGGAACAAATAAAGGAAATGGCGGTGGATGCACCGGTTATCAGCTTATTGAGGGATTTATACTCGGGATGCAAGATTCTGGGCCAGATTCGGCAAAAGGGGAAAATGTACTGAAGCATTTAGCGTGGAGAGAGGGGTGAGACAGGCATGCGTTATAGCCCCCTTCCTGTTCTTTATAGTTTTAGGAAACCTGATATAAGTAATTGATGGAAATAAGGTCCCGACCGAGACTGTGCAATATACCGTTTTTATATATTTTTTAATTTGATTGGAATTGTGCAATATTTTGTATCCTTGTATTTTAACTTGATCACATCAGTGCGCATGCGCTCTATACTAGTTGGAGGGCAAGAGGGGCCAGACCCTATAACAATATCGTTCCAGCGTTTACTTATATGGGCCGCATCCAAGCATATGTCTTAAACATAGATACATGGTATGAGAGATAACTCTTATGTGTTGATCTTTTTATTTTCTCCAGTATATGACGATTTGGGCATCTTTATTTTAATATTAATACGTATGCACTTTATATTTGGGCATCTTTATTTTAATACATATGCATTTTATATACTGTCGCCTGGAACGTTTGCCACTGAAGTAATCCCTGTACAGCTGCCCATTTTTTACAACTAAGCAGGATGTATTCATAAGTATAATACCAGCCGACAAGTGACCATTTTAAGATCTAATAATGTTTGTGTGTATTTTAACCAATTATTGATGTTCTTCATTTCGGGAAAAGTACTGTATAGCGATGTTTGATCTGTGTGATGCTTTTATGGATGTATTTTATACTTCCGAATAAAGATTTCGATCGAGCCTCCATGGATGAGTGAGTGATTGTGTGAGTACTTGTGTGGGTCTGTGAAAGTGTATGTGAGTAGTTGTGTGGGTATGTGAGTGGGTGTATGAGAGGTTGTATCAGGGTGTGTGAGTGGTCTTGTAGATGATGTCATCAGTGATGTCATGAGTGATGCCATTTGAGATGTCATCAATGATGTCACTGACATGTCATGAGAGATCTAATATGTGAGGTCATAAGCAGCGGATTGTGGGGGCGTAAGTTATAGTTCGTTCAGGAAAGTATAACTGCTGAATTTTACTGGTTTTGTATGAGTGAAATCTGAGCCTAACTATAACATCCCTGTAAGCTTTGTTTTCTTCTGTGAATTTCTAAGGTTTTTTAACATTATTTGCTAACTATAATGTCCCTGTAACCTTTGTTTTTTTCTGTGAATTGCTATGGTTTTCTAATGCTATTTCCTAACTATAATATCCCTGTAACTTTTGTTTTTTTAGGTCAATTTCTAAGGTTTTTTAAATTTGATTTCCTAACTGCAACCTGTAACCTTTGAGAGTGACTGTGTGAGTGAGTGCATGAGTGTATCAGTGGTTGTGTGAGTAAGTGGGTGAGTGTCTCAATGGGTGTATTAGTGGGTATGTGAGTGTCTGAGTGGGTCTAGGAGTGGCTGCATAAGTGTCTCACTGAGTGTGTGAGTGGGGGCATGAGTGTCTCACTGGGTCTGTGAATAGGTGAGTGAGTGTCTGAGTAGGTCTGTTAGTGGGTGTGAGAGTGTCTCACTGGGTTTGCAAGTGTCTCCATGAGTAGGTGAGTCACTCTGTAAGTGAGTGAATGAGTGCCTGAGTGTGTCTGTGAGTGGGTCTGTGAGTCTCTGAGTGGGTCTGTGAGTGGTTGTTTGAGGCTCTGAGTGGGTCTGTGAGTCAGTGCATGAGTCCCTGAGTAGTTCTATGAGTGGGTGTGAGAGAGTATGAGTGGTTCTGTAAGTGGGTGCATGAGTGTCTGAGTGGGTCTGTGAGTGAGGTATATGTCTGAGTGGGTCTGTGAGTGGGTGCATGAGTGCCTGAATGGGTTAGTGAGTGGCAGTGAGAATGTCTGAGTGGTTCTGTGAGTGGGTACATGAGTGCCTGAGTAGATTTGAAAGTGGTTGTGAGAGTGTCTAAGTGCATCTGTGAGTGGGTGCATGAGTGTCTAAGTGGGTCTAGGAGTGCGTGTGAGAGTATCTGAGTAGGTCTGTGAGTGCATGTGTGAGTGGGTGTGTGAGTGTCTGAGTGGGTCTGTGTGTGAGTGTATCAGTGGGTGTGTGAGTTTCTGAGTGTGTGTCTAAGGGGCTTATTTACAAGCCCCTTGCGTCCCCGGTGTGTCACTTTTTCCAATGTTAAAAGAGACACATCCGCAGCGCAAGGGGCTTGTACATATGCACCTAAGTGTCTTGTGTGGGTATGTCAGTAGCTGTGTCAGTGACTGGGCCACAACGGAACCGCACCTGCCCCTTTATCCAAAAAGAGTCCACAGTTTTGCACAAAATATCTACTCAAGTGGAGTACTTCCTACTGCTTGATTACTGAGTGCTACCTCCTTGGGTAAATGTCCAATACGTATTCTACACTCCAGCTGTGTAATGGAGCACAAGGAAATGTCACCAGTGACCTTGTGTGTGTTTTGGCAATGAAATTGTTCCTTGTGTGTCTTTATCCAGAAATATGTGATAACATGAATCTTCCTATAGAGAAGACGATGAGAGTCCAAAGAGTTAAATCTCCACCAAACAAGGGTCCTTCTTCTCAACTATATGAAGTAAGTGCTTCTTTGTTTGGTGGAGATGTCCCTCATGTTCCTCGGCATCAAGAGCGTGTTACCAAAAAAGACGGGAAAAGCGCTGGGGGCCTTTTGGTAAACTGCCCATCATTCTGGCAGAAGGCGGAAAGACCATTGCACACTACTAAGGTTGATGGGATGGGCCAAAGGGGCAGAGCTTCAGGTGATTTTGCACATTTGTATACTCGTAGCCGTTTCAAGGGAAAAACATGAACTCACACTTGTCAGTCACTACACATTGGGATCCAATAGATCAACGATGCATAAACCTCCACAAAGTCTTTAGATCATATTTCAGTGTAGAATTGCCGAAAAAACACACTTTCTTTACTTTTGTCAAGCTCAGGAGGTCAGGAACATTTGCCCTTCACAGAAGTGGAGCTTTAATTTGGGCACCTGCTATGTTTATATATGTAAGTATTTCCTTCTGAGGATTAATTTCTGTAAAAATTAAGCAGCTCCCCCTGCGACAGTTCTCCTTTCCAACTTGCCACAGTCCACTACCCTCTGCTGCCTGTCTATCTTCTGGCCTTTGTTTGTGCCTCCTCTGCTTGTTTCTTGCTCTGTTTTGCCTTTCCTGCTCAGTTTTCTGCTCTCTGTTTTGCCTTTTCTGCTCGTTTTTCTGCCCACTTTTTTGCCTTTCCTGCTCATTTTTCTGCCCTCTGTTTCACCTTTTTTGCTCATTTTTCTGCCCTCCATTTTGCCTTCACTGCTTGTTTTTCTGCTCTCTGTTTTTCCCTCTTCTGCTCTGTTTTGACTTTTCTGCTCTTTTTCCTGCCCTCTTTTGCTGCTCAGTTTTCTACCTTCTGCTTTGCCTGTTCTACTAGTTTTGCAGCCCTCCATTTTGCCTTTTCAGCTCCTTTTTTGGCCCTCTGTTTTGCCCTCTTTTGCTCTGTTTTGCCTTTTCTGCTCATTTTTTGCCCTTTGTTTTGCCTTTTCTGCAATGGGGGACAAGGGGCCACGTGGCCACCCTTCCCTGGCCGATTTTGGCCCGGGGACCCCATCCCCCTGGGTCCGGACATGTCTACTTGGGTTTCCTGTCCCCACCCAAGGTACCCAGTGTGCTTCAATGGGGACCACGGGTGAAGCCTTAATGCCCCCGCAGTCCTTGCCTACTCCCTGCCTCTTGAGGGAGCTGTAATTGCTCCCACATGCAGGAACCTGTTAAATATGCAGCTCCCTGCGTGTGGGAGCAATCTTTCATCTGTTTCCCTGCCCACATGACAGTGGCCAGAGAAACAGAAGAAAACTCTACTCCCAGCAAGCAAGAGCAGTTTGCCAGCTCTCGCTTGCTGGGAGTGGAGTTAGTGTTTGCTCTTGCTTGGCAGGAGCAGTCACAGGCAGGTTGGTCCGTGCGGCCCGCATCATTTTTCATTTAACCTCGGGGAGGTGGTAGGTCCCGGGGCTTATTAAAGCCTCAGGAGGGGGGGTCCACATGGCCCCCTTCCACTATTATTATAAAGCTCCCAGGAGATGGTGGTCCCAACCTAAAAAGAGCCCTAGGAGCGGGGACCCATGCGCCCCCTCATTAAAAAAAAAAACACCCTCATGCCCCTGGGAACAGGCCCACCGGGGTTTCGAGTAAAAACAAGCTTGGGAGACCACGTTTCTTTTTTTTTTAAATATGTCATGAATTTTTGAATCTGTCGCAATTTTCACTGCGAAACATAAAAAAAATGTTTTGGGGCACTGGCGGGGTTCCTTGGGATCCCTAGCACCAGGCCCAGGGGATCAGGGTATTCCTATCATACCCCCTTCTTTTTTTGTTTTCTATTTTATTTGGAACTCGGCTGAGTCTGAGTCCCAAGATGGCTGCCAACACTTGCTGGTTGAAGTGTCGCCAGCCAATCAGATCTCTGCATGAGATCGGGAGGATTTGCGGGTAGTCACGTCTCTAGATATACAAATTTGTTTTTTCTTTAATATCTCTAAAACTACTGAACAGATTTACACCAAATAACAAAAAGGGTGCTTTCTGGACCTAAAGCTACCTTTCTGCAAATTTGGTGTAATTCCATTCAGCGGTCTGGGCTGAAGTAGTGTCTAAAATCTGTATGGGAACTAACATGGGAAACACACTTTTTATGACCCCTCTTTTTCTCAGCCCCCGCTTCACAGATGAACCTGAAACTTCCCATGCACAACTAGAATGACCGGCACACTTCTTTTAGAAAATTTCACAAGGGTTCGTCAAACACCACCAAAGATATAGGCAAGTCAAAAAACGCTTTTCCTATGAAAACTAGGTTCTAACAACAACTACCTACTGGCGGTCACCAGTAAGTAATATATACACATTGCCTATAACTTTAGCGCTGTTTGACGAATCTTCTGAAATTTTCCCAAAAAAGTGCGCTGCTGTTTCTTATAATGCATGGAAAGGTTCGGGGTGGTCAGTCAAGTGGGGGCTGAGAAAAGGGGGTCAAAAAGAGTGCATTTCGAATGTTAATTCCCATAGTGATTTTGAACTTGGCTACAGCCCGAACTGCTGAATGGAATGACACCAAATTTGCCAGAAAGTGAGGTCTTGGTTCAGAAAGTGACCTTTTTTTTATTTGGTGTAAATCCGTTCAGTAGTTTTTGAGATATTAAAGGAAAAATACATTTGTATATCTGGGTGGAGCCTCAGCACAGATCTTATGGCGAGGTCTGATTGGCTGTAAGTACTAGCAGCCATCTTGGGACCAATATACATGATAGCCCCTTATTGAAATGCATTATAGGGAATGGCAGGTTTTGTGGGTCACATAAAGGAGAACGTATAAAGGGTGATAGCAGATTTTATTTACAATATAAATCATTTGTTGATGGTACCATACTCATTTTAGGAATTGTGGTGTGCCCTAAGGTGATTCCACCCCGTGAGAAAGCCTTCTGCTGGGATTTCATGAATTATGTTCAAGAGAAAACAGTTTTCTCGTGGTTTCCCATAGAGGTTATGGAAGGTGCTCTAGAAGCTAAAATGAGAGCATATTTTCTGTAAATTTGCACTATCTTTCTCAGCCATATGAGAATGAAATCTGGCATTCTTAGTAAAACATGTACGTCCAACAGCCTGTCCAATGTACGTCCAATGTACGAGCAGCCTGTCAGTTGAATCCCTTGTGTTCTTCTTCAGCATCCGAGAGTGTTCTAAAGAACAACTAGAATGCCAATAGTCTTACTTATGACAAAAGTATGGCACACCTGAAGCCATTTTGATTGAATCAAACAGGTAAAACTTAAAACATTTAATTGAGAAAGGAACAAAATGAGTGGTTTCACTTTGTTATAGAAATTATGGTTATTGCTGTAGAAAGAAAAATGAGGATACATTTTAAGTGAGTTCTCAAATATCTTCCTCTATTTCATTAGAGCATTCTTTTTTTTTTTTACGGAGTGTTATATAGCGCGAACTTGACCCGAAGGTATGGGGTATCAGAGCGCTTTACATAGCACCAGTTGCGTTACACGAGGACACGTTCATTTTTTTGTTAGGCATGGGGAGATTAAGTGATTTGCCCAGAATCACAGGATGTTCAGCGTCATTGCCGAGACTCGAACCCAGTTCCCCAGATTTGAGGTAGACCGCCCTAGCCGTTAGGCCATTCTGACAAGCAGACTGAAACATGCACTTTCTACACCAGCAGCAGACTGCCAGTTAACTCCCTGGTGATCAGCAGCTTTCCTACAGTGTTCTAATGAGCAACTAGAGTGCTAACATTCTGAATTTATGCCAAATGTGTGGCACATCTGAACGCTATCTTGATGAAATCGAAGTGGAAAACTGAAAGCATTTCCTACTGTGGATACTGCAGTAAATGAGGAAATTAGGAAGCTTTGTAACAAATAAGTCTCCCACAATGACCTCAAGAAACAAAAAATAGCCCAAATGTACCACCAATGTAACCTAAATGTAGCCCGAGTATAGCCCAATTAGAGAAGTGTGCAAAACATGTAGGGGCAGATTTACGAGAAAGTGACTCAGTGCATTCCGCAAGCCATTTGGCTGCGCCGCACAGAGTCACTTTCAGAGCACAGGAATGCGACATATTTACAATGATATGTCGTATTCTTGTGCTCTCCCCTGCGCTGGTGCACAAACAGCTGCCATGCGCCGGCGCAGGCACCCTTGCACCATGGTGCAAGGATGCCTGCGTCATGGGGAGATTGTTTTTGTGCAGGAAGGGGCACCTTCCTGCACAAAAACAATCACTACAGGCATTTTCCTCTTTCAATGCGTGCTGTAGAATGCAGCACGCATTGAAGGAGGAAAAAACGAGGAGAAATGAAAACATTTCTCCTCGTTGTGCCTCCCTACCCCTCCACTGGGGAGGCATAGCATTCACACGCATTTCCAGATTTACGATTCCTCGTAAGTCTGGAAATGTGTCTGGTTCCATGGGTGCTGCGTGGGAACACCCACAGCAACACCCATGGAACGCCCCTTTCACGCAAAGTGCTGCGTGTAAAGGGGCCATATTTACAAGGACAGGAAAAGCCACCCTGCGTGGCTTTTCCTGTCCTTGTAAATATGGAGCAGCGAAATACTCCACCAGTACGTCACAAAAAGTGAGGTACTGGTGGCGCAGGGGGCTTGTAAATCTGCCCCGTAATGTTTTTGTTTTTTTCCAGTTTTATATAGAGTAGACTTGACACAAATGTATTGTAGTGCTTTACATGAGCATCAGTTACTTACACAAGGACACATTCATTTTGGTTGTAGGCATGGGGAGATCAAGTGATATGTCCAGAATCAAAGGATGTCGAGCTGACGCCAAAACTCAAACCTGGTTCCCCAATTGCAAAGTCTGCAGCTCTGGCCGTAACACCACATCCTCTTCCCCTAACTGTAACATCATTTAATCAAGTGATCAACTGGATAAAAAAGCATAAAGATAACAAATAATTTAAAAGTGCTTTGTTGCTATTTGAGAACTCAGAAAACATGTCCTCATTTTAGATTTTTAGATCACTAACCATGATTTCTATGGAAATAAGACCCTCTCATTTTTATACTTTCTAAGGTAAATTCTTTTGGCATTACAGTTTAGATTGCATCAAGATGACATCATGCGTGCCACACTTTTGTAATAAATAAAGAATGTTAGCAATGTAGTTGTTCATTAGAATGCTGTTGGGAGGCAGAGGTCAGGGGAATTGACTCGGGTAATTGAGGGCAGGGAGAAGGGTATACAGGAAACAAGATGACCACACTGGGCAGAGGGAGTGGCAGTGGCAGCACAACGGACCATGGAGGGTAGGGGAAAAAGAAACAGGGGCAACAAACCAACCATGAAGAACAGGCAAGAGAGTCTGTGGCAATATAACAGACCATTGGAGGCAGAAGGAAGAGGCAGTACAACCATACATGCCAACAGACTCAATTCAGGCAGGAGACTCCGATGTTTTTAAACCTAAAAAGGGCTTTATTTTATGTCACCTGCCTAAAATCTCCTCTTTTTCAATGTAAGTCAATGGGAAAAATCAATTCTCCAGGTTTTCACGGAGGGCAGGAGGAATAGGGTAGGGACATGGACTCCGATAAGAGAGGGCAGATAGGCAGGAGCACCAAACTGACCTTATAGGGCAGGGGTCAGGGGATGCAGCAGCACAATACACCACACAGGGCAAGCGGGATGGCAGTGCAGCATAACAGACCATGGAAAGTAATAGGGAGAGGGGCAGGGCCGTTCACATGGACAACAGAGAGCAGAGGGGAAGAGGCAAGGGCAGCAAGCTGACCATTTCAGACAGACATGAGGGACAGTTGCAGCCTAACGGACCATGAAGGGCAGGAGGGGGCAGGGGCATGACAAAAGACCAGACACGGGAAGAGGGAGGGGATAAGGGTCAGCACATAGAAAACAGAGGAGAGAGGGCAAGGGGGCAGGACAGGAGCAGCAAGCTGACCATGGAGGGCAGGCGGGATGGGCACTGGAAGCACAACACAGCATGGAGGGCAACCATGACACTATAATGGCATACACATAGACAATGGAGGGAGGGTGGGAGGGGGTCAGGGTCTGCAAGCTGACTGCACAGTGCAGGTAGGAGGGGCTGTGGCAGCACAGAGGACCATGCACGGCAAGTGGAAAGGTTAGTGGTAGCCCAACGGCCATGGTGGGCAAGAAGGAGGGGGAAGTGGCATGCAAAAAGGACCATGGAGGCCAGAAGGGAGGGGTAGGGGCTGGACACAGACAAGAGAAAGCAGGGGTAGAGACTTCACAACAGACCATGCAGGGCAGACAGGAGGAGCAGTTGCAGCACAACAGAGCATGAAGGGCAGAAGAGATTGGCAGCAAAATGGACCATGGAGGACAGGAGGGAGAAGATAGGGGCATGGAACTCAAACAGGCAGGTTGGAGGTGCAGGGACTGGTGGCAGCCATCTGACCATGCTAGGCATGTGGGAGGGGCAGTGGCAGCTCAACAGAACACTCAGAGTAGATAGGAAGGGCAGTGGCAGGTCCATGCAACATGGTGAGCAAAAGTGAGGGAGCATGTACACTAACATCATTGGGCAAGAGGAAGCAGAGATGGGGCAGCATGCTATGCACAGAGGGCAATGTGGGGCATAGAATTAGGCACCGGCAGGAGTGGGCAGGGACATCAAGCTAAATTGAGGGCAGTGGCAGCACATCGGACCTTGCAGGGCAGGAGGGTGGGGGCTGGTGCATGGACTCAGACAACAGAGGTTTGGGAGGACGTAGGTGGGGAAACAAGCTAACTGTTCAAGGCAGGTGGGAAGGGCCGTGGTAGAACAACGGCCATACAGGGCTGTAATGAGGGAGCAGGGGCATAGACTTGGACATGGATGGCAAGGAGGGGGATAGAAGCAGCAAGCTTGGGGGGGACAGAACAATGGAAGGTCAGGCCCTGCGACTAACCACCCCCACCATGCATTGCGATGGGCATCTTAATTAACATTAAAAAACAATAGAAATACACTGAAAGAACCAAAGGTTACAGGGACGTTATAGTTAGGAAATAGAATTTCTTTTTAAAAAAACTAGAAATTCACTGAAATAACAAAAGGTCACAAGGACATTATAGTTAGGATCTGATTTCACTCATACAAAACCAGTGAAATTCAGCAGGTATAGTTAGCTGAGCTAACTATAACTCACGCCCGCAATGCACTGCTTATGACCTCACATATTACATCACTGATGACATGGTCAGTGACATCACTGATGACATCTCAAATGACATCATTGATGACACCATATGTAGGTGTTTCTAAAAGGTTTATGAGTGTTAAATATATACACCACGGTATATTGATGAATCAGTGGCTGTATGAGTGTCTGAATGGATGATTTACTGGGTGCGTGGCTGACTGTATAAGTGAGTAATTATACGTGTCTCAGTGAATGTATGGGTGAGTGACTAATTTGTGTGAATGTCTGTATCAGTCTGTCAGTTGGTGTATAAGTGGCTGCATGGGTGGGTGAGTAGGTACATGAGTGGCTATATGGGTTATTGATTGGTTGTCTGAGTACCTGTATGCTATGATACGACCACCAGTAAGTAATAAATACCCTTTCAGGCATAGAGCACAAAAAAAGAGCAGAGAACTATGGGAGGTTCGCAAGTTTAGGTGGAGAGCAGCTCCTGTATGGAGCACCCTACAAAACCAATGACACTCTAAATTTGCTCACCTCAAATGTCTGCTTTTCTATCAAAGTTTTTAAGCATAGAATTAGCACAGTGCCATCCACACTGAGATAGAAAAGTACAAAGTCTTTTGCCATTTCTACAGCAAAGTCTTTAAGCATAGGATTAGCACAGTGTCATCCACGATGAGCTGTAAAATGACAAAAGCCTTTTACCACTCCAGACACAGTATTACAGCTTTGGATTAGTAAGATACCATCCAAGTCAACCTAAATTGGATAAAAGCAACCCCTGACACGTTTGTTGCTATCACTAAATCTCTTCAGAGTGGTTTAGCTTTCTCCAGACACAAGGGAGCACCCATCATAAGTCAAAACAATACCCTTTCAGGCAGAGAGTGCCACTTAATTATGCAAAAAGAAGCAGAGAACTCTGGGTAGTTCCCAAGTTTATTTGGAGAGCAGTTCCTGTATGGAGCACCCTACAACACCAACAACACTTTAAGATTTGCTCACCTCAAATGTCTGCTTTTCTATCAGAGTTTTTAAGCAAAAGATTAGCACAGTGCCACCCACGCCGAGAAAGAAAGGGACAAAGTCTATATATATGTATATTGAGATTTCATGAGCGATGTCACTGACCATGTGACCATATTTATATATAAAATACAATGGGTTATGTAATCCATATATAAACACCAGTCTCTAATTTCTTATAACCAGCGTCCCAATAGCCAATTAAGTAGAAAAGAACTCAACTATTATAAGTTATCACAGTTGAGTTTTCACATCACAATGCCTGCTGCAGGAGATAACAGCTGCGGTGAAAGGCAGGTCAGGTCAAGGGCATAATTACAGCAGCTGTTTAAAGCAAGGAAACAGGAACATTGCTTGTCTTTCTTATGCTCTATTTTTCTAGCTAACAATGCCAAGCAGAGAGAACATGTTTATTTTTTGCACTCCTTGGATAGTTAGAGAAAAGTTAAAATATTTCTTCATGTTTCTACACATTCCAAGCTACAGCAGCTTTTTTTTTTAAACTGACTTGTATTGAGCTGCTTAAGTTCTAATATCTGTTTGCAACAAATATCTAACAGGTTTTTGATGTGTTTTTTTGCACTAGAGGCTTTATTTTTATTCCTCATGGTTTCAAACATGCTCGCTCTTTAGCACCAGGGTTTTAAGTGGTTTGTGGGGAAGGCGATGGTGTGACCATGTATATTATATAGGATAAGGTACGCTGGCTTACATGATAAGGATATTGCAAATCACCTTGTAGTTCCATAACCTTATAAAGAAACTCAGCCTTCAGCCTCATTCCCCAATATGGTTATGAAACTCATCAGTGACTTGTAATATCTATATAATGTACAGCACACTGTACTTTATCCCTTTATACCATATATATATATATATATATAAATTCACTGAAAAAACCATAGGTTTTAGGGACAGTTATAGTTACTTGGACATTGCACTCGTACAAAACCCGTGAAATTCCCCCGTTATAGTTAGTTCAGCTAACTATAACTCGCGCCCCCGCAATGCACTGCTGATGACGTCACATATTACATCACTCATGACATGGTCAGTGACATCACTGATGACATCACTGATGACATCTCAAATGACATCACTGATGACATCATCCAGTGACTGTCTGTTTCTCTAAAGTTTAAATATTTGTAATATATATAGCAAAAGACGTATTGAAGAATGAGTGGGTGTGTAAGTGTCTGTATGGATGATTTAGTAGGTGCGTGACTGACTGTATAAGTGAGTGATTTAACGTATCTTACTGAATGCATGGGTTAGTGACTAAACTGGGTGAATGTCTGTATCCGTCTGTCTGTTGCTGTGTAAGTGGCTGCATGTGTTTGTGAATAGCTACATGAGTGTCTATATGAGTTATTGAATGCTTGTCTGAGTATCTGTATGGGTGCCTGAGTGTTTGTGTGGGAGGGGTGTGTGCAACTCTGTGCATAGATGTGTGAGTGGGTGATTCACTGGGTGGATGGTTTCAAGAGTGCATCTGTGATAGACTGTATGGGTGGGTAAGTGTGTGTAAGAGTGTGTTAGTGAGTGAATGTATGTCCCAGTGGTACATGTGTGAGTAACTACATATGTGAAAGGCAGTATATATGTGTGTTGGAGTATATAAATAGCTATAAGCAAGAGTGAGTGATTGTGATAGTGGCTGTATGGATGAGTGTGTGCTTGTATCAGTGATTGTATAAGAGCGTAACAATGTGCTACTATTTGTATGAGTAAGTGAGCTGGTGTGTGTATAACTGTATAGGTGAGTAAATGGCAGTGTGTTTAATTATTTGCATGACTGACTAGGTGTGTGAGTATCTCTATGGATGAGTGGCGTTGTTTGAGTGTCTATATAGGAGTAAGAGTGCATATGATAGTCCTGTACTGAGTGACCGTAAGTATGAGTGACTGTACGGGTGAGTGAGTGGATGTGTGTGTGTAGACCTAAGAATCAGTGAGTGGGTATGTAGTTATTGGTGTTGGAGTGTCTATGGTTTTGCGAATGGCAGTCTGTAATTTAGAGTGGGTGTATCAAAGGTTATATTAGGGTGTGAGGAGGTGCATCAGATTATCACGTGGATGATGTCATCAGTGATGTCATTTGAGATGTCATCAGTGATGTCATCAGTGATGTCACTGACCATGTCATGAGTGATGTAATATGTGACGTCATCAGCAGTGCATTGCGGGCGCGAGTTATAGTTAGCTGAACTAACTATAACGGGGAATTTCACGGGTTTTGTACGAGTGCAATGTCCAAGTAACTATAACTGTCCCTAAAACCTATGGTTTTTTCAGTGAATTTCAAAGGTTTTTTAAATGCTAATTTCTAACTATAACGTGTCTGAAACCTATGGTTTTTTCAGTGAATTTCAAAGGTTTTTTAAATGCTAATTTGTAACTATAACGTGTCTGAAACCTATGGTTTTTTCAGTGAATTTCAAAGGTTTTTTAAATGCTAATTTCTAACTATAACGTGCCTGAAACCTACGGTTTTTTCAGTGAATTTCAAAGGTTTTGTAAATGACAATTTTTAAATGTATTAATTGTTATATTAATTTTTTCATACTGATTTACTACATTTTTAGAAACAATTTTTTTTACATATTTTATTTTTAAATTACATTGTAATTACATTATACATTACATTACAAAAAATACTTTCTCAGAATGAATTACTTTAGTTTAAATACTTTGCAGATAGGCAATAGACTTTTAAGTACAGTAGTTACAGTTGTTGCAATGGGCAACACATTTTCAAACACAATGCAACATTCAGCTCAATGTGAATTTCTAGTTAAATGCAATTAGTTACTTTATGGATTACTTTTGTAACCACAGGACTGGATCCTAGATTCAGTCCTGGTACATCTCCTGTAAACAGTTGAGTAAAAGCGTTTTGGTTACAGTCGTGATTTTTAAGGAATATTATTGTATTTTAAAAGTTGACACTTAGAAACTTTTTCTCATAGAATCACCGATGTTATCCTATGGAAGGAAATTCACTTAGCAGGTAAAAACTGTTATCGTTACTTTTTCTTACTCAGTGTTGGATCCTGGATCCAGCACTGGTGCATCTCCTGTAAACAGTTGAAAAATGCGTTTAAGTCATACAGGCGATTTTTAAGGAATATTTGTAGTTTGTGAAAATCAACACTTTGAAACTTTTTGCTGAAAACCAGTCAATCTTGGCCTATGAAGGAAATTCAAGTTACCGGTAAGTACGGTTAAAATTACTTTTGAGGATCAGTACTGGGCTGAAAGATGCAGCACTGAGGTCTCTCCTGATAACAGGTGAGTAAATCGGAATTCGTATTTCGGCTGATTTTAGAGGAATATTTTAAAGTTCCAAAACTCCACACTTAGAAGAATTTCCAAGTGAAACCAGTCAATGTTAGCCTATGGAAGGAAATTCAAGTTACTGGTAAGTATGGTTAAAATTACTTTTCAGGATCAGTACTGGCCTGAAAGATGCAGCACTGAGGTCTCTCCTGATAACAGGTGAGTAAATCAGAATTCGGATTTCGGCTGATTTTAGAGGAATATTTGTATGTTTCAAAAATCAACACTTAGAAACTTTTTCAGCAAAAAGCAGGCAATGATATCCTATGGAAGGAAATTCAAGTTACTGGTAAGTACGGTTAAAATTACTTTTGAGGATCAGTACTGGGCTGAAAGATGCAGCACTGAGGTCTCTCCTGATAACAGGTGAGTAAATCGGAATTCGTATTTCGGCTAATTTTAGAGGAATATTTTAAAGTTCCAAAACTCCACACTTAGAAGAATTTCCAAGTGAAACCAGTCAATGTTAGCCTATGAAGGAAATTCAAGTTACCGGTAAGTACGGTTAAAATTACTTTTGAGGATCAGTACTGGCTGAAAGATGCAGCACTGAGGTCTCTCCTGATAACAGGTGAGTAAATCGGAATTCGTATTTCGGCTGATTTTAGAGGAATATTTTAAAGTTCCAAAACTCCACACTTAGAAGAATTTCCAAGTGAAACCAGTCAATGTTAGCCTATGGAAGGAAATTCAAGTTACTGGTAAGTACGGTTAAAATTACTTTTCAGGACCAGAACTGGGCTGAAAGATACAGCACTGAGGTCTCTCCTTATAACAGGTGAGTAAATCGGAATTCGTATTTCGGCTGATTTTACAGGAATATTTGTATGTTTCAAAATCAACACTTAGAAACTTTTTCAGCAAAAAGCAGGCAATGATATCCTATGGAAGGAAATTCAAGTTACTGGTAAGTACGGTTAAAATTACTTTTGAGGATCAGTACTGGGCTGAAAGATGCAGCACTGAGGTCTCTCCTGATAACAGGTGAGTAAATCGGAATTCGTATTTCGGCTGATTTTAGAGGAATATTTTAAAGTTCCAAAACTCCACACTTAGAAGAATTTCCAAGTGAAACCAGTCAATGTTAGCCTATGGAAGGAAATTCAAGTTACTGGTAAGTACGGTTAAAATTACTTTTCAGGAGCAGTACTGGGCTGAAAGATGCAGCACTGAGGTCTCTCCTGATAACAGGTGAGTAAATCGGAATTCGTATTTCGGCTGATTTTAGAGGAATATTTTAAAGTTCCAAAACTCCACACTTAGAAGAATTTCCAAGTGAAACCAGTCAATGTTAGCCTATGGAAGGAAATTCAAGTTACTGGTAAGTATGGTTAGAATTACTTTTCAGGACCAGTACTGGGCTGAAAGATACAGCACTGAGGTCTCTCCTGATAACAGGTGAGTAAATCGGAATTCGTATTTTGGCTGATTTTAGAGGAATATTTGCACAATGGTGAAGGGAGGGGGCGGGGCCTGAGGTGACATCTGTGCAAACGCACCCCGTTGCGCGTTTTAAGTTGGGGGATTAAGTCCCCTTGAATCCTGAGGGTCCCTAGGGGCCAACTAGCCCACCAGGAACCTCCAATATGCGCCAGGGGCTGCGTTGCAGAGACGTGTAGAGAGGCCACACCCCTTTTACACCTCTCTGCAACGCAGCTCTGTGGCGCTTTCTGGACGTACCTGTTGGGCTAGTTGGCCCCAGGGACCCTCAGGATTGAAGAGGATTTAATTCCCCATCTTAAAACGCGCCACGGGGCCTGTTTGCACACATGTCACCTGAAGCCCCGCCCCTCCCTTCACCACTGTGCAAACGCGCCCGTGGCGCGATTTAAGTTGGGGATTAAGTCCCTTGAATCCTGAGGGTCCTCGGAGTCCAACTAGCCCACCATATACCTCCAAAGCGCCACAGAGCTGCGTTGCAGAGAGGTGTAAAAGGGGTGTGGCCTCTCTACACGTCTCTGCAACGCAGCCCCTGGCGCATATTGGAGGTTCCTGGTGGGCTAGTTGGCCCCAGGGACCCCCAGTATTCAAGGGTATTGTTCCTCTCTGCAAACGCGCCAGGGGCGCGTTTGCAGAGTGGTGAATGAAGGGGCGGGCCTGCGGGCCCGATCGTTTTTTTTTTTGTTTTTTTTTGTCCCTGAAGGGGGCTGTGTGGCCCCCTTCCTTTTTTCTCTTTTGGGCCCTGGGGACCCCATCCCCCAGGGCCTTACCCCTTTTTAAAATTACAAAAAAAAAAAACGGGAAGGGGGCCGCGTGGCCCCCTTCCTGGGCCTGTATTGGCCCCGGGGACCCCATCCCCTGGGGCATGGCCTCTATATTTATTATTTTGAGGGGGCAGCGTGGCCCCCTCCTCTGGCCATTTTAAGGCCCCGGGGACCCCATCCCCGGGCCCGGCCTTTCCATTTTTTTTTTCATTTTTTTTCTCTTTTTGGAGAGGGGGCCGCGTGGCCCTCCTCCCGGGCCACTACTTGCCCCAGGGACCCCATCCCCCGGGCTGGCCCTCTCCGTTGGGGACTGTGGGGGTCCCCAATCCCCCCACAGTCCCGCCGGCTCCCCACGTCCCTTGGGAGCCGGCATTGCTGTTCCACATGGGGAGCAGCTGACATGCTGCTCACCATGTGGAAAGCAATCGCTTTGGATATTGGAAGAGAGAGCAGGTTTCCCTGCCTCTCTTCCAATATCCAAAGCAGTTTGCTATGGCAGGACGGAGCCGCGAGGCTCCCGCCCTGCCATAGCAAACTACAGTGTCCCGGGGGTAGGCACCCCGGGACACTGCAGGAGCCGGCCCTGGGGGTGGTGGTCCCCAGGGCCATCAAGGGCTCCAGGAGGGGGCCGCGCGGCCCCCTCCCATTCAGTACACAGCCCCGGGAGGTGGTGGTCCCCGGGCTCTGGGGTCCGTAACGGACCCCCATATTAAAATGTTTAGTGCCCCGGGAGGTGGCGGTCTCGGGCGTGTGGGGGCTGGAGCCCCCCACACTGGTTTAATTTTTAATTAAAAAAGCCCCGGGAGGTGGTGGTCCTCGGGCTGCGGGAGGGCTCAGAGCCCTCCCGCACCATTTTTAAAAAGCCCCGGGGGTGGCGGTCCTCGGGCTTGGGGGCCCTTTGAGGCCCCCACACATTAAATTATCCCCCCACCATGCCCCCGGGACTTGGGCCACCCGGGGCCAATTAACATCGAAGCGCGGAGACCGCGCTCGATTTTTTTTTCGGCAGGATTCGCGCACCCTGAGCGCATCCTGCCGATTTAAAAAAAAAAATGCTTTTTTGCCCAGGGTTCCTTGTGGGACCCCTGAGCAGGCCTAGGGGTTAGGGTGTTTCTACCCTGCCCCCTTTGTGCGTTTGCGCACTTGTTTCTTTTTTTCTCGGCGGGATACGCGCACCCTAAGCGCATCCCGCCGATTTAAAAAAATATATATATTTTTCTGCCCAGGGGTCCTTGTGGGACCCCTGAGCAGACCTAGGGGTCAGGGTGTTTCTACCCTGCTCCCTTTGCGCTTTGCGCACTTGTTTCTGTCCCTTGGTTCTACCGAGGGATAAAATGGCTGCCAACACTTCTTGATTTGGAGTGTTGACAGCCAATTAGCATGCAGCTCGTGATCGGGAGGGTACGCGGATCCGACGCGCCCATAGATATATATGTGATTTTAATTGTGAATTTCTCAGGAACTACTGAATGGATTTACACCATTTTAGCAAAAGGCACCAGTCTGAACCAAGGGCTACCTCTTTGCCAAATTTGGGGTAATTCCGTTCAGCAGTTCGGGCTGTAGCTGCGACTAAAGGTTCCTATGGAAAATGAATGGGGAAAACGCGTTTTGGGACCCCCTTTTTCTCGGCCCCCGCTTGACGTATCACCCCGAGACTTTCAGGGTAGGAGCGGACCGGAGCGCCCCAACAAGTTGGAAGCTGCGAAGATTCGCCAACCGACGCCAACGTTATTGCAAATAGAATGTCGCGGATTTCCTATGGATAATAGGTTGTAACTATAACTATCTACTGGCGACCGCCAGTAGATAATATATATATATATATATATATATATATATATATATATATATATATATATATAGATTTATAATATATATACACATATATAGATTTAGATAGATAGAGTTTGTAACGTCCAGAGTTTTACTTTGTAGGTGGCACCGTAAGGCTGATTACTAATCTTGAAATTAATTTATGAGGAATTATGAATTGAGGAACTGCCATAATTTTCATGACACCGGCTAAAGGGCTTTACTGCTGGCACCATGCACAATGAGTGAAAGACTTCCAGAAATAGGTCACAAATGCCCACCTGGGCTGGATACCAAACATCATAATTTGAATGTATACAGTAAAAAGTAGCAATATCAGTGACTGTATCGGTATGAACCATTCAATTGCAGAATATAGGGCCTATTACGATGTCGGGCGGACTTGCGTCTGCCTGACACCGCCTTGGAAACGGGCTCGACCGCCTCATTATGATGCGGCCAAACACTGTTCGGTCGCATTCTGACATTTCTCTATAGGATCATGTGTTACGGCCATAAACCGGCTGTAGTACAAGCTCCCATAGGGAAATGGGAGGTTGTGTTTATCCCTGCACCACGTGGCAGGCACCTCAAGGTGCCTGCCACTGTAGTGTAGTTCCTATTTCCCTAATAGGCTCTGCGCATTGGAATAATATACCCTATAGATTCGACATAGGACTGAGGTCAGTATGTCCCTATCGAGTATATTAAACTTAATTACTTTGTGCCAGCTAACTCAGAGGCCACTAGAAACTCCTTGTAAACAAGAAGGGAGTAGTTTCTGGCAACCGCATAAACATGACAACTTTGTTTCCCTTTAGAATCGGAACACTCTCAGAATCGTGGAAACAATAGATAACAGTTTCACTCAGCTAATCGTGCATGCTTAGTTTCTTCAGAGTTACACAGAAAGAATAGACCGGCGTTTCAATAAAAAGGATTTATTGAACAGTCTTGTTTCTCGTGTAAGAGATATGAGCTGTTATGATCATAAGACAGTATGCAAGATATATAATGTACAGCGTAAGCAGTAGAAAGAAATAATACTGAGCTAACATTATCTTTTAGCTATGATACCTATATTCACATACATAAATAACATGAGCTAAAAATGCGAGTATTCATACGATGCTTCTCTAAACTAGTTCTACCCCAGTGTACCTAACCTAGTCTAGGTGTAGGGCAAGGTAAGAAGTAGGTGAAGTATTCTGTAGTAGGGTATACTAAGAGTCTGGTATGCCAAGAGTAACCCTGGGCGTAGTTCACGAAGTAGCGCTACGCGAAGCTACGCGAAGTGCACTTCGCACTACGCGAGCTACGCGTAGCACTACGCGAACTGCGTAGTGCGCTGTTCGCGATGATTGCACAGTGCCGGATGCTTGTCCGCACTGTGCAATCATTGAAAACGGCATCTTGCACAGTGCGAGCTGTCTTTTACTGCCGCTCGAGTAGATTTTTACTCGAGCGGCAGCTTTCTCAACGCGGACTGGTAGTTACTCATCGCGAGCGGTCGTGATCATACGCGACCACTCGCAATGAGAAACCTGACCTCCCCGCGTTGAGAATCTCGCCGGGAGGTTTATTTTCCACGCTCGCGATCGGCAACTTGATGTTGCTGATCGCGAACGAGGAAAAAGTCTCGCCGGGATGTCATTTTGCTTGCTCGCGGTCGCCAACTTGACGCTGAGGACCGCGAGCAAGCAAAAAATGACCGCTACGCTACTCGTGTTTGCACTGTGCTACGTGCAATTCGCGTAGTGCGAAGTAGCGCAAACTTCGCAAACTACGCGAGCGTAGCGTAGTGCTTTGACCACCCTTAGCCAAGAGTCCCTCTAGGTTCTAGTCAGCTCCATACCTTGAGAATGAGAGAGGTGGGAATCTCCTGCCGGATCTCGAACTCTAACACCCCGCGAAGGGAGTCAGAACACTGGGAGCTGGATTCTCTGCGAGCAGGGATGACAGCGTCTCTTGTCAGTGCGTCAGGCCGGGATACGGGCTTCTCTAAAGTCGAGGTCTCCTCTAACTTGTTTGGGCAAGGGAAGGTATATTTATACCTGGTAGGTGCCTTGGAATGTTAGCATTGACGTGAAGTCGGACAGAGGAAGACGTCAGGAATGAACCCTTAAGGAATAGTGGTTCATGCATAATAGATGAGTTCTTGGAGAAATCAATAATCCTGTGCTGGGCTTAGGGTTTGGTTTCTAAGAACTTGTTGTGACGTTAGGGTGGACGGATGTCGGTGACCATGCCTGTATTTGGAGTGCATGGCTAATGCCTAAATAAGGACTGGGATCTTATGCCTATATGAGGGCAATGCGAATTGTGCCTATATAAGGACATGTTTCAGGAAAACCTACATATGGACACTTAAAGCGGAATACAACACCCACTCCACTTTCGAATGAACGATAATACTAAATGCTAAACATTAAACTTGAGTACCACATAATGCTAAAAACATTTCTAAAAGCATCTTAAAAGAAGTTTTAAAAAAGAACTGTTGCTAAAACATGTAATGCAATAGGTACTGTACATTTTAAAGCATGTTTTCATTCTAAGCATATATTGGAAATAAAATGCAACATGAATGAATAAACAGAAATATATACATATGACGAAATGGTTGATATGTTTTCAAAAATCCAAGCCATTGCATATCATGGTACTAAATGAAATTGTGGTAAATAAGGTGACAATGTGTCCCTGGAAGTATTCAAAGAAGTCCGTTTTATATGAATAGTTCTACTGTAAGCAGATTGAGTTGCCATGTATTTTCAAAAAATACAGAAAAAGAAAAAGTTCAATTTTAGGAAAAGTTCCAAGTTTTGAAAATATGAAGGCCAAATTCATGGTGTCCCTGGTACACTGTGAGACAAATCAAAGTCAGTGTATGGGTCTGGTGTAAACATGAAATCATCTATTTCTGTAGACAAAATATCATCTACCGATGTTGGTGACATTTGGAACACCTCGTTCAGAAGGTTGACTGCACAAAGATGTGAAGTATCACCCTCAGCATAGGATGCTGCAGCAATGTTCGCGTCCGATGTTACCTGTGTGCCTGTTGATCCATCTCGTACCTCAGCAGCAGCAGGAAGCGTCTGTGAGATCTCAATGAATGCCGTCATCAGGATTGGTAGCCTCTGGGGACAACACAGAGCATGTGCCGTTATCGGGTCCGGCAGAGTATCAATATCCGTTGGCATGACTGATGGGAGTGTTAGACAGGTGTCTAGCATGCATTCTTCATGCAGCGTAGAACAGGTAAGATGCAATCTTGCCAGATTGGTCTAAATGACAGAAACCATGTTGTATTAAGTTCCCGTAGACGAGGTATGCCCAAAGGTTGCCCTATGCGCTCACTGCACTTCCGTTCTAGGAGAGCTTTCTCCACATCGCTCGGAGTGATGTCGGTGGATAGGCTTGCCATAGCGTAATAGTAGGAATAGAAATAGGATTCCTGCAACAAGTGCTAGAATTAATGGCACACCACCAAACACTGAATGTGCGAAGTTTGGGATGATTCCGAGGACTGCCTGGAAGGGTGCTAACAGTCCTGAGCAGATGGTCTTAAATACATGTACAATCCCGCTCGTATCAGACATGTTTAAGATACGTCCCATCATTTCTACGAAATGTATAGGGCAGTTTGTACAAATTAAAGCCTGTATCTCAGCCGAAATTTGTAAATCATAAATTTCTTTGGCCGAGGTCAAAGGCACGGTCTGTTGCAAAAGCATGGCTTTCATTCTGCTTAAAGTATCAAAACGTATAAAAGAAACATTCAATGAAGGCCATAGAGGCAACTCCCTGACTGTGTCTATTGGGGGGAACAAAACTTGCATACAACAAGTAACCCTGGAGTCGACCTGGAGTCGACCGTTACCAGATATGGGATGCCTGTCAACATGCCACAGCAACTCTGATCATTCAACATGAGGTAACTCCCGTTAGAAAGTTGGCCAAATGTTGGATTAATCACAGCAGCCGGTGTACCCTGCTGGTGGCAGGACAAGTTTGCCACAGAACCATTACAAGCCCCGTGTAAAGAAATGTCCTGACATATGAGTGAACCGCTTAGTGCATTTTCACAGTGTGTACCGCTTAGAAACACTTCACGATCCCCACTCCAACATCTGTATTCGTAAGGTAAATCCCAGGATGTCTTAATGTATTCTTTACCCAACCTTTCATATTTGCCTGCTTGCATTTGTTTGAGGCAATACTGAAACTGAAAAGTAGTGACAGGCAGAGTTATTTTGCCATGGATAAGCCATTCTGTAGCTGGTTTTTCTGCTACCGTAAATGGTCATTTTTCCAGTTTTTCAATGCTCAGCACTGTATACTTTGCTCCCCTTTGTGCCAGTTCAATCTGTTCATCCGTTACATTGTATTCTGCAAACAGAGACGGCGTGTTGATAAAACGCCAAGGCACATAGCCCGCACGCAAAGATTGCAGCGTCCAGCCTAATAACATAATAGAACGTAACTGAGATTGGCCTTGTTGTAACATGGCTAAATCTTGTTCCAGTATGTCAATAGCAGAGGATACAATGTTGTCCAATGAATAAATTCTGGATGACAAAGTTATTAACCCATTGTCGACCACAGAGAGAGTTTTCTCTAAGTTAATACGATCAAGTTCACGTATTCGTAAGGCGGGCTCTGCCTGTGAAACCTTCCACACTTCATTATAAGCAGCATAAATGCCGGCATATATGAAACGTTTTTGACGCGGTTTTCTTGGTCCTAGCAAGAATTCCCTAAGGTCTGCATCTTCTTTAAGTAAAGATAAGTGTTGTTTCACATCCTCAAGTGTAGATTTTTGTAGCCAGTCGAGGCACAATTTTCCTACACTGTATGTTGTTACTACCCCCGGATGTTGTCGTTGAACATATCGTGGGTCTGGCCTATGGATAGTAAAGCCCTGTCTTCTATTCAGGAATCTTTCTTGACAGATGTTTGTGTCTGTGGGCCAGAGTAACCATTGTCTCCAATCAGGATCTGTTCTGTTGGTTTGTAGTATTGTGTCTACTGTGACCGCTCCCTGTGTAGTGCTATTACTTGCAGGTGTTGGTACAGAAGGTATGTTCATGTCTTTGATCTTAGCTAAACCAAGGCAAGACATTTGTTGCACAGTGTCATTCAAAAACATTATTTGCTGAGGGATGATACATGCTCTAAACAAAGCTTCTATCCCCTGCACTTGCCAATCTTTAGAACCCCAGACAGATTTTGTGTCTATTGTGTCTTTCCAAAAGTCAAATCCATGTCTAGACAGTTGGGTAATAAAGGCTGCAGAATAAATCTGTTTTGTATTAGTTAGCATAATTTTCTGTCCTGTTTTGTTTACATTTTTATAGTAAAATGTTTCTGGATCAGATGTAATGTACCCTGAAAAATAGGGAAACTTTTTAGCAAACGTTTTTGAACTACCTTTTGGCGGTGTAGGACAATGTTCCCATTGGTTAAACATAAACACATTTCTAGGTGTTGCAGATTTATGCAAGAAATGATGACCATAGTGGTTGTAACAATAAAGCTGTTCGTAGACTGATGAACCCTCTAAATATTCATTTTCATATTCATATTCAGACCTTTCTAGATCAGCCATCATATCATTTACAGTCTCAAAGTCCCAATCATCAGAATAGGTACTGGAGGTAATAAAATCACTTAATGAAATTTTAAATAAATGTGGAATGTTCAAGAGTTCCGCGGGCCGAATATGTTGAAATCGATTTTGTCCCACACTATACCATCCTGTATAGGAACGGCTGTGATGTTCACTGCTGACAAGTCTCTTGCTTCACGATGGGATGATTTGTGTGGTTTCAAAAGTAAGTTCACATTTTTACTTTGTGTCCATATGGATGTATCTGCCATTTATAAGCACGCTGATAGTCACAACCAAAGCTAGCCAAATAAGAAAGAAAAATATTCCAGAAATAATCCATAGTTCAATCCATGGTGAAACCAGATAAGCCTCTTTCAGGAAATGAAAAAGGTCTTGTACTTGCTGTTTGAAAGTTTTTGATGCTGGCCTCGTTTCAGGTTCACTCGGATCCTCAGAAAACATATCAAAGTTAATGAAATAGCCAGAAGCAGTTCTGTCAACTGTTGGAATTGCATCAGGATGTGTTGAAATCGCTGGAACCAGTTGATCACTTGTTACGTTGGTGTATACAGGTGTATCTGGACGAACTGTTACTTGAGTTTCAAGAGGGATGAGTTCCCTAGCATTGTTGCTTAGTCCTTCATCTGTTACTGCTGAATTCTCGATGGTTATGAGTCTTTCAGTCTGAACCTCTTGGATAGTAGCGAGAGGAGTGCATCTGCTACTAGGTCGGAGTCCACGAGGCCTACTATTTAGTATTGGCCACATACTGTGGTTTGATGAGGTCGATTGACACAAATCTTTTCTCCTTTTTTCCAGCAAGGGGCGGCAGAAGTACTGTTCTTGTTCCGTGGACGGCTAGGACAGGTACTGGTTGTCTGTAAGAAGGTCCAAATTCCTTCTTGTCCACAATCTTCTCTCTGACTAGATCCCCAACTTTTAGGATCCAGACAGGCCTTGCTGGGACTGCCGGTTTTTCCCCAGTGGTGGTTGGCTTCAGGAACACGTTGCTTTGTTTCGATCTTAGTTCATTTAGATCCTGTAAAACAGCCAAACGATCTTTGATATCAAAGGGTTTATTTTCCACCACTGTGCCTTTACATTCGAGATCAGGAACCCACATTCTTGTCCCAAATAGGACCTCATATGGAGTGACCCCCCTAGAGAACTTCTTGGCAAATTATTTAATGAGCGTTGGACCCCATAAAGATGTTTGACCCACCCATCACCCGAACCTAATACTCTAGCTGTTATAGACTGCTTTATGTCCCGGTTTTTCCTTTCCACAACAGAATTTCCCTCAGGATGAAATGGAGAGGAGTACCGCAATGCTACGCCCAAACTGGCCATGGCTTCTTTGTAAGCCCGAGAGCTAAACGCAGGGCCCTGGTCAGAATGTAGTGTGCCAATTGCGTATGTGCCGATAAAGACTCGCAAATCTTATATAACAGTTCGAGCGTCAGCCGAGCGCTGAGGCCGTATCCATAGGAACCTTGACTTAGTATTTGTGGGATTGCATTTGTCCAAAAGGACGCCTACGCATAGATAGTCTAATGCTGTCTAACAATGGTGTCTGTACTGGGCAGACTACTTCGTAGTCTGGGGTCTGATGGCGTTCTGCAACACGCTGTCTATTGCAGTCTATGCAGTCATCAATGAAGATGTGAATCTGTGTATTCATTCCAGGCCACCAGTACATCTCTTTTAATGTTAATATTGTTTTAGAGATCCCTTGATGTGACAGACCCTCCCCCAGATGTGCTTCATAAATCAAAGCTGCTCTACGTTCCATGTTTGGAATTACCCTATCCCCCACTCCAGGGATTCGAGCAAAAGGAACGTTGTTTGCATCAATTACATAAGAGTACTTGAGTGGAAATTTCTTTGGTAACGCTGCACCACTGCCTTTGCTTGAAGCATTGACAGCCAACAATATCTCACTGTCTATTCTCATTTTTGAACGAGTGATCGCAGCTACGGAAGCCGTCTGAACAGCCCCCTTCTCGGCTTCACCAGTCAATGAATTCCCTGCAACGTGAACGCCATCACGTTGATGACTCAGCGTGTGTATCACGTGAGCCTTTGGTAGTTCGTTTTTCAACTGAACTACTTGTTCCCAAAGCGTTTTATGCTTTATTGTGCCACCTTTTGCATCTTTGAACCCGTTTTCAAGCCAATTTTGTATATATTCATTATACGACTGAACACAGTAAAAAGAATCGCACACTATAAGTGTGGGGAATTCGCGATATGTACTTTCAAGTGCCAGTTTGAATGCTTGTAGTTCAGCTCGCTGAGCTGTACAATCTCCTAGAGATTGAGTTTTAGTGACCATTGGTCTGAAGTTACCATCTTGCATGCGACCTTTAACGATTGCGCACGCTGCACTGTAAGCTTGCTTACTCCCTGTAGCGGGTTGTGCTGATCCATCAGTGTAAATTATAAATTCATACTGATCTAGAGGCAAAATTTCAGTGGGCAGAGGACATTCATGTTCATATTGCAGGAACGCTTGTGTTTTTAAATCAGGACAAAAACATATTCAACATCTGTTGCAGCAAGAGAATTAACCCATTGTATCCATCTAGGATGTAAAACTTTTGCATTCGGAATGCTCGCTTTTGTAACCGCCTCTAAGGCTGGTACTGGAGTTACGACAATAATGCGTTTCCCTTGGGCTAGAGCTCTTTCTTTTGCTACAGCGGTTTGAACTGCTGTCAGTATTTTTTCTGTTGAAGTGAAGCGCATTTCTGCTTGTGTATACAAATGTGATTTGTCTGCTATTGGTACTTTTTCGCCCTCATTAAATGTTAAATAGGTGAAGCCGCATTGTCCCGAAATTATTCGGATCACTAAATTGCGTATATTTACGCGTGTTTGTAAGTGATTTGTTGCTAACATGTTAGCTTGGAGTGATCGCAGGATTTCTGTGTGTTCCTGTGTCCAATGTTTTGTTGAAAAATCAGGTTTGATTAATTCGTAGAGAGGTTTAACCCTTTCTGCGTAATTTAGAATGTAAGTTCTTCCAAAATTTAGGAAACCCAAAATGGATTGTAAATTTTTCAGCGTTTTTGGAGGTTGGAGCAGCGCGCACTTTTCTAGAAAGTTAGCTGCCAGGCTCTTGCCTTCACTTGAAAGCTCGTATCCTAGGAAAAGGACATTGAGATGGGCAATTCTGGATTTTTTAAAGTTGAATTTATAGCCCTCTGAGGCGAAGCCCAATATAATGGTACTCACCCTGTTCAAGTGCCTATCTAGGTCATCGCCTGTTAGATAGATGTCATCGACATATGACAATGCCTCATTATCATAAATTTGTAGTAACTCTGTTACCCTTGCTGAGAATAACCCCGGGCTGTTTTTGAACCCTTGTGGGAGTCTACAAAATTGACGCTGGGTCCCCATTATTGAGAAAGCTGTTAAGTACCTGCTTTCAGGTGCTATGTTTTGACAAAAGAAACCATTTGAAATGTCTAATGTGGTTTTATATTTTTTGCGCACAATGTTATTCATTAATGCTGTACTATGTGCATTTTGCACTGCAAATGTTTTGGAACAAATGTTCAAGTGTCTGTAATCCAAAACTAGACGATATGTATTGTCTGGTTTGGATACAGGAAACAAAGGATTGTTCATTGAGGAGGTGCATGTTTCAATCACCCCTTGGTATTCAAGTTGATCTAAGATCTCCCTGACCTGTTTTTTAGCTTCTTGCTTTATTGGGTACTGCCTTTGTGCAGTAGGTTCATTTTTTAGATGTATTTTGTGGTGAGGTGAGTCCTCATCCCATCCTACATGATTTTTGTATAATGCTGGGGCCTGGGCAACTGCCCATTTCCTGGCATAAGTATATTTTAGGTGAATTGGAATATGGTTGGAGAAGGCTGGCATAATGATGTCCTCACCATGTGGGCACTCCCTGACAAATTGTGGTGGCCAGTCTTTTTCCGCTAGAAGTATATCATAACCCCTTGAAAGTTTCTCCCAAAAGAGTATTTTCACTTTTCTTGGTATGTCTCCCTCCATTCGGAGTGTTATTTCATATAACGTTTGTGGAGTACTAACCCTGGTGTCTACAGTCTCTACTGTGATGTACTCATTCAAGTCCACTATCTCCAGAAATTCCTTCAGGTTCTGGTGAGCTATTGTGACTTCTGCTGCACTGTCCAGCATTGTCTGAGCCCATTCTCCATTTTGAGCTGTGTTCTCAGTATTCTCTGCATGTCTGATCTTCAGACCTGCTACCTTCTTTTTTGTGAATTGAGGTTTTGATTTATTTTTCTGAACGTGTTTGTCGTCTTTGGATTTCACGCATTCTTCTCTATGTTATGACCGTCCTCTTCTTTCCGATGTCTGAGATGATATCTGAAAGGTACGAGAGGAACGTGTATCAGTATCTTGATACCTGTCAGGTTTTCTTAAATTATCCCTATTCCTGAGGTTATACCTCCTTTCAGAGGGCTCCTTTTGAGGAGACCTACCTCGGGATTGAGAACGTTTCTCGTTTGAACTTTGTTTATTAGTTTCCCACTTATTTTTAGAAGATGTAGGATTTTGTTTAATAGAGTCCTTCTCAGGACTTTCAGATAGTTTTGGCTTCAAAGGTTTTCCACCCAAACTATCTCTGCCTAATTCTGCATAAGATTGTTCTATTATTCTGGGTAGTTCATGTTGATGTTCAGTTACATCAAATTCCCTTAAGCATTGGCGGATTGCCACTGATGCTGCCTCCCCTTTAATATTAGATAATATTATTGTTGAGACCTGGTCGAAGTTTTTCAGTAATTTCATACCTAAATTCAGAGCAGGTTCTGCCCCGTATTCGTTTTGAATTTGTTTCAGGACATCTGGTATTACTGCAATTGACGGTACACCATGTGTTTTAGTATAGATGGCAGCAAAGACTGCGCCCCAAGTGGTGCAATCTTCCAGTTGTGGTGTGATCCCCATTGGTAAACAGATTGTTAGGATTCTGTGTTTCACATAAGGGCTAGTATTAGGAAATACTGCTTCGATTTGAGTAATTTTTTGAGCTATCCAGAATGGAATTTGCTCACGTTTTGTGGGCATTTTACCCATGACTGCGTGTAAAGTCTGTGGAGTAATTTTTAGTGTATTCCCCTGTTGAGGGGTTTGATTTGGTATGGTCATTGGTGGTTGGACTGTGAAAGTCCGCATGACATATTGGACTAGTTGTCTGTAAATTTTTATTAACTCATGTAGTTGAGTAAGTAATTCCTCGTCTGACATTACATCGATGTCAGGATGAGGTGTGTAGCCAGCTAGAATCGGCCATGTTGCTCCTGGTCTACCTAGTGGACCGAGCCTGATAATGTTTTTGTGATGCTTTAGGGTGCCTTTAAACCAGAGATGATGCTCCTGGTATGTGAGTGGAATTTCAATATCCTCGAAAGGAATATATTCCTCTGGTGGTTCGTCTTCTTTAAAGAAGTGAAACACTCTTGATACTGGATTTGATTCTGGGAATACTATCCATGAATAGAATACCTCTGTCTGAAAGGATTTGTGTGCCTCTATCACGAAAACTGCTCTACCTCCTCTTGGTGGTAGGCCGTGTTTTATAAGTTTTAGAGTGATGGCTCTCCTTAAGTTTGGATGGATGTTTATAACACCCTCATCGGCTTCATTTAAACCGGTAAAGTTAAAAGCTGTTACGACTGGGTCAGCCGTATTTACACCATTTTCGGTGCCATTGTCCTCGTGTATGGACATTTGTTTTTTGAAAAATGTAGTACAAGTTTCAAGGAAACAAAAGATAAGGTGCACAATATTTTGGAACACTGTATCCTTCAACGTTGAACAAACCAAACAGCTAATCTATAGTTTTTTGTCCTATTTAGCTTTGGCGGATATTTAACCCTACCCACTCCAGACGTCTTATGGAGTATGTGAGTAGGGGTCTCTGAGAGAAAAGCACGACTGAGTTACTCAGTATCTAGCATTAAATTAGTGCCTTACCAAACCGTTGGGCGCCATGTAGTGTAGTTCCTATTTCCCTAATAGGCTCTGCGCATTGGAATAATATACCCTATAGATTCGACATAGGACTGAGGTCAGTATGTCCCTCTCGAGTATATTAAACTTAATTACTTTGTGCCAGCTAACTCAGAGGCCAATAGAAACTCCTTGTAAACAAGAAGGGAGTAGTTTCTGCAACGCATAAACATGACAACTTTGTTTCCCTTTAGTACCGGAACACTCTCAGAATCGTGGAAACAATAGATAACAGTTTCACTCAGCTAATCGTGCATGCTTAGTTTCTTCAGAGTTACACAGAAAGAATAGACCGGCGTTTCAATAAAAAGGATTTATTGAACAGTCTTGTTTCTCGTGTAAGAGATATGAGCTGTTATGATCATAAGACAGTATGCAAGATATATAATGTACAGCGTAAGCAGTAGAAAGAAATAATACTGCGCTAGCATTATCTTTTAGCTATGATACATATATTCACATACATAAATAACATGAGCTAAAAATGCAAGTACTCATACGATGCTTCTCTAAACTAGTTCTACCCCAGTGTCCCTAACCTAGTCTAGGTGTAGGGCAAGGTAAGAAGTAGGTGAAGTATTCTGTAGTAGGGTATACTAAGAGTCTGGTATGCCAAGAGTCCCTCTAGGTTCTAGTCAGCTCCATACCTTGAGAATGAGAGAGGTGGGAATCTCCTTCCGGATCTCGAACTCTAACACCCGGCGAAGGGAGTCAGAACACTGGGAGCTAGATTCTCTGTGAGCAGGGATGACAGCATCTCTTGTCAGTGCGTCAGGCCAGGATACGGGCTCCTCTAAAGTCGAGGTCTCCTCTAACTTGTTTGGGCATGGGAAGGTATATTTAAACCTGGTAGGTGCCTTGGAATGTTAGCATTGACGTGAAGTCGGACAAAGGAAGACGTCAGGAATGAACCCTTAAGGAATAGTGGTTCATGCATAATAGATGAGTTCTTGGAGAAATCAATAATCCTGTGCTGCGCTTAGGGTTTGGTTTCTAAGAACTCGTTGTGACGTTAGGGTGGACGGATGTCGGTGACCATGCCTGTATTTGGAGTGCATGTCTAATGCCTAAATAAGGACTGGGATCTTATGCCTATATAAGGGCAATGCGAATTGTGCCTATATAAGGACATGTTTCAGGAAAACCTATATAAGGACACTTAAAGCGGAATACAACACTACAAGGTGCAGGGACTAACAGAGGGTCATCATAGGTGCCCCCTCGGCCCCCAACTGGAGGCCACAAGGGAAAGGGGGCCCTGCTAGGGCCCCCAAACATTCTTTCCGACAGGGTTTCCATGTCGGAAATGCCAGCATGAAAACCTGACAGAAACCTTGCATCGTAATCCGGACGGCGTAAATCACCGTCCATTTGGATTACGTGCCGGTTCGGACTGGTGGAGGGGCTCCTTGAGCCCATTGGAAGCCACCCAGAATGACCGACCAGTTTCAATTCCGACCGGCTGAATCAAAATCAGCCGGTCGGAACTGAAACCAACGATGTCCGACGTAAGGCCTCCGACCTGAGGTCAGAGGCCTTACGACCAACATCATAATAGGCCCTATTGTGTGGAATAATGTCATACAAAATATATCTGAACGGTATATCTACTTCAAATAAATTTCATGTTCTAAAAAATCTTTTGTGACAAATGCTTCAATGTTTTCACTATATTACTGTCATGTTTGATGGATGTACCAAATATATTGTGCAGTTCATGGGTACGCAGTTGGTGTAGGTTATGTGTCTTTGGCATGGGGAAAGTAGTGAGGAGATATTATTAACCAATCCATTTTGTTGATGACATTTATGGAAGTCGATATTTGTTTAAACCAATCGTTGGGATATAACTGTTGTGTTGTTAGGATCGGTCTTTAAAAATGGCGAACACAAAGTGTGTTGATAGACACGAAGGTTAAATGCAGTTTTGAAGTCCTCTGCTATGCCCATGCTTTAGACGTTGTTGTCACTTCATGTTTTTTACAAAATGGCGACCACAAATTACGCATAAATTACGCAGACTTGGTTGGGATCAAGGATGGACCTTGTTTGTTTTCAGTGTTGGACCATTTGCCATGAATAAATCCTGATTTAAATTTTTTGCAATACTTGGTTGGGGTGACACCTTTTCTGTTTGCAAATCATTGATGGATTCGCATTGCCTACATTTTTTGGGGGTTGGTGATTCCCCCTGTACGGCAGGCACTGGCATCGCAAGGTGTCCATGGCCTTAATTTCACCCTTTTGAGCTGTTTGACATAGATAGATAGATAGATAGATAGATAGATAGATAGATAGATAGATAGATAGATATACAGACAGACAGACGGACAGACAGATGGACAGACAGGGCAGGCAGGTAGGCAGGCAGGCACACAGACAGCCAGACAGACAGACAGAAAGAGCGAAAGATAGATAGATAGATAGATAGATAGATAGATAGATAGATAGATAGATAGATAGATAGATAGATAGATGCTTTATTTGATTGTTCCAGATAAAGTGATTCAGAAGTGAAACCTGAAAAAAAGATTTTTTTGCGCTGGTGCAGTACATCCAAAAACGTATTTAATAAAATACACACAAATAGTAATTTATTAATGCAACAATTTGTAGGTAGCATTAATCTGTGCAATGCCTAATGATTATTTAATCATTTGCTTTGTCAAGCAGTAAGCTGCGAGGCCTGACATGCCATTCAGCACTGATTGTTTTGACAGCAGTAGGGGTGGAAGTGACATTGTTTGTTTCATTTTACTTTCAAAATATTTTAATGTTTGCTGACATGGCATGTTCTCTGAATGTTAATAATTTGCGAATCTACTTTAACACGATTTATCTAGGATGTGTACCAATATATTTTCCGGCATGTTTGTAGCTTCAAAAAGACCTGGCCTTAAACACGATTTTCAATCAATCAATCAATCAATCAATTCATCTTTATTCGGATAAGAAAATATCCATAAAAGAACAAAGTAATAACCAGCAGGATAAAAAGAAAAAAACAGTAAATACACAAAACATATACATACGCAATGCTCAGGGGATTTGTCTTACACTTATAATTTGTTAGGGGCAATAGTATAATAGTTCCTTGAATCAACTGATACAGGCAACCAATATCCACTGATTTGATAAATAACATCAGACTAAAATAGTAACACATATTAAAATGAGAATAAAAAGTTCATTAAATATAGCAGCATAGTGATTTAAAATGCGGACAATTTATCACATTAGACCAGCGTTAAAATCAGACAAATTCATTAAATCTAGCAGCATAATATTATAAAGTGCGGGCAGTTTATCAAAAATTATGTAACAATGGAATACACACAATACAATTGTGCAACCTACATATAAATGAGAGGTTAAAAATGGGCAATCAAGGCCAATTATACCAAACTCATAGAAGCGCGTGAGCGGACAGCCAAACGCAAGAAAGTGCTGACGCGGAAAGTTAAATTTTCGTCTTTGAGCTCAACAATTTCTCTATATGCCACCTTATAGTTGCAGATAGCAGCTGCCTTAAAAAACGGGATCAGCAATTGTTTACTATATAACTGATAAAAGTTACAGAAAAACAAAAAATGTAACATAGATTGATTGCCACGATTACCACAGGGACAAGGGGTTTGCTCAAGGTTACTGGTGTGCCCAAGGGGAAAACATAATAAATATTTTAAAGTACCAGCCCTAAGGCGAAAGAGCAAACTTCTTTCCCAACGGTTGGTCGCCATTAAAAGATAACGGACTGGCAATATTATCGGTGGGCCCTCAGCGTCCGACATCGTTATGTAACGGGCAACTGAGCTTTTCGAAGCTTCATGCCTAAGTCTCATACTGGCATAATACCCATACAGGGTCTCCTGTATAGTCTTTTTATTAATGCCTGACATATCACTTGGATTTGAGAAAATGTGTGGCAGATTTACAGCGGACAAGTTGTCCTTAACAGCTGCCAACCAAGGTATGCTACTGCCCTTGTCACATTTAAGACAATCAGCTATTATTTCTCTGGTAAAAGTGGTTGCCGGATTTTGCCATACTTTTATCCAAAAAATAGTTGGACGGGCCCTAATATAATCTTCAATATAAGACAGTTTTAGCTCCCGGTGACAAACAAAGGAAGAGGAGCTAATCGGAACCCCCAGAACTCTCCGACAAAATCTATTTTCCTCTATTTGAATATTGTTACAATTCGCATAACCCCACACTTCAGCTCCATAAGTTGCGGTTGGTCTACATTGAGTTCTATATATCTTCAGTAGGGATAGCACTACCTCAGTTCTTCTGGGTTGAGGGAGGCATAAGATTGAGTTGGAGGCCTTTAAGAGTTTGTTCTGACTATGTGTCAAATGGGCAGTCCAAGAACCATTGTCAGCAAATACCAGCCCCAGGTATGAGAAAGTGCGTGTGCAAAATAGTTTTTCAGAGCCGGAGCTGATTACATTAACCCGATGTTTATTTGGACCACAATTCATTAAAAAAGATTTTTTAAAATTTGTACATAAGTCCAATTTAGACATAAAATCGACAAAACCCCCGACTAAAGTGCGTAGTGCATTTGGTGTGCGGCCCATTAGGACCGCATCATCTGCGTATAATAAAGCAGGTATTTTGATACCATTGATCACCGGGACATCCGTAGTCAAGTTTGACAGCTCATCATGCAACTCATTAATATATAAAATGAAAAGCAGAGGGGCCAGCACACACCCCTGCCTGACCCCTCGGCCGATGACAATATTCTCTGATACGGCCCCATCCCTACTAATCCTTACCCTTGCCCCCAAATCCTTGTGTAAAAAGGCCAAAAAGTGTACTAAGGCCTCGTCCAGCCCATAATTTAGGAGACATGACCATAGGCGCGATCTATTCACATAATCGAAGGCTGAGGTGAGGTCTATGAAAGCTAGGTAAATGGGAGACTGCCGAGCTATCGTATATTTGTCAACAATCAAATTTAAATTGAGACATTGCTCTATAGTTCCTAATTTGCTTCTAAAACCTAACTGACATTTATTTAAAATATGCATATCCTCAGCCCAACTCCTAATTTTATTAAATAACACCCTCCCAAGTATCTTTAAAGTGTTATCGATCAAAGAAATTGGTCTATAACAACTAGGGTTAGCCCTGTCCCCCTTCTTAAAAATCGGTACTATTGTGCTGGACGACCATGTACTAGGAATATGGGAGTTTGTTAAGTTATTAAAAACATTAAGTAAAATCGGGGCCCAGAAATCTAATTTATATTTAATAAAATCAATGGGAAATCCATCAGGGCCGGGGGCCTTATTGCCTAAACTCTGATCAATTGCGTCTACCACTTCTGAGAGCGATATCTGGACTCGTGACGCAACGTAAAGATCTATATGGACCTCATCCAGCGATGGGGCAGAATATATTTTAGAGAAATGAGAGACCCAGGCATCACTGGTTATATTACAACTTATGGGACTTAAGTGCTGACCAGTGTTTCTCATATTTTTGACCACCTCCCAAAATCCTTTTGTATTATTGAATCTTGCAGCGGAAGCCAAATTATCCCATTGATCTCTCAAAATCTCCTCTTTCCTTTGCTTAACCACTTTATTATATTGGTTCCTTAGTGATCTGATTAAAATTGCATCCCTAGGTGTTGCCGACAAAGCGGCACAAAGTTCTCTATTAGCCCGGGAGCATACACTATTGAACCACTTAGGATGGTGGTTGTTGTTAAACGCAGGTTTAGAGATCATCTGTTTAATACCTGCACATAACTGAGTAAAGGCTGCAACCACCTCAAGGTTAGGGTCAATAGATGACAGACATACGTCAACAGCTGATCGATGAAGTGTTACCATGTTCTTAAACAGCATGCTGTTATCAATTCCTTTCCAGATGATTCTTAGATTGTCAATTGAGGAAGATATATTACAGGCCCCAGGTTCTCCCTTGAAAATATGTCTGGGGGCAACCCTAAACAATACCGAAGTTGGGTTGTGATCCCCAAACGTAGTAGGTATAACCTCTGCACCAACTAAAATATCTTCAAGTGGGGCAGATATAAAAACATAATCAATTATTGAGGCACAGCCTCGGCCTCTATATGTTGGCACTGTCTGATTATCACTATGGTCCATGGGTGCAATGTCCATCACATTTGATAAATCATGCATTAACAGATAATCCATTAATTCAGTTCCCCTTTTACTCAAATTTTCATATTGTATGTGGCCAGTATCCAAATGATATGCTCTAGAGATCTTAACATTAAAATCACCCCCCAGACAAATTCCAGCTAAATTTTGATTTCCCGCTACAATGTGTATATTAGAAACAAATTTAAAAAGATTTTCAACAATCTTATTGGGTACACTTAAAAAGTCATTATTATAAAAGTTAATAAAACAAATTGAGGCCCCACGTGTGTATATCAAAGCTTGGTAATTAGGGCTGTTTGTCGAAATAGTCTTAATAACGCCACCTGCCGATATTTTAACCCAAATAGAAAGGCCGCCAGACGGGCGCCCATGTTTAGGAGCCAGTGCACACACATTAAAACATTGGAAGCCCTCACAATGTATCTCACTTGTCGCCCAAGTCTCCTGGAGCAATAGAATATCAAATTTATTTACCAACCCGACCCAGTCTTCATTATTTACTTTAGAGGCTAGGCCAGCGATGTTCCAACTTAATATCTGCAAGACTTGGTCAGACTGCCTGGAGGCATCTCTTAACAGTGATAGAGGTGCTACTATGGAGGGGACCAATTCAATAGGCACTGATAACGGGGCCAGTCAATCTAGAGTGTCTAAATCCGAGAGGGAGGAAAATCTATTGTGTAACATGAGCGGAGAAATGGCTTGCGTGACGTTGGGTTTATAAAAATAGCCAAGGGGCAATGACCAGACATCAGTAGAACTGTCATGCTCTCTCTGTGATAGTATCAATTTTACAAGTGAGGGTTGTCGGAAATTAACAATACAGTCTCCCTTTATTAACTTCGCTGATGATCCAACCCAGCCAACCCTGCGTACCATCAAAATCTCATTAATGTTAGACACCCTAAAGCCTTTATGTTTCGTAAGCCAATTTGTGCACTTATTGCGCAGTTGGTCCCAAGACTCTTGTTGGTTTTCCTTTAAAGGTGGCACCCCAGCTAAAACTAATACATAAGGACAAGCCTCAGGAGGTAAATTTAAAACATAATTTCTTGCATTGAGAGGCCTACAAACGTTAATCCCAGGTAAGGAAGCTATGCCCTGTAAATTATGTGTTTGATTTACGTCTTTTACTGGGGCTTTAATAGATGCATGCACATCTTGGTGGCGGGGTAGATGCAAGGCATTATTGCCCAAATTTAAAACGCCATCCTGAGAAGTGAGAACCTTGGTAAGGGTGCATTTATTAACTTTACAGCAAACATCACAAGGATCACGAGAACCAGTTAACGACGTTTGTGAGGCATCTAAGGGTTGCTGTGATGTATTGGGGGCTAAGCCATTTAAGGCTTGCGGAATGTGTGGCACTCCCTGTGTTAACAGCGTATTAAATGCCTTACTATGTGAGTTAGGCTTACTAATTAGTGATTCTAATCGATCTAAACGTTTCCACAGGGTAGTAAAATTTTTATCGACAAGCTCCTTAACGCGCTCAAACATGGTGTCCATAATAATATCTATTGCAGTGTCCCCCAGTTTAAAAATATTAAAAGGTGCTGGTATAGATTCAGTTTGGGTATGAATTGATTGACTAGGCAAACCAGTAGACATTAAAACATCAGAAACATTGACAGAGGCATTAACAGTCACTGTTTCACTTGGGGCTGCTGACCCTTGCATCCATGCACTCAAAGCAGTACGCTGTGGCTTTGAACGCGGTGGTTGTTTCCTCTTTGGGCAAGCAGGCTTCATTACTTTCTTTTTTCTCTTTGCCCCCGTGATTACTGGATCTGGGGAAACATTCACTGCTGCAGCAATGTCCTTCCCACGAGTTGGTGATATTAGGTCCGTTAGATCCATTGACCCCACATAAGCTCCAGTATCTTCATTACCCCAGTTCTGCTCATTAACCAGTCCACCCTCCGCAGCTGACATGAGAACTAATGGATTTAGCGTTGAAGGAAAACTGTTTGCCAAGCCGGAGTGAGTCATATTTTGGGGGGTGGGGTGGGGAGTAGTTGGACCCAGGGACATACGCCTCTCAGTCAGCTCTATTTCAGTGCTGACAATGTTAACAACTCTCTCCAGCATACTATCAATGGAGGCAGAGCCGCGTAAGCTTGATACAACAGGCCTTTTGGCCATGTTTAATGCAAAAATATGCACTACAGAAAATATACTAGGCTTACTTCACTCACCACACTGATGTCTAAGAGGATGAGCAATGTCAGAGGGTTAGCCCGGCCCGGCCTCTGACGGTCACGGACGGGATCAGATGGGCCCGCCCTTGGCCCGGGCTTCGCCCGTGCGCGTCCCGCGCTTCGGGAGGGCAGCCGCGCCTTTATCCTGGCGGGAGGCGCTGGGGCAGCTGGGAGATGTAGGCCGTTCCCCTCACGGCGGCGTGGAGTAGGCAGAGGCCGTTCCCCTCACGGCAGCGTGGAATAGGCAAGAGCCGTTTCCCTCACGGCGGCGCGGAATGGACAGGAGCCGTTCCCCTCACGGCAGGTCTGACCAGCTCGGTAAGCGCGTCCCGCGCTGCGGGAGGGCAGCCGCGCCTTTATCCTGGCAGGAGGCGCTGGGGCAGCTGGGAGATGTAGGCCGTTCCCCTCACAGCGGCGTGGAGTAGGCAGAGGCCGTTCCCCTCACAGCGGCGTGGAATAGGCAAGAGCCGTTTCCCTCACGGCGGCGTGGAATGGACAGGAGCCGTTCCCCTCACGGCAGGTCTGACCAGCTCGGTAAGCGCGTCCCGCGCTGCGGGAGGGCAGCCGCGCCTTTATCCTGGCGGGAGGCGCTGGGGCAGCTGGGAGATGTAGGCCGTTCCCCTCACAGCGGCGTGGAGTAGGCAGAGGCCGTTCCCCTCACAGCGGCGTGGAATAGGCAAGAGCCGTTTCCCTCACGGCGGCGTGGAATGGACAGGAGCCGCTCCCCTCACGGCAGGTCTGACCAGCTCGGTAAGCGCGTCCTTTTCTGTTTGCAAATCATTGATGGATTGGCATTGCCTACATTTTTTGGGGGTTGGTGATTCCCCCTGTACGGCAGGCACTGGCCTCGCAAGGTGTCCATGGCCTTAATTTCACCCTTTTGAGCTGTTTGACATAGATAGATAGATAGATAGATAGATAGATAGATAGATAGATAGATAGATAGATATACAGACAGACAGACGGACAGACAGATGGACAGACAGGGCAGGCAGGTAGGCAGGCAGGCAGGCACACAGACAGCCAGACAGACAGACAGAAAGAGCAAAAGATAGATAGATAGATAGATAGATAGATAGATAGATAGATAGATAGATAGATAGATAGATAGATAGATAGATAGATAGATAGATGCTTTATTTGATTGTTCCAGATAAAGTGATTCAGAAGTGAAACCTGAAAAAAAAGATTTTTTTTGCGCTGGTGCAGTACATCCAAAAACGTATTTAATAAAATACACACAAATAGTAATTTATTAATGCAACAATTTGTAGGTAGCAATAATCTGTGCAATGCCTAATGATTATTTAATCATTTGCTTTGTCAAGCAGTAAGCTGCGAGGCCTGACATGCCATTCAGCACTGATTGTTTTGACAGCAGTAGGGGTGGAAGTGACATTGTTTGTTTCATTTTACTTTCAAAATATTTTAATGTTTGCTGACATGGCATGTTTCTGAATGTTAATAATTTGCGAATCTACTTTAACACGATTTATCTAGGATGTGTACCAATATATTTTCCGGCATGTTTGTAGCTTCAAAAGACCTGGCCTTAAACACGATTTTCAACAACAATCAAAATAGATCACCTACTTGATAAAACAAATCATAAAGCCTTTGTCGTTCACAACATAGTAATATTCTGAAATTCGATATTATAGAGTTTGAATATTATCTAAATCTACCAAATGCACATTGATTGACATGTTTGAAATTCATTTTCCCAAGTTTAAAAAAACATGCATTGTTGTGAAAAGGCAATAATTAGGCATCCAAATTAACATATATAGAAGGTGCTCATTCTTATAGTTTGGTAAATGAAACACGCCATATTTTTTCAGAAATTGCACACAAGAGAATCAATTCCTAAATATACGTGCACTGTATAGTGTGGTGCCAAAAACAGGTAGGGCAGAATGACACCACCTGCAGACTGGATTTTGTTTGTCATAACCCCAGAATATGCTCTGCTAAATGACTGAAATAAAAGGAGTGGTCTCTAGATCTTAAAAAAAGAACAGACACCGACATTCAAACTGCCCATACCTTGCTGGATGTAAATCAGTCCAAGATGTGCAGGGGGCCCACAGCCATTCTAAATTGCTGCCCAGCACCCAGGAGTTAATCCAAATGGTTCAGCTATTGGAACCAATTCGGACAGTTTTCTGGGTGGACAACATTGTTTAAAAACTATTTTATTCTGATTGAAAATCCATCAAACAATTAGAATATCTCGTTTTGGGCAGATACTGCCCAACACAGGGTAGCTGGGCAGGGCGAGGATCTCACAGTGGCCACTGTTTATCTGCAGTATAATAACCACTGTTTCACTCTTTCTTTTCCTGTCCATGAAAGTACCTTTCAAACTAAAGAGATTCACTTTCATATACCATTGAAAACATGTTGTCTCACCCTAGTACACAGGGATCAACTTAATACATATGAAAAACATATTTAACATGTTTATCCATAATAACAATACTGTAGATAATGTGTTTCTTAATATTCAGGAAGCGTAAGTACTACAAAAAGGCATGGGTTGTAATTGAAAATGCAAGTCACACCCATTGACTTTGCTGATGTGTGTCTCTTTTGTGGGTTGCAATTACTTTCTGATGGTAGGGATATCTGCCATGCCTGCTTACAGTCTGTTGGAAAGTGGAGTATTGGTAGGGGCAAATGTAGGTCTGCCACTGGCAATAAGGCCACTAACACATGATAGGACTCAGCATTGTCTTAGTAAATTATTCCCATGCTCAACCCTTGGTAATGTGGCTGCGAGCAGACAGGCTTAACTTCAAAGACAGGTAATGTAAAGCATTTAAAAACACCAATTCAGTAAATAATTAAGACACAACACATAATAAAAATCCAACACCTATTTATACAAATAGGACATATTTTTATCTTTAAAATGACACCAAAACGACAAAAATCCAATGTAGGGAACCGGAGATATGAATTTTCAAAGATTTAGCGAAATATAGCACTTAGAAGATTATAGCACCATATTGGGATACCTCCTCGCGATAGACCAGGTCAAAGTCAAAGTTTCAGGGCCACCACGATGGAGCCCTGGGCGGCTATAGCTCGCGGCAGGTCCCGGTCTCAGTTTCTACCTTCACACTTAGAAACTTTTCTGGAGCTTTTCTCCCCGAGGTCCCTCGAAGCTCCCAGCCAGTACAGATCCGGTGAGGGTTCGCCGGATTGCCTTTCGACGAGCTCCCGGTCAACTTCCCTGTAGCGGACTTAGAAACATTTTCTTTAGCGCTTCAGCGGGGCAACCCAGGATCCCAGGCCGACACACGATGGAAGGCAGGCGGCTTGGCTCTCGCGGTTGCTCCCGGTCACCTTTTCTACGAGCGGACTTAGAAACTTTTCTGGAGCTTTTTCTCGCGGGGTCTCTCGCTGCTCTTCATGTAGCCGGATCCGGTGAGGGTTCGCCGGCTTCAGATTTCTTCTAGTCCCGGTCAAACTCTGGAAGTTGGACCGATGGAGCTTTTAGCGGGACGAACCTGGGTGGCTTGGCCGGCTCGCGATTGAAGGCAGGCGGCTTGGCTGACCAGGTTGAGTCGGTCCATCTATGGAGCTTTTTTTCAAAGTTCCTCCAAAGTTCTCCAAACTTCTTGAACTTCTTCCTGAAGTTCCTCAAAGGGTCCCAAAGTGTCTCAAACTCACTCCAAGGGTCTGGAAGCTCCAAGATGGTCCTTGAAAGTTGAGGACTTCAGTTCCCACAATCCACTTGGACGTCACCCTTACAAATCCACTGGTAGTTCTCCAAGGTGCAGATTTAGTTAGTGATGTTCCAGATGAGCTCTTTTAACCTGTAGCTTTCAGGGAGTCCACTCTGTAGTTCCTTTTCAGCAAGATAATCCACAGGGCTGTAGTTTCAGATGGTGCAGTCTTCAGAGGTCAGGCCTTAGAAATCTTTGCACAGCAAAACTTCTCAGCTTGGCAATGTCTTGCTTCAGCAAGTTTCAAGCAGCAGATCTAGAGGGCTCTGCCCCTCTCAGATACTTATTCCATGTTCTCTCAGTCAGACAGGAGGTCACTCCTGACCAATGGGAGCAGGGTAACTCCTCAAACATATGACCACTTCCTGTAGAGTGTGGCATTATTTTGTCCCAGAGTGCATCAAATCTTCCAAATCCATAATGGCAGATTTTCCAGCAAGGAGGCAAGAGCTGGCTAAACACACCCCTAGGATGGCTAATTTACTTAGACTCTCCCCCCTGCATCTGCTCATACCTTCCTTAATCCTACCATCTGCCTAAGGTGGGAAGTTCAGAGTTGTAAATGACACTGTTCTCTGCTCTTCTCTTTGATGAACATAGTTTACGACTCCTCCCCCTGGCCTGGCATTCCTTTGGAACAGCACACTGCCCTGCCAGCAGAGCTGGATAACCCCAGGGGCTCTTTATCACCTCTTCAAGGCAGCCTGGCTAATCCACTTAACTCTGACCAATCAGGGCAGACCACTGGAAGGCTGAATCTGGACTTACAAACAAGAAAGTCTTATAACTTCTTGTATGTACACTGTAGGAGAAATTCAACAATATCATATTGTTGAATTTATTAATACCATTCAGAGAAGTCTTTGAATGGCACCTCTAGCCCTCTCCTATCAAGAGTTATTAGTTAACAACTTTCTACCATGTTAACCTATCTAACAGGGGATTTGCAATCGGAAAAATGACTTGGGCCATTTTTCCAGCACCAGGACTTACAAAAACATATTTTATAAGTACTTTGCTTATATCTACAGGACCCCCACCCCATAGGACTACTAGGGGAGACTTTAGGGGTTCTGAATCTGTAAACATTTTGCAGATCCTCACTTCACAGTGCTTCTAGCATCAAAGTCGAATTTGGGCAGCACTTTACCACAATGTGGGAGTGAAATGTGAGATTTTACTTAACCCAGGGCACATACAACTCATTTTATAAGGGTCTACCTTATAGATACCTGACCCCCCACCCCTGGGACACCTAGGGGAGACCCTGGGGGTCCCTAATATGCCATAACATTGTAGGTTATCCATTTCTAAGTGCCCCAAACACCAAAGTCGAGTTTGGGCACAATTTACTTTTTAAAAGCAGTCCTGGCACCCAGGGCTGCTTTTAAACTGACCTCAGGCTTCAGCAGTGCACACATGCAAGTGCAAAAAGAGCTGCTGGCCTCTAAACTGCCATGCCCTAGGGTACTAGGGACTTCTAGGTAGTTTCAATCCCCCTACCCTATTATATACCAGGGGCTTATAGGGTAGGTCATGCCAATCACAGGGGTACCCCAACCCATAGTGTACCCTGGTGTATGTAGGTGTTTTAACTGTATCTAAGTGTTTTCAGCATAGCACTGGCCCTGGGCCTGGTTAGGCAAAGCCCAGGGTCAGTCAGAGTCAGTTACCACCAGTACCAGTCAGCAAAAAGTTGGGGGGTGCCCAGGGCACAGGATAACTTTGCAACATAGCCCCCCCCAAACGAAAGGTAATGGGTTACTAACCTACACCCTGGTAGTCCTTATCAGCTAAGTGGAAAAACCTGGAAAGTCCATCCGCATTTGCATGGGCAACCCCAGGTCTGTGTTCCACTGTAAAGTCCATTCCCTGCAGGGAAATGGACCACCTTAACAGCTTGGGATTCTCCCCTCTCATCTGCATGAGCCATCTGAGAGGCCTGTCGTCAGTTTGAACACGAAAGTGAGTCCCAAACAAATATGGTCTCAACTTTTTCAGGGACCAAACCACAGCAAAAGCCTCTCTCTCAATGGCACTCCACCTCTGCTCTCTGGGAAGAAGCCTCCTGCTAATAAAGGCAACTGGCTGATCAAGGCCCTCTTCATTTAACTGTGACAACACTGCCCCAATCCCTTGCTCTGAAGCATCTGTCTGAACCACAAATTATTTTGTGTAGTCAGGGGCCAGTAGCACTGGTGCTGAACACATAGCAGCTTTCAGAGTGTCAAAGGCCTTCTGACACTCTGGGGTCCAAGCCACCTTATTGGGCCTCTTTTTAGAAGTGAGTTCTGTTAGGGGCACCACCATGGTCCCATAATTTTGAACAAACCTTCTATAGTACCCTGTCAGTCCAAGGAACGCCCTGACCTGAGTCTGGGTAACAGGAGCTGTCCAATCCAAAATAGTTTGGATTTTAGCTTGGAGAGGCTGTACATGGCCCCCACCTACCAGGTGGCCCAGGTACACCACAGAACTCTGCCCTATTTGGCACTTGCTTGCCTTAATAGTCAGGCCTGCCTGCTGCATGGCCTGAAGTACTTCCTTAGGCGGCTTAAGTGATCCCCCCAGGTAGAACTGTATACAGCTATATCATCCAGGTAAGCTGCACTGAACTGTTCCAACCCAGACAAGACCCTGTTCACCAACCTTTGGAAGGTGGCAGGTGCATTCTTTAAGCCAAAGGGCATTACCTTGAACTGATAATGTCCCTCTGGTGTGGAGAATGCTGACCTCTCCTTTGCTCCATCAGTGAGGGCAATCTGCCAGTAACCTGAAGTCAAATCAAAAGTACTCAGGTACTTAGCAGCCCCTAACCTGTCAATGAGCTCATCAGCTCTAGGTATAGGGTGAGCGTCAGTCTTTGTGACTGCATTCATTCCTCTGTAGTCCACACAGAACCTTAACTCCTTGGGTCCCCCCTGAGGATTAGGTTTAGGCACCAGCACCATTGGACTGGCCCATGAACTCTCAGACGGTTCAATTACCCCCAATTCCAGCATCTTAGCAACCTCAGCTTTAATGCTGGCGCTGACATGGTCAGACAACCTGTACAGTTTATTTTTGACAGGTAGGCTGTCACCAGTGTCAATGTGGTGCACACACCACTCAGTGAGGCCTGTGGTCAAAGAGAACAGGCCAGCAAACTGCTCCAGCACTTGCTTACAGTCTCTGTGCTGCTGGTCTGTCAACTTGGGAGAGAGTATCACCCCCTCCACTGACCCATCTAGCACAGGCTCAGTTTCCTCCTCCACACCTTCATCAGTGACCAGTAACATGGTCATGTCTGCCCAGTCATGGTGGGGTTTCAATCTATTCACATGCAGGACCCTATGAGGGTTCCTGGGGGTGCCAAGGTCAACCAAATAGGTAACCTCACCCTTCTTTTCTAAGATTGAATAGGGCCCACTCCACTTGTCATGGAGGGCCCTGGGAGCCACAGGCTCCAACACCCACACCAATTGTCCTGGAGTATACTCAGGCATAGTAGCCTTTTGATCATACCAGTGCTTCATGAGTTCCTGGCTGGCCTCCAGTTTCCTGTTTGCCTTGTACATGTACTCTGCCATTCTAGATCTCAGTCCTAGCACATAGTCAAGCACATTGTCCTTTGCTTCTTTAAGAGGCTTCTCTAAAGACTCTCTCAGCAGGCTCAATGGCCCCCTCAAGGGTGTCCAAACAACAACTCAAAGGGACTGGCACCCTCCTGTAGGCAAACAGTAAGCATGGGAGGAGAACATTCCATCTCCTCCTGAGTTTCTCTGACAACCCATTTATCATGCCCTTCAGGGTTTTGTTGAATCTCTCAACAAGACCATTTGCTTGTGGGTGATAGGGGGTGGTGAACTTGTAGTTGACACCACACTCATCCCACATAGCAGTCAGATAGCTGGACAGGAAGTTCGTGCCCCTTTCTGACACCACCTCTTTTGGAAAACCAACTCTGGTGAACACACCAAGCAGTGCTCTGGCCACCGCAGGAGCATCAATGGTTCTAAGAGGTATGGCTTCAAGGTACCTAGTGGCATGGTCAACTACCACTAAGAAATACCTATTCCCTGATGCAGTAGGTGGGTCCAGGGGACCAACAATGTCCATCCCCACCCTTTCAAAAGGAACCCCCACCACTGGCAGTGGTTTTAGGCGAGCCTTTGTCTTGCCCCCTGCCTTGCCACTGGCCTGACAGGTGACACAGGAGCTACAAAACTCCTTTACCTTTTCAGACATTTGGGACCAGTAGAAATGGTTCACCAATCGGTTCCATGTCTTTGTCTGTCCCAAATGTCCTGCCAAGGGGATATTATGACCCAAATTCAGGATGAACTCTCTGTACCTCTGGGGCACCACCAACCTCCTGGTGGCCCCCTCCTTGAGGTTTCTGGCCTCAGTATAAAGCAGTCCATCTTTCCCAGTAGAGTTTGTGAAACCCACTGTCATCCCCCTCCTCTTGCTTAGAAGCAATCCGCCTCAAGCTCTCAAGGGTGGGACAGTCACGCTGTCTCTTACTGAACTCCTCTCTGGAGGGTCCACCTGCTCCTGTCAGTTCTGCCAAATCTGACAGCTCTGGCAGGGATGGAGTCCCTCCCTCAGAGGCCAGATCCTCCCCATCAGGGTTAGATTCTTCCTGCACCTCTGGAGTTCCCTGGGCTGGCTCACCAGGCCCAGTGCCCTTGTCCTTGGATGCTTGGCCCTTTGTTCCAGGGTCCAAGTGTCTAGCCCCTCCCTTCTGGCTAGTCTGTGACCTAGTCACAGCACATACCCACTCAGGGAGCTCCAATATTTTCATATTGAGTCCTCTCTCCACCTCTGACCACACAGAGGCTTCAAGATCATTGCCCAGTAAACACTGGACTGGGAGCACCTTTGACACAGCTACCTTCATAGGGCCTGTCACACCTCCCCATTCCAAATCCACCACAGCCGTAGGATGGAGTTTGGTAGTGCTGTCTGCATAGGTCACCTGGTGAAACTCACCAGGTAACAACCTCTCTGGAGGCACCAGCTCATCCAGGACCATAGTTACACTAGCCCCAGTGTCTCTGATAGCCTCAACCTCAGTCCCATTCACTTTAGGTCTCTGCCTGTACTTGTCCATGTTTGGAGGTAAGGCAGCAAGGGTTGCAATATTCACCCCACCCAGGGACACTAAGGTTGCTTCCACCACCTGACTACTCCTCACTGGGGCACCACTCTCCACCCCTACACTGACACTGGCAATCCCTGTGGATGACCCCTTAGGGGGGAGCTTCTTGGCGCAGACAGCATCTCCCTGTTTGTGCCCTGGCTGGTTACAGTCAAAGCACTTACCCACTTTTGAGGGATCAAAGAGCCTACCATTCTTTCCCTGATTCCACCTCCCTTTGGATTTGGGTTGGCTCGGGGCCCCCTTTCCTTGTGCAGGTTTTTGTGGGTCTTTGGAGGACTCCTTCTGGTTTTGACCTTCTTTCCCTTGGGCTTTCCCCTGGGGAGGGACCTGTCCTCCTTTCTTCTGGTCACCCCCCTGGTGCTGAAGGAAAACCCGGGTTCTCACCCACTCATCTGCTGCTTCACCCAGCTCTCTGGGGTCTGTCAGCTTAGAGTCCACTAGATACTGGCGTAACTTCTCTTCTGCACAATGAGTCAAAATATGTTCTTTCAAAAACAAATTATATAATCCCTCATATGTGTCAACTTTGTTACCAACAATCCAGCCTTCCAGTGCCTTCACTGAAACGTCCACAAAGTCTACCCAAGACTTTGAACTCAATTTCTGGGTGCCTCTAAACTTCACCCTGTACTGCTCTGGAGTCAGACCAAACCTCTTGACTAAGCATGCCTTCATCTGCTGGTATGATTCTGCATCCTCTCCCTTCAGGGTCAGGAGCCTATCCCTCCCAGCTACTGGAATCAACTCCCACAGGAGTGCACCCCAATACCTAGAGTGGACCCTACTCATTCTAAGGGCCCTCTCAAAAGCTGCTAGCCACTTATCAATGTCATCCCCCTCTGTGTACTTGGGCACTATACCCTTGGGAAGTTTAGGTTCAAATGCCCCACCCCTGGACATCTCAAAATCTTCATCATTTTCACTGCCACCATTTCTTCTCAATTCCTCCTTCTCCCATCTCTTCTTAGCCAATTCCAATTCTCCTGCTCTAAAGCTATCAAAGCTAATTGAGCCTGAAGCTGTCTCTCTGCAAGGGACGGTAGTGGTTCCTGAGTAAGGGACCCTTCCCCACTCCCACCACCACCTTGATTCACCTGGCTAACACTAGTCACAATGGAAGAAGTCTCATCCTCACCCCCTTCTTGGGTGAGGTTGGGGGAACATCCTACCACCCCCCTGGGTTCTCCTCAGCTGCCCCGACTCAGGCCTGTAGGGACTCAAGTAACCCTGCCTTCCTCATCTTCTTGGCAGCAGGCAGCCCACTAAGCCTACACTTTTCCCTAAGCTCAGCAAGCTTGAACTGGGACAGTTTAGCCAGGTCCAGCTCCATGGTTCCCTAGTTTTGGGTCACAACAACTAGGCACAACAGACTTAGAACAATTTGGAAAAATCAAAACAATGGATTAAAAACAGTTTAGTCCAAATTCCAAAAATCAAAAATCAAACTCAAAAGTTTTGTTCTAAGGCAATTTAAAGGATTTTTATAATCTTAATTCATTCACTGAACGGTGTACTTTTTAAGCACAAGTCCTCATCCACACCGCTGAGCACCAAATGTTGGAAAGTGGAGTATTGGTAGGGGCAAATGTAGGTCTGCCACTGGCAATAAGGCCACTAACACATGATAGGACTCAGCATTGTCTTAGTAAATTATTCCCATGCTCAACCCTTGGTAATGTGGCTGCGAGCAGACAGGCTTAACTTCAAAGACAGGTAATGTAAAGCATTTAAAAACACCAATTCAGTAAATAATTAAGACACAACACCTAATAAAAATCCAACACCTATTTATAAAAATAGGACATATTTTTATCTTTAAAATGACACCAAAACGACAAAAATCCAATGTAGGGAACCGGAGATATGAATTTTCAAAGATTTAGCGAAATATAGCACTTAGAAGATTATAGCACCATATTGGGATACCTCCTCGCGATAGACCAGGTCAAAGTCAAAGTTTCAGGGCCACCACGATGGAGCCCTGGGCGGCTACAGCTCGCGGCAGGTCCCGGTCTCAGTTTCTACCTTCACACTTAGAAACTTTTCTGGAGCTTTTCTCCCCGAGGTCCCTCGAAGCTCCCAGCCAGTACAGATCCGGTGAGGGTTCGCCGGATTGCCTTTCGACGAGCTCCCGGTCAACTTCCCTGTAGCGGACTTAGAAACATTTTCTTTAGCGCTTCAGCGGGGCAACCCAGGAGCCCAGGCCGACACACGATGGAAGGCAGGCGGCTTGGCTCTCGCGGTTGCTCCCGGTCACCTTTTCTACGAGCGGACTTAGAAACTTTTCTAGAGCTTTTTCTCGCGGGGTCTCTCGATGCTCTTCATGTAGCCGGATCCGGTGAGGGTTCGCCGGCTTCAGATTTCTTCTAGTCCCGGTCAAACTCTGGAAGTTGGACCGACGGAGCTTTTAGTGGGACGAACCTGGGTGGCTTGGCCGGCTCGCGGTTGAAGGCAGGCGGCTTGGCTGACCAGGTTGAGTCGGTCCATCTATGGAGCTTTTTTTCAAAGTTCCTCCAAAGTTCTCCAAACTTCTTGAACTTCTTCCTGAAGTTCCTCAAAGGGTCCCAAAGTGTCTCAAACTCACTCCAAGGGTCTGGAAGATCCAAGATGGTCCTTGAAAGTTGAGGACTTCAGTTCCCACAATCCACTTGGACGTCACCCTTACAAATCCACTGGTAGTTCTCCAAGGTGCAGATGTAGTTGGTGATGTTCCAGATGAGCTCTTTTAACCTGTAGCTTTCAGGGAATCCACTCTTTAGTTCCTTTTCAGCAAGATAATCCACAGGGCTGTAGTTTCAGATGGTGCAGTCTTCAGAGGTCAGGCCTTAGAAATCTTTGCACAGCAAAACTTCTCAGCTTGGCAATGTCTTGCTTCAGTAAGTTTCAAGCAGCAGATCTGGAGGGCTCTGCCCCTCTCAGATACTTATTCCATGTTCTCTGGGTCAGACAGGAGGTCACTCCTAACCAATGGGAGCAGGGTAACTCCTCAAACATATGACCACTTCCTGTAGAGTGTGGCATTATTTTGTCCCAGAGTGCATCAAATCTTCCAAATCCATAATGGCAGATTTTCCAGCAAGAAGGCAAGAGCTGGCTAAACACACCCCTAGGATGGCTAATTTACTTAGACTCTCCCCCTGCATCTGCTCATACCTTCCTTAATCCTACCATCTGCCTAAGGTTGAAAGTTCAGAGTTGTAAATTACACTGGTCTCTGTTCTTCTCTTTGAAGAACATAATTTACGACTCCTCCCCCTGGCCTGGCATTCCTTTGGAACTGCACACTGTCCTGCCAGCAGAGCTGGATAACCCCAGGGGCTCTTTATCACCTCTTCAAGGCAGCCTGGCTAATCCACTTAACTCTGACCAATCAGGGCAGACCACTGGATGGCTGAATCTGGACTTACAAACAAGAAAGTCTTATAACTTCTTGTATGTACACTGTAGGAGAAATTTAATAATATCATATTGTTGAATTTATTAATACCATTCAGAGAAGTCTTTGAATGGCACCTTTAGCCCTCTTCTATCAAGAGTTATTAGTTAATAACTTTCTACCATGTTAACCTATGTAACAGGGGATTTGCAATCGGAAAAATGACTTGGGCCATTTGTCCAGCACCAGGAGTTACAAAAACATATTTTATAAGTACTTTGCTTATATCTACAGGACCCCCACCCCATAGGACTACTAGGGAGACTTTAGGGGTTCTGAATCTGTAAAAATATTGCAGATCCTCACTTCACAGTGCTCCTAGCATCAAAGTCGAATTTGGGCAGCACTTTACCACAATGTGGGAGTGAAATGTGAAATTTCACTTAACCCAGGGCATATACAACTCATTTTATAAGGATCTACCTTATAGATACCTGACCCCCCACCCCTGGGACACTTAGGGGAGACCCTGGGGGTCCCTAATATGCCATAACATTGTAGGTTATCCATTTTTAAGTGCCCCAAACACCAAAGTCGAGTTTGGGCACAATTTACTTTTTAAAAGCAGTCCTGGCACCCAGGGCTGCTTTTAAACTGACCTCAGGCTTTAGCAGTGCACACATGCAAGTGCAAAAAGAGCTGCTGGCCTCTAAACTGCCATTCCCTAGGTACTAGGGACTTCTAGGTAGTTTCAATCCCCCTGCCCTATTGTATACTAGGGGCTTATAGGGTAGGTCATGCCAATCACAGGGGTACCCCAACCCATAGTGTACCCTAGTGTATGTAGGTGTTTTAACTGTATCTAAGTGTTTTCAGCATAGCACTGGGCCTGGTTAGGCAAAGCCCAGGGTCAGTCAGAGTCAGTTACCACCAGTACCAGTCAGCAAAAGGTTGGGGCGTGCCCAGGGCACAGGATGACTTTGCAACACAGTCATTCTGAACAAGTCCTTTTCGGTATGTCTAGAGAAATTTTCTGTGAGGAGGGCAAGACTGTTTCTGTTACTGTGTAACTGACACTCTAATGGATGTCTCTGAGGGGTGTGAGAATGCTGTTGGTATTTAAGATGTTTGGTTTTTCCACAATAATGGCTATGATAGTTCCCTTGTGTTTTATTTTCTTAGAGGCCGTGGCTGATACACATTGATGGCCGATTCTTATGTGCCGATTTAAATTTGGGCGGGAAGCCTGTCCTCCTCCAGGACGATGGAGTAAATTACTCTGTCGCCCTGGTGGAGATGCAGACTGGCAATTCTGAAATATTCGCTCTGGCTGGCGGACTCTTCAATTATTGACAGGAACCACCGTCAAGGTAGGTCTTGCTAATGCATTGTAACTTTTTCTGACGGCTCCATCAAACATGACATGACTGAGCCATCCGGCAAAGTTCTATATTTTTTTGTATTTTCAAAAAGAAAATCTCAAAGTGGGATTTTCTACTTACAAATAAAACAAAAAAGTGCACCCTTGCAATGGGAGTTTCCTTCCATAATGAGAGGGCATTGAGCACTTTTCAGTGCCCCCCACTTCTAAGTTATCTTTGGCAGTGACAGGCATTTCAAAAGGCCTATATGTCTGCCCCTTTAAATTAGGTGGGTGGACATATAGCCAATTCTCCGATGGCACTTACTTTATACTTACTTAGAAAAGTTTGACCAAGGCAGAGACAGAGTAGTCTCCACTATCATCACACTATGGTCCACCCACATTTATAATTTGGTGGCTGAACCATAATCTTCATTGGTAGGGAACTCCGTTTACCTCTCCACCAAGATCTAAATCAGGCCCTTAGTCTTAAAACAATGGATTCACAACCAGTCCTATTTGGAGACTGCCTTTTCCTCTTGTGAGCCTTGATGTTCTGCTTTCTCTAATGAGAAAGCCTGAAGATTGGTGGCATTAATGACCCAAGCAGTCCATTTGTTTACTTTGGAGAACCCTTGACCAGGCACTACCTAGACACGGAAGTCTACCCCCAATCACTGAATCCCTTCCATAGGCAATTGACTCTTACATGTTCAGCACAACCACCTCTGGTTACTGTCATCACCAAGCTTCAATTACACCAATGAAGAGAGTCTTGGCCAGCCTTCCCATAACCTGTATTTCTCACAGACACAAACCATCTTCTCCATGGCTCTACTTCTGGCCTCACATGAATGGATCTAGAACACTTTGTTGCAGATGCTCTACCTGGCAAATGCTAGTCCTAGTGTACCAAAAGGGAAGCCTCTCCATTGCCCCTACATCTGTTTAGACATTGTTAATAGGTGAAGAAAAATGGCCTTCAATTGCAGGGCGCGTATGTAGTAAGGAGCACTCCCCTCCAGGCAGGATCAGCAAACTGTGCATGTGTCAAAGAGCCCATAGTTGTAGATGCACTAAAGAGTGAAATATTCACACAGTAGGGAGCCAGAATAGCACAGCATATGTTCCAACCACCACTAAAATCTCCCACAGGTATTAAAGTGTGTTGGCTCTGTGTGGGAGCATGGTAGCAGTCAAAACATTACATAAAGTGATCACCCCAGGGAAGAGGGGGGAGGTCATTACAGCACCTCAGCCTTTTTTTTATTTTTTCTACAACATGCACCAACCATGAAGCCACTCCATACTCCACCACTGCATTATGTTTGGATACAGTGGCCATTTTAGGATTAGGGAATCTACAGCACATCATACCACGCTGCACTGACTCTTCTGCTGCTTCAACAAATTGCTGGGTCTGCTTTGATTGTTTTTCAGTGATGTCCAGTACTAAAGCTGTTGGAGCTTGCTCTTCATTTTATATTGTATTTGCCAGAGAGTTCCCAATGTAAAACACCTTCCTGCTGTATTTTTCAATGGGTTATTGTTGGCCTTAGGACTCTGTGCACTTTACCACTGCTAACCAGTGAGTGCTAAATAGCTTGTGCTGTCTCCCCTAAATATGGTAGAATTGACTTATACCCAATTAGCACATTTAATATACTTGCAAGTCCCTAGTAAATTGGTACCCCTGTTCTCAGGGCCTGTAAATTAAATGCGACTAGTGTGGCGTAGTGGGCAAAAGAACGATGGATTTAACCCAGATCTTTTGACTGGGGGAGAATGTTTGCATTGTCAGCATTCCGTCCATCATTTGTTTGCTGTAACACTTTTCGCCCTAAGTGGGATGGGTATGCCCAGACGTGGGTCCCTTGCTCACTGTGCCACTGGATTCAACCTAGCCTGGCTGAAGAAGGGTGACATACCCTGCAACCGGTCCCAGGATGTTTGTTTCCGGTCCAGGGAGGACCTGGCCTGGCAGTTCGGTCTGGACTGTTCCCATGGGGCACAGGGTCAAGACTTATTTGCATATGGCTGGGTCCAAACTGGGGTGGCGTAGTGGGCAAAAGAACGATGGATTTAACCCAGATCTTTTGACTGGGGGAGAATGTTTGCATTGTCAGCATTCCGTCCATCATTTCTTTGCTGTAACACTTTTCGCCCTAAGTGGGATGGGTATGCCCAGACGTGGGTCCCTTGCTCACTGTGCCACTGGATTCAAGCTAGCCTGGCTGAAGAAGGGTGACATACCCTGAAACCGGTCCCAGGATGTTTGTTTCCAGTGCAGGGAGGAACTGCCAGGCCAGGTCGGTCTGGACTGTTCCCAGGGGGCACAGGGTCAAGACTTACTTGCATATGGCTGGGTCCAAACTGGGGTGGCGTAGTGGGCAAAAGAACGATGGATTTAACCCAGATCTTTTGACTGGGGGAGAATGTTTGCATTGTCAGCATTCTGTCCATCATTTGTTTGCTGTAACACTTTTCGCCCTAAGTGGGATGGGTATGCCCAGACGTGGGTCCCTTGCTCACTGTGCCACTGGATTCAAGCTAGCCTGGCTGAAGAAGGGTGACATACCCTGAAACCGGTCCCAGGAAGTTTGTTTCCGGTCCAGGGAGGACCTGGCCTGGCAGTTTGGTCTGGACTGTTCCCATGGGGCACAGGGTCAAGACTTATTTGCATATGGCTGGGTCCAAACTGGGGTGGCGTAGTGGGCAAAAGAACGATGGATTTAACCCAGATCTTTTGACTGGGGGAGAATGTTTGCATTGTCAGCATTCCGTCCATCATTTGTTTGCTGTAACACTTTTCGCCCTAAGTGGGATGGGTATGCCCAGACGTGGGTCCCTTGCTCACTGTGCCACTGGATTCAAGCTAGCCTGGCTGAAGAAGGGAGACATACCCTGAAACCGGTCCCAGGATGTTTGTTTCCGGTCCAGGGAGGACCTGGCCTGGCAGTTCGGTCTGGACTGTTCCCATGGGGCACAGGGTCAAGACTTATTTGCATATGGCTGGGTCCGAACTGGGGTGGTGTAGTGGGCAAAAGAACGATGGATTTAACCCAGATCTTTTGACTGGGGGAGAATGTTTGCATTTTCAGCATTCCGTCCATCATTTGTTTGCTGTAACACTTTTCGCCCTAAGTGGGATGGGTATGCCCAGACGTGGGTCCCTTGCTCACTGTGCCACTGGATTCAAGCTAGCCTGGCTGAAGAAGGGTGACATACCCTGAAACCGGTCCCAGGATGTTTGTTTCCGGTCAAGGGAGGCCCTGGCCTGGCAGTTCGGTCTGGACTGTTCCCATGGGGCACAGGGTCAAGACTTATTTGCATATGGCTGGGTCCGAACTGGGGTGGCGTAGTGGGCAAAAGAACGATGGATTTAACCCAGATCTTTTGACTGGGGGAGAATGTTTGCATTGTCAGCATTCCGTCCATCATTTGTTTGCTGTAACACTTTTCGACCTAAGTGGGATGGGTATGCCCAGACGTGGGACCCATGCTCACTGTGCCACTGGATTCAAGCTAGCCTGGCTGAAGAAGGGTGACATACCCTGAAACCTGTCCCAGGATGGTTGTTTCCGGTCCAGGGAGGCCCTGGCCTGGCAGTTCGATCTGGACTGTTCCCATGGGGCACAGGGTCAAGACTTATTTGCATATGGCTGGGTCCAAACTGGGGTGGCGTAGTGGGCAAAAGAACGATGGATTTAACCCAGATCTTTTGACTGGGGGAGAATGTTTGCATTGTCAGCATTCCGTCCATCATTTGTTTGCTGTAACACTTTTCGCCCTAAGTGGGATGGGTATGCCCAGACGTGGGTCCCTTGCTCACTGTGCCACTGGATTCAAGCTAGCCTGGCTGAAGAAGGGTGACATACCCTGAAACCGGTCCCAGGATGTTTGTTTCCGGTCCAGGAAGGACCTGGCCTGGCAGTATGGTCTGGACTGTTCCCATGGGGCACAGGGTCAAGACTTATTTGCATATGGCTGGGTCCAAACAGGGGTGGCGTAGTGGGCAAAAGAACGATGGATTTAACCCAGATCTTTTGACTGGGGGAGAATGTTTGCATTGTCAGCATTCCGTCCATCATTTGTTTGATGTAACACTTTTCGCCCTAAGTGGGATGGGTATGCCCAGACGTGGGTCCCTTGCTCACTGTGCCACTGGATTCAAGCTAGCCTGGCTGAAGAAGGGTGACATACCCTGCAACCGGTCCCAGGATGTTTGTTTCCGGTCCAGGGAGGACCTGGCCTGGCAGTTCGGTCTGGACTGTTCCCATGGGGCACAGGGTCAAGACTTATTTGCATATGGCTGGGTCCAAACTGGGGTGGCGTAGTGGGCAAAAGAACGATGGATTTAACCCAGATCTTTTGACTGGGGGAGAATGTTTGCATTGTCAGCATTCCGTCCATCATTTGTTTGCTGTAACACTTTTCGCCCTAAGTGGGATGGGTATGCCCATACGTGGGTCCCTTGCTCACTGTGCCACTGGATTCAAGCTAGCCTGGCTGAAGAAGGGTGACATACCCTGAAACCGGTCCCTGGATGTTTGTTTCCGGTCCAGGGAGGACCTGGCCTGGCAGTTCGGTCTGGACTGTTCTCATGGGGCACAGGGTCAAGACTTATTTGCATATGGCTGGGTCCGAACTGGGGTGGCGTAGTGGGCAAAAGAACGATGGATTTAACCCAGATCTTTTGACTGGGGGAGAATGTTTGCATTGTCAGCATTCCGTCCATCATTTGTTTGCTGTAACACTTTTCGCCCTAAGTGGGATGGGTATGCCCAGACGTGGGTCCCTTGCTCACTGGGCCACTGGATTCAAGCTAGCCTGGCTGAAGAAGGGTGACATACCCTGAAACCGGTCCCAGGATGTTTGTTTCCGGTCAAGGGAGGCCCTGGCCTGGCAGTTCGGTCTGGACCGTTCCCATGGGGCACAGGGTCAAGACTTATTTGCATATGGATGGGTCCGAACTGGGGTGGCGTAGTGGGCAAAAGAACGATGGATTTAACCCAGATCTTTTGACTGGGGGAGAATGTTTGCATTGTCAGCAGTCCGTCCATCATTTGTTTGCTGTAACACTTTTCGCCCTAAGTGGGATGGGTATGCCCAGACGTGGGTCCCTTGCTCACTGTGCCACTGGATTCAAGCTAGCCTGGCTGAAGAAGGGTGACATACCCTGAAACCGGTCCCAGGATGTTTATTTCTGGTCCAGGGAGGCCCTGGTCTGGCAGTTCGGTCTGGACTGTTCCCATGGGGCACAGGGTCAAGACTTATTTGCATATGGCTGGGTCCGAACTGGGGTGGCGTAGTGGGCAAAAGAACTATGGATTTAACCCAGATCTTTTGACTGGGGGAGAATGTTTGCATTGTCAGCATTCCGTCCATCATTTGTTTGCTGTAACATTTTTCGCCCTAAGTGGGATGGGTATGCCCAGACGTGGGTCCCTTGCTCACTGTGCGACTGGATTCAAGCTAGCCTGGCTGAAGAAGGGTAACATACCCTGAAACCGGTCCCAGGATGTTTGTTTCCGGTCCAGGGAGGCCCTGGCCTGGCAGTTCGGTCTGGACTGTTCCCATGGGGCACAGGGTCAAGACTTATTTGCATATGGCTGGGTCCAAACTGGGGTGGCGTAGTGGGCAAAAGAACGATGGATTTAACCCAGATCTTTTGACTGGGGGAGAATGTTTGCATTGTCAGCAGTCCGTCCATCATTTGTTTGCTGTAACACTTTTTGCCCTAAGTGGGATGGGTATGCCCAGACGTGGGTCCCTTGCTCACTGTGCCACTGGATTCAAGCTAGCCTGGCTGAAGAAGGGTGACATACCCTGAAACCGGTCCCAGGATGTTTGTTTCCGGTCCAGGGAGGACCTGCCCTGGCAGTTCGGTCTGGACTGTTCCCATGGGGCACAGGGTCAAGACTTATTTGCATATGGCTGGGTCCAAACTGGGGTGGCGTAGTGGGCAAAAGAACGATGGATTTAACCCAGATCTTTTGACTGGGGGAGAATGTTTGCATTGTCAGCATTCCGTCCATCATTTGTTTGCTGTAACACTAGTGTCCCTGCAGCACTGATTCTGCCACCCCTTAAGTAGTCCTGTAAAACATGTCTCAGGCCTGCCACTGCAGCATGTGTGTGCAGTTTTAAATTTACATTTCGACCTAGCAAAATAAACCTTTTGCCAGGCCCAAACCTTCCTTTAAATACATATAATCACCCCTAGGTTAGGCCCTGAACAGCCCAGAGGGCAGAGTGAGGTGTATTTAAAAGGTTAAACATGTACTTTCAAGTTTTACATGTCCTGGTAGTGAAAAACCTTAAATTCATTTTTAACTTCTACAAGGCCTACGTCTCCCACAGGATAACATTGGGTTTCCTTATCATATTTAATAAATGATTGCTTTCAATTGGGAGCAGGTCGACAGGTCGAGTTTGGTGTGTAAAGAATTGAAAATCAAAGCCCTCTTTAATGGTAAATTCAGATTTTAAGTTACAATTCTGAAAATTCCACTTTTAGAAAGTCAGGGCCAGATGTACGATGCGCAAATTAGCGCCTCGCAAATTGCGAGTTTTATGTGACTCGCAATTTGCGAGGCGCTATTTTGGATGTACAACAGTGTGTATCACACTGTTTGAGATTCCCACTGGGGTCGCAAATTGAGAGGCTCATGAATATTAATGAGCCTCTCTCAATTTGCGACCCCATTGGGAATGGCAGGCCCTCCCAGGTATGGTGGCCTGCTGGGCTCAGCAGACCAACATGTCTGGGACTGCTTTTAAATAAAGCAGTTTTTTTTTTTTTTAATGCAGCCCGTTTTCCTTAAAGGAAAACGGGATGCATTTAAAAAAGAAAAAAATGAAACGTTTTTATTTCATTTTTTAAGGGCAGGTAGTGGTCCCTGGGACCACTGCATGCCCTTAAAAAATATTTTCCCCTTCATTTGCAAAGGGGAAGGGGTCCCCTGGGAACCCTTACCTTTTGGGAGTGCATTACCACCCTCTTGAAGAGGGTGGTAATTTGCGAGTGTTTTGTGACCGCAATTGCTTGCGCTCGCTATTAGGAAGGGAACGCCCCTCCCTAAAGGCGTGTCGCTAAACATATTTAGCGAGTCGCAAATAAATTGCAACTCGCTAAATAGGCTTTGTACATGGCCCATGCTGTTTTTGCATGCGCAAATGGGTTCGCAAACCCGTTTGCGCATGCAAAAACGGTTGTACATCTGGCCCTCAGTGTTTTCTTGTCCTAAACATTTGGTTCCTGTCCCTAGGAACATGACTAGGTGTAGCTGGCAGTCGGTCTTTGTGTATTGCTCCAAGACAGTAAAACAAAGGGGGGCTAGGTGTTGGCATGATGGGCCACTCTGACTTCATAAGGAGGAGGAGCTATCACCTAATATGCTTGCACATCACAAAGGCTCTGCTTGAAGACACTCACAACGGGTTTGTATTTAGTCTTTTTTGTCCCAATCAAGCTTGGGCCAGGGCAGGCAGGAAGGGGATGCCTGACACCTCAGGTAGGTGAAAGTCTCTAGAAACATCTCCTACTTCAAATTGGGCATAAGGTATTAATACTAGACCCCCGGACTCAACTCTTCAGTAACACATCTGAACCTGTGTAAGACTCAGAAGAAGGACAACTGTGCTGCTTTGTTGAAAGAAGAACTGTCACTCTGCTGCCCTGCTGCCTGAGAGAGAAGGACTGAACCTGCATCTTGAAGCCAGGACCACCAGAGTGACTCCAAGGTCTAGTCAGCTGGCCTCCTGATCAGAGCCTCAGGGACAGAACAGGCTCCAACCACCTTGAACCCTGCACATGGACTCTGCTTGCTGTGAGTCTTGCCCCCCAAGTGGTGCCACCTAATCATGACCCTTAGAAGTGGACCTGAAGGTGCTCTGCTAGCCAGCTGTCGTTCCAACAGAACCAACGCAGCGTGATGCATCACCTTGCAAAACTCTGCATCAGGACCACTGCGCGATGCATCTCCGATGCAGGACTTCACATCGCAGCCCAGCAACTCATCAGAACCACCTCTGCATGACACATCCTCAATTCAGGCCTTTGCATCGCAAGTCCCTCGTCGACCGCATCCTCGATGATGCCACAAGACTCCGCATCGCAAGGCTCGCAACATCTTCGAACCAGCCGGTGTGCAAAGCATCTCAGACGCAGGACGTTGCATCGCAAGCCGCTCGTCAACGGCATCCTCAACAACGATGCAGGACCTCGCATCATAGCCTCGCAGCTTCCCGGAACCGCTGCTGCATGATGCATCTCCTCAACAGGACCTAGCATTGCCTCTGTTGCACGACGCACTTTCGATGGGGAACTCTGCATCACTCGCCATCCTGGATTTAAGATACTTTGCTCAACTGGCCTAACTGGGTACCTGTAGCCTGCCTGCGCTCCATCATGGTCGGCCTCCACTTGTGACTTTGTACCAGTCTAACCAGATAAGCACAGTTGGTTCTTTGAGCTCTTTGGCACTGTTTTCACTTTATTTAAATGGCATATCTCTGGTTCTACTCATTGGAGTTTTGCTGTTCTGGTCTTAAATTATTTATTAAATCTTACTCAAATTTTTCTAATTTGTGTGGGATTTTTCTTGTTATCTGCTTTCACTTTATTTCTGTTTGAAGTGCTTCATAAACACTTTGCCTCTAAGTTAAGCCTAACTTCTCTATCCAAGGTACCAGAGGGTTGAAAACATGGTAATTTGTGGTTTGCTTGTGACTTCATCCTGACAAGGATTGTGGTTGCTGCTTGAGTAGGGCTTCACCCCCCTCAACCAGTAACCCAATTTCTTACAGTTACACCATGCAAAACCCCATTTATTCACAAACATCAAAATACTGCCATACTGCTGTACAATTACCAATATACACAATTAAAACTGGACCTAACGAGTGACCCCTGAACTAGTGAGTAAGAAGGCCTTGCTGTGATAAAAAAACACTTATTGTTTTTGTCACAATATCCTCATTGTAAAACTATTTCCTATTGTTGTTTTAATAGATTGAAAAGCCCCTTCCCACTATATTTAACATGAGGTCTGTGTTCACAATGCTTTATCAGTTATAAGCAATGGAAGTGCTTCATAGTTGAGCTAACACAATTGCTTCCCAATTAGGTTTCAGTGTGGAAGAGGATCAAAAAGAGGCACAGCCAAAGCTGGTTTCTCGTTTTTGCATTTAAAACTATGTGTTTGTGACTATGTGGTCTCTGGTAGATAGCTGTTCTGTCAAGCTAGATTTAAAATTACAAATAACACTTGTAGACAAATTAAATATCATAATGTGGACTTTTTTGAAGACAAACAACTGACCAGCACTAATCTCTAATTGTTAGAGAAGAATTTCACTGTCCACATTGGACACATATTTTAAAGATTCCTCCTTAGACATCAACACCATTTTAATTAATTCATCTTTCATATTACCTTTGCAATTCATTGTAAAATGCACATTTCTTTAAGGCATATTAGTCTCTCTTTTTTTAGGTCCCTGCAGTAATTAGACTTCATAGAGAGACATGCGCAGTGAGCTTTTCTACATAAACCCATTTCAACATCACTGTATGATCATTATAAGTGTGCACCTAAAAACGCTTGGCTTGGGCCATATTTATCAGGAATAGTAAAGTCTTGATTAATCACTGATCTTGTTTGCTTGGCAAATAAAATAAAATCATTTACACCTCAGGACAAATTATATTATATAGTGTTATCTGGATGTGATCATAAAAATATTCCACTACGCTCTTTGCAGGAAAATATCAGATTCAAAGAGGAATGATAAAATCTCATACACCTAGTTCACTTTAAAACATGAATAGACGTTAATCAGTTTGTAATATCTGAATGAATGTTCACCCCCACTATTAGATCAATCCCACGTAACCTCTTATCGGTTAAACCTTTTTGTCTTTTGTACTGAAAATATGTAAGGTATGCAAACAAATATTTATAGAGTGCAGTGCTTAATGTATAAAAAAAATAAGTGCCACGGTTTGCGTCAGAAGGCCACTGTAGCTTGCATCACACATTGCCCCTTCAATGCTGCCAGTGATAGAAACGACACAATAGTAACCATGACTCTCATACAAGTGTGACGATTCGGACTATTCCAGGCTCCCAAAGCTATATGAATGGCTTGGGCGGCAGGTAATAGTCATTTGTAATGTATATTGAATTAATAATTGACTGTTGTTGTATAATTTCTAAACTCTACAGACAGTGCCACCTTGTGGCACACTGTCAGAAGTGCCAGTGTGGACAATTAAGTGACGGTGCTGAGCACCAGAAACCACTGGCTCAAATTAAGCACTGTGAAACAGCTTTTAAAATGCTTGGTAAATCCAGGTTGTGATTGAGCTTAGAAGCCAGAAATAATATTTAGCATGAGCTTGGTATTTTGCAAGGCTGAAATAGATGTCACACTACCTTTGCTTTCCCAACAGTGGGTGTTTGTGTGAAATGAAACAATGGAACTACAAAACTCACAAACCATTCTTATGCAAGGATGTAAATGTCCACAAATCCCAACTAGGTGATGGATAAAAAGACAATTACCTGAAAGCCAAAAGTTACCATGCAGAAATATTAAAACAACCAAAGTCATTAGCATCCAATTGATGATCATCAGCTAAAGAGGGCAAATAAGGATATATTAAAACTGGATAGAATCAGCATAGCTTGTATTCAGATTCACATAAAAATAAAACAAACAGAATTGCCTGCAAAGATACATAATTTTCAAGCACCTCACAATCCTCCAGAGTAGATAAAATGAACCAGTGCACAATCTGCCATAAACATAAATATTTCACCAGAGATTTGAACTGGCAGATATTATTTGATGACATAGTTTAACTGTAAACCAACCCGGGGTGTACAATTTACAACTTTCTCTCTTACTGGATGTTGGAAATGGCCCTTTTTGCAGGGTTATCCCCAAACTTTTTGCTTCTAGCTCCTATTTTTTGTTGGTTTTAGGACTCTGGGCACTTTACCACTGCTGATCAGTGCTATAGTGCATATGCTCTCTGGGTAAATTGTGTTATGTATTGGTGTTTCCATAATAGGCATATTTGATTTACTTGTCAGTCCCTAGTAAAGTGCACTGAGTGTGCCAGGACCTGTAAATCAAATGTTACTAGTGGGCCTGCAGCACTGATTGTGCCACCCACATGTGTAGCCCTGAAAAGGTAACTCAGACCTGCCACTGTAGAGTCTGTGCGCAGTTTGTAACTGCCATGTCGACCTGGCAAGTGCACCCACTTGCCAGGCCCCAACCTTCCCTTTTTTTACATGTCAGTCACCCCGATGGTAGGCCCAAGGTACCCCTGTGGGCAGGGTGCTGTGTATGCTAAAGGTAGGACATGTACTGATGTGTGTGATATGTCCTGGTTGTGAATTACAGTGTATTTCATTTTTCACCATTTAAAGGCTGACTGTTCACATAGGACAGAATGGGGAGTTTGTTTATACCATCTTATAAACCTAACTACCCCTGGGAACAAGGTAGAAAATAAAGTTTAGTATGTCTGGACTCAGAATGTTAAAATGCATCTTTTAGTAAAGATGATGTTTACGTTCTGTGTTTGAAAATACAATTTTTAGAAAATAGGTATTTTCTTGCTTATCCTGTGCCTCTGCTGGGGTTGTGGATTGACTGTCTGGCTTTGGGATGACAGGGGCTGGAGAGGGGCAGTGGCTCCAGAGAGCCTGATGGGTCAGGGCTGGGCTGAATAGACCTGTGCTGCATTTAGAGTAGTGGGAGGAAATTTCCTTGCACCTGAATGGGCCTGGCCTGCCTTGCACAATGCCATCTCCACCCCCTGCCAGGAAGCTGCACCAGTGAGGACAGTACTGGTTTGGGCTGGGTACAGACACTCTCTGCCTTCAGAGAACAAAGGATTTGGTGGTATAAATATTGGGGCCCAGACCCCAGAACTTAAGAACTCTTTTGGACCAAGAAGACTGCCAAGAAGAAGAGCTGGAGAAGCTGTGAGGAGGAACTACCACTTTGCTGAGTGCTTTGCTGTGTTGGCCTGCAGTGGCTGCTTCTGTCTTGGGCAGTGAAAGGACTGGACTTGAACTTTCTACAACTTCTTTTTGTGAGTTTCTCCAAAGGCTTGAGGTAGAGCTTGCCCCCTGTTCAAGAAGTCTCAGGAACAGTAAAGACTTCAAGTTCTTCTGCCCTCAGCATTGGTGACTGTGTGTTTTGTGCTGCAACAGAAGAAAAAGCAGCCCAATGCCGTCTGCGATGCCGCTGCCGACTCCGTGTCCTGAAGGCACCACAGAGGGCACCGCCGCAACACCACACCACAACCCTGGTCTCACCGATGATGCCAGCTGATGCAGCCACCGAGCCGCTGCTTACACTGTGACCTGTGGGCACCGCACTCCGCCTCCCTCACTTCACACCGTCGCCCTGGGATCCCCGATGATGCCGCTCCATGCCGACATCGATGCCGCTGCTTGCACCGTGGTTCGAGGGCACCGCTCATAAGTTACACAACGCACCGTCCTCATCCCACACCTCAGCCTTGGCCTACCGTTGCTGGCGCCATCGACTCCAGTTCGTCAGCCGACGACAGCGCTTCAACAACAACAACGACGCTGCTTGCACCATGACCTGCCAGCACCGCGACGAGCACCGCATCACCTCGCACCGCAGCTCTGGTCTCACCAACGCCGCTGGACGACTGTCACTGAGCCGCTGCCTGCACCGCGATCTGAGGGCACCGCATGCCGCACCGCTGCACTTCGCACTGCAGCACCTGACGCCTGCCGACGCCAGCGCTCCTGACTTCAACCACGAGGAGTTCGATCTGCAACGCGTGTGACTTCAAGGGCCCGACGACCTCCGGAACCGACGCCTGCAGACGCCGTGCTTTCGGAGCTCAATGAGAGGCCACCAACGCCCTGCATTTCTAAAGGGACTGTTTTGCGGGTCTTCCCGAAACCGTAGCTGGCCCACGACGCCGCGGTCAGCCAGAACTGTTTGGAATTTGTTGTTGACAACGCCATGATAGCCCCAGACAGAGCTATCGACTTCAAGGAACTTTATTTCAAGTTTATTTTGAGAACTGAAGGTTCCTAAGTACTGTATTGTGGATTTTTATCGTTTTTGGTCTTGTCTTAGGTATATAAAAATATTGGATTTTTTTCTAAACTGGTGCGGTGTCCTTTTGTAGTGCTTACACTGTATTACTGTTGGTTATGTGCAAATGCTTTACACACTGCCTCTAAGATAAACCTGACTGTTCGTGCTAAGCTACCAAGGAGGTGAGCAGGAGTTATTTTAGGAGTGTAACTCCCTTATCCTGACTAGAAGGAAGGGTCCCTACTTGGACAAAGGTGCAAACCCTTGCCAACTAGAGACCCCCATTTCCAACACTGGATTGTCCTTAAATAGGTAGCCAGGGTGATCCTAGCCATATGACCATCTTTACCACAAGACAGTGCAGCCCCAACCTGCACCCTGTTCTTGGGATCCACCTCAAGTGGTGATAGAGCTCCCTTCTGCACATTCTGCAAGGAGCATCTCAAGCCAGCCACAAAGACTGGCAAGGCCTCAAGCCCACCCGTGTAGAGCAATGATGGAAATTCACACTCTGCACTCTGATTTTTGTGGGGTCACCTAGATTCAGTAACTGACTATACACAATAACTATATAAGGAGAGTGACAGGCCAACCTCAAATCCATGTGAAACCTCCAGTACACTCTTAAAGAGTGGTGGATAAGACTGCCAATCTTTGAGTGTGAATTTGCACCATCAATGGGGGAATATTTGTATATCTTGAATATATAATGGGTTCAACAGACTGAATGATTCATTGATCGGTTAATGGCAACCATGTCAAAGACTATGTCAGTTAAACAAATAATGTAAAATATATCAATTTTGCAACACATTTCAAATAAAAGAAACTTTGTAATAAATTATTTCTACATTAAAATTAGATATCTACTTGCCCTCTTACACACAAAGTAAGATATGTTAAGTGAGATAGGTATATCAAACAGAACTTGAACGTTCATTTATTTGCCAGCCACTTTCATAAACTTTGTAAATTTCTTGGCTAATTGCATATCAGAACAGTTAAAGCACGTTGGAGCTGCGTCATGTCAGGTTCTAATACTCATTGTTTTAAAGGTGGCCTTTAAAGGAACTTTCTTTTATATTGAATTGCTCAACAGAAAGATATAACAGGCAAAATGCTTTCTTGTGAACTCCCTCAGAGCCTACATAAGGTTTAACTAGTTTGATGCTTTCATGTTTGTCAGTAATCGCCAAGATTGAATAATGGGGGATTTTTCTTGTGCCGAGCATAGATTTTTGTGTGGTCTCCTTTATGAAATATAGCCCTCCTACTTTGAGCTTTGGCGTCATAAATGCCAGCTGTGTCATTCATTTGTCAATCCTTGTGGAGATGTAATGAAGCACTCTTGATTCCTAAACTGTAAGATTGGCTGAACACAAGAGAATTCCAGGTGTATCACCAAGGAATAAATTCTCACCTGTGCTCTTTGCAATTTGTATGAGAGTTTTAAGGGGTCATGCTGTTAGAACTAAATCCATTTCCGATACGAATGCAGAAAAGCAGAAAAGATGGAACACAGCCCATGTACAACTAAGTTCCAGTTTTATTGAACCAACTGACCCAAGGAGATTTCTTTTTCAATAGCGCTTAATTGCATGTTTGGCAGATTTATTTCAAGGGACACTCCAAGACCCTTCCGAAAGATAAAGATCACGTTTCAAGATCCAAAAAACTAAAAGAAAAAGAAAACAATCCTATATCAAGTAGCAAGCTGCTGTTAAAGCAGAAACAGGGATTAAAAGACACGGTTTACCATCAACAGGGCCAACCCCCGCCGCTTTATCGCCTTTTGAGATGAACCTTTACCGTTGTGGCTGGGAAGAAGAGGGTTCAAACATTTAATCAATAACAATTACAATGATTATTCTACCAATTTTAGTCAATAATGAGAGTTGTTAAGGGTTTTTATTAGTTAAATACTTTAGTAGATCATCATTATTGAAAATCACAAGTTAAAATCCGATTAATCTCAATCATCAATCATCAATAAATTACAGAAATAAAAAATCAATAATGGTTAATCAATTCAGTAAAATATCGCATCAAAGCATCTTCCATAAAGGAATGAATTTCTATTCTAAGAATTTGGCAGAAAATGGAGTTAGTCTGAGCCCATAAAGGGTTCTAAATCGAGAGATTGAGAGAAACCATAAAACTTTAGCATTTAAATCAGCTCAAATAGATCAAAAATATAAAAGCAAGAACTTCCCATAAAGAGAAGTTCAAGGAACTCAGTAGAGTCTCAATGCAATAAGGTCTAGGACTGGGTAAATAGGAAGTCGATGTTGCTCGAAAGATCAGAAGCGGCTGGATAGGAACACGCACTATTATAGACTTCACATTTCATAGATTCGTAACATGTTCCTTTCCTCATCGCCTGTCAGCCAATCAGCATTCAATGCTCTTCTGGGAACAGGATCACGCCTCGTCTTCCCACATGAATACAATGGTTCTTAGACGATGATGTTGCACTCTCAATATTATGTTTCCAATTATACTTTCACACGGAGTTCACTTACTTCAGGTTGGATTTCTCACATATGTGCGATGTTGTTTAATTCTCTACTATCAGTTTCTAACCAGAAACTATGTAAGAATCGAAACATATATTTAATAAAAGAAAAACATTTCTGCAGGATCATCATGAAGGGGAAAAATTAGAAGGTTAGGAAGTCAAGCTCACATTTGAAACTTTACAAATCAAAGTTTGAACTATTCATTACCCCATTAATTGACACAAATTAGTTATATGTATCAGGAACCTTTATATATATGAAAACATTCTGTGAGAATACTTGAAACTATATTAGCAAATTATTTGTTCGTTAATACAAAAGTTCATTGTGTGGTCAAGAATGAAACTTTTTATGTGCATTCAGCATTTTCTATTCATGTTTGATTTTCAAGCAGCATTGCTTTAGTCATTATTGAGGCCTAGTACGATTAAATAAATGTTTTTCAGTTTTGAGCATTCTAATTACCTTATTTCATCAAGTTTCTGCACTTAATTTATGTGCATTAATTACGAACCAGCATTAATTTCGTGTTAATTATAAATATGCTCTTCCACTGCAAAATGCCAGGCCAATAGAAAACACTAGTCAAAGAAGGAAAACAAATGAAATTCAAATTGCAAATGCCAAATATTTGTTTAATTTAACTATTTGACTGTACCTGTATTGTGGGAAACTGTATTGTGGGAAACTGTATGTTGGTGTGTATGTATGTTCCTTCTGTCTGTGTGTTGATCTAAATGTACGAATGCCTGTAGGTCTGTTTGCATGGTTCCTTTACATCTGTTTACCTGTGTGCAGGTATGTTTGTGCTGGTGGTTGTGTGTATGTACATGTGTTGGTATGTGTGTGCCTGAGCGACTAGAGATATGTTGGTCTGCCTGCATATGTGTATGTATGATAGATATCAATGTGTTCATGAACGGATTGTGTCTCTGCGTGACTGCACCAAGCAAACACCAAAACTATTCACTTTATTGAAAGGTGTTAACAGTGTAACTCTGCTGAACTAGGAGTCACATGTGTTCTCAATAGAAATGTCTCGATGTTTAACAAATTTCAGGGTAACAGTGGCAGGGTTAGAGAACTATCCAGCTGAGGATGAAGGTCTTTGGTGAGCAGGTATAGAAATGTTGAGATTCAGTACTCTTTTCTCTCTTTTCAATGATCAGGTGTATTGATTTTACCATCTTGAACATCTAATTCAAAGCATGGGTGCTACCAGAAAGATGTATGTTCCATGAGCTAATCAAGGCATTGTCGAAGTCAAACTGCTCACACATTTATGCACTAGCGACCAGTGATAAAGTTAGTTGGCAATGGAAAAATAACCGTTTTCTGAAAAATGTTAAATCCTGAGAATTACCATGCAGTTCTTCCATCATATCTCTAGGGAGTGGATTCGTTACCAGACTTATGGGCATATTAGCAAAAAGAGGCGATAATCATCGCTAACCCTGCTTAGCGTGATTTATTTTATCGCCGGCTATCGCTGGAATATATCGCCACGCTAACGCTGTATTAGCGACATTTACCGCTATGGCGATAAATATTCCAGCAATAGCGGGAGGGAAGGGCCAACATCGCGACAAAACCAGCGATGTTGCATGGGGGAGGTGGAAATCCTTGCTGATACGACCCTGTGGTCGTGTCAGCATAATCCACCCCCCATGTAATGTATGGCTAAGTCAGGAAAATAGCAGGTGATAAAAAAATGGCGATGGCCCCGGTTAGCGCGACTTTTCACGTCGCTAACCGGGGTCAGGGACTCCTTGCTAATAGGTGATAGGCCTGTTAGCGTCTGTTAACAGGGTATGTTGGTCGGGAACGCCTACTTTGCATGTCATTAGCGACAGCTTGCTGATAGGGCGATAGATTTATCGCCGCTTTAGCGGCAAAAAGTGCCGCTAAAGCGGCGATAAATCGCTTGCTAATATGCCCCTTAATTTCTTGAGAAAATGCTATCTCCAGAGAAGAATCCATTCTCTGAATTACCTCTCTCTTGCTATCCCTATGGTGGAGGAAATTCGGTGGATGAGTTCCCCTCTGGATTTAGAATTTTCTTCCAGAAAATGGAGATGTTTCCAGTGTCAATGCTATCTCAAACAGGCCTAAAACATGGTCTGGATTTTAACTGAATGCTTCCGTTCGCCTTTTGCATGATACAGTGCTGATACTGTGTTTGACCTGTAAATTACATGAAATGAGAATTTAATTTGAAGATAAGAGCTTTTCCAAGACACATCTTGTTGGCCCCTGCAAAATGTTTCCTTAAGCGTGCGTACTTTGCATAATTCACCCATATTTATGTTACACAAAAAACGCAAAATGTTAGAAAATATGCCAGTGTGAAATATAACACACTTTTTTTGCCCTCAGAGAAAGAGGTTTGAGCAAAGAATTTCTAGTGGGCTTTCTGGCATCTGGAGTGATTTTTAACCACAAGTTAATCTCTTTCCTATAATGTTTACTCGAAATACCCTAATTAACGCATTCTTTCACATTATTATCTTGATCTTGCAAGTAATTTCAGGGGAAAATGTATATTTTTAAGCTTTTCTAAAGAGAGGCCCTGACTGATCCAGATACTATAATATAAAACTATATAGTGCTTGGAAATATAGAAAAGGAGACTGTGCAAGAAGTCTACAAAAGGTTTACCATTTCCTATTGCTCTCCTTCCCTCCCGTTTTACACCATAGAGTTCACCACTAAAAGACAGCAAAGTGGCCATATTTACACACGCTAAGAAACAATCCACGAGTTTAAAATGGAAAGGAGAAAGCTTGCCCCACCCATGGATGGTTTTCCAGGATTGGTGATCTCAAATGGTGTGCCCTTGCAGTCCTGGAGTGCATGACTGCAGTTGATTAGCAGAGTGAAAGGTGACTCGTTTACAAGCATCTTTGATATGTGTTGTCTGTACTTTATCATTGTCACGCATGGACAGATTTAATCAACTAAAGATGTTTGAGTGTTGTAAAAAATATAATGAATAATCTGCAATAGGGTTTGTGTCTATTTTTGGCTTGGAAGCCGTCAGCGAGACTGAAGAAAGAAGGGTAAAGGATATACAGATTAATATGTTGCCTTTTAGGCTGTGCAGTGTAATTAGCCTGGCTATTTGCCTGTAACAATACATGAAAAAGATTTATGTACCTTCAGTAAATGCCTGGCTGCCCTGAGAATGTCAAGTTTGGCAATGTTTCTACATTTCAGACCAACAAAACAGGTTATTTATGTGGAGGAACATCTAAATTGTCTCTGAAGGAATTATCAAGAGAACCACATTTAGCAAGGAGAATAAAGACCGGATCAAATACTGCGAGTCCTTATAGCAAGAAGTAGCGGTCGAGCTGTAGGATTTCGGTGAAATTAGGAGGGGTACATATTTGATTTCTACTCAGGGCCGAATTAGAAAATATTAAGCCAGCACTGCTCCTATCTATCTCTCTGTTTACCTGAATTCACATCAGCTAAGTTGTCATGGGCGATTAACCGTCCTGTCTTCCATGGGCTGTTCCATTTTTGGGTGGCTTTCCTGTTTCCCTCTACAAGTTGCAATGGGATGCCAAAATAACAGTTTTTTGGTGTTCACAGAGCAGACAAAAGGCTGAGATACCTGCAAACTCTAGGACTAGGTTACTCTGCTCTCTCAGAGGGGCTCACCAGTCTGGAGGATATGGGACAGGTGGGCAGATTGGGATACGAGTTGGATGCCCCTCATTCAGCTCTGCACATTATTAAGAAAAGCTGTGCAGAGGTACCTGTGAGGGGACACCAACGTTTGTTTACATGGTAAGTGGGAGCGAGGAGTTGCAGCAAAGATGGACCCATACATTGCACAGATTTAAGAACATTATGTTTAGAGATGCTAATTGAGAGGAATGTGAAAGCCAGTGAACCAGCCTAAACCAGAACAAGACTGACTTAAAACCTTTACATTTTCCAGATTGAGGTAAGTGCCAGACAACCTTTGGAGCCTTAATGTTCTGAGACCCCTTATTAGGCAGAACATGAGTTAGACCACATTTGCTGTGTGCAGCTTTGTGACTTCAGGGTTCTTGGTCATCTAATTTCCACCACTCTGGCGTGTTGGAAGTTTGATATTGCTTTACATCTTTCTCTTATTCATACTCTAAGAACAAAGACAGCACTTGGAAATAAATAGTGTTCCAGTGCTTAATTGACCATGGACAGTATTGGTCCAGGTGGTTGTTATTTGTCAACTACTCAATATTTAGCAATGAAAATATACTCCTATCATAATCATGTATAAAAGAAAACTGCACAGGGGTTAGGTCTGGAGCCCATGTCCTTAGTACTCACTTCCTGTATTGAGCCTTGTTGGGATGCAAATGTCCCCTGCTTTGTGTAGAACTGTGAGCTCCTGTCCTGAGTATCTGGTATCCTGTGTTTTTTCAATGTGGTCCCAGACTCATGCTAATTTATTGTCTGTGGAGAGGTCCAGGAATGTACCTTGACATGATTGACATCCTGGACCTGCCCTGTGAACTGAGGGGTGCATTCGCCCTGCCATCATTTAACTGACAGAGTACTACTGTTCCTGACATGGGTTTAGCATTTAGAGTGGTGTTAGCAGCATTCCGTGTTTTTTTAATCATTAGTTGTGACCATACCTTTTTATCTGTGTCACTGAAGTGGAGGCATGCTGGCCCTCTCATTTATAATTCTGCTTCTATGCGTTAACCCAGATCTTTGCTGTAACCTCCAAAGTGTGTGTTATATGTGTGCACGTAAGTAGCCTGTGTAGTGCGTACATTGTGTGTACAAATGTAATGGAGGCCAGCAGGTTACATTTTGGAAGGTCTTGGCCCATTCCTGTGATAAGGAGAAGACGAGTCTGTTACAAATATAACATTGAACCCTTCTAAAGCAAGGGTACAGGGTATCAACAATTATATTATTAAATCACTTGGGATTGTTGATATTAATAAATCATTTTAAAACAATTATATATTTGAAGAATTAGGTAATAAAATTGTGTGACCAAGCACCAACCAAAAACCTAAATACTAAGTAATGGTATCACACAAAAATCATCACCAGTTATCTCTGAGATATCACTGCTTTCAGATGTTTTATATTGACATTCTACTCCCCATTTCAAACATATAACACTACATACATTTATCATATTATGCAGAGAGAGACGTCATGCTTTGCCAAGAGTATGTGACAATTGAATAAGTTAAATGAGAGCCCAGATTTTGAGGATGAAGTATAGCGAGTAAATGGTCCGATTCACAGTCTGTTTTGCATTTGTATGTAGCACTCAAAGGCACAAAGGGTGGATATAAATTCCACCTTCTAATTCACATAATCAGAACTGGTGGGATTTTACATTTGTAAGGTGCAATTATGAGTGAGAAAAAACATGCTAATATTGTGGGATTGCTAATTCAAAACTAAGAATTAATTAGTGGAGGTTTTTGGTCACTTTCGAGTGTGGCATACTGTAGAGGTAGGGCTCCAAACATTTCATAGGTTTTATTTTGACATATTTCTTCCCCCATCACATGTCAAACATAGCTATTGATGGAGCTACTCTAAATCGCATCTAATAACACTATTATTCCATCCGTGCTTATTAGGGTTGGTGGTGGGTGCAATCACATTTGGGAAGATTGCTTTCAAATTTATGTCTGGAAGGGCATCCACACCTTCTTGAATTTGGATATTGTATCTTGTATTGTAGCCGTCAGTTTCTCCATTGTGTAAAGATTCAACATTTTTGCCCACCATAAATTAATGTTGGGAAAGTCAAAACTTTCCATTTTTGTTCAAAGGTTAATTTGACCAACATGGTAACTGAGTAATCAGTTGGCCTATGGGGACGCCATTGGATAGAAAGTGAAAACTTCATCATCCATTTCTCCCAGCCAAACTATTAAGTTATTCAGTGGTATTTGTATATTTATTATTTCCATGATAAGTGTGAGAATTTCTCTCCAGAAGTTGTCAATGTGATTGCACTTCCACCGCATGTGGAGATAGCTACCTTGCACCCCACACCCTCTCCAAAAAATATTGGAACCGCCTCCCATAGCTTTCAGAGGAACTGTGTTGCATGCCATCGTAGCATAAGATTGTATTTCCAGATGTATAACAAGTCTCTCAGTGTTTTCATCACATCACCTGTTGAACACAGATATTTCATTTTAGGAAGAGATCTGGCACCTCATTTTAACTTGGGTGCGTGGGCTGTCCATCCCTCCTGAGTCCCATCCACCCAATTTCCAGATGCCTTATTCCATAGCTGTGAGCTCTTTGCTGAAAATGCTTCCACCAAAAAGGCAGAAGTCCTTGCAGCAAAAACTAGGGGGCATATTTCTGCGTTTTTCACACAGTGCAAAGCAGCATGTCACCTTGCTATGCTGCACTGCGTGACAGGGAAAGGACAGGAATGCACTGTATTCAAAAGTATATGGTGCATTCTTGCCTTTTCCCCTGCGCCGGTGCCGTGTTGGCTGTCTAGCGCCAACGCAGGCACTCTTGCACCATGGTACAAGGGTGTCTGCATTCTAAGGTGGATGGTTTTTGTGCAGAAAGTGGCACCTTCCTGCACCAAAACAATCCCCTGAGGCATTTTCCTCTTTCTATCTGTGCTGCAGAACGGTAGACAGCATTTACAACGCTGGTAATACTACGCGGGTAGATAACAACGCGGATGTTACATCGTCCGCGTTGTTACCACGCATGGTATTACATCGCAAGTCGTTTCAACGACTTGCGCTAGATGGCGCGCAACACCAGGGAATGTGTTGGATTTTAAATCCAACACCTTCCCTGTTGTTGCGCTAACTGGAGTAGGAATAGTAATTTATACTATTCCTAAGTCCAGCGCGCCATCTAGCGCAAGTCGTTGAAACGACGTGCGGTGTAATGCCATGCGTGGTAACAACGCGGACGATGTAACGTCCGCGTTGTTACCTACCGCGTGGTATTTGCTCGCGGTGTAACATCACATATTCCTGCAGAACATAGAAAGAGGAAAAAACAAGAAGGAATAAACATATTTCTCCTTGTTACGCCTCACCTGGGGATGAATAGGTTTTTGGCACATTCCCAGGTCTACCACTTCTGCTCAGAAAACCAATGGGGCGGGAAGCATAAAGGGTTTTACTCAGCTTCCTAATGCAATCCCAGAAAATCAAAAGGGGAGTGGAACCACACCATTCTAGATTCCAGAGACACATAAAGATTTTTGGAGACCTTCTCCTACAAGTTTCTATTGGTGGTGTTTATGATATCACTGATTTACTTGTAGGAGATTGTATCATCATTGGGTCTCCTACCTGGGCATGGGGTAGTCCAGGTGTGTAACCATTCAGGATGAGGGGGATGCTGTAGGTAACACGACTGAGCAAGATCTACTCTAATACTTAGTCACAAGACTGCCCGCCTCAATCATGCTTCCTATGGGAAAAGTCCAAGCACTAAATAATGGAATGGCATAATATTTAAACAGAAAATGAAAGTAAATGTACTTACCAATAGCTTTATAAAGTTCTGGAAGGTAGTTTCCTTACTGTGAACACTGGGATCTGATAATCACAGATCCTGAAGAAAGTCAACCGGTCTACCTAGGCATAAGTTGGCTGAAACATGAAGACAGCTATTGTGAGATGTGAAGAATTGATAGCATATCCTGAATACATCCCTTTGTTTTTTTAATCTTATCCTATCCCCATTTTATTAAAGTGGCCTTTTCTTGGAAGAGGAGGTAATTTTAAATACCTTTGCAGATCCCACCAAATTTCTATACCAAGTAACTCTCCCTCCTGGAGTTACCTACCTGGATTACCCCTTGCCCAGCTAGGATATCTGATGATGATACGATGCAATACAAGTACATAAGTGGATATCATATACACCCTGATGGAAACTAGTTGGTGAGGGTCTCCAAACATATTCTTTCTGAGACTCTGGAATCTAGAATTGTGTGGTTTCACGCCCCATTTTTATTTTCTTAAATTAAATCTGAGACTCCATCAAAATCCATGAATGTGTCATGGGAACACCAACACAACACCCATAAATTCCCCCCTGGCACAGAGTAAGGCAATGCAGTGCTGCTTTACTCGAGATTTATGAGGCCACACAGGGCTACGCACGGTGGCCTTGCGTGGCTTCATAAATCTGATTTTTAAGTTGTGTTACGCTTGCACCATTTTGTGGTACAAGTGGAATGCAACAGGGCTCATAAATATGCCCCTAGATGTCCAGTGTCCTTTCACGTTATTGAGGTCTGTGCTGCATTTATTTGGATATTTTTCTTACTTTTCAGAAACAACCCCCAAAACAGAGGTTTGTATTGTAAAATAAAAACAACATTTTGCTGGCATGCAGGGTGTTTTCTCCGTGCACACTGGAGACATTTCTTTCTGTTCTTCCCCAGGAGTACCATGCTTCACATGGTGGTGCTGGAAAAATCTGGGGTAGAACTCTGCCCTAAACAGGACAGGGCTTCTGTCTCTGTGACCTATCGGCCCTCTGGAGAATGGGCTACCATGTCAACTTGCATGACATTACATAGCACCAATGTTCGGAAACCTCACAATGAAAGCAGACATGTTAATATAAGGCAAAATGTGAATATCTGACAGGTGCAAAAACCATTCAAAGAACTAGCAAGAACGTGAAGAATTGTTGTTGTGAGGAAAAGGAAAGGAGGAGTGATAGTGAAGTAGAGGTGGTGATCATCCTGACTCATTCAGGTGCTAATGTATACAAGTATAGATGGTTAACAGTGAAATGCGGGGGTTCTGAGTTACATCAAATAAACAGCAAGAGTGGTGACAAATATCCCCATAATTAATTTTTACCTATCTATAATTTTAAGTTATGTAGGTCCCACAAAATCATCTGCCCCTGCTTTCAACTACTGCGCAGCGGCAGAGGAATAATCAGGGAAACATACCATGGCCTCTATTCTGTGTACACAATTAAAAACAAAATACCTGGTCTCCTGTTATTCACCCCACCACTCTCTGCCATCACCTCCATCAGCTGTGCTCCTTGATTTCCAGTTCTGCTCTGACAGGCTCTCAGAGAGCCCTGCAAGAGCAGCCTGGAATTCGTCTATGACATAGCAACAGTGGGTAACAGCTTTTGTTAACAACTGTTGCTACGTCATAGCAGTGAGTTACTGCCAGTAGCTCTCTACCAGAGCCTTACATAACACATAGAATTATAGATGGGTAACAGTAAATTAGGGAATGTTTTCCAGCGAGGTGTTCTGAGTGACATCAAATAGATAACAAGAGAGAAGCTCAAGTTGTCTCTGATGTCACTCATAACCTCGATGTGAAAAGCATCCCAGTAATTCACTTTTACCAATCTATTACTTTATGTTATGCATGTCCCCCAAAATCACCTGCCCCTGTTTAAACTGCTGCGTAGTGGCAGATGAGTAATGGGGAGCCATACATAACATGGCCTCTGTTATGTATTTCTGTCTCAAACGTTAAAAAAGAAAACCTTACATCTGGGACTGTTCTGGTTATGCCTTTCTTGCTTCCAACCCTGCACAGAGGTGGAGTGAGCTCATCTCCATTGCTGACATTCTGATGTATGCTCACCTGACAGCAACCAACCCCACTGCAATGATGCTGTTTCTACAAAGTTATGTTGTAATATGAGCTTGCATGTTGCTTATCTTTGTTAAAAATTTTAAATAACAATAAATATATTTTTTTTAAAAAGGATTACACACGGTATACCTAAAGGCAGAGTGGCCCTGGCACTTCCAATGACATCCGGGACTGAAATACCTATGGTGCTGGGCCGAGATAGGTGATTTTCTTCACACAATCTGGACATGTCACTCACTACACTACTTTTGGGATGGGATCTTTACAACATTTCAAGGTATACTCAAACGTCCTGTGAACCCTAATCTAAAGCTAGTATTATTAAACATACTAGAAGACGAGGGCTTCAGTAGAGCGGGGAAGACCCTTCTCCGATTGGGGCTAACACTAGCTAAGCGAGACATAGCTCAGAAGTGGAGACAGTAAACTCCTACCAGCCTGATTCAGTGGAAGCACAGTGTAGACAGATGTTGCATAGAGGAACAACCACTTTATGAGGCCTGAGGTTGTCCTCATAAACAAGGGGAGGTGTGAGATAATTAGGTCGATTATTATGACCAGGAGAATATAGGTGATTAGGTGCTTCACAAGCTGTCTATATTGTCTAATTAATACTTGACATATTGCATAGTGTTATGTACTCCACTCTGCACTACTAAGACTGTAAGGGTGACGGACTCTCACACTAACATTGCTGATAACTACATAATGTACAAAATATACAATGTAATTGCCCATGTTCTTCTCTTCTTTATTTTCACTCATAATTCTTAATGATTGTGTTATTTGAAAATATATATCACCAAATAAACAGATTTAGAATAAAAAACCTTGCCTGCTTTCCTTCCCCCCTCTTGCAGCTGCATTTTCTGCTTTCATTCAAAGCAAAAAAGCGGAGCTGTGCTGATAGACTCTCTGAGAGCCCTGTAAGCCTGGCCTGGAAGGCCGTTATGATGTAGCAACCATGAGTAACAAGTCAGTAGTGAATTATGAGATTTAAAAAATTGAATAAATGAAAAAGTCTCTGTGAGAGCCATACATAGCAGTATTATTAGACATGAGAACCAGTCAATGTTGGGAGTTATTATCCATACCATCCAAATACTCTTTACCTGTTAGTTGAATTCCAAAGTTATGTCTGTGTAATAAGAATTGTGACTGATGAGATTGTCAGCCAAGAATACCATAGAGTAAAGCGAATGTGTTCATTGGGAAAGATCTAAAGTTCACAAATTGAAATTAGATCAGTCTAGTTAATTGGTCAGTTTCATGGGAAGCAATGATTTTTGTAAATCTCCTGGGTAAATATTTACGATATCCTCTCTTTTCAGATTCACACTCCAGATGTGGAAGAATACAATGGAGTCTGGCCGAAGGATCCATTCACTCGATCATTTAGGTTGACCCAAGTACTTGGAGCCCAGCTTGCTAAACCCATCAGATTTGAGTACAGCAGTGGTCAGGTGGGGGACATTTACACTGATGAGGATGTATCAAGCCTAGTGGTGAACATCATTAGAGGCATTCTGAATATCTTGCAACTTAGCATTAAAAGGACACAAAGTGCATACAGTTTTCAAGAGGTAAAAACTTCACTTTTACAAATACCGACATCACATAGATGTTTTCATGTGTTCTAAATGATGCAAACCATAGTGTTTTATCTAGTATGTTTCAGCAGGTATTGTATTGCTCGATAAAAAGTTCATGAGTATCATAGGGATCCATGTTCTATGGTACTCCATTGTGTATTGTTGAAATGATAATGTTATAAAAGAAGTGGTGATCGTGCAAGCATTTTGAATGACATCATTTGAGTTTGCTGTGCCCATCACACTGAAAACTGAGATAACTAACCACATGAAAACTAATATTTCATTCATCAAATATAATTCCATGAGGAAATGATGAAGCAGGTCGGGTTAACACCATATTGAAAGATTTTTTTTAATTTGACATTTCAATGATATTCTGTTCAGTGTGCTGGAAGGGGCAGAGAGGAGGGTGTACACTCTGGTTGAAAATGCTACCTTTGAACAATTTTACAAGTTAACAATTAAATATGCTCAATTGCAAATCAAATCAATTGGGTACTAAAGGAAATCTTCTTTTGTAAACTATGCTTTCCAAAGGTAATGGCAATACACACTGTTGGTATTTAAAAACTTCCCATTTAGGAAATATCCAGTGAGTTTTTGTCCATCCTGTCTGACAACTCTATTTTTAAATGTTTGTATGTTGGAAATGAGGACTGGAATTCTAAGAAAATGATTCCATTTTAAAGTATCAGTAATTAGGCACTCGATACCAAACAAAACGTTGAAGAAGTACCTTGGGAATCCATTCATTCTTATCAAAAGTCGACCTGAAACAAGCTGGTACACTGTAGAGCTCAAACTCACCAAACACTGCAAGCAATTAGAGCACAGATAAAGACTAAGGGCCTGATTTTGATTTTGGCAGATGGGTTACTCCATCACAACGGGGACAGATATCTCGTCCGCCAAAATATAAATCCCATAATATCCTATGGGATTTAGATATCGGTGGATGCGATATCTGTCACTGTTGTGACTACGTAACCTACCCGCCAAATCTCAATCAGGACCTAAGTCAAAACAACACCAACAAGTGGACATTCTGGTTAGCCCTCAGACGATACCACAAACAGATCAGAGCCACCAAAGCCCCACCCTCACCAAACGCTTTGAGAACATCACCAACAGTGCCAAGGGAATCTTCATCATCATGAAGGACTTCACCTCTCCGGCAGCAAGTTCCACCAGAATCACTCCCTCACCAGACCTCTGCAATCAGCTGCACCATTTTTTTAGCAACAAGATCATCAGCATCCATAACAACTTTGATCTCCAACTGGACACATCAACCTTGAAGCCCTCCTATCCATTATCCCGGACAATCAGAAGACCACCTTGACCACCTGGCCCACCATCACCATAGAAGAAACCATAGCTGACATGCGATCTATAGACTCCAGAGCAGCATCAAACCCAGGCCCCCATCATGTCTCCACCAAAAGACTGTACCCCAACAGGACAGAACTCACACTGATCCCTGAATGACTCGATCAACACAACCACCTTCCTGAGTGACTGGAAACAAACCACAGTTCTCTCCCTCCTTAAAATGTCCTCAATGAACCCTCCTATGCTTCCCAACTAGAGGCCCGTCTCCCTGCTACCTTTCCTAGTAAACGACTTACAGAAGATCATGAACAAACGACAAACAACTGATCTCAGTGACAGCCATCTTCTCAATGCCACCCAATCTGATTTCAGACCCAACCATAGCACCAATATTTCCCTCATCACAGCCACTCACAACATCCGACTGACCATGGAAGGAGAAGATACTGTAGCCCTCATCCTTCTGGACCTGCTCCTTCCTGACAGGCCACACCTAGTCAGTCAGCCTGATACCTTTCACCTTACCCACTGCAAAACATATCTGCGGAGTTCCACAATGGTCCTTGCTTAACCCTACACTGTTCAACACCTACATGACCACACACCTCTTCATTCGGACCCATTGATGCAACGTTATTTCATGCATGGACGACACTCAACCCATCCTCTCCCACCCTGACAAAACTTCAAACACCCAGACTAACTCCTCCACCTGCATGCCCCAAGTTGCTAGATGGATGAAGACCAACTGCCTCAAACTTAAAACAGACAAGACAGAAGAAGTCATTGTCAACAAAGACACCTCAAGCGAAGGGCCACCTGGTGGCCTCCTATCTCTAACCCACTCCCAACACTACCAACCATGCAAATAACCTTGAATAGTGGTTGACAATCAATTTACTAATACAAACCAAGTGAATCCAAGTGCTTCCATACCCTGAAGTTGCTCAAGAAGGTCTTCAAGTGGATCCCTCTGAACAACCACATAACCTTGACTCAGGCCCTCATCACGAGCGGACTGGACTATGGGAACGCAATATATATATAAGAACAACACCCTACTGACCAGGACACTGCAGATCATACAGAGCTCAGCAGCCAGCCTCTCACTCAGACTCCCACAAGCCTTAACTGGCTCCCTGTCCACAAAATGGCTCTTTTTAAACTTCTCAAAAATACATACAAAGACTTGCACAACATCAATCCTACCTACCTCAACAAACGACATCTCCGCTCTGCCAGACTAATACTTTCACACATCCCTCGCATACACAGAACCAGATCCTTTGGCCGCATCTTTCCTTCCTCACTCCTAAAACCTAGAAAGATCTACCCCATCACATCATAGGATCACCTCTGTTCTTGAATTCAAAGTATAGAGCATTGCAATAATCAATAGAGCAGAAATGTACACATTCATGTGAAAAAAACAAAAACTGATTGGTACCCATGGATGGTAGAAACAAACGCTAACAACAGATTTATTTGGGCGAGGTAGATACTATTTGAGTATCAAAGTTTCTATCAATACACTGGGGCAGGTTTCTCACCCAAAGGTGAATGCCAAATAAGTCGGTCCCAGAAATGAGAGGTCAGAAAGACAACAAAATGTCTGTTTTGTTTTAATTAAATTTCAGTCTGTTACAACCCATACAATTTTAGACAGTGCATAAACAGCTATGTAAGTTGGTGTCTCTTTAGTCTAAGGGGCCGATTCCGATTTCGGCCGGAAGGGCACCGAACGATGGTCGGAGCCCTTCCGACCGAATCGGAACGTGCCGGCCGGATTCCTTTCCGACCGAGCCATTCCGATGGGCTCGGTCGGAAAGGAATCCGACTGGGATTTCCGGATGGCTTACGACGGGCTCAGAGAGCCCGTCCGCTGTCCAGAAATCCTTCAGTACTCCCCCGGCCGCCTCTTCACGACCGAGGGAGTACGATGGCAGTATTTCACTGCCTTTTCGTGCCGGTCTTTCTGACACGAAAAGGCAGTCGGTAACTGTCTTTGGGGGCCCCCAGTAGGGCCCCCATGGGTGCGAGGCCGCCAAATGATGGCCTGGGGGCACCTATGGTGCCCCTCTGTTGATCCCTGCACCCGGTGGCAGGCACCTTGGGGTGCCGGCCACAGGGTGCAGGGATGAACTGCACCCCTGCTTTCCACAATGCAAGCATGCATTCCGCTCGGAATGCATGCTCCCATTGTGTAGTATACGAGTGCGACCGAACAGGGTTCGGTCGCATCGTACTTGCAGGGCCGTAACCGACGACAGCAGGTCGGTCGGTTACGGCTCCTGACCGATGTCGGACGGACCTGAGTCCGTCCAACATCGGAATCGGCCCCTAAATGTTTAGAGAGTTGCAGACCAATCCCAGCATTGTTGGTATGCATAAAAAGGAGAACCCAAATTCACTGTGTGAGATAGGCTAGAGGTATCATGTAAAGACTGAACCAAGGATGGAAGAACAGATCGCTGTGGAGCACCATGATTTAATAGACTAACAGATGAAACACAGGGAGACAGGGCAACCTGCTGAGTTCTGTTACTGAAAAAGACCAGTGACCAATTTGGGGACATCCTCTGTACATGGAGATCACTAAGCCTAGAAGTACGATCTGGTGATCAATGGTGTCAAAAGGTGATGTTAAATTGGGTATTACCAGGGCTGCAGATGTACCTTTCCCGAGGGTTGGCACATATCATTCAAAGCACCCACCAGAACCATCTCAGTGCTGCCACAAAAATGAGAGACTGCTTGCATAGAAGGAATCAGACCCATATTTGTCCATACAATCTGACACTTGGTTGTGAACTGCCCCATCTAAAAGTTTAGACAAGTATGGAAGTAGAAAAATCTGACAACAACTGTCAGTTTTTATCAATATCAAAATCAGTTGAGCCAATTTGAGAAGCAATGGGACAGAACCCAAAGGTAAAGAAGTATTAATGATGGGAATCCAAGTTTCTGCATTTCTGCAAGTTCAGCGCCAATGAGCAAAATCAGGATTGTCATTTGGAGCAAATTAAGATAGTGTTAGTGATTGTGACAGCAGGGGAGCCAAGAATGGAGGAAATGTAAACTCCCCCTGTGGGCCGGGAGCCTAAATAGATGTAAGCATTGCAGGTGGAGTGGGGGGGCAGATACCCAATGCTGTGCTGATAGCTTTCTCATAATAATTCTTCTCAAACATAAAGAGGTTGTTATGCAGGTAAAATGTGACCACCTCTAATAGGATGGATGCGTGATCTTACACGGAGATAGATCTGCTTCTAAATTAATTGCTACAGGCTTGAAGACTCAAATTGTGTTTAATACAGATGTACAGAGAGTTCACATAAAATGTTGTCAATAAATATGAAGATTTCCATTCTATACACATAACTCATTTCAGACAGTCAGCACTGTTCTTGCAGTATGATGTTAGACTTAATACAAAATGTAAATTATAGAGGTTTATATAAATCCCTATTTTTCCAGTGAACTGCCATTGCAGGAAATAATCTGTCTTTCCTTGGGTTTGGTGGGATGTTTATGCACTTTTGTAATGCATAAAAGCATGATGTTATTGGCTTATCACATCAGAGATAATATCAATATTCAACAAAGTCTAAGACTCCTTTCTCCTTCCAGTCCTATAATTTGCAGTGATGTGTTTTGATAGTTTCTTTGTAAGTTTTTAGATCAATTGTCTCACAACACTCTGATTACCCCTACTGTCTAAATGTTTCTTCACAATAGTAATCTGCATCCATTATCATCACATTGCCTCCTTTGACTGAGCCATTATGAGGACGCTGGGGTTAATTATCAGCATAGCCACAGTTTATCTTTGTGCATGTGATAACTTATCATTGATCCATCCCTTCTTGATCTCACTCAGTTTCATTAAATCCTCAGTCAATGCATCATGAAAGGCAATAATGTTATAATGGAATGATATAAGTAGATTTTATTTTGAACCCATTTCCTCTGCTTTTATCAATCTCCAACCCGATCAGCATGTCCCATTCTGACACAGTGTCATTATCTTCATTATTCAAGTTACATAGTGTTAATAAGCCCTCAACATCACTAATTCCCAAGTAATTTCTGGAATCCCATCCAAATTTGGATTTAGCATGCTCATTCTTTTTATCCGTTGTGTGTGCCTTCATCAATTTACATTATCTTACAAATAAAAATAAATCAATTGTAATGTCTTCATATTGAAAACCACTACTTGGACAAAATGATAAGCACAGTTTAAGCATGGATTTATCAGCCTAAATTTATAATTTGATACATTTTTTCAAAGTTTCATTGATCTCACTTTCCTTAATTTCTTCTTCATTTGTGGCCTATTTATTCTAACTTCAGCACAAAAATGAACATCAATATTTATTAATAATGTGCTTTTACAACCCCTTGTTCATTTGTCTGGAGCCTTCCTTGGTGTTGCAGGGGAAATTTGTCTAAAGACGTTTCCTGATTTGTACTCCCTTCAGAGGATGATATGCTTGTTTGTTCATCCGCTGAGTTGACATCCAAACTGACATCTATAATCAGTTGCTGGCTTTGAGTGGAAACATTTCTCATATTGTTTGAATTTCATCATGTTTTTTGTGAGGTCTGACTTCTGCATGGCTTTTTTTAATCTTTTAGAAATGTCCTATTTTCATCTTTAATTTCCACATCATACTTTGGTAACCTCTCCTCCACTGACTTGGTAAAGTTCTCAGATGCTTCCTTATCACATCTTTCAGCTCCACCTTTTCCTCCATAATCTCCTAACAAATTTGATCCCACTTAATGTTTATGGATTTCACCAAAATTCCAACACTAATTGACATGTTCCTACCATTAGCAAAGACCACTCCTCAATAGTTCTGGGTGGAGACTAGGCAGCTTCGCAACCCTCTCGTGGTTCCTCTAACCTCAAGGTCATTTTCTAGCAACAAAATATTCCACCATTTACTAGTCTCTTTTTTGAAAGTTTCTCCCACAAGGATAGTTTCTGTTACATATTCAAATTGCTACTACTATCACTGCTTCTGATATAGTTGCTCATATGACGTGGAGAAGTGTGGCTCAATGGTTAGAGCGGCAGACCCTGATGCAGAGATCTGGCCCGGGACCAGGGTTCAATTCCCGCCTCGGCGGGTCTTGGGCTCAATTTCCTCGGACCTGATAATTCTCGCCTCAGTGCCTATTCTAATCATGGGTCCCACTCTGCAACTCTGGGCAATAGCTTGCTTAATCTCCACAACGGCCCCAACAGCGCTGGGATGCCTGGCTTCACCCTGGGGGTGCCCAGGAGTGGACATTTCACAGGGAAAAGCCAGGAAGGGTTCCACAGCGGTATGCGTACAGCGCCAGGACACCCCTTTGGGGGTATAAGTGCGCTTTACAAGTACAAATTTCATTTCATAACCTCCTGGTCTCCTTGGTTGAACAATAAATCTGCAGTGTCCTTGCTTTTACTCATGGTGTACAGTCATTCTGCTTACTTTTTCTTCTTTGTTTTTGTGGCGCTGGGTGAAATGCCCTGAGGTACCCCTGCCTGATAGCAACAAACCAACAGGACAGTATAGGTAGAAGATAATGATACCAGAGAAGCCCTCAGCCTCCGAATATATACTGTGCTCCCTTGCTCATAATCCCTTTGGATGGCGGTGTCCTCTATTTTAACTGAAGCTCTTCATATTCAAATGAGTCATCCCATCCACTCATGGTGGTGGAGCATGTACTATAAAAATACATATTTCAATCATGCAAACAGAAACAATGCCAGCCCTCCAGGGATGATTTTCAATCAGTTCTCTAATCAATTAACTGGTGACGCATGTTGGCAATAGCCTTTGTCAAACCTCATAATGTGTGTGTGTATATATATATACATACTTTGTTGTAGAAATGGCAAAAGACTTTGTCCCTTTCTATCTCGGCGTGGATGGTACTGGATAATCCTATGCCTAAAGACCTTGATAGAAAAGCAGACATTTGAGGTGAGCAAATTTAGAGTGTTGCTGGTGTTGAGGATGCTCTATACAGGAGCTGCTTTCCACCTAAACTTGAGAACTACCCAGAGTTCTCTACTTCTTTTCTGTATATATATATATATATATGTATATATATATATATATATATTATCTACTGGCGGTCGCCAGTAGATAGTTATAGTTACAACCTATTATCCATAGGAAATCCGCGACATTCTATTTGAAATAACTCTCTTGCCGGTTGACGTATCTTCGCAAAATTTTCAAACTTTATGGCCCGCTCCGGTCCGCTCCTACCCTGAAAGTCTCGGGGATTTGTCAAGCGGGGGCCGAGAAAAAGGGGGTCCCAAAACGCGTTTTCCCCATGCAATTTTCCATAGGAAACTTTAGACACGGCTACAGCCCGAACTGCTGAACGGAATTACACCAAATTTGGCAAAGAGGTAGTTCTTGGTTCAGAAAGAACCCTTTTGTTAAATGGTGTAAATCCGTTCAGTAGTTGCTGAGAAAATCAAAAGTAAAAAGATAGTGATATCTAGGGCCGCGGATCCTCCCGAGCACGAGCTGCATGTTAATTGGCTGTCAGCTGGCTGTCAACATTCCGATTCAGGAAATGTTGGCAGCCATTTTGTCCCTCGGTAGAACCGAGGGACAGAAACAAGTGCACAAAGCGCACAAAGGGGGCAGGGTAGAAACACCCTGACCCCTAGGCCTGCTCAGGGGTCCCACAAGGACCCCCTGGGCAAAAAAAATAAAAAAATTAAAAAAAATCGGCAGGATGCGCTCAGGGAGCGCGAACCCTGCCGAAGAATCGAAGCGCGGTCTCCCGCGCTCGATAGCTAATTGGCCCCGGGTGGGCCAAGTCCCGGGGGCATGCTGGGGGGTTAATTTTATGTGTGGGGGCCTCTAAGGGCCCCCAAGCCACGGGGACCACCACCCCCGGGGCTTTATGTAGAATGAAGCGGGAGGGCTCTGAGCCCTCCCGCAGCCCCGGGGACCACCACCTCCCGGGGCTTCTTTTTTAAAATTAGAAACCTGTGTGGGGGGCTCCAGCCCCACACGCCCGGGACCACCACCTCCCCGGGGCACTAAGAAAAATTAAAATGGGGGTCCGTTTTGGACCCCCAAGCCCCGGGGACCACCACCTCCCCGGGGCTGTGCTGATGTAGGGAGGGGGCCGCGCGGCCCCTCCTGGAGCCTGTGGTGGCCCTGGGGACCACCACCCCCAGGGCCGGCTCCTGCAGTGTCCCGGAGTGCCTACCCCCGGGACACTGCTGTTTGTAATGACAGGACGGGAGCCTCGCGGCTCCCGTCCTGTCATTGCAAACTTGCTTTGGATATTGGAAGAGAGAGCAGGAAACCTGCTCTCTCTTCCAATATCCAAAGCCGATTGCTTTTCCACATGGGGAGCAGCATGTTAGCTGCTCCCCATGTGTAAAGCAATGCCGGCTCCCGTAGGACACGGGGAGCCGGGCGGGACTGTGGGGGATTGGGGACCCCCCACAGTCCCCAACGAGAGGCCAGGCCCCGGGGGATGGGGTCCCCGGGGCCATAAGAGGCCACGGAGGGGGCCACGCAGCCCCCTCCCCAAAGTAACAAATAATTTAAAAAAAAAAAAAGTGCAAGGCCGGCCCCGGGGATGGGGTCCCCGGGGCCTTAAATGGCTTGAGGAGGGGGCCACGCAGCCCCCTCCAAATAAGAAAAAAAGAGGCCATGCCCCGGGGATGGGGTCCCCGGGGCCAATACAGGCCCAGGGAAGGGGGCCATGCGGCCCCCTTCCCGTTATTTTTATTTTATTTTAATAAAAAAAGGGGTAAGGCCCTGGGGGATGGGGTCCCCAGGGCCTAAAAATAGGAAAAAGGAAGGGGGCCACACAGCCCCCCTTCAGGGGAGAAAAAACGATCGGGCCCGCAGGCCCCGCCCCTTCCTTCACCACTCTGCAAACGCGCCCCTGGCACGTTTGCAGAGGGGGAACGACCCCTTGAATACTGGGGTCCCTGGGGGCCAACTAGCCCACCAGGAACCTCCAGTATGCGCCAGGGGCTGCCTTGCAGAGAGGTGTACAGAGGCCACGCCCCTTTACACCTCTCTGCAACGCAGCTCTGTGGCGCTTTTGGAGGTATATGGTGGGCTAGTTGCACCCCAGGGACCCTCAGGATTCAAGGGAGTTAATCCCCGACTTAAAACGCGCCACGGGCGCGTTTGCACAGTGGTGAAGGGAGGGGGCGGGGCTTCAGGTGACATGTGTGCAAACAGGCCCCGTGGCTCATTTTAAGATGGGGAATTAAATCCCCTTCAATCCTGAGGGTCCCTGGGGCCAACTAGCCCAACAGGTACGTCCAGAAAGCGCCACAGAGCTGCGTTGCAGAGAGGTGTAAAAGGGGTGTGGCCTCTGTACATGTCTCTGCAACGCAGCCCCTGGCGCATACTGGAGGTTCCTGGTGGGCTAGTTGGCCCGTAGGGACCCTCATGATTCAAGGGGACTTAATCCCCCAACTTAAAACGCGCCACGGGGCGCGTTTGCACAGATGTTACCTCAGGCCCCGCCACCTCCCTTCACCATTGTGCAAATATTCCTCTAAAATCAGCCGAAATCCGAATTCTGATTTACTCACCTGTTATCAGGAGAGACCTCAGTGCTGCATCTTTCAGCCCAGTACTGGTCCTGAAAAGTAATTTTAATCGTACTTACCAGTAACTTGAATTTCCTTCCATAGGCTAACATTGACTGGTTTCACTTGGAAATTCTTCTAAGTGTGGAGTTTTGGAACTTTAAAATATTCCTCTAAAATCAGCCGAAATACGAATTCCGATTTACTCACCTGTTATCAGGAGAGACCTCAGTGCTGCATCTTTCAGCCCAGTACTGATCCTCAAAAGTAATTTTAACCGTACTTACCAGTAACTTGAATTTCCTTCCATAGGATATCATTGCCTGCTTTTTGCTGAAAAAGTTTCTAAGTGTTGATTTTTGAAACATACAAATATTCCTCTAAAATCAGCCGAAATCCGAATTCTGATTTACTCACCTGTTATCAGGAGAGACCTCAGTGCTGCATCTTTCAGCCCAGTACTGGTCCTGAAAAGTAATTTTAATCGTACTTACCAGTAACTTGAATTTCCTTCCATAGGCTAACATTGACTGGTTTCACTTGGAAATTCTTCTAAGTGTGGAGTTTTGGAACTTTAAAATATTCCTCTAAAATCAGCCGAAATACGAATTCCGATTTACTCACCTGTTATCAGGAGAGACCTCAGTGCTGCATCTTTCAGCCCAGTACTGATCCTCAAAAGTAATTTTAACCGTACTTACCAGTAACTTGAATTTCCTTCCATAGGCTAACATTGACTGGTTTCACTTGGAAATTCTTCTAAGTGTGGAGTTTTGGAACTTTAAAATATTCCTCTAAAATCAGCCGAAATCCGAATTCCGATTTACTCACCTGTTATCAGGAGAGACCTCAGTGCTGCATCTTTCAGCCCAGTACTGGTCCTGAAAAGTAATTTTAACCGTACTTACCGGTAACTTGAATTTCCTTCATAGGCTAACATTGACTGGTTTCACTTGGAAATTCTTCTAAGTGTGGAGTTTTGGAACTTTAAAATATTCCTCTAAAATCAGCCGAAATCCGAATTCCGATTTACTCACCTGTTATCAGGAGAGACCTCAGTGCTGCATCTTTCAGCCCAGTACTGATCCTCAAAAGTAATTTTAACCGTACTTACCGGTAACTTGAATTTCCTTCCATAGGATATCATTGCCTGCTTTTTGCTGAAAAAGTTTCTAAGTGTTGATTTTTGAAACATACAAATATTCCTCTAAAATCAGCCGAAATCCGAATTCTGATTTACTCACCTGTTATCAGGAGAGACCTCAGTGCTGCATCTTTCAGTCCAGTACTGGTCCTGAAAAGTAATTTTAACCGTACTTACCGGTAACTTGAATTTCCTTCCATAGGCTAACATTGACTGGTTTCACTTGGAAATTCTTCTAAGTGTGGAGTTTTGGAACTTTAAAATATTCCTCTAAAATCAGCCGAAATACGAATTCCGATTTACTCACCTGTTATCAGGAGAGACCTCAGTGCTGCATCTTTCAGCCCAGTACTGGTCCTGAAAAGTAATTTTAACCGTACTTACCGGTAACTTGAATTTCCTTCATAGGCTAACATTGACTGGTTTCACTTGGAAATTCTTCTAAGTGTGGAGTTTTGGAACTTTAAAATATTCCTCTAAAATCAGCCAAAATACGAATTCCGATTTACTCACCTGTTATCAGGAGAGACCTCAATGCTGCATCTTTCAGCCCAGTACTGATCCTCAAAAGTAATTTTAACCGTACTTACCGGTAACTTGAATTTCCTTCATAGGCTAACATTGACTGGTTTCACTTGGAAATTCTTCTAAGTGTGGAGTTTTGGAACTTTAAAATATTCCTCTAAAATCAGCCGAAATACGAATTCCGATTTACTCACCTGTTATCAGGAGAGACCTCAGTGCTGCATCTTTCAGCCCAGTACTGATCCTGAAAAGTAATTTTAACCGTACTTACCGGTAACTTGAATTTCCTTCATAGGCTAACATTGACTGGTTTCACTTGGAAATTCTTCTAAGTGTGGAGTTTTGGAACTTTAAAATATTCCTCTAAAATAAGCCGAAATACGAATTCCGATTTACTAACCTGTTATCAGGAGAGACCTCAGTGCTGCATCTTTCAGCCCAGTACTGATCCTGAAAAGTAATTTTAACCGTACTTACCAGTAACTTGAATTTCCTTCCATAGGATATCATTGTCTGGTTTTCAGCAGAAAAGTTTCAAAGTGTCGATTTTCACAAACTACAAATATTCCTAAAAAATCGCCTGTATGACTTAAACGCATTCTTTCAACTGTTTACAGGAGATGCACCAGTGCTGGATCCAGGATCCAACACTGAGTAAGAAAAAGTAACGATAACAGTTTTTAACTTCTAAGTGAATTTCCTTCCATAGGATAACATTGGTGATTCTATGAGAAAAAGTTTCTAAGTGTGAACTTTTAAAGTACAATAATATTCCTTAAAAATCACGACTGTAACCAAAACGCTTTTACTCAACTGTTTACAGGAGATGTCCCAGGACTGAATCTAGGATCCAGTAATGTGGTTAGAAAAGTAATCCATAAAGTAACTAATTGCATTTAACTAGAAATTCACATTGAGCTGAATGTTGCATTGTGTTTGAAAATGTGTTGCCCATTGCAACAACTGTAACTACTGTACTTAAAAGTCTATTGCCTATGTGCAAAGTAATTAAACTAAAGTAATTCATTCTGAGAAAGTATTTTTTGTAATGTAATGTATAATGTAATTACAATGTAATTTAAAAAATAAAATATGTAAAAAAAATTGTTTCTAAAAAATTTGGAAATCAGTATGAAAAAAATGTATATAACAATTAATACATTTAAAAATTGTCATTTACAAATCCTTTGAAATTCACTGAAAAAACCGTAGGTTTCAGACATGTTATAGTTACAAATTAGCATTTAAAAACCTTTGAAATTCACTGAAAAAACCATAGGTTTCAGGGACGTTATAGTTACAAATTAGCATTTAAAAACCTTTGAAATTCACTGAAAAAACCATAGGTTTTAGGGACAGTTATAGTTAGTTGGACATTGCACTCGTACAAAACCCGTGAAATTCTCCCGTTATAGTTAGTCCAGCTAACTATAACTCGCGCCCCGCAATGCACTGCTGATGACGTCACATATTACATCACTCATGACATGGTCAGTGACATCACTGATGACATCTCAAATGACATCACTGATGACATCACTGATGACATCATCCAGTGACTTTGTGTTTCTGTAAAGTTTAAATATTTTTAATATATATAGGAAAAGACGTATTGAAGAATGAGTGGGTGTGTAAGTGTCTGTATGGATGATTTAGTAGGTGCGTGACTGACTCTATAAGTGAGTGATTTAACGTATCTTACTGAATGCATGGGTTAGTGACTAAACTGGGTGAATGTCTGTATCCGTCTGTCTGTTGCTGTGTAAGTGGCTGCATGTGTTTGTGAATAGCTACATGAGTGTCTATATGAGTTATTGAATGCTTGTGTGAGTATCTGTATGGGTGCCTGAGTGTTTGTGTGGGAGGGGTGTGTGCGACTCTGTGCATAGATGTGTGAGTGGGTGATTCACTGGGTGGATGGTTTAAAGAGTGCATCTGTGATAGACTGTATGGGTGGGTAAGTGTGTGTAAGAGTGTGTTAGTGAGTGAATGTATGTCCCAGTGGTACATGTGTGAGTAACTACATATGTGAAAGGCAGTATATATGTGTGTTGGAGTATATAAATAGCTATAAGCAAGAGTGAGTGATTGTGATAGTGGCTGTATGGATGAGTGTGTGCTTGTATCAGTGATTGTATAAGAGCGTAAGAATGTGCTAGTATTTGTATGAGTAAGTGAGCTGGTGTGTGTATAACTGTATAGGTGAGTAAATGGTAGTGTGTTTAATTATTTGCATGACTGACTAGGTGTGTGAGTACCTCTATGGATGAGTGGCGGTGTTTGAGTGTCTATATAGGACTATGAGTGCATATGATAGTCCTGTACTGAGTGACCGTAAGTATGAGTGACTGTACGGGTGAGTGAGTGGATGTGTGCGTAGACCTAAGAATCAGTGAGTGGGTATGTAGTTATTGGTGTTGGAGTGTCTATGGTTTTGCGAATGGCAGTCTGTAATTTAGAGTGGGTGTATCAAAGGTTATATTAGGGTGTGAGAAGATGCATGAAATTATCACGTGGATGATGTCATCAGTGATGTCATTTGAGATGTCATCAGTGATGTCATCAGTGATGTCACTGACCATGTCATGAGTGATGTAATATGTGACGTCATCAGCAGTGCATTGCGGGGCGCAAGTTATAGTTAGCTGGACTAACTATAACGGGGAATTTCACGGGTTTTGTACGAGTGCAATGTCCAACTAACTATAACTGTCCCTAAAACCTATGGTTTTTTCAGTGAATATATATATATATATATATATATATATATATATATATATATATATATATCCACAAGAAAAAGCACCCATTTGAGGAGCCTCAGAGGAATGAGTACTGATGAGTGACCGAAAGTATGAGTGACTGTGACATCACTGATGACATCACTGATGACATCTCAAATGACATCACTGATGACATTACTGATGACATCATCCATGTGATAATTTGATGCATCTTCTCACACCCTAATATAACCATTGATACACCCACTCTAAATTACAGACTGCCATTCTCAAAACCATAGACACTCCAACATCAATAACTACATACCCACTCACTGATTCTTAGGTCTACACACCCATCCACTCACTCACCCATACAGTCACTCATACTTTTGGTCACTCATCAGTACAGGACTATCATATGCACTCATACACCTATATAGACACTCACACACTGCCACTCATCCATAGTTACTCACACACCTAGTCAGTCATGCAAAGAATTAATCACACTCCCATTTACTCACCTATACAGTTATACACACACCACCTCACTTACTCATACAGATACTAACACATTCTTACGCTCTTATACAATCACTGATACAAGCACACACTCATCCATACAGCATCTCTCACAATCACTCACTCACTGATAGTCATTTATATACTCCAACACTCACATATACTGCCTTTCACATATGTAGTTACTCACACATGTACCATTCACTCACCAACACAAACATACACACACTCACCCACCCATACAGTCCATCACGGATGCACTCTTGAATCCATACACCCAGTGAATCACCCACTCACACATCTATGCACAGAGTCACATACCCCCACCCACGCAAATACTCAGGCACCCATACAGATACTCAGACAACCAATCAATAACCCATATAGACACTCATGTAGCTATTCACCAACCCATGCAGCCGCTTACACACCAACAGACAGACTGACACAGACATTCACACAGTTTAGTCACTAACCCATGCATTCAGTAAGATACGTTTAATCACTCACTTGTAGAGTCAGTCATGCACCTACTAAATCATCCATTCAGACACTAATACACCCACTCATTCTTCAATACACCTTGGCCTATATATATTAAACATATTTAAATTTACAGAAACACATAGTCACTGGATGATGTCATCAGTGATGTCATCAGTGATGTCATTTGAGATGTCATCAGTGATGTCAGTGACCATGTCATGAGTGATGTAATATGTGACGTCATCAGCAGTGCATTGCAGTGTCGGGAGTTATAGTTGGCTGAACTAACTATAACGTCCGAATTTCACTGGTTTTGTACGAGTGAAATGTCCAACTAACTATAACGTCCCTGAAACCTGTGGTTTTTTCAGTGAATTTCTAAGGTTTTTTAAATGCTAATTTCTAACTATAACGTCCGAATTTCACTGGTTTTGTACGAGTGAAATGTCCAACTAACTATAACGTCCCTGAAACCTGTGGTTTTTTCAGTGAATTTCTAAGGTTTTTTAAATGCTAATTTCTAACTATAACGTCCCTGAAACCTGTGTTTTTTTCAGTGAATTTCTAAGGTTTTTTAAATGCTAATTTCTAACTGTAACGTCCGTGAAACCTGTGGTTTTTTCAGTGAATTTCAAAGGTTTTTTAAATGCTAATTTCTAACTATGCCTACAGAGGTAGGACATGTGCAGAAAGAGGAAGAAAGGCGCAGAAAGAAGCAACAGAAATGCAGAAAGAGGCAACAGAAGTCCAGAAAGATGAAGAAAGGTGCAGAAAGAAGCAAGAGATGTGCACAAAGAACCGACAGAGGAGCAGAGAGAGGCCTTGTTGCAAAGTCATCCTGTGCCCCCCAACTTTTTGCTGACGGGTACTTGTGGTAACTGACTCTGACTAACCTGGCCTAGAGCCAGTGCTATGATAAAAGATACTTAGAATACAGTGAAAACACCTACATATACTAGGGAGCACTATGCGTTGGGGTACCCCTGTGATTGGCATGACCTCCTCTGTAAGGCCCTAGTACATAATAGGGCAGGGGGATTAAAACTACCTCTAAGTCAGAGGTGCAGAAAGACGCTTCTTTAAGTAGTAGTCACATTTGCAGAGTGGTGGACAAAGGGTGCTGGGCCTCTGACCAGCCCTCAGGAATTCCGCTGCATAGGACTTAGACGAGGTACCAAGTGGGCTTCTTGACCCCCAAAGTCCCTCCGGAGTAAATTGGACTTCATCCCCCATCCCGTAGTCTGCCAGGAGGCGCGTTTGCAGAGTGTTGGAGAAAGGGGGGCATGTCCTCCTTAGACGTCTTAGCAATCCCACTGTGTGGGATTTACTGCAGGTAACAGGCGGGGTAGTTGGCCCCCAAGGACATCCTTGATGGCCAACTACCCCTTCTATTACCTCCAGTAAGTCCCACACAGCAGGATTGCTAAGTTCTCATAGCAGGCCACGCCCCCTTTGCCCACCACCCTGCAGACGTGCTCCCTGGTGCGCTCTTGGATGGGGATTGAAGTCCCCTTCACTGCCGGGGGTCCTTTAGGGGCCAACTAGCCTACGTCTTACCTCCAGTAAGCCCCACACAGTGGGATTGCTAAGAGGTGGACAAAGGCCACGCCCCCTTTCCCCACCACTCTGCAAACGCGCCTCCTGGCGTGTTCTAAGTTGGGGTATTAAGTCCCCTTCATTCCTGAGGGTCCCTTGGGGCCAACTAGCCCACCAGGTACCTCCAGTATGCACCACAGAGCTGCGTTGCAGAGAGGTGGTCCGAGGCCATGCCCCCTTTCTACACCACTCTGCAAACGCAGCTCCTGGCACACTGCTGCTCGGGGGATGAAGTCCACTTGTGTCCTGAGGTCCTCAGGACACAAGAGGACCTCATCGCCCGACCACCAGTGCACCAAGAGGCGCGTTTGCTGGGTGGTGTAAAAAGGGGCGTGGCCTAGGACCACCTCTCTACAACGCAGCTCTGTGGCGCATACTGGAGGTACCTGGTGGGCTAGTTGGCCCCCAGGGACCCTCAGGAATGAAGGGGACTTAATACCCCAACTTAGAACGTGCCAGGGGGCGCGTTTGCAGAGTGCTGCAGGGAAGGGGTGGGGCCTCCGGCGAGATGCCAGCATTTTTTTAATTTTATTTTTTAGAAGAGGGGCTGTGTGGCCCCCCTTCTTTTACAATATTTGGGGCCCTGGGGACCCCATCCCCCAGGGCCTGACACCTTTTCATCCACATTTTTTATTAAAAAGAATCGGGAAGGGGCCTGCGTGGCCCCCCTCCCGAGGCCAATTTAGGCCCCGGGGACCCCATCCCCCGAGGCATGGCCAGAAATATATTTATTTTATTATTTATATTTGGAGGGGGGGCCGCGTGACCCCCCTCCTGAGGCCAATTATGGCCCCGGGGACCCCATCCCCCGGGGCCGGCCTTTCCTTATTTTTTATTAATTTTTTTAATAATTATTTGGGAGGGGAGCCGCGTGGCCCCCCTCCCACGCCACTTCTGGCCCCGGGGACCCCATACCCCAGGGCCTGGCCTCTGTGATTGGGACCGTGGGGGGAGCCCCAATGCCCCCATGGTCCCGCCAGCTCCCCGCCTCCTGCAGGAGCCGGCATTGCTTTTGAGCAAGGGGAGCTGCTGACATGCAGCTCCCCTTGCTCAAAAGCAATCCTGCTTTGCTTCATTGAAGCGAGAGCAGGTTTCCCTGCTCTCGCTTCAATGAAGCAAAGCAGAGTTTGCTATGGCAGGGCAGGAGCTGTGCTCCTGCCCTGCCATAGCAAATAGCAGTGTCCCGGGGGTGGGCACCCCGGGACATTGCAGGAGCTGGCCCTGGGGGATGGCGGTCCCCAGGGCCATCGAGGGCTCCAGGAGTGGGCCTCGCGGCCCCCTCCATCCATTTACATAGCCCCGGGAGGTGGTGGTCTCGGGGCCGGGGGTCCGCAACAGACCCCCGTATTTAAATATTCAATGCCCCAGGGAGGTGGTGGTCCTCGGGAAGTGTGGGGAGGGCAGGAGCCCCCCACACACTTTTATTTTTAATTGCAGCCCCGGGGAGGTGGCGGTCCCCGGGGCTTGGGGGGGCCAGCGAGGCCCCCCCTCCTTTTAAATTTGAATGCCCCGGGGAGGTGGCAGTCCCCGGGGCAGTGTGGAGGGTTTGAGACCCCCCATACCTTTATAAACAAAGCCCCGGGGAAGTGGCGGTCCCTGGGAATTCAGGGGGGCCACGTGCCTCCCGAATTCAAATTAATAGGCCCCGGGGAGGTAGCGGTCCCCGGGGCTGCGGGGTCCCCCATGGGCCCCCACAAATTAATCACTGATTGCCCCGGGACCTAGCCCCGGGGGCTTTTTGAAAACGAAGCACAGGTGCCCGCTCTTCGTTTAAATTTTCACGGCAGGATTCACGACCCAACGCAAATTCTGCCGTTTTTAAAAAAAAATGCTTTTTTGGGCCCTGGGGGTCCTTGTGGGACCCCCTGAGCAGGTCTAGGGGGTCAGGGTGTTTCTACCCTGCCCCCTTTTCTTGTTTTTCAACCTTTTTTCCACTCTTTTCTTGTGACTCGGTTACCGAGTCACAAGATGGCTGCCAACAGTTCCTGGTTTGGAGTGTTGGCAGCCAATCAGAGTGAAGCTCGTGCCTGGGAGGGTTTGCGAACCCTCCTCGGTGCTCAGATATCGATATTTTTCTTTTTTAAATTTCACCGGAACTACTGAACGGATTTACACCATTTAACAAATAGGGCGCACTCTAAACCAAGACCTACCTTTTTGCCAAATTTGGTGTAATTCTGTTCAGCAGGTCGGGCTGTACCCTGTAATAAAGTTCCTATGGAAAATAACATGGAGAAAACGCGTTTTGGGACCCCCCTTTTTTCTCAGCCCCCGCTTGACGAATCACCCAGAAACTTTGAACACACAAACTGAGCGGTCTGGCCCTATTTTTTGGAAAATTTCACGAAGATTCATCAAACGACGCCAAAGATATTGGCAAATCAAAAAACGCTTTTCCTATGGAAACTAGGTCCTAACTATAACTACCTACCGGCGTCCGCCAGTAGGTAATATGTATATGTATATATATATTTAGATATATGCAAAATAGGAAGCAGAGAACTCTGGGTAGTTCCCAAATGTAGGTAGAGAGCAGCTCCTATATAGAGCACCCTGCAACACCAGCGACAAGGGGCCCTCATCTCCCCACCAGCAGTGCACCAAGAGGCACATTTGCAGAGTGGTAAAGAAAGGGGGCGCGGCCTCTGACAACCTCTCAGCAATCCCACTGTGTGGGGCTTACAGGAGGTAACAGGAGGTCTTGTTGCCCATAAGGACCCTCATCAGCCAAGGGGCCTTCATCCCCCAACCAGCAGCATGCCAGGAGATGCGTTTGCAGAGTGGTGGAGAAAGGGGGCGGGCTCCAGTTGGTTGCCAGCTTTTTTTCTCTTTCTCTTTTTTTAGGAAGGGGGGCCAGGTGGCCTACTTACCTTGACCATTTTGGGCCCCCGGGGACCTCAACCCCGGGGCCTGGCCTGGCTTCTGTGACTGAGTTTGTTAGTTATTGTATGTTAGTGGGTGTTTGACATGTTTTATGAAGGGGTAAGTGGGTGTGTCAGTGTTTCTCTGGATGATGTCATCAGTGATATCATTTCAGATGTCATCAGTGATGTCATTTGAACTGTCATCGATGATTTACTGACCATGTCATGAGTGATGTAATATGTGAGGTCATAGCAGTGCATTGCGGGGGAGTGAGTTATAGTTAGGTCAGGTAACTATAACTGCTGAATTTCTCTGGTTTTGTATGAGTGAAATGTCAGCCTAATTATAACGTCCCTATAAACTTTGTTTTTTTTCCATTAATTTCGAAGGCTTTTTTCATTCTATTTCCTAACTATAACGTCCCTGTAACCTTTGGCTTTTGCAGTCAGTTTCTTCATTTTTTTAAATTCTATTTCATAACTATAACGTCCCTGTATTTTTTTCTATAATTAGATATTGAACATTACATCTGCATGGCGCACCACTTATTGTTGTAGTTGTCATCTATTTATTTAAAAAGTACATTAATCATCTTATTTCAAGATATTTTTGGTTTTTACACTAAGTTTCAGTCTAGCTGTTTAGTAACATAATGGTTTAACTTTATTTCAACAATGCATTTGACAAAAACAGCAGTTTCAAAAATAAATTCCAACATCGGAACTCACGAATAGAACATGACTACCTAACAAAGAAATTTAATTTGTTTACACAGTTTTACAGCTAAATTGGTGAAGTGTATCATATGTGAGAAGACATTATCTTGGGGCACAGCAAAAAAATATTCATGTGGTACAACAAGCATGTTGTATCACTTGAAAACATACCATAAGAAACTACTTAAAATTGCACAAAGAAAAAAACTGAGGTGGATCATCAGTCTCCAGACCTCCAGACCCTGCTCCTGGTGACATAGTTCCAGCTAAAATGGAGAGAAGCTACAGTTATATGTCACCAGAACTAAAGTGTTTTGCTATCTTCTGCATGAACTATAACACCATCTTAACAACTGGGAAACAGTCTGTGGATGTAATTTTGCAGAATGTGAAAAACCATACTTGTTCATTTTTATTCTTCTTTTATTGCAGCAGTTCAAGCACTGAAGAGACTTCTCAGATGCAACTTAAGGCTGCTGGTATTATAGTGCCTCTGTTTAGTTTTTATAAATTCCTTTCCTCCAGTTACAAATAGTCTTTCATTTCTAACAACTTGCTGTAGACAATACCCCTAATAGGCCAAACAATGTCTCAGAATTTCATAATTTATATACATTTCAACACAATATCAATTTTTTTTATCCTAAATTGTCCTTAGAACTTCTGTTCTAGAAACAGCAGATATAAGTTTGTTAGCTTTTTACGTAGTCTTTATATGAATGACATCTCTATGTCATTGCACTTTGTCCATCCACTTTGACATCTTTAATATGTTGTGTAGTGTGTAGATGTTATATTAACTCCTTCATGAAATATGTTTGGTATAGTTGTGAAACTTCTTTTTTAAATGAAAATTTGTCCAGCTACAAAGTTTGCAATTTCAGTTTCTACTTTACTACCATCCATTCTGCATCATTGTACCATGACTATGATATATTTCATATACGTTTTTACTAACAACATACACCTAAGTTCTATATTTCAAGGTATTTTATTGGTTTTTATGTACAAAAGACATTAGCATTTCTGTTACAGGGTTAGCTATTCGTGGTTTGTATGGCAGTATTACAATCATTTCCAAACCAATGTTTGCCTAACCCCACCTGGCGTGGCTTAGTAGGAGAAAGAAAGAAGGAAAGAAAGTGATAGAATGAAAGCAGAAGAGAAGGGCATAAGAGAGGCTCGATATCCGTGGGTCTTATTATAGCCTGATCAGGCCGCCACATCCCTGGGCTGCTTGTGGCGATAAGGGCCGGCGAGTCAGTCCAACCGATCCATAGGCCACCGTAATTACACTCAATTCAGTTCCTTTTACAGCACTTACCAGGGGTCAGGTGGATCATGGGGTTTGTAGCCTGGGAGACTTGGCTTCATGGGCGAACTCATGGGGGTTCGTAAAAATCTAAGAATGTGTCAAGTGACTTCCACATCCCCCTGGAAGCTGGTCTCCAGGGTGAGTTCTGTAGTGCAATGTTGTCCGCACCTCTGAGGTGCGTAATCCAGTTGAACCAGCTTTTGTATGAAGCCCTGCTTGTGTCCTTCCAATTTGCTAGGACCACTTTCACTGCTGCGGTCAGCAGTAGGTCTAGAAGGTCCTTATCGTGCGCTGATCTTAGTTCTGCTGTAATAAATGCGGTGGCAAGGGAGGCGAACTCAGTTTTAATGTACATCCCAGTAATTTATTTATAAAACCAAAGATTTTCTCCCAGTATGTCTTAAGGGTTGGGCACTGGTAGATAAGGTGTGCTAGGTCCCCTTTTTCCTTGCTACAGTTCCAGCATAGTGCGTTCTCCCTGAGACCTAGTGAGAATAGGCGTGCCGGGGTCCAGAAGGCCTTATGGAGTAGTCAGAACTTTGTTTGTGACAGCACCGGGGAGATTTAATTACGCGAGGCTGAGGTCCAAAGTGTTGCCCGATCTTGTTCATTAAGTGTGTTTTTGGTTTGTGTTTCCCAATAGTCTATTGACTTATTATTAAGTTTGGATGACTTTGGGCGTATAAGTTTGTAGAGGTGTGAGACCTGGTGTCCTAGTCTGTTTAGGTTTGACATGTACTGGGTGATTGACGGCTGTGTGGACGATAATTTGATTTTGTCTAGGGCCGTTTTTATTTTCAGAAAGTTGTAAAGTTCGATGTCTGTTAGGTTATGCCTAGCCTTCAGCTCAGCAAAAGTGACGGGATATGCCCCGTCTTCTAGTTGGTATGGGTGGTGGATGCCTTTCTCTATCCATGTGTTGAGGGCTAGGTGCTTCCCCTTGTATAGGATCCTACTGTTGGACCAGAGTGATTCTAACTTAGATCCCCTGATGCTGCTTTCCATTTTCTTATCTATCTTTAGCAAGGCAATTTTTGTGTTCTTAAATATGGATCTGCTGGCATGAGTATGTTTATTCGCTGTTAATAGTGCCACGGGGTCTAGGTTGTTTAGGATGGCCCTCTCTACCTGTAGCCAGGCCGGTGTATATCCGTTTGGGGGTGATATCCAATAAGATCCCTGCCTTGCCAGGAACGCAACTTGGAATAGTCTGAAGTCTGCTAGGTTAACTCCTCCTAGGTTTTTCTCTAATCTTAGTTTTTGGATACTTATACGCGCTTTCTTCCCTCGCCAAAGGAATTTTGAGATTAGGGTATCTACCTTGCGGTGGAAGTCATCTGTGAGTAGGAGTGGGAGCATGCTGATCAGGTAGTTAATCATTGGGGTGATCATCATCTTGATCGTCTCGATTCGCCCCCACCATGTTATGAATTTTGGGGACGAGGCCTCCAGAAGTTTCTTTATCGTTTCCAGCAATAATTTCTCGTTATGGCCTAGGGTGCTCATTAAGTCACACCCAAAGTGTATACCTAAATATTTGATAAATCCTGTTTGCCAGACTAGACCTGACCCACCTATGATTTCCCTGGTGCAGTGGATGTTTAGTGGCTTGCATTCAGATTTGTCTCTGTTGAGCTTGTAACCCGAGTGCCCGGAGTATTCTTCTATGGTGTCTATTAGGGCCTCTATTGAGTTTTTCGGTTGCTCTGCTACTATTAGTATATCGTCTGCGTACGCGGCCAGTTTTATTTCAACTCCATTGACGTCCACCCCTTTTATTTTCGTATTTATCTTGATATCCTGGATCAGTGGCTCCAGTGCCATCAAAAATAGCGAGGGGGACAGTGGGCAGCCCTGTCTGGTGCCTCTATGTAGTGTGAGTGGTTCTGAGAGAAACCCGTTGATGACAATACGGGCTTTTGGACCCCCATACAGGGCCATCACCATCCGTATAAACCCTTCCCCTAAGTTGAAAGATTGCATGCATCGCTCCAGGAAAGACCAGGAGACCCTGTCAAAGGCCTTCTCGGCATCAAGGAAAATGGCTACTGCTGGCTCAGCTTTTGTGGCCGTGTGCTCCAGTATGTGGCAGAGAAGTCTAGTATTGTCGTTGGACATCCGCGTGCGTAGGAAACCCACCTGGGAGTTGCTTATTAGTTTGGGTAGGACAGAGTTAAGTCTGCTTGCTAAGATTTTTGCGTAAATCTTGCAGTCCACATTAATAAGGGATATGGGTCTGTAGTTTTTGGGTGACCAATGGTCCTTCCCCTCCTTTGTAATGACTATTATGTTGGCCTCCGTCATGGATTGAGACACGATCCCCCTATCTGCGCTGTGGTTTAAGACCTGTTTCATGGTGGTTTTCAGCTGCTCTAGGAAGGTTTTGTAGAAGGTGGCTGTAAACCCATCCGGCCCTGGTGCTTTGTTGTCTTTCATGGATTTAACCGCCATTTCAATCTCTGCGGTGGTAATTTCCTGACCTAGTCTCTGTGTTTCTTCTCTGGCTAGCTGTGGGAGACCGAGTCTATTGAGGTAGTTTGTGCATGCCTCTAAGTTCATGGTCTGGTCGTTTTTGTAGAGTTCCTGGTAGAACTCTTGGAATGTTTTGAGTATGTCTTTGTGTCTTGTGTGGGTTTTCTTGTTTGAATCTGTGATGGATGTGATGGTGGTTTGGTTGCGTTTATGTTTTAGGTAAGAGGCAAGCAGTTTCCCCGCTCTGTTTGCTTCGCAAAGGTTAAGTGCTTTGTATTTGTTAAACCACAGCCCCGCCCTTTCGCTCAGGATTTTGTTGTATTCATACTTTTTCTTAGCTAGGTCTGCTAGCAGTGTATTATCATGAGCGGCTCTGGCATGGGCTGTTTCTAGGCTCTTAATGGCTTGCTCGAGCTGCGTCAAGTGCAGGTTTGCATTTTTGTTTAGCTTGGATTTTATTTCAATTATTGTGCCTCTAATGGTAGCCTTAAGGGCGTCCCATAGTGTGGAAGTGCTAGTCCCCGGTGTGTCATTGTGTCTGAGATAGTCTGTTATGGCCTCTTGAATCTTTTCCTTGTTCTCGGGGTCTGTTAGTACGTCGCTGTTAAACCGCCACCTACGGGGTACGGTCTCATTATGACAGCCGCTTAGCGTTAGGCTGATACATGAGTGGTCTGAGACTAATCTAGGTGCTATCTCGGAGTGTTCTATTAGATGCGTGTGTGGGCCTGAGATTAGTATGTAGTCTATCCTGCTATATGATTTGTGTGGGTTGGAGTAGAATGTGTAATCCCTAGTGTCCAGGTGCTGGAGGCGCCATGGGTCCTTAAGGTTGAATTTAGAGCACATATTTTTGAGTGTCGCGTGTGCGTTCGTCGGATGATATTGGCAGGCTGACTGTCTATCTATTATGTGGTCTAGTGGAATGTTAAAATCCCCTGCCACCACCGTGAGGTCGTTCTGTGGGAGGTTATCTAGCTTGTGTGACACCCCCTCCCAGAAGGTTGGGTCATCAGTGTTTGGGCCGTATATATTAGCTACGTGGATTAGTTCCTCTCCCCTTCTCAGGTGGGAGATCAGCAGTCTGCCCTCTACATCGTGGTGTTGTGATTCCAGTGTTAGGTTGGATTTTTTAGATAATAGTGTGATGACCCCCCCTTCTTCCTTTCGGCAGGTGAGCAGGCCATCTGTGATATCCAGTTGCCTTTCACCATCTTGGCATCCTCCAATGATAGTTTGGTCTCTTGTAAAAGGATTATATCTCCCTTAGTCCTAGCCAAGTAGTCTAGGATCTTCCTGCATTTAATGGGGTGGTTGAGCCCTTTAACATTGAGGGACACTATCTTCAGGTCAGAAGCCAGGTTGAGAGTATTTCTGTGGGCCATTATCTATGGTAAAGCACGTCTGGTGATACTACCCTCGGACCCCCATACTTGGATAACTTGTCTACGAAGCCCGGGCAGGAAGGTGGTGTTGCCCCCCCCTACTCACCCGTTGCTGTACCTGTAGTGGCCGCTTGTGGGCTGCATGTGGGCTGTATTTCGTATTGTGTAGATATAAGCGATTGGACTCACAAATAGGTAGGCTATGCTTACTTGATGGAACCCTTGTGTGGATAGGAGAGAGGTGAAAGTGAAAAGGAAAAGGAAAAGATAGATAAGATAGGAAATAAAGAAAGCCAAGCTCTGATCGCCCCCTCCCCCTCTCCCCCTCCCGCACCTCCCCCCTGACAAATAAAACATTGTGTGTTGGCCGTGCGACGACAGGGTCGCCGACCCAGTCTCTCGGGGAATTGACCAGTTGTGATTGTCAAGTGACTGTAAGATCCCAAGAGATTCTATTGATAGTTAGATAGCAGCTTATTAAAATTATTCTTCAGTCTTTGTGCATCCCTTATGGCTATGTTTGTTTTTATGTGCGTCCCCCCCCCTTTTTTCTTCCTCCTCCCCCCGCTCCTATGTACAAAAAAGGCTATGTAGATTGCCCCAGCTGCTGTACAGCCAAAAGGATATATAGAGTGTCCCTTGTGTAGAGAGTTAACATCCGGCTTATGGTGACGAACGTCCAGGCGTTGCTTGCCCTCGGCGAAGACTGAACCTGCTCCATAAGTAAAGAGGTGTTGTGGAGCTTGCTTCCTGTGTGCCTTGAGGTATCGTTGTTGTGGTAGTTAATGAGGTCTCTGTTGAGGTAGAAAATGTTCGTTGAGGTAGCTGTAGGATGCATGTCTAGCTAATGAGGTCTCTGTTGATGTAAAAAATGTTTGTTGAGGTAGCTGTAGGTTGCATAGTTATTGAGTAGCTAGTGCTTGTTCATTCAGTCCCTAGCTCCGGCGAGGCTCTCCTTTTGCTGGGCCCGGGTTGTGCTATCTCCATTTCTTGGGCTGCCAGGCCCTCCAAGTATTTGTCCAGTTCCTTAGGCTCCTCGAAGATGTGAGAGCGTCCGCTGTCGTTTATCCTGAATCTGGCTGGACCAATAAAAGAGAACTGTATGGTTCTCTTCCTCAGCTTGTCTCTTAGGGCAAGGAACCCCTTCCTTGTGTCCACTGTGGGTTTCGAGTAGTCCTGCGTAAATATGATCTTTTGCCCATTCCATGTGATCTGGTGGTTTTTGCGGGCAAAATTGAAGATGGCTTCTGTGTGTTGCGCTCTTAGGGGTTTGAATATTATTGGTCTGGCCGTACTTCTAGTTGTGGATTTGAAGGCAGGGACCCTGTATGCTCTATCCAGCTCAAAGTGCCGTTCAAATTTTAGGTTTGTGAGCTTAGGGACCAAGTCCTCAATAAAGGTCAGGCATCAGCCTGCCTTGTCTTCGGCCCCCTCCGGCACTCCTAGTATGCGGATGTTACCTCGCCGGTTGCGGTCTTCCAACTCCGCCGTTTGCCTCTGGAGTATAGCTGTAGTTTTCGCCAAGGTCCTCCGCTCTTTGTTTGAACTTAGGCCTTCATCCCCCAACCAGCAGCATGCCAGGAGATGCGTTTGCAGAGTGGTGGAGAAAGGGGGCGGGCTCCAGTTGGTTGCCAGCTTTTTTTTCTCTTTCTCTTTTTTTAGGAAGGGGGGCCATGTGGCCTACTTACCTTGATCATTTTGGGCCCCCGGGGACCTCAACCCCGGGGCCTGGCCTGGCTTCTGTGACTGAGTTTGTTAGTGATTGTATGTTAGTGGGTATATGACATGTTTTATGAAGGGGTAAGTGGGTGTGTCAGTGTTTCTCTGGATGATGTCATCAGTGATATCATTTCAGATGTCATCAGTGATGTCATTTGAGCTGTCATCGATGATTTACTGACCATGTCATGAGTGATGTAATATGTGAGGTCATAGCAGTGCATTGCGGGGAGTGAGTTATAGTTAGGTCAGGTAACTATAACTGCTGAATTTCTCTGGTTTTGTATGAGTGAAATGTCAGCCTAATTATAACGTCCCTATAAACTTTGTTTTTTTTCCATTAATTTCGAAGGCTTTTTTCATTCTATTTCCTAACTATAATGTCCCTGTAACATTTGGCTTTTGCAGTCAGTTTCTTCATTTTTTTAAATTCTATTTCATAACTATAACGTCCCTGTATTTTTTTTCTATAATTAGATATTGAACATTACATCTGCATGGCGCACCACTTATTGTTGTAGTTGTCATCTATTTATTTAAAAAGTACATTAATCATCTTATTTCAAGATATTTTTGGTTTTTACACTAAGTTTCAGTCTAGCTGTTTAGTAACATAATGGTTTAACTTTATTTCAACAATGCATTTGACAAAAACAGCAGTTTCAAAAATAAATTCCAACATCGGAACTCACAAATAGAACATGACTACCTAACAAAGAAATTTAATTTGTTTACACAGTTTTACAGCTTAATTGGTGAAGTGTATCATATGTGAGAAGACATTATCTTGGGGCACAGCAAAAAAATATTCATGTGGTACAACAAGCATGTTGTATCACTTGAAAACATACCACAAGAAACTACTTAAAATTGCACAAATAAAAAAACTGAGGTGGATCATCAGTCTCCAGACCTCCAGACCCTGCTCCTGGTGACATAGTTCCAGCTAAAATGGAGAGAAGATACAGTTATATGTCACCAGAACTAAAGTGTTTTGCTATCTTCTGCATGAACTATAACACCATCTTAACAACTGGGAAACAGTCTGTGGATGTAATTTTGCAGAATGTGAAAAACCATACTTGTTCATTTTTATTCTTCTTTTATTGCAGCAGTTCAAGCACTGAAGAGACTTCTCAGATGCTACTTAAGGCTGCTGGTATTATAGTGCCTCTGTTTAGTTTTTATAAATGTCTTTCCTCCAGTTACAAATAGTCTTTCATTTCTAACAACTTGCTGTAGACAATACCCCTAATAGGCCAAACAATGTCTCAGAATTTCATAATTTATATACATTTCAACACAATATCAATTTTTTTATCCTAAATTGTCCTTAGAACTTCTGTTCTAGAAACAGCAGATATAAGTTTGTTAGCTTTTTAAGTAGTCTTGATATGAATGACATCTCTATGTCATTGCACTCTGTCCATCCACTTTGGCATCTTTAATATGTTGTGTAGTGTGTAGATGTTATATTAACTCCTTCATGAAATATGTTTGGTATAGTTGTGAAACTTCTTTTTAAATGAAAATGTGTCCAGCTACAAAGTTTGCAATTTCAGTTTCTACTTTACTACCATCCATTCTGCATCATTGTACCATGACTATGATATATTTCACATACGTTTTTACTAACAACATACACCTAAGTTCTAATCTGTAGTTTGGACAGGTCATATTTTGATGGGCGTTTTTGGTTAAAATTTCAAAGGCCACAGCTTTACAATCTGATATCATCAAGTAGAGGAATTGTTCCAAATTAATTTCAGTGCTAGAGGTGAATTCACAATGTTCACAATTATTGTTCCATTTATAACTTATACTAAATAATTAATTGATATTCACATCCTCTTCCTCTAATATTCCTAGCATTACCATTAAAAATTCTTTAGCATCCTGCCGAACGTTTTGAGAAAACACTACTAATCCAGTATAGTATTCCACCTTTTAGACCTTTCTGCAGCTCTGTTGGTGCCTGTCTTTGGTTCCATATGGACTATAGCCTGAAAAGGATGTATACTTTGGATAGGAATTGGCTCATAAACAATTAAATCCTTGAAGTGGTTTGGGAATGGGAACCTGTACTGACCTTGTATGCACAGCTCTAGCTGGCATTTTATTACCCTCTAGTTTACTGTAACAGTACTTACATATGACTTGCTGTGTGGACAAAACAAAGTGTTCCTCTATAAAGAAGTACACAGCAGGCTTTTGCCAGTTGTCATTATTTTCTTTTTCACTTTCTAAATACTAGGCCTGGGCAATAAATTCCGTTCCGCTCACGGAATTTGCGGAATTTGGGTAATTTCGCGTTCTGCGGAGAACGCGGAATTACCAAAAATTCCGCGATCCGCGGCTTCGCGGAATTTTTTGCTTGTTTGCGCTTTCAAAATGCGTGTTCGCGAGATATTTCTCCCCGAGCACGCAAACAGCGATCGCGAACAGGAAAAAAGCATCGCAAACGGGCGGAACAAGCAATTCCACGTGTTCGCGGAACTTTTGCGTGCTCGCGGAGACTTTTTTCCGTTTTGCGGAGCTTTGTGTAGCGCAACTACGCAAATTCCGCCCACCACAGTCCGTGTTTGAATCTTGTAGTGAGTGTGTCAACAACATATGCAAACATAATCTGGTTTCTCAGAGCACACTGTGTTAAATTTTGCAATCTCTTCTCCAAAACTATTAAGTATAATACATGTGTCCTGTTCTGCAACTCCTCCAGTTATCAACTCTTCATTTTCCGTAGAGTCCTGTTCTGGACAAAAGAAACAAAACTGCACATCATGCAAACTTTTTCTACCTGTGCCACAGTACCATACAAAAGTGCTCTATTCATTTCTCCTAAACATAAAGCAAGACATTTCACATAGTAGAACCTCCTAACTAAAGTTTGCATTGTTGAGAGGTGAACAGCTTACATCCTGAAATGATGAAAGGTACTTTGCCACACTATCTTTGATAAACAAGATACTGAGTGTCCCTCCAAATGGTATGCTTTCTAACCATACAAGGATCCAATCCTTGTAAAGTTCTTATTTTGTGTTTTAAACTTCGCCTTCAAAAGATATGTAGAAATGTTCTTAGTATATCAATGGATTGCTGTCAAATACTACAAACGCGATATTTGTATACAGGGCCTGACTATGCCTTCCCTGTACCTCTTCTGCAATAACTTGTCCTACATTTCTAGAAACCATCACCGCTTTCGCTATAGAAGTGCCATTCTTCATTTCATAACATTGTCCTCTTTCATCAATAGCATAAACTAATGTGTTATCTTGGAAATAGCTTTCTTCATTAAAGAAAGGCTCTGTAGTAAATGTATCCATTCTCCACTAAAAACTGTACTTAAGTTAGTTCTATTGACTAATCTTTTCTTCTGGTTTTGCCTCCTCATGTACAACACTATTTTATCAATAGTGTTCATTCTATTTATAATCAAAATGAAATTTTTCCTCTTGAAAGCAAAGGCCTTATCAACTACCCCCTCAACTTGTTCTTTCTGTTTCAATGCTTCTTTCCTTCTTCTATACTTCTTCATATTTCTCAGTAGATTTACAACTAAGCCTGGGCGTAGTTTGCGTAGTAGCACTTCACGTAGCTACGTGAAGTACGTTTTAAACTACACGTAGCTATGCAAATTGCGTAGCTGTGTGCTTAACTGCACTGTACAATAATTGCCAAAGGCATCTTGCACAGTGCAAGTTAAGATAAAATAAATATCTCTGTCTTTATATGCTAAAAATGCTTATAGTCATTTCACAAAAGTGAAAACAATAAATAAACAAGCAGTGAGAGAGGTGATGATTTTGGGATCCTCCCTAACCTAGGGAGAGAACCAAGCAGATGCCTTGAAAACAAAAAGCACATCTTTTGAACGATTCAGTGGTGGTCCCATCCTCTTAGGACCACCCCAAGCACAGTTATTGGCAAAAATACAATCCCAACCAAAGCCCCTGCAAAGCATTATGGGACGAGATTAGCAGTGGGCAGTGAATATTATAGTATCCAATATCAAAATAATTCTACAAAGAGCTGCAGTTCCACTAGTCGTTACTAGATGTCCTCACAAGTCAAATGCAAAAGCTTCATGAAAGGGTTTCAATGCTTTTGCATTTGACTCGTGAGGGACATCTAGTAACGACTAGTGGAACTGCAGCTTGATGTATTAATAATTTCAATGCTTTTGCATTTGACTCGTGAGGGACATCTAGTAACGACTAGTTGAACTGCAGCTCTTTGTAGAATTATTTTGATATTGGACACTATAATATTCACTGCCCACTGCTAATCTCGTCCCATAATGCTTTGCAGGGCCTTTGGTTGGGATTGTATTTTTGCCCATAACTGTGCTTGGGGTGGTCCTAGGAGGAAGGGACCACCACTGAATCGTTCACATGATATGATTTTTGTGTTCAAGGCATCTGCTTGGTCCTCCCCCTAGGTTAGGGGGGACCCCAAAATCATCACCTCTCTCATTGCTTGATATTTTATTGTCAAAGTTCGCCTTCGTGAATTGGTTATATGCTTTTTAGCATAGAAAATTGCTTTATCAAAGCATTTGTGGGTGTTTAGTATACTGTTGCTACGCTAAGTCAATTAGCACAGTTTTTCACTCTGCTACGTGCAATTTGCGTAGTGTGTTGTAGCACAAACTTTGCATGCTCCGTGAGCGTAGCGAAGTATTATGCCCAGGGTTATTTACAACCACTCTACTACGAAACATCCTAACTCTGATTTCCTTAAACTGCTTCTGTCTCTTGGTTAAGGTGTGTCCATCTTTGTTACATTCTTTCCTGTTTTTGTAATATAGATTTTATCCACTCTTATTCTTTCTCATAGTTTGGTTTTTATTTTCATTATGTTGTCATCTTTACAGGTGTCCACGTATATTTTTAAGAAATGGCTTTGTCCTCTTACCAGCAGCTGTTTTTCCTTTCACCACTTTTTCTGCATGTTTCCCCTTTTGTGTCTTAGTTCTGCAAAGATACTGTAGTTGCTTCAGTTGCTTTTTCCTCTGAACTTTTGTGGGGATTGTAACTGTCTGTAGTTATGTAGATATTGTTCTGTAAAAAAAAGAAAGTATATTTTGATTTTTACTCTAGCCAACGAACAAACTACTTAACTACTGACTTACACATATTACAAAAACAGTTTTATGTTATGTTGCTGTTTTAAATCTATAGATATATACCAAACCAAATGAAAACACAAAACGTTATTTATTAGTTATCTTTTAACATTACAGAACCCTCTCCTACAACACAGCTGCACCATATGTCAGTTCTCACTTATACATGGTGAAAGACCAGTTTATCCCTTCTGTAGTAAATTTTAAATTTTTAATTTTCAAGCCAAGGGAGCGTATTCACAAGCCCATGCGCCAAAGTGTAGAAAAACATACACTGTTGCAACCCTGTAATTATAAAAAGACAACATAAGAGCTATTTGTGTACCTCTCTACCACTATGTTAGTGGTGTATTTACTATCTCAGTACTAAATATATCACATTTAAATTTTGGGAAACAGTGCATATAAAAATCTGCACATTAATCCCTATGGAAGCATATAGCTCACTAATTCTTCCGAGTACATGCAAAAAGTGTGTCACAGCCTGCATATATAATTCACCAGATGGTTCTAAAAGACTACATATTCCTCATTAAAACTTGTAAATACATGTGTTTGTGGTGGAATATATGACTACTCCCTAGATGATTGAATTAGTGCATAGGTAGTGCCTATGTGACTCCCTGAGGATACGAGTGGTGCCTGGATGATTCCCTGAGTATATGAGAACTCCGTGGGTCATTCCATATCTGTATAGCTACTGCCTGCGTGTTTGCATGAGTACATCACTACTATCTGGGTGTTTGGATGAATGCAAAAGTAGTGCCTGAATGATTAGATAAGTGCATGACTAATGGCTCAATAATTCAATACATTAATAGATAGTGGTTGGGTGATTAAATGAGTGCAACTGTAGTGCCTGGATGATTTCAGGAGTGTATAGATAGATAGTATATAGGTGATTTATAGAGTGCATGGATAGTGCATATGTGATTGTTTAAGTACATGCACAGCATCTACCAGATTAGAAGAGTGCACTAGTAGTGTTTGAGTGATTGGATGACTACATGGCTGTTGCCCATGTGTTTTTGGTTCAATGAACTGGTAGTGCTTGGGTGTTTAGATAAGTACATAGGTAGTGCCTGGATAATTGAATGCGTGCGTCAGTAGTGCTTGACTGATTAAATGAGTGCATGACTAGTGTCTGAGTGATTGAATGAGTCCATTGCTAAAGCTTGAGTGATTGGATGAAAGCAAGTGTACTGCTGGTGTGATTGTATTAGTGCAAGAGTATTGCCTCAGTAATTGAATGAGTGCATAGGTTCATGGCAATGGTACTCCCTGCTTAATTTGATGAGTGCACGAATAGTGCCTGCATGTTTGGATGAGTGCATGGGTTGTGCCTCTGTATTTCGATGAGTGCATGGGTTGTTAGTGGGTGTTTGGATGAGTGAATGGATTGTGCCTGGGTGTTTGAATGACTGCATAGGTACAGCCTTGGTGATTGTATAAGTGAATGGTTAGTGCCTGGGTGACTGGATGAATGCATGGGTAGTGCCTGAATAGATCAATGACTACATAATTAGTGCCTGTGTGATTGCAAGAGTGCATGTGTAGTACTTGGGTGATTGAATAAGTGTGTGAGTGATTCGATGACTGCCTGAGTAGTGGCTGGGTGATTGGATGAGTACCTGAGTAGTGCCTGGATGACTGTGAAAGTACCTCCATTGCTGTAAGATATATAACAGTTGTGACTATATCAGTGACTCATTGTTTAAGTCATTCTGTCAGTATCAAACTAACTATTTTAGTGTATCTATCCTTTTTTACTGAGCTATGCGTGAGTGAAGTCTACATATCACACTTGATATATATTTGCTTAAAGGCTGTCTAGGAGCATACATTGCTCTGTTACTCAGTGCGCACATGCATCAGTAACTTTCTAAAACTGAAAACAACATTTCTCACTTTTTCAAAGCACAAAACCTTTTCTTAATGGCGTACATAGGTCATTTCTCAAATATTTCTTGTGTCTTTAAAACGTATATTCAGCATTTCTCAAAGAAAAGTTACACGCCAAGTGAGGCTAGCACAAGAACTCTCAAGAGACATTCCGCACTATTAACCCTCCTCAATTTTAAACAGAGCATGTTTAAAGAAATGCGCTACCCTCACCATATACATGACATTTTCAACAGCCCTAAAGAACATAGATCACCATGTAAAGATATATGTGATTTCATAATAGATATACACCTTCAGGCCATCTTTCCAAAAATATATCGTTTTCTACATCTTTAAGTAAACTCAAGTCTCATCGTACATATAACCATCTGCAACCAGAAAAACCATATCTCACCATCTAAACATATGCAAACCGGTCATATAAGTTAAAAAACGCATTGACAAACACTTCCTAATATATACCTAGCAGGTATTACTACTTTATAATACATATAGAGGCGCAGTACATTTTCTTATATTTTATTCATGACTACACAACTCCTGTTTAATAATGTGACTAAAAGTACTACAATTCCCAGAATGCAAATAACATAGATCTGTCTGTTCTGCACATGTTACTTAGACATTTAAAATATTGTCATTTTTAAAGGCATTGCTCATTGGAACTTTCAACAGTACTAACATCTTAAACACATACCCTGTGCAAGTGCAGTTCAACCAATACACTTTTTTCATATCAGTGTCATACTTTTTTTTATTTAACTCCCATATACTTCTTCATTTCAAATGTAATTTTTTTAAATAATTAAAAAGTTATGTACATACCAGTGAATTGAGTTCGAAGATTGGATTGCTGTTTTAGCTCTTTCTGGATGGTTTTCACACTCTTAAGATTTGTAAAAACTAAGCAAAAGAATGGTACACAACTCTCATACAAAGCAGCTATAAAATGGCAACCTCTTCAACTTTCCACTCTATGATCATGAGAAAGGGAGCAAATGAAATCATGTCTTTCATTTTAAACTGACCTATCTCCACTTGTGAATGGTTAGCATCTGTTAACCCTTTCCCTCTCTTTCAAAACGAGATTCTTGTCTTCGCGTGTTCGCAATGTTTTCGCGATGATCGCGGAGTAATCGCGAAAATAAATGGGAGCCCAAACCGAAATTTAGCTTCAGTTTTTTAAAATTTAAATACTCCACAACTGTTTATTACATAGTCCTGAGTTGGAAATTAACGTTTACCATTACTTAAATTACTTAAATTGTGTTATAACTCCTTAACTTAAAAAAAAAGTTCTGTCTCTTTAACACCCTTCCCCCAATACACTCTTAGCTCAGTGTACCTAGCAACCGAGTGTAAGCAGTAGGTCACAAGTTCACAGAACATTCTTGAAGGACCATGCTACTTCCAAATGAGATACAGCAGGTGTGGTTTACACCACAGATTCAAAAGCATATCCATATCGGTATTACATTTCTTTTTTAAACAGCAGCCAATAATAGAACTTCTAGCTATTGCATCTAACACACTACCTAATTTTATTCACTTACATGCTGACAGCATCCAATGAAATTTATATATATATATATATTTTTAAAACACCTCCATTTTAAATGCTTTTCATTTGGAAAACTACCTCATTTAGCTCCAGCCTTCTCCTGACAGCTATTGCTTCTTCACTTCAAAATGCTTAGAGCTATGCGTATTGGGCTCAAGAGGCTGCAAAAAACTGAGGTGTTGACAGGGACTTGGGTTTGCCAAATGTGGAGATTACTTGGTTTGGCCAGAGAGGGTTAAAGTTTCATTAGCTGCTGGCTTTGGTTAAAGCCATTGTGGATTGCTGAGCTCCTCACCTCATGATTGTGCACTGTGGTGGCAATGACCTCGGCACATTGACTAGGGTAGGGCTGGAAATCCTAATGATGATTACCTTTGCTGAATTGATGTCACTTTTCCTCACACTCTCTTGGTGTACAGAAATGGAAGTTGTCATATCAATTCTGTTCACAGATTGACAAAGCCTGGATACATGTCAATAAAACTGTTTCTGCTTTCTTCAGAGGCCATAACATGGGCTCTATCTACAATAACAACCTGCATTTTAACATGCATGGAATCTATAGAAGTGCTTCTAAGCAACCTGAAACTCTGCATACAGTCTTATCTGTAGCTGTCTTATACACACTCTCAAAAAAGGCTCTTCTCAGAGCCACCCAAGGCGCACAATGGTGTTCATTTTCTTGTTAAATAATTTTTTTTAAATTTTGAAATCCACGACGACGCGATGATCTCAATCACGTCGCAAAATCGCACAACAAAAGCAGATATACAATGACCATCACATAATTTTTTTTTAACTTAACACATTACTAACTGGATCAGTGCTTAAAAAACATATCTGTACACATATTTTTCTAGTATTTTATTAAAAATTTGTGTGAACCCTACTTTCTGTATTCACGATTACTACGAGAGTCGGTGACTTCGGTAACCACGACGATCACGCCTCTTTTTATTAAGTGTAAAACAAATATATCCACACATTTTACAGTATTTTAGACACTAGGAGTTTATTAGTGCACTGTTTAAAATCATATTTTTCTAGGGGGTTTGTATAGAATCCATCTTTAAAACTGATTTTCCTTTTTCGCGATGATGCCGGGTGCAGGTTTGACAATGCGGGTTCAGGTTTGACAGGTTTGACAATGCGCTCCTATGCAAATTAACATTACAAATGCACCCTTGTTTTGCACCCCTATTTCTCAGTCCCCACTGCACAGATCACCCCCAAACTTTCCATGACACACAGAACCTACGATGCCAAAGTTATAGACAAGTCAAAAAAATGCTTTAACTATAACTACCTACTGGCGACTTCCAGTAGGTAATATATATACGTAGAAAATATGCATCACAACAATGACAATACATTCAACTCGCAATCCAGGATCACGTTATCAACACAGATGTTTATTTCAATGGCAATGCATTTCGACCTCACGGGGTTTTCGAACAACACCCCAAGGTTGAAACTAACCCTGGGGGGGTAACTCCGCTCCACCAGCAGAGTATATATATATATTCACCCAAGTTGCCTCTAATTCAAGGACGCCACCCCGCAGGCAGGTAAGTTTTCACAACCTTTAATTAAAGAAAGCTGCACATTATGGCTGATTGCATTTTCTCCCCAACGCGTTTCGGAGCCACAAGCTCCTTCCTCATGGGGTACAGTTCAACAAGTGACGAGACACCACAACCAATCAATGACCAGTCTTTGCATGCGATCTCCAATGAGCTGCATGCTGGTAATTGTGGCGTCCTTCAATTAGAGGCAACTTGGGTGAATATATATATATATCTGGTCCAGTAGAAGGCTGGGCGCTGAAGACTCGTCGACTGTCTGTCCGTTTTTTGCACAAATGGTGTTTTAAATGATATTAAAAAGAATTGGAATTGTACCTGAGTCTGCAGTTCCTTGTGTTCTCGTTGGAGCAGCGACATGAAGTGGAGCAAATACATATATATTTATATACACACATATACATGCACACATACAGATATACACATATATAGCCAGTTATAGTTAGGACCTACTTTCCATAGGAGGAGGTCATTTTCAGGTGCTTCTATCTTTAGAGCCACTTGATCAATCTCCATGAAATTTTTCTCACCAATGTGTCCGGTTCTTCAGATGGAGTCTGGAAAGTTTCGGAATGATCCGTCAAGCAGGAGCAGAGAAAAAAGGGGGGGCCCAAAACACTTTTTTGCCATGTTCATTACCATAGGACCTTTGAACAAGCTTACAGCCCATACCGCTGAAAGGAATTATACCAAACTTGGCAGGAAGCTAGATGTTGGCATGCAGATCATGCTTTTTGTGACTTGGTGTAAATATATTTAGTAGTTTGGGAAATATTAACTGAAAAACAAATTTGTACATCTGGGGACATGGATTATCCTGGATCAAACTGTCCCTGTGCTGTCATCTGATTGGCTGCCAACACTTCAACCAGGAAGTGTTGGCAGCCATCTTGGGACTCAGCTTGAAGCCGAGTCCCACAATAAAAGATTTAAAAAAAGGAAAGGAGCCAGGGTAGGGAAATCCTGAGCACCTGGCCGTGGTTCAGTGGTCTCACAGAGACCCCAACATGGCTAATAATCATTTATTCTGCCCTGGGGCATTGGGGCTACAAAAAAGGGGGGCACATGTACCCCCCTTCTAGGGCTTTTAGTAACCTCAGGGACCGCCACCTCCCCGGGCTTTATTTAAATACAGTGTTTGGCCTGTGCGGACCCCCGCAGCCCCGGGGACCGCCACCTCCCCCAGGGCCTTGCAGACCCTCCGCAGCCCCAGGGACCACCACTTTGAGGGCTGTAATTAAATACAGTGGCGTGGTCCGTGTGGACTCACCCAGCCCCCAGACCATCAGACCATCACCTCCTCTGGGCTATATTATAAATGAGTGCAAGGGAGCTGCATGGACCCCCGTGCAGCCCTGGGAACCACCACCTCCCTGGGGATTTAATTATATAAAGTGAGGGGGACACATGGACTCCTGACAGCCCCGGGGACCGCCACCTCCCTGGGGCAAAATCTAACAAAGGAGGGGGGCCATGCGGCCCCCATCTTGGAGCCAACATGGCCCTTGGGATGCCACCCCCAGGGCCAGCTCCACTAGGGCTGGATCCACCATAGCTGTTTACTATGGCTGGCGGGAGCATTCCTGATTCTGCCAAGCCATAGCAAACTGTGCTCGGTTTCAGCAAGTGAGAGCCTTTTGCTCTCGCTTGCTCAAAGCAGAGCACAATTAGTGAGGGAGCTACATGTTAGCAGATTCCTCTGTGTCAAAGCAATGCTGGCTCCTGCAGAAGGTGGGGAACTGGCAGGGATCGCAGGGGCCCCCAACAGTAGAAAGTAGGTGCCCTAGGTGGGACCAGGGCACCCAAACTAAAGGCTGGGCCTCGGGTGATGGGGTCCTTGGGCCGAAATCACCCAGAGAGGGGGGGCGGTCCCCCCTTAAATTTAAAAATTAAACTTAAAAAAAGGGCAGGCCCCGGGGATGGGGTCCCCGGGCCGAAATTGGACCAGGGAAGGGGGGCCAAGTGGCCCCGTCCCATAAAAAATAAATAAACAAATACAGGACCAGCAAGTTGCTGGAGGCCCACCCCCTTTCTCCACTACTCTGCAAATGCGCCTCCTGGTGTACTGCTGATTAAAGGTTGAGCTCCCGTTGGCTGCAGAGGGTTCTTTGGGCCAACAAGCCCTCCTGTTACCTCCAGTAACTCCTACACAGTTGGATTGCTGAGAGGTGTTCAGAGGCCACGCCCCCTTTATTCACCACTCTGAAAATGCGCCTCCTGATTACTGCTGGCTGGTGGGTGGTAGTCCCTTTGGCTCGAGAGAGTCCTTGGGGGCCCTCAAGTCTCCCTGTTACCTCCAGTACGTCCCACACAGCAGGATTGCTGAGAGATCTACGGAGGCCACGCCAGCATTCGCCACCACTCTGTAAACACGCCTCCTGGTGCACTGCTGGTTGGGGGATGAAGTCCTGTTGGCTCTAGAGTGTCCTTCAGGGCCAACAAGCCCTCCTGTTACCTCCAGTAATTCCCACAGAGTGGAATTGCTGAGAGGTCTTTGGAGGCCATGCCCCTTTTCTCCACCACTCCGCAAACCTCCTCACCTACTACTGAGTGAGGCATGAAGTCATCTTGGATGCTGAGGGACCTTCGGGGCCAAGAAACCCTCCTGTTACCTTCAGCAAGCCCCATACCGCAGGATTCCTGAGAGCTGATCAGAGGCCCCGCCGCCTTTCTCCAACTCTCTGCAAGTGCGACTACTAGTTAAAAAGCCATAGAAATTGACTTAAAAACAAAGTTTACAGGGGTGTTATAGTTAGGAAATAGAATTTGAAAATCCTTAGAATGAAACACTCAAAGGTTACTGGGATGTTATAGTTAGGCTAAGATTTCACTCATACAGCAACTCACACAGCCACTCACTTACCCATATAGGTACTTACACACCCACATACTCATCAATGCAGCCACTGACACAGTGACTCACTCACCCATGCAACCACTCACACACCACAGAACCACTTACATACCCATTCACACATCTATACAACTACTCAGACACCCACTCACTCACCCTTATAGCCACTCACACAGTCATTCACACTCCAATGCAGCCACTCACACCCACTTACCTACCTATGCACACATTCAAACAGCTATTCACTCACCCATACAGCAACTCACACATCTACTCCTTCACCCATACAACCACTCACACACCCACTCCCTCATCCATACAGCGATTCAAATACTCACTCAGTCACCCATACAGCCACTCACACAACCTCTCACACACCTTTGCAGCCACTCACACAGACTCTAGATCACCTATGTAACCAGTCACACATCCACTCACTCTCCAGTACAGCCATACACACATCCACTCATGCAGCCACACACTCACCCATACAGGTACTCACATACCCATTAACACATTCATACAGCCACTCACTCACACACCCACTCACACACCCATACAGCCACTCAGATATCCAATTACACACTGATACAGATGGTCACACAGCCACTCAGATGAGATATGTTAGAAATAGTATGACTAATTACTCTACAGAAAGAGTAGTAATTTAACTTATGTTGCAGCTTTTATGATACACACTCACTGGATGATGTCATTAGTGATGTCATCAGTGATGTCACTGACCAAGTGCTTTGCAGGGGTGTATGTTATAGTTAGCTCAGGTATCTATAATGCTGAATTTCTATGTTTTTTTATGAGTGAAATCTGAGCCTAACTATAATGTCCCTTTAACTTTGGTTAATTCAGTGAATATATATATATATATATATCAAACACCAACCTGTTCCTTGTGACTGAGTTTCAATTCTTCACAGTCAAAGAAAACCAGTACCGCGGCTTCAGTTTTCAGCGTGATTTATTTGATGTGCAGCCTGCACCAACCCAACGCGTTTCGGAGCCTCGGTGCTCCTTGATCACGGGTGAGTTTACATGTTACTTCCTGTTCTTAAAAAGAACTTGTCATGTGATATGTGCTCATCATAAACAAAGAAAAAAGACTTTTGTCCATATTTCGCAACAATTCATCTTGCACCTTAATTAGGACTCAATATTCGAGATTTATACATTAAAACAGTATTGTTAAATTGACTGCAAAAAATGGGTGCACTAATACAAAAATAAACAGCAATCACTGATTTGCTACATTATCAAAAATTGCACCCATCAACAATTCAACCCAAGTGGGTTTATAATTCTGTCACATTATTTGGCAGCGATTGTCAGCCTCTAATACATAATAATGTACATATGTTTCCTACAATTACCGCCCTTGTGGGCCATGATTATTGGAACTGCAACCTTTTCAATTTCACTAATATCATCAACTTACACTTTGCATGAAAACATAATACTAATAAATGAATAAATAAACAATACATATACTGTACATCAGTAGTGAGATATTTTAACTCTCTTGCGTCTCATGAGTTCTTCTCGTGCACTAGAAAAAATAGACAAAAGACCATGATTAAAATCTAATGTAGTTACAAATAATCAATAAAAACATCTGAACTGAACATCCACAGAGAGAGAGTTTACAAATTCAGCATAATGTCAAAACTAGTTACCCAAATGGACTGCTAGTTCCTCATCTAGGTTATGGCCTATTGGGTATGAGGTATTGTACCTTATAATCAGCTTGGATTCTAATCTTCTTAATTCTAGAATTCTGTTGCCGCCCTTTCTCGAATAGGGATGTTATCGAGCACACAGAATTTTAACAGATTACAATTTTGATTGTGGTGATCTTTAAAATGTTTAGCGATGGGATACTGTTTGTCATCTTTGCGAATTGCTCGCATATGCTCTAATATTCTGATTTTAGCCTTATGGATGGTACTGCCAATGTAAAATTTATTACATGGACACTTTAAGGCATAAACTGCAAATTCTGTATTGCATGTAAAATGCCTTAGAATTTTATGTGCTGCTAGATTTTCAGACAGTTTGATGGTTTTGCAGTTGTCACTCTATTGACACGCCTTGCATTTTCTGCAGGTTTAAAAGCCTTTAATGTCAGATTTGTTCTATTCGGAATTAACCAAACAGCTACTTAGCCTGTCTTTTAAGGATCTGGCTTTTCTGAAGGTGATAGCTGGATTTTCTCCGATGGGTTCTATCAAATCAGGGTCTGTCTTCAAAATTTCCCAATATTTTTTAAGACTACGTCTAACTTCCCAAGATTGGTTGCTGAATGATGTGATAATTCTGATGGGCTCTTCCCCCTCTCTGTCTTTCTTCTTCTTACAGATAAGTAATTAATTACGGTTAAGTTTGTCTACTTTCATACATGCAAGTTTGATCGTTTTCTTCGCATATCCTCTTTCAGCAAATCTAAGTACCATGGTTTCTTTCTCTTTTTGAAATCCTTCTTCCGTGCTACAATTTCTTTTTGCCCGTAGGAGTTCTCCAAACGGGATACTTTGAATGAGGCTATTAGGATGGCAGCTGTCTGCATGAAGCAGACTGTTGCCCACTATTTCCTTACGATATAACTTACTTGTTAATTTATCTCCTATTACTTTCAGTTTCAGATCTAAAAATGTGATGGTAGTTTCATTGATGCCCCCCCATAAACAATAAACCCACCCCCCGCATGCCCCCGGGACTTGGGCCACCCGGGGGCAAATTTGCATCGAAGCGCGGGAGACCGCGCTTCGATTTTTTTTTTTTTTGGCAGGATCCGCGCACCCTGAGCGCATCCTGCCGATTTTTAAAGAAAAATAAATGCTTTTTTCTGCCCAGGGGGTCCTTGTGGGACCCCCTGAGCAGGCCTAGGGGGTCAGGGTGTTTCTACCCTGCCCCCTTTGTGCGTTTTGTGCACTTGTTTTTGTGCCTCGGTTCTACCGAGGCACAATGTAGGAGAGTAGGATCTGCTTCACATGGGTACCCCCACTTTTTGCTGATGCTTCACTGTTTTTCGACCTTAGTCTGGCTGGGGCCCTGCTAATCAGAACCCCAGCCTAGCTGCTTCCTCTCTAAAATGGTTTCCATGTGCCTTAGGCACATCTCTGATTGGAATCTGGAGTGCCCTTATAAGTCCCTAGTATATGGTATACTATGTACCCAGGGCATAGGTACCTCAGAGGCCTACCAGGGGCTGCAGCATGTATTGTGCCACCCCTGGAAGGCCATCCAAACTGACACCACAGGTCTGCTACTGCAGCCTGGGTAAGGTGGTGCATGCACTCCTTACTGTGATATAGGCTACCTATATCACTATATACATACACACATATAAACCTATAAGTCACTCCTATGGCAGGCCTTATCAATCCTGAAGGCAGAGTGCGTGGTTCCTCTGTGAGAGGGTGCCCCTGCATGAGCAGGGCCCCTCTGCAGCGTTCGGAGACCCTTCTCTGATGCTGTTTGTAGTGCAGCCTGACCATATACTCTTAAGCGCATTATAACCTTGCGTTAAATGCTAACTTTGGGATGGCTGCACGGAAACATGTCGTGTTTGGTGTCAAACATCTTGGAATACTACCCCCCCGCCAGTTCTGGCGGTGGGGGTAGCATTCCACCCTTCTAGAGGGAAAGACATGTACACACCGGTATGCCCGGTACTGACTTTCCAAGCCCTGGCATCACAAAATGGATGCCGCTGCCACAGACACGAGTCTGGCCTCCTGCTGCTGACCGAAACTCCGGCAGGGGAGGCCTGGACAACAGGTTTCCTGTCCCAGGGAGGTGTGACCACCTCCCCAGACAGGATAGTGTGTATTGGGGCTGGGCGGGAGCACTCTCTGGTGCTTTGAAGTCCTGCACTGGGGGCACACTTGGTGTCCCTGTGCATACCCCAGTTCAAACCGGCTCAGGGGCTTCCAGCCCCTGCTCTGGCGCGAAACTGGACAAAGGGAAAGGGGTGTAACCACCCCTCTGCCCTGACCCTCTCATAGGTGGGGTCACAGAGTATGTCCAACCCCCTAGCTTAGTATAAGTAGGGGAACCCAGTCCTTAGGACTTTAGATTTACCTGGACGAAACTCTGATACAGAATCCTGGACCTTCAACGCTCTACTTTAAGATTAGAGGACTGAAGAATGTCCCTTGGGGTCAAGGAGTGACTCCCCTGCTTGGCAGGCACCAAAGAAGCAATTGTCCGGTCTGCATCGCTGAAGCTCCCGTCAAACGCCGAAGTCTTTGCATCACCAGAGGTGGATTTCCAGACTTCCCCGAGGCTGCCCTGAGTCCCAAGTGAAGCTGAGGCCCGTAGCTGTTGTGGGTAATGTGGAACCGTGACCCCTGGACACCGAACACATTTGCAAGTGCATCCTCTTCTGGGTGTCCCACGAAGTCATGCTTTGGGCTCCTAGTAGCCCCAGCCTCCAGTACCAACTGCACCGAAGATCACTGGCCTCTACTCCACGAGTATCCTGTGAGCCAGCTCCACGTGCACCGTCTCGAGGCTCCTTCACGGTCGCTAGTCCGTTGGCTAGTAGGCCCTCCCGAAGGCCAATCTTTTTCTGCTTGGGCTCCATGGTTGCTCCAGGTGTGTCCTGACTCATACTCGCTGGGTGAGTCCCCCAGACCTTGCTGGTCTGCAACATCGTCCTTCTTTGCTTTCCATGAGACTTGCCGTTGCCAAGGCTTGTTGGGTCCAATCCGGTCGCCGATACCCCTGCAATCAACAAACGTTATGGGACAGCTCGAATCCAGCTCCTGGTTGTCATCGACGCCTCCTGGACCTCGTGGATGAAGAGTCAAGACAACCATCAACCTACCTGAAGCACTCGACATCGGTAGGCATCTGCTCATCGCCTTCCTGGTCACTGGCTAGTGACCCAGACTCTGTCCCCTCTGCTTTCAGGTTCTTCAGATCTTCGATCCACCTTTGGATCCACCCGAACACTTTCGACTTGGCCGCCAGCAGCACTTTGCAGCAGATCGCCATAGAAAGCGACGACGAAACCCGACCCCGAAAGACACCTATGCACCCGGCTTCTCTGGGTGAGGTAACTCGAGTACTCCGGTGCTCCCGTGGGTACTGACACTAGAACAGCCTAGTTCTCAGAGGGTTTGCTCCAAGTCCTCCTCTAAGTGTCCCTTTTCTTTTAAATTCTAATCGCGACTTTCCCCATAGAAGTTAACGGTGGTTCGCGGTTGTGTTCATACACTGCACGCATCCCCCGTGGGTCCCCTGTGTCACTGCCTTGGGTGGTTCCTTGTGGTCCAAGCACTTCTACAGGCTCTAGGCCTTGTGTCTAGCTCAGTCGTGGTTCTTATACCACTTTATTGGTATATGGTTTGGTACACCCCTGGGGCTCAAACGTGTATTTGTGCTATTACTGTAGATAACTAACTCGTAACGTATGTATTTCGAACTCTAGCCTCATAAAGAGACTAGAGGGGTGTGTTTAGTAATAAATACATATATTTTGAATATATACCTGGTGTGGTCCTCTTTCATTTGGTCACTCAAGAGATTATAGACTGGTAAAACAAGCTGCTTTACATTCCTTCAAGACTTAGCCTGAAGGCTGCTCTCCATAGCTACCACTAGGATAGCTTTTAATAAAGGTTGTCTTTAACCTATCTCCAATAAGGGGTTGTTTGGACTGGTGCAAGGTGCCCACTATAATTAGTGGACAGCATATGTCAGGCCAACTTCTCACATTGGTGTGCAGCGTGTGGGATTCCAGCTTGCTATTGTTTTACCAGATAATATCAATTGAATTGATCAACTGAAAACCACTAAGGGTACCTAAGGTACATATAATCAAGCTTAGTAATACAGTAAGTTCTACTGAACTTAGAGTTGTGTGTTAAGGGACAGCACACCCTTTCTACAACTCAAGAGAGTTTAGTAGGCCACACTAGAGTAGGTAGTGCATACACCACACCTCACTAGTGATGTCTTCAAAGCCAGGACCCAGTGAGTCCTTGCCAGAAGCCAGTGGGCTTCTTCCCTCCAAGTATGATAAACTCCCATTCTTGGAATTGAGAGCCTTATGCACTACTAGGAAGTTGAAGACAGGCAAAAGTGCCAGCACCCAACACCTCAGGGAGGTGTTACTAGCTGATGATCTCAGCAGGCCCCTAGGGTCTGAAGGGGTAGGCAAGGAGGGTGGGGCAGAAGATGAGGAAGGGGCCAGGGGTGAAGAAACCCAGGCCCCCCTTCTGAAACTGGCCAGGAAGGTGAAAATGACCTTGTCCTGGAGAATCCAATTCCTCCTGTGGAGGAGGAGGAGGGAGAGGATCAGACTGACCTCCCCTTTGTCCCCCAGGAAGAGTTCTGAGTGTGCCCAGAAGGTCTAGGTCTCCTTCTCAGGAGTCTAACCACTCTGACACCTCAATAGGGACCTCTGTCTCCTCTCATAGGAGGGAATCCTCTCATGAGAGGAGAAAGAGACTGATTCAATATGAGCAAGCTCAACTTGAACTCAGGAAACAGCAATTGGCTATAGACAGGGAGTCCCTAGATCTCTATAGAGAGAGACAAAAGTTGGGACTAGAGTCCCATGGTGGCAGCAGTTTCCCCAAAGATAGGGAAAGGTCTTATGACCATAGAAACCTGAGCAAGATTGTCCCTCCCTACCAGAGTGGGGATGATATCCACAAATGGATAACTGCTCTAGAGAGGGCCTATAAAGTACAGAGGGTCCCTCAGCAGCAGTGGGCAGCAATCTTGTGGCTCTCCTTTGCAGACAAAGGTAGAGACAAGCTCCTCACTGTTAGAGAGGAGGATGCTGATAATTACAAAGTCTTGAAGAGTGCTCTAATTGATGGGTTTGGCCTAACCACTGAACAATACAGGTTAAAGTTCAGGGATACCCAAAAAGCACAGACTCAAGACTGGGTGGACTTTGTTGATTGTTCTGCCAAGGCTCTGGAAGGTTGGTTATTGGGCAGTAAGGTATGTGACTTCACAGGATTGTACAATCTGATAATGAGGGAGCAGATTCTTAATAACTGTCAAAATCAACTGTTGCATCAGCACCTGGTAGACTCTGATCTGACCTCTCCCCAAGAATTGGGAAAGAAGGCAGACAAATGGGTCAGAACCAGGGTGAAGCAGAAAGTACAGAACCAAGGTGGTGACCCTAAGAAGCAAGATTCGAAAACCTCTGATAAGGGTGGGGAGAAGGGTAAAGATCAAAAGTCTTCACAAGGCCCCCAAAAATCTTCTTCAGGTGGGGATTCACAGTCTACCAAAGGGAAAGGCCACAGAAAACCATGGTGCAAGGTCTGTAAGCAAAAGACCCACTGGACAGTGATTGCACCAAGTCCAAAGACTCGACTCCAGCCCCCACCAATGCCCCTAAGGCACCTGCTCCCCTAGTGCAGTTACAGTTGGTGGTGGGACTACACAAGCCAAGGGTTTAGTAGGGTTGACCCTGGGTAAAGAGATGAGCTCTGACCTAGTCAGAGAACTCACTCAGGCTGTCCTAGTCTGTGATGGAGGCATGGATATGACCTCCTCTGTGAGTCCCAGTAATCTGGGCAAGTACAGACAACAGCCTTTAATCAATGGAAGAGAGGCTTTGGCAATTAGGGACACAGGGGCAAGTGTCACCATGGTGACACAAGACCTTGTGAATCCTGGGCAGATTATACTTGGTGAGATGTACCAAGTGACCAATGCTAGCAACGTCAGAACAGACCATACTCTGGCAGTTGTTAACTTCTCCTGGGGAGGGGTAACTGGCCTTAAGAAGGTTGTGGTAAGTGCAGACCTACCCGTTGAATGCTTGCTTGGCAATGACTTAGAAACTTCAGCTTGGGCAGAAGTGGAGCTCAGGACCCATGCAGAAATGCTGGGGATCCCTGCAGATGTGTTTGCTGTGACCAGGTCACAAGCCAAAATGTCTAGCACTGAACAGGCCTTGGATTCTGGAATAATGGACCAAGTGCCTTCCAAGAAGAGGAGTAGTAGGGTAAAGGCAGTGCCTTCCCCTTGGCTCAGAAGGAAGATCAGTCCCTTGAGGGGGATGATCTCAGTCCTGAGGAAGGAACTGTCCCAGAGGAGCTTGAACCTGAACAGGTTGAGTTCTTGGGGACAGGGGGACCTTCCAGGGCAGATCTGAGCCAGGAGCAGCAGAGCTGCCCCTCTCTTGAACCCCTCAGACAGCAAGCTGCTGCTGAGGCTGCTGGGAAAGCTAGTGGTCCCCATACTGTGTATTGGGATGATGGACTCTTGTACTCAGAGTGTAGAGACCCCAAGCCTGGTGCTACCAGGAGGTTGGTTATACCTTTGAAGTTCAGGGGCTTCCTATTGACCCTAGCCCATGATATTCCCTTAGCAGGTCACCTGGGCCAGAACAAGACTTGGGACAGAATTGTCCCTCACTTTCACTGGCCCCACATGTCTGAAGACACCAAGGAGTTTTGTCGCTTCCTGTGTAACCTGCCAGGCCAGTGGCAAGGCAGGTGGCACTACAAAGGCCCCCTGATACCACTACCTGTGGTGGGGTTCCCTTTGAAAGGGTGGGGATTGACATTGTTGGTCCCATGGATCCCCAAACAGCATCTGGGCACAGGTTTATCCTGGTGGTAGTGGATCATGCCACCAGGTACCCAGAGGCTATTCCCCTTAGGACCACTACAGCACCTGTGGTGGCAAGGGCCCTCCTGGGAATTTTCTCAAGAGTGGGCTTTCCTAAGGAAGTTGTATCAGACAGGGGTGCAAACTTTATGTCTGGATACTTAAAAGCAATGTGGAAGGAGTGTGGAGTGACTTACAAGTTCACCACACCCTATCACCCACAATGCAATGGTTTAGTTGAGAGATTCAACAAAACCTTGAAGGGCATGATTAAAGGGCTCCCAGAAAAGCTTAGGCGAAGATGGGACATACTCTTGCCCTGCCTTTTATTTGCATACAGGGAGGTGCCTCAAAAGGGGTTGGCTACAGCCCTTTTGAACTTTTGTTTGGTCACCCTGTCAGGGGTCCACTGTGCTTGGTGAAGGAAGGATGGGAGTTACCTCTCAAGCCCCCAAAGCAAGATATAGTGGACTACGTACTTGGTCTCCGCTCCCGGATGGCTGAGTATATGAAAAAGGCAACTAAACACCTTGAGGCTAGCCAGGAACTTCAAAAGGCCTGGCATGACCAAAGGCTGTACTGACTGTTTACCAGCCAGGACAGAAGGTGTGGGTGTTGGAGCCAGTGGCCCCAGCAGCTCTCCAAGACAAATGGAGTGGACCCCACACCATTGTTGAGCAGAAGGGTGAGGTTACCTACTTAGTAGACCTAGGAACACCCAGGAGTCCCCACAGGGTTCTCCATGTCAACAGGTTAAAACCATATGTGGACAGGGCAGACATGGGCTTGCTCATGGCTACTGATGAGGGACAGGAGGAAGAGAGTGACCCACTCCCTGACCTGCTCTCACAGAACCCTGGTGATGGGTCAGTGGATGGTGCAGCCTTGGCAGGCAGCCTCACTACCCAGCAGCAGACTGATTGCAGACAGGTGCTCAATCAGTTCAGACACATATTCTCACTGACACCCAGTCAGACTACCTGGTGCACTCATGAAGTGGACACTGGGGACAGTCTGCCTATTAAAAATAAGATTTATAGGCAACCTGACCATGTCAGGGACTGTATCAGGACAGAAGTCCAGAAGATGTTGGATTTGGGAGTTATTGAACCCTCAGATAGCCCTTGGGCTAGTCCAGTGGTCCTTGTGCCAAAACCTCACACCAGTGGTGGGAAAAGAGAGATGAGGTTTTGTGTGGACTACAGGGGTCTCAATGCAGTCACTAGGACTGATGCCCATCCAATACCAAGGGCAGATGAGCTAATAGACACTTTGGCCTCAGCCAAGTATCTAAGCACATTTAACCTGACAGCTGGCTACTGGCAGATCAGACTAGCTGATGATGCAAAGCCAAAGACAGCATTCTCAACCCCTAGTGGGCATTATCAATTTGTGGTGATGCCCTTTGGTCTGAAGAATGCACCTGCCACTTTTCAGAGGTTGGTGAATACAGTCCTTACAGGTCTGGAAGCCTATAGTGCAGCATATCTAGATGATATTGCTGTCTTTAGCTCCACCTGGGAGGATCACCTGGTCCACCTCAGAAATGTTTTATAGGCCCTGCAGAAAGCAGGCCTGACTATCAAGGCCACCAAGTGCTAGATAGGGCAGAGTCAGGTTGTGTACCTGGGCCACCTTGTGGGTGGAGGCCAGGTTCAACCACTGCAGAGCAAGATCCAGACCATCATGGACTGGACTGCTCCAACTACCCAGACTCAGGTGAGAGCCTTCTTAGGCCTGACTGGATACTATAGGAGATTTGTCAAGGGGTATGGATCAATAGTGACACCCCTGAATGACTTAACTTCCAAGAAAATGCCCAAAAAGGTTCAGTGGACAGTTAGCTGTCAAAAGGCATTTGATGACCTGAAGCAGGCCATGTGCACTGCTCCCATTCTACAGAGTCCTGATTACTCCAAGAAGTTCATTGTTCAAACTGATGCATCTGAATTGGGGGTAGGGGCTGTACTGTCACAATTGAATGAAGAAGGTCAGGATCAGCCAGTAGCTTTCATTAGCAGAAGGCTGACCCCTAGAGAGAAACGTTGGTCAGCCATTGAGAGGGAGGCCTTTGCTGTGGTCTGGGCTCTGAAGAAGCTGAGGCCATACTTGTTTGGTACTCACTTCCTTGTTCAAACGGACCATAAGCCCCTCTTATGGCTAAAACAAATGAAGGGTGAAAACCCCAAACTGCTTAGGTGGTCCATTTCCCTACAGGGGATGGACTTCACAGTGGAACATAGACCTGGGAGTAACCATGCCAATGCAGATGGACTCTCTAGGTACTTCCACTTAGAACATGAAGACTTAACTGGGCAAGGTTAGTTTAATGTCCCTACGTTTGGGGGGTTGTGTAGGAGAGTAGGAACTGCTTCACATGGGTTCCCCATTTTTTGCTGATGCTTCACTGTTTTTCGACCTTAGTCTGGCTGGGGCCCTGCTAATCAGAACCCCAGCCTAGCTGCTTCCTCTCTAAAATGGTTTCCATGTGCCTTAGGCACATCTCTGATTGGAATCTGGAGTGCCCTTATAAGTCCCTAGTATATGGTATACTATGTACCCAGGGCATAGGTACCTCAGAGGCCTACCAGGGGCTGCAGCATGTATTGTGCCACCCCTGGAAGGCCATCCAAACTGACACCACAGGTCTGCTACTGCAGCCTGGGTAAGGTGGTGCATGCACCCCTTACTGTGATATAGGCTACCTATATCACTATATACATACACACATATAAACCTATAAGTCACTCCTATGGCAGGCCTTATCAATCCTGAAGGCAGAGTGCGTGGTTCATATGTGAGAGGGTGCCCCTGCATGAGCAGGGCCCCTCTGCAGCATTCGGAGACCCTTCTCTGATGCTGTTTGTAGTGCAGCCTGACCATATACTCTTAAGCGCATTATAACCTCGCGTTAAATGCTAACTTTGGGATGGCTGCACGGAAACATGTTGTGTTTGGTGTCAAACATCTTGGAATACTACCCCCTGCCAGTTCTGGCGGCGGGGGTAGCATTCCACCCTTCTAGAGGGAAAGACATGTACACACCGGTATGCCCGGTACTGACTTTCCAAGCCCTGGCATCACAAAATGGATGCCGCTGCCACAGACACGAGTCTGGCCTCCTGCTGCTGACCGAAACTCCGGCAGGGGAGGCCTGGACAATAGGTTTCCTGTCCCAGGGAGGTGTGACCACCTCCCCAGACAGGATAGTGTGTATTGGGGCTCGGCGGGAGCACTCTCTGGTGCTTTGAAGTCCTGCACTGGGGGCACACTTGGTGTCCCTATGCATACCCCAGTTCAAACCGGCTCAGGGGCTTCCAGCCCCTGCTCTGGCACGAAACTGGACAAAGGGAAAGGGGTGTAACCACCCCTCGGCCCTGACCCTCCCATAGGTGGGGTCACAGAGTATGTCCAACCCCCTACCTTAGTATAAGTAGGGGAACCCAGTCCTTAGGACTTTAGATTTACCTGGACGAAACTCTGATACAAAATCCTGGACCTTCGACGCTCTACTTTAAGATTAGAGGACTGAAGAATCTCCCTTGGGGTCAAGGAGTGACTCCCCTGCTTGGCAGGCACCAAAGAAGCAATTGTCCGGTCTGCATCGCTGAAGCTCCCGTTGGATGCCGAAGTCTTTGCATCACCAGAGGTGGATTTCCAGACTTCTCCGAGGCTGCCCTGAGTCTCCAGTGAAGCTGAGGCCCGTAGCTGTCGTGGGTAACTTGGAACCGTGAGCCCTGGACACTGAACGCATTTGCAAGTGCATCCTCTTCTGGGTCTCTCACGAAGTCGTGCTTTGGGCTCCGAGTAGCCCCAGCCTCCAGCACCAACTGCACCGAAGATCAGTGGCCTCCACTCCACGAGTGTCCTGTGAGCCAGCTCCACGTGCACCATCTCGAGGCTCCTTCGCGGTCGCTAGTCTATTGGCTAGTAGGCCCTTCCGAAGGCCAATCTTTTTCTGCTTGGGTTCCCTGGTTGCTCCAGGTGTGCCCTGACTTATCCTCACTGGGTGAGTCCCCCAGACCTTGCTGCTCTGCAACATCGTCCTTCTTCGCTTTCCACAAGACTTGCCGTTGCCAAGGCTTGTTGGGTCCAATCCGGTCGTTGACATGCCTGCAATCGACAGACGTTGTGGGACAGCTCGAATCCAGCTCCTGGTTGTCGTCGACCCCTCCTGGACCTCGTGGCTGAAGAGTCAAGATGACCGTCAACCTACCTGAAGCACTCAACATCGGTGGGCATCTGCTCATCGCCTTCCTGGTCACTGGCTAGTGACCCAGACTCTGTCCCCTCTGCTTTCAGGTTCTTCAGATCTTCGATCCACCTTTGGATCCACCCGAACACTTTCGACTTGGCCGCCAGCAGCACTTTGCAGCAGATCGCCATAGAAAGCGACGACGAAACCCGACCCCGAAAGACACCTATGCACCCGGCTTCCTGGGTGAGGTAACTCGAGTACTCCGGTGCTCCCGTGGGTACTGACACTAGAACAGCCTAGTTCTCAAAGGGTTTGCTCCAAGTCCTCCTCTAAGTGTCCCTTTTCTTTTAAATTCTAATCGCGACTTTCCCCATAGAAGCTAACGGTGGTTCGCGGTTGTGTTCATACACTGCACGCGTCCCCCGTGGGTCCCCTGTGTCACTGCCTTGGGTGGTTCCTTGTGGTCCAAGCACTTCTACAGGCTCTAGGCCTTGTGTCTAGCTCAGTCGTGGTTCTTATACCACTTTATTGGTATATGGTTTGGTACGCCCCTGGGGCTCAAACGTGTATTTGTGCTATTACTGTAGATAACTAACTCGTAACGTATGTACTTCGAACTGTAGCCTCATAAAGAGACTAGAGGGGTGTGTTTAGTAATAAATACATATATTTTGAATATATACCTGGTGTAGTCCTCTTTCATTTGGTCACTCAAGAGATTATAGACTGGTAAAACAAGCTGCTTTACATTCCTTCAAGACTTAGCCTGAAGGCTGCTCTCCATAGCTACCACTAGGATAGCTTTCAATAAAGGTTGTCTTTAACCTATCTCCAATAAGGGGTTGTTTGGACTGGTGCAAGGTGCCCACTATAATTAGTGGACAGCATATGCCAGGCCAACTTCTCACACACAAAATGGCTGCCAACACTTCCTGATTCGGAATGTTGACAGCCACTTGACAGCCAATTAGCATGCAGCTCGTGATCGGGACGGTGCGCGCAGGGTGCGCTCAGGGTACGCGGACCCTACTCGGCCATAGATATATATGTGACTTTACTTGTGATTTTCTCAGAAACTACTGAACGGATTTACACCATTTAAGCAAAAGGCACGACACTGAACCAAGGGCTACCTCTTTGCCAAATTTGGTGTAATTCCGTTCAGCAGTTCGGGCTGTAGCTGCGAATAAATGTTCCTATGGAAAAATGAATGGGGAAAACGCGTTTTGGGACCCCCCTTTTTTCTCGGCCCCCGCTTGACGTATCACCCCGAGACTTTCAGGATAGGAGCGGACCGGAGCGCCCTAACAAGTTGGAAGCTTTCGCGAAGATTCGTCAACCGGCGCCAACGTTATTTCAAATAGAATGTTGCGGATTTCCTATGGATAATAGGTCCTAACTATAACTATCTACTGGCGACCGCCAGTAGATAATATATATATATATACTTTATTGCGTATTTTGCACAGTTGAATGGATCTGTGTAGTATAGTATTATTCATGCACTAGCACTTTATTGCGCAAGTTTGCACAGTACCTTGCATTTGCACTTTATCTTTTAAAATTTATAAAAAGAAAGATTGTGATGAATACAATTAATGGTTGAAATCCCAAATATGTGAATCAACATAGTGACACATGTCAATCGAATTTTAGATTCATCAGGAAGACAAGGATGAACCTGGAAAAGAGGAGAAAAAAAAGTCTCACACTACGGGGACATTGAATAATGTTTATAGCCATATTGGAATGATGTATATGGTGATTATAATATACACAGGCAATAAGATGACTATGTTGCATCTTTATAGATTAAAGATGCAAGCATAATATGTATAAAATATATATATATATTTTTTGTGGCAATGAATGTAATTGCCTATGTTGAATTGACATGTCGCTCCTAATGGCAATGTTTACCCTTAGTAAGGATGTGAGTCTTTCCTTGCTGCCTATGATGACTATGGAACCATGTGACTCTCTGCCTTTGTATTTTAAAACTTTACTACTGAACAAACAATTGTTGTGTGAACAAGCCAGGCAATGGCGAAACGCGTTACAGCGTAATTTGGATTAAAGCAGAGACTGCATTGAAAATCCATCCCCCGTGTCGGTGTCTGCTTTTGGAGTTTAAAGGCAGTAATGGTTGGAATACTGAGCCGCTAAATGCTGGGGAGCGGCAAAACCGACATAGCCTCGATCAGGAGCTTCTACGTAAAATCCAGCAGCGAGTGGAGCAAATGCGTGCAGCATAGCGAGAAGCCCCCTCGGAGTTTGCAACAAAAGAAAGGAAAAAAGGCACCTTACCACTACGGAGTGAGACGTCCCGGAAAGGAGTGCATCGGAGGAGGCCTGCAGACTGGGAAGTTTATCACAAAGTAAGTGGGAACCAAGAAAGCGAACTCACGGGGAGAGGAGCCTGGGAGGTAACCCGGCGGGGACGGTGTTTCCGGTCACTGACGAATTCCGGCTACGAAGTGGTGTGTGAGCAGTTGACTGTTAAGAAAATGGATACCTGGTTGAAGGAGAGGGAGGAGGCAGCAGACTCCGTGTTCAATGAAGGAGAAACGGTACTCCGAGGGCCAAATAATGAAGCACAATCAGTTCCCACCGATGATAACAATGCACAATTTCTAATGCGGAAATTAGAAAAACTAAGACGCAATGAGGTTTCAAAGTGGTGGGAAGTAAAATCGCTGAGCAAATATCTGGATGTAGGAAGAGTTCCGCGTGGGTTGCGAGTCCTCACGGCTCCCACTTACGAAAATCCAGACCCAGAAATGCTCCAGGAGTGGGCTGCCAACAATGCTTTATCCTCACAAAATATGATGAAGATTCTGATCAGATATGCAAGCAAAGACCGGGATAAAATTTTGGAGGAAATCAAATTGGTGGAGAGTGACCTCAAAAAAGCGGCCAAAGAAGAAGTTTTAAGAAAATTCGAATCGGAACTATCTGGCCGCCTAAAGAAACATGAACAAGGAATAAGAGACCGGAAGGCGACTAAATTCCAAAGGGATAGATTAGACTATCAACGGGGGCAAATATATACTTTTGCACGTAGATTTGACAACATTAGAAGACAAAGGATGTCAAAGACCGGCGGGATGGGAAAAAAGAAAACAGACGATCGATCTGCAGATGGAGATCTCACTTCAGAAGCCAGCTCAGGACAAAGCTCGGAGGCAGGAACCGGTTCAGAGGAAGGGAACCGTAATTGTCTGCAAGGAGAAACCCCGTCAATTATTGAGGAGTTTGGTTTTTTATATCTAGATCGGACACAGAGCACGAGACCGAATTTACAGAGAAACAAAAAAGAACGTGCCGGAGGAGGAAGAACAGAAGGGGCGGGAATGGAGCTGCGCTCTGGGACAAAGAAGAAGGAGTATTATCCACGCAAATGAAGGAATCCCCACCAACTATAATCAATTTGACGGACTTGAATTTGACAGATGAAGAAACCAAGATCCTATCTCTGGGTCTATCATTTTGTATACGAACTAACTTCAATTATACACAGACACGAATTGATTTTTTTAAGTACATCAGGAAATTGAAGTTAAAGAAATTCTTTATGAGCAGGAGTGAACAACCCAAGAAAACTGAAAGCACCATGGAACAAGTGGGAAACCTAGAGGTTGGAGATATGGAGGTACTCCTTGATTTACAGCAATTGGAACTGGAGGGAGAGGGGTTGTCATTGTCAGGGTTTAAGGATGACACTACTAATCTTTTATGTCTTGATGTGTGGGATAGTGTGGCAACAAATTTTAAACCCAAATCGACATTTACCCCAAATACCCCGAAAGATGCCATTGATGTTTTCTCAGATTTAGTGATCAAAGATCTGAGAGGACTAGCAGTAACCACGAGTAAATCTTTTTTGAAAGGTAGGGGTCAACTAGACAAAGAATATGAAGCAGTTATAAAGAAGTTGAAAGACCGAAAAGACATTGTGATACGCCAGTCTGACAAGGGGGCAATCTGGTCCTGTGGCCTTTGAAGTTGTATAATGAAGAAGCTCATCTGCAACTGAAAGACCGTAACTGTTATTTGAAGGTACCACAAAGCAATTTAATTGAGGTAAAATTCAAATATATGAAGGACTTGGCAAGATGGCAAGGATTGGGGCTAATAAGCAAAGGTGAATATTTGTTTATGAAGGTAGATAACCCTGTGACCCCGATCCTCTATCTGATCCCTAAGGCGCATAAAAACAAGGAGAGACCCCCTGGCAGACCAATAATTTCTGCCATTGGCAGTCTTTTTGAACCAACCTCTCGGTACTTAGACTCCTTCCTACAGGTGTATGTGAAAACCCTCCCAGCTTACATTCAGGACACTAGGGACTTTATGGAGAAAATATCCAGTGTGGTATGGAGTGATACATATCTCCTAATCGCACTGGATGTCACAAGCTTGTATACGAGCATAGCGCATGAAGATGGCTTACGAGCATTGTTCCCAGTAAGCTGCGCGCTCGCGTGGGCGCGCACAGGGTCTTTTCCAAGCGCGCAGACAGTCTTACAAAGCGCGCACGTCTCTGCTTACAAAGAGATTTAGACCATTCACCAGCCACGGGATTTCAAATGGGAACGTCATGAAAAGTACGGTCTTCTAGCAATATGCAGAGTGGAGATGCAGGGGCTCTAAGAAGGGGAGAAAGAACAACAAAGCCTCGTTAACAAGTAAATGGTCTTTTAAAAGACCTGTGAAGTACTCATGTGCGGCTGTGTGAGCGCCCGGGAAGCTGTCTCAGCAGGGCTGACACACACGAGGGGGGGGGAGTGCGGGCTGAAGCCCTTTGAGCTCAATAGGCGTTGCGCGCCTGACGTAAATGTTACAAGAAACAATAATTTCTTCGTTTCTTATCAAACTACAGCTGTTCGCACTGCTTTGCAGTTACCTAACTGGTAATCTCAGATCTCCTAATTGAAATCTTGCTTGATACTGGGCAACTCGTGTTTCCACTATGCTCCTGTCTCTTTTTCTGCCTTTGAGCTAGAAGTTAAGAACAGCTTCGACACAATCAAAAAGCATCGGGGGTTTATTCTGAGCTCAACTCCCTGTTCTCACATGATTTAATCATATTTTCGTGCCAAAGGGGGTATAGTTGTCACCTGGTGAGCGCCTTCCCTTGTCCCTGACCGATGAAACTTCATAGAGCGCTATCTGGTATGCTTTTGACATTCATTTCTCCGAGTTAGATGAATTAAAAGGCATCCTGAAAACTCCGGGCCTCGGTATTATCTTAACATGATGATTTTGTGGCTCTGCCCCGAAGCTGGGGATCGAGGGTTCCAAAGTTTGGGTTTTATTATTCCCAGAAACCTGCCTCCATGTTTCAGTCGTTTTTGGTGGAGCAGGTCCGGGTGAGCTGATCTGAGATCGGCGGCTCCGATACAGTGAGTGGGCAGGTTACGAAAGTGCAGGCTGCGTTAGTGATGCATATTAGTGTGAATTTAACTGCTCCTGGGGGGGGGCGGGGGAGAGACTCCACCCTTTCAATTACTCCTGCTATTAATTTGTTCTGTGGTTGTAGGTGGAGCCTTGGCCACCCTCCTCCATCCCACACTCACTCTCCCAGAGTGACCAGGTCTTATTTTTCCATCATCAGATGTTGGCCCAGAGGAAGAGACATAAAGGCAGAAATGGGAGAAGGAAGATGTAAGGAAAGGGAAACAGCAGCAAAGGGAGACATCGGTGATGAAAAGAACATACAAGGCTAAAAGCAAGAGACAGAAAGTGTAGGATGCTGAAGAAAGAGTCCTCTCAGCTGGTGTCGTACTGGTCTACTATAGCGCCTTGACACCTCCAGGTACTAGTGCGCTTTACAAGTGCCATCCTATCCTATCCTATCCTATAAGGAGTCAAATACAGGCCAGCCAGAAAGAGAGTCGTTTTCCCACAGACCTTGTGCTTTGTAAGGGCCCTGGGCTCCTGTTGCCACTTTTATTGATACATTCCGAATCAAGAATGCTATATTTAGCAACGACGAGGCATCTATTATGGCAGCAGATTCTGTGACCTTCCTGAGTCGCACACATGCCTAGCCAGGATTGGGCTCCTTTGGTGGGTGGCAACCCCAGCATTCTGAAGCACAAGGGGTGAAGTCTAGGTAAGTCTTTGGTCCCTTGTAGTTATTATTTATTTATTTACAAATGAAGCACTGCTGATCACCGTTTCCCTTCCTTTCCATCCAAAGTGCCCGTTCTGCTCCTTGGAGGGAGCCCCTTTCTCACCTGCAGTGTCCTCTTCCTTGTTGCCTCCTGCAGTACCACTTCCGTAGATGTTCTTTACACCTTCCTCAAGTTGCACTTGCATCTGCAACACGTTCCTTTCTAACAGTGCAATTAAAGATTATAAATTAATTAGACACATTTTACTCGCATACTGAGCGGTGGTTCGATAGTCTTTGTCTATTTCCCAGTGTGAGTCAAGCAGGCCATACAAGACCTAAATGTCTCCTATTTCCCATGCTCAATTTATTTTGCAGTTTCAAAGTGTGTGTGTTAAGCAAGAAGGGCAGTAGGATTTTAGTTGTTCTCAGCAAAATGTAATTTTACCTGCTGGGTGCTCTCTGTACTCTTAAAAGGAGGCAATTTTCCAGGCCTTCGATATATCTTGTCACCACAAATAAGCTGATTCGTTACCTTGCCAGTTGTGCATTTCAGGTAAAATGACTGGAGACTGCACCTTGCAAATTTGGACTATAGCATGGCTGGGCTAATGGTACATGTGTCGTACTGCATTATTGAGGGCTCCTGCCAAGTGCTGAATGGTGTGCAGTGGCTTTTACTACTGTGCAATCAACAACAAACATTTACTGCTTTCACTAAATGACAGGGTTTTGTTGGAAGATGGCTTAGGTGTGGTTGCTGTTACATGGAGGATGCAGTGAGCATTATAGTCAGAAGCAGATGGAGGGGAGTGGCGGGTACCCTGTATGTGATTGACAGGCACACATCAGTGGGAAAAAATCGGATGATGAAGCACAGTAGCGCCTTGAGACTCCATGTGGCTTGGACAAGGCGCATTGTTTGTACTGGTGTTGACATTGGAAATGGATAGATAATTAGATGAATCTTTTCATATGCAAACGGAGCTACTGTTATGTTACGTGGTTTTGTTATGTGTTTTTTTGTAGAATGTATTGTTCACTCAATGGAGTAATTTTGGGTTTGAGGACCAGATGTTTACAAGGTGTTGTGACATTGCTGATGGATTCAGTGCTTTAAATGGGCAGGTACTATCCGGTACCTGCACTTCTTTAATTTGAAAGGAAGAGTACCTGCACTTCTCAGCACTGCTGCAATACATTGAATTGGAGAGTATCAGCACTTCTGGGGTGCAAACATGTACTCTGAATAGTGAGTACCTGCACTTCTATATCTCCATTTAAAGCACTGGATTACTTTGTTGAAAGGAAAGTTTTCACCCTCTTCATAAACACATGATGTTAGGATATTTTTTTAATAGCTAGCCGTGAGAAATACACCCTAGTGGTGCTATAACTGCTGCCATTCTGGCCTTCTTTGTTCACGAAACAATAAGCAAGTCAAGCAATCAATCAATCAGGATTTGTAGAGCGTGGCTGCTTCACCCGTGAGTGTCTCGAGGTGCTGTCAGATCATGTTGCCTGTTTTCCTATTGGTTAAACATACAGTGAACCTTTGAAGAAAGAAAGCAGCATGTAATCTGGTAGAATCTCTCCACCTGAAAGGAAGCTCTTCATTGGCCTTCTGGTGCACCACTCGTGGGGACTTTAAACTGGATTCTTTAGGCTCTAGCGAGCCAGTGAGGCGCCTGCAGTGTTGATGGGGCTCTTGCGTATATTGAACAATTACAAGATGAATCTGGTACTCCTGTGGAACATCTTCTACAGGAGTCTGTAAATTAAGGTGTCTTGCTGCTGATTGGGCTGAAGTAGGGGCTGTATTCTAGTACCTACTTCACGTAGTGTCTTTGTGTGGATTCTCCTCAGGTTTCTGGATAAAGTTGAATTCTTTCACATAAAATGCATAACGTGTCACTGAACCCGCTAATATAGACCTGCAAAATTGCCTTTTCGGTAACCCTGGGCGGAATTTGCGTAACCGCGTTACGCCAAGTTCCGCGAACCGGTAAGAGAAATCCGCGAGATTGGCATAGTTCCGCGAACACGCGGATTTCTTTGGTCCGCCCGTTCGCGAGGTGTTTTTCCAGTTCGGGGATGCTGTTTGCGTGCTCGCGAGCGTCGCGATCGCGAACTTGCCCACGCGGTCGCTCATGGGCGCGGCCATCTTGGTTCCACGTGTCCCGCCCGTTCGCGTCCGAATGACATGCTCGCGATCGCATACTCTCGCGGGATCACGCGTCCGGCTACCAAAATCTCGTGGCGCACGTGAACGGATCGGAAAACTTGTCGGCGAACGCAGGGATCCCGGTAAGTCGCTACAGCGCGCGCAAAAACGCATTTTTAAAGCGCGAACAAGGGAAAAAATCTGCGCCGGCGCGGATCGCGGATTTTTCGGCAAATCCGCGTTTGCCGCGGAACGCAAAATTGCCGAAAATCCGCTAATTCCGCGAGCGGAACGGATTTTAGTGCCCAGGCTTACTTTTCAGCTCAAACTCAATCGAAGAAAGAAGTCATTTTGTGTGTTCTGCTACTCTTTATGCTAGTGAGAATGAACTCCAAATGAATGTTATTAAAGCTCAATCATTGTTTTTTTAAAAGTTAAAATATAGAAAAAGACACAGGACCAAATGCCAATCTGCCTGAGATGGGACCTGGGTATACTGGAAACATGGAACAAATGGCTCAGTGGGTCTCAATCGTGATTGGACTCAGACGATTTAGACGAGCAGCCGCATGAGTGGAAGTTGCTGTGTTACTTTCACCAATTCAATTGGTGCTTTGTGCTGTAGCCATAACTCGTGAGTGGTGATCCTTGTTGAGCCCATCGTGAGGCCTTGACATGTGAAGGATAAGCACAGCTAAGAGGTGTTATGTCAGACAGATTTTTCTCCTTAGGAGGTCCCCCTGAAATTAGTTTGTGGGTTGAAACATCGACACTGAAGTGGGGATTATCCAATAGGAATCGATTCCAACCCTGAATAAGTATTTGTACTGAACTGAGTATTGAAATTCTGGATAACCCTAATGTATGTATGTATCAGTTTATTGTTTAACCGCTGCTCTTGTGAGCATTGTTCCCAGTAAGCTGCGCGCACGCGCACAGGGTCTTTTCCAAGCGCGCAGACAGTCTTACAAAGCGCGCACGTCTCTGCTTACAAAGAGATTTAGACCATTCAACAGCCACGGGATTTCAAATGGGAACGCCATGAAAAGTACGGTCTTCTAGCAATATGCAGAGTGGAGATGAAGGGGCTCTAAGAAGAGGAGAAAGAACAACAAAGCCTCATTAACAAGTAAATGGTCTTTTAAAAGACCTGTGAAGTACTCGGGTGCGGCTGTGTGAGTGCCCGGGAAGCTGTCTCAGCCGGGCTGACACACACGAGGGGGTGAGGAGGGTGGGCTGAAGCCCTTTGAGCCCAATGGGCGTTGCACGCCTGACGTACATGTTACAAGAAACAATAATTTCTTCGTTTCTTATCAAACTACAGCTGTTCGCATTGCTTTGCACCAGCATTTTTATAACATGCACTGTAAACATGCCGGTTCCTATACTGCAGGCCATGTTTTCTCTCTCCCTGTGACCCCCTCCCTCCCTTCCACACCCGCTATACATTCAGGTATGTTCGAGGTTGCTAAAATTAAATAATGAAACGGGGTTTTAGGATCAGACTTCGATTCGGGTAAATAATGCCGTTTTTTACTGCTTTTTTAAATGGTTTTTTTTGGGATTCAAATGACATGATGCATATGTCGGATTTTTTTATGGTATTGCTCTGTTGCTGTGCGGCTTTAGCACTTGGTGCAGTCATTCCTGGCACTGACCTTGTGGGGTGGGAGGTGCTGTGTTCAAAATAACTTTTCGTTTTATAGCAGGTGCCTCAGATTTCCTTGGGTGTCCAGCAGTGTCATGCAGCAATAAAAGTACCAGAGCACATTCGTTTTCCATCCCATAACGGAGATCTTATATGTAAATCAACCTCTGGCTATATTTACTTTCTGCAATAGCCATGTCAAGTGCCTCACATTTGCGTTTCCACTTCCATTTCAGCTTTTTGTCCATCTCTCTCTCCTCCAATCTCACCTATACCCCTTCTTTTTCTATCTCTTTCCCTCTCTCAACTCTCTCCTCCTTTCGTCTACCTCCTTCCCTCTCACCCTCTCCCTACTCCCATTGTCTCCCTCCTTCCCTCTCTCTCTTCTCCCTCCTCCTGTTTCTCTTCTTCCGTCTCATCCCTCTCCCTCCACCTTTTACAAACGTATACATATGTAGTCTGCAGTTAATGGCATGTGATGTCTTAATGAACAGCCTGTAATCTACAGCATGTTCAAAACAGGACAGTATGGTATGGAATGTCACTGTCCTTGTGACTTTAGTGCTAAAAGATTGAGAATAGCTAATGGGCAACTGGCTGACGGCCATGGTTAGGGCTGTGACCATGTGTGTGTTTGTCTCCTCCTTTACGTTTGCGGTTTATTTCTCAAAACCGCCGGGGTAATTTAAAACAGGTTTCTGACAATCATAAGCTGTCGGCTATGTTGTATGGGAGATTACTGCGCCGGTCTCAGCCTGTGACTGGATAATGCAAAATGGTGCTAGGCAGCCTGTCTGCGCACAAATCAGCTGAGAGTGTGACACTTAGGCATCTGCCTCCGTGTGTAACTTGTTCATGTTGGGGCCTCACACATCCTTCCTGTTGGGCCAGGTCCCACATGGACAGAGATAACATTTCTGGTGCTTTTCAGCAGTTTTAAGATGTTCCTGGAGTTTCTTGTTGCTCAAATGGGTGTAATTTCTGATATTTATATGTGTCCCTCATCTTCATTGCTTGATTTTGCTCGTGAGAAAGTGTCACTCATAGTCATTGAAATGTCACTCATAATTACACTGAAATTATGAAAATGTCACACATAGCAATCTGAAACCTTGGCAGCTATGAATATAACTCTGGTGATTAATGCTCCTGCTGGACAGAGAGCGGAGTTTTGTCTAGTGGCAGTTTCAGCTCACCCTAAAGTAGAGCAAAGGGTTAATGTGCCTGATACAAAGACGTGTAACATTCAGATCACAGAACTGAGTGTGAGTGAACAATGAGTAGGGTAGAGTTAGTTTCTTCCCAAACTTCTCTGTCAGTTTCAAAATGACCATTACAAAAGCCTGCCCCAGTTTAGGTGGGTGTCGACAGTTACTGTTCGAAAATCCCAAATGTATTCAACTATCATCAAGTAGCACATCACCACAAATAGTGTAATTCCCTTAAAATAGTTTTCCATTTTATTAGACAAATGCAGGAATTAAGACCTGCTTTACTTTGAAAGGCCTCCGGAATGCTATGAATGTGGAGCTAACATTGGGCCAGGACCAGGCTAATGACATGTAAGCAATGGACCAACCCGTGAGTAGGTGATGTGTGCTCCCTGCTTGAATCAGCAGGGGTTATTCTGCGCCTGTTGCAGGAGCCTGGGTTTTAACAGAAGCATGCACAGATAGCAACTATGCAAGTCTGACTTTAACACTACAAGTCTCAATGTAGCTCTTTCAATTTGTGTCACTTTGGTAGAGTCTAAGATCGAAGAGACAGCTGCTGCTAACACATTCGAGCACCAAGATAACTGACCTTAGATACTTTGATAGGACCCACAAACTGATGGAGGCTTCAGACCATCACTCAAAAACAGGACCCTCCACTAAACTACTGGAAATAGTTGACCTGTTTTCACCAGGATACTTTGAACAAGATGAGTAACGGGTAGCTTGAACTTGATAAATAGACTAATATATAATACATCCCAGAGAGTTTTGAAGCAGCCACAAGACTAAGTAAATAAAAACATATAAAGATGTCCTAGAGTAAGAGATTGTGCAAGGCCCTTTCTAAAGAGACATGCATCCGTATCCAAATGACATGGTGCTCTACTTGTTTGGTGGTAACTCTTGATGCTAAAACAAAGACAGGATGTTATGTAGAGATTGAAATAACACCTCTCACAACTAACATCAGCAAGCACACAAATTGCTCATGAATGTCTGTTCAGTATCCAACTCAGCAGTAATCATTAGTTTTCTACAGCACTATACGTCATCTTTCTCTCTTCTTAGAGGGTGGCAGCAGGGACATCATACGAATTCTGGGGGCCCTGGGACAAATGTATTTTGGGGGCCGCTGTTCGGAACAACTTTGAATTTATGATCCGTTTTCAGCTCTTTCATGCCCTATTTGGCCAGGCCACTGACAGTGGACAGACTCACTGGTCCATATTCTAAATGTGTTTACATCTAATATTTAGGGATAGTGAGGTGCGTTTTCAATATTGTAACACAGCAGCAGTTCACTAATAGTACTGCAGATAATATTTGTGACATAAAATATGTGAGGTTCTGCTTTGATCTGAAAGAATGGAACATAAACGCATAATTTCTCTGCAAAATGTCTGTTTCAAATACCGTTTTTCTTTCATTTAATTTGAATAGGGGTGATGTATGAGAGTCCATTACATTCTGTGTAAGAATTATTCAGGGTCACTAGAGCAAGACTCTCTGCAGAACCGAGCTGGCTCTCTCAGAGGGCCCCCTGAAAAGCTTGGGTCCTGGGCCAGAGAGCACTTTGCCTATGGGTTAAAACGTCTCTGAGTAGATCTATAAAAAATGAAATGGATGTGAGATAATGCTCAATATTTTTTCACTGAGTATCCTGATAAATGTATATAAGAACTACATTTTATCTTTCCTTTCTCAGGTTTGCTGAGTGATATTGACATATACCACCTGCCGTTCTTGAATGCCCAACCAATAGCAGGCTTTGCATTATGTGGCTTGTCAGCCATCTTACAACAATTCAGTCATCAAGTGCAGACTGTGAACCAGGATTCAGTCACTTGAACACTATCAAGTCTAAATCAAGAACTAGACTGGAGGAGAATCACTTAGTTATGCTGATGATGACAAAGGCCTATTTCTTAAATAGCAAAGTTGACCTTGATATAATTTATCACCACTGGAAGAATGGCATGGACCAACGAAAGAAGCAAATGTGTCACACATCTAGTGATGGCACTTGACTCGTCTGAGCCACCCTTTCCCACAGTCTATGTTTGGCCTAGATGGGCAAATTTCACACACTTCCTCTTAGCAAAGACATTAATCATTACATTGTACATCAAAATGTAACTGTGTTATGTAATTGTCAACTTACTAAATATATATTCTCTTGTATAGTCTTCAAGCAATCCCCCACCAAATGATCAGTGCTCCAATCAAGAATATTCAGTAAAATCTTATAATGGTGCTCCCTTCTGAGTCTTGTCCTTTTCTAAGCCTGGGGTATAGGTGCAACTAGAATAAACAATTAATGTCATGATGATCTGTCTCCACAGGGCAAAACTGGCACAAGACTCTGTTAATTAGAGCTATATGTGTGAAATGCACTTGTTCTATATCTCATTGCAAACAAAGGTTTTGAGTGGTAATTGCCACGGATTTATATACTCGCATGCTGCACTCCCATACTTGGCGCACACAGCCCTGGCTGCAGCGCACAGAGATCTTGCACTGCCGCACACAGAGGAAATAAATTAGAGGGAACATTGCTTACGAGCGGTCCGACACTATCTTAACCTGAGACCAATAAACTTCTATCAACATTCAGAAATGTTGTTAGAAATGTGTAGACTCTGTCTAATAAATAACCACTTCATGTTTGGAGGAGACACCTATAAACAACTGCGAGAGACGGCGATGGGTACCTGCTTCGCCCCCAGCTATGCTAATTTGCATATGGGCTGGTGGGAGGAGCAGGTGCTCAAGGTCAAGTTCGACAGAGAATGGAAGGAGAACATTAAAACTTGGGTCAGATTCATTGACGACTTGTTTGTAGTGTGGGAGGGATCGAAGGACTCAGCAAAAGAATTTGTGCAGGCAATAAATAACAATGATCTGAATTTGAGATTCACGGATGAGATTAATGAATCAAGAGTAACATTCTTGGACTTGGAGGTATATATCCAGCAAGGGGTAATTCAAACTCGTACATTCAGAAAACCCACTGCTGGGAACTCGATACTGCACGCGGAAAGCTTTCATCCACAGAAACTAAAAATGAGCATACCTTATGCCGAGCATCTGAGGATGAAGCGTAACTGCAGTGAAGAGGCAGAATTAATAGAAGCCCAAGATGCACTCAAAAATAGATTTATTCAAAGAGGGTACAATCCCAAAATATTGGATCAGGCTTGCAAGAAAGTAAAAAAGATTGAGAGAGAGTCACTGATCAGACCAGATGCAGAGAAGAAAGATTTAAGGAAAAAGAGCACAGGGGGTCAGTTGAGGATGATTACCGGATACAATGCATATCAGTCAAATGTAAGAGAAAGCCTATGTAAGCATTGGCATCTGGTAAAGAAGGATCCAATATTGAGGGATATATTAACACGTAGACCCCTGATCACGTTTAACAGAGCCAGGTCGATGAGAAGAGATTTGGTAAATAACAGTCCGGAAGTCAAAAAGGTGGAAGGCTGGTTGAAGACTATCCCAGGTTTTCACAAATGTTTAAAATGTAAGGCCTGTAAAATTGGCATTAATGAAAAACAAGTCATATCGCCGTTCATGCATAGCCCATGGAAGATTAGGTGCTCACTGACATGTCGAAGTGAATATGTGGTGTACATCATACAATGCACTTGCCCCAAAATGTATGTGGGGAGTACGATACATATGGTACATGTTCGTATTTTACAGCACCTGAGGGCAGTAAAGAATAATGATAAAAATTATGCAGTGGCCCGTCACATAAATGAAACACATAAAGGCAACCTAAATGATTTATCATACTATGCCATTGATCAGGTTCCAAAGCAGAGGAGAGGCGGAAATCGTGAGAGTAGACTACGCCAACTTGAGTCAAAATACATTTTGCTGTTCAACTCCAAAATTCCCAATGGTTTGAATGTAGAAGAAGACTTGCATGTACATCTGATCTAGCGTGGGTATTCTGATTTTAAGTGTTTTTAATTAAAGGTAATCAGTCACAGAGTAGGGAGAATCATAAGTAATATAGGCAGCTATTTTGATATTAGTGATAATTTATTGTTTTACATGAAGGTGTTGATATGTTGATGTTTTGATATAATAATGGTATTTAAGGATGTATAAAATTTAAATCAAATATATGCATTAGCACTTTATGCCCAGATGGAGGCAATATGCAATTGATGACAGTATTGTCATGTACTAGCAGTGACGCACTTGCACTTTATTGCGTATTTTGCACAGTTGAATGGATCTGTGTAGTATAGTATTATTCATGCACTAGCACTTTATTGCGTAAGTTTGCACAGTACCTTGCATTTGCACTTTATCTTTTAAAATTTATAAAAAGAAAGATTGTGATGAATACAATTAATGGTTGAAATCCCAAATATGTGAATCAACATAGTGACACATGTCAATCGAATTTTAGATTCATCAGGAAGACAAGGATGAACCTGGAAAAGAGGAGAAAAAAGTCTCACACTACGGGGACATTGAATAATGTTTATAGCCATATTGGAATGATGTATATGGTGATTATAATATACACAGGCAATAAGATGACTATGTTGCATCTTTATAGATTAAAGATGCAAGCATAATATGTATAAAATATATATATATATTTTTTGTGGCAATGAATGTAATTGCCTATGTTGAATTGACATGTCGCTCCTAATGGCAATGTTTACCCTTAGTAAGGATGTGAGTCTTTCCTTGCTGCCTATGATGACTATGGAACCATGTGACTCTCTGCCTTTGTATTTTAAAACTTTACTACTGAACAAACAATTGTTGTGTGAACAAGCCAGGCAATGGCGAAACGCGTTACAGCGTAATTTGGATTAAAGCAGAGACTGCATTGAAAATCCATCCCCGTGTCGGTGTCTGCTTTTGGAGTTTAAAGGCAGTAATGGTTGGAATGAATATATATATATATATATATATATATATATATATATATATATATATATATATATATATATATATATATATATATATATATATATATATATATATATATATATATTCAATGAAAAAACCAAAGGTTACAGGGGCGTTATAGTTAGGAAATAGAATTAAAAAATCCTTAGAAATTCACTGAAAAAAACAAAGTTTACAGGGACGTTATAGTTAGGCTCAGATTTCACTCATACAAAACCAGTGAAATTCAGCAGTTATAGATACCTGAGGTAAATATAACTTACACCACAACAATGCACTTCTCATGACCTCTGTGAGTGGGTGTGTCAGTGGTTTTGTGAGTGTGAATGTCTGTATGGGTCTGTGAGTGGGTGTGTGAGCGACTTGGTCTGTGAGTGGGTGTGTGAATGGCTGCATGGATCAGTGACTGATGATAAACAATTGACCATAGCAAGAGGGTTCCTACACCACATGTCTTTTGCTCCGCTTCTATGCTCCCCTCCAGGCCTTAACTTGATTCGACACAAGACAATGCTGTTAACTGAACTAATGTGTGTCCGTTATCATCATGATAAATGTTGTAAAGCACTCTGATAACTTCAGGTCTGGCCAGCGCTATATAAGACACTTCAATAAATAAATAGGTGACTTGGTGTGTAAGTGCTGTATGGATGTGTGAGTGGGTGTGTGACTGGTTTTCTTGGTGTTTGAGTAGGTGTGTGAGTGGCTGTATGGGTCTGTGAGTTACATACTTTGAAGGTGGATGGGGTGGGGCTAAACTGGCGATGCCTCTAGGATGATCTCGCACTTTTTACATACTTGTAGTCATTTAAAGGGAGAGCCATAGACTCTGCTCTCACCAGGAAAGGCCAAGAAAGAACCCACTTCTCACAGTCACTACAGATTGTACTCCGATAGATCAACAATGCATTCACCTATAGCTGCCAAGATTTCAGATTGCTATGTGTGACATTTTCATCATTTCAGTATAACTATGAGTGACATTTCAACGACTATGAGTGACACTTTCTCACAAGCAAAATCAAGCAATGAAGACAAAGGAAACATATAAATATCAGAAATTACACCCATTTCAGCAACAAGAAACTCATAGCTGCCAAGTTGTCAGACTAATATTTCCATAGTTTCAGTGTACATATGAGTGACATTGTACAACCAAATGTGTGACACTTTGAGTAACTCTATCTCAAGATAATACCAAACAATGAAGACCATGTACACAAACACACACACACACACACACACATATATATATATATATATATATATATATATATATATATATATATATATATATATATATATATTCACTGAAAAACCATAGGTTTTAGGGACAGTTATAGTTAGTTGGACATTTCACTCGTACAAAACCATAGAAATTCCCCGTTATAGTTAGTTCAGCTAACTATAACTCGCGCGCCCGCAATGCACTGCTGATGACGTCACATATTACATCACTCATGACATGGTCAGTGACATCACTCATGACATCACTGATGACATCTCAAATGACATCACTGATGACATCATCCTTGTGATAGAGTGGCAGACCTCCTCTCACCCTAATATAACCTTTGATACACACACTCAAAAATACAAACTAACATTTTCAAAACAATGGACATACCAATACCAGTTACAACACACCTATTCAGTAATTCCAAGATCTACACACACATCCACTCATTCACCAACAGTCCCTATACAGTCACTCATACATGTACTCACTCATCATATGTACTCATACACCTATACATCCTGTTACACACCGCCACTCATCCATAGAGTTACTCACACACATAGTCACACATGCAAACAAAGTATCAAACATCCATTTTCTTGCATATACAGTTATACACACACTACCACACTTACTTCTACAGAAACTTACACATACTTACTCTCTTAAACAATCACTTATAGAAACACCTACTTATTTGTACAGGAACTCTTCCAATCTCTCACTCTCACATATACTCACTTATATACACCAATACTCACATATACTAGTTTAAAACATATGTAGTTACTCATAAAGACACTATTGAGACAGTCATTCACTCACTCACACACCCATACACATACTCATCCACCTATACAGTCCTGCACACATGCTGTCTTCAACACATACAAACAGTGAGTCACTCATTCATGCATCTATGCACTAAGTAATACCCCCACCGAACCATACAGACACTCAGACACTCATACTGATACTCAAAAACCAACTAATAACCCATATAGACACTCATGTAGCTACTCACCAACCCATGCAGCCACTTATACACAAAGTGAGAGACTGATACAGATATTTTCATATTTAAACATTACTCACTAACCCATGTATTCACTAAGATACACTAAGTCAGTTATACAATCAATTTTACAAAAAAATCATCCATTTAGACACTTATATACCCATTTATTCTTCCATCGACCTTGAGATATACATATATAAAACATATTTAATTTTCAGAAAAACACACATTCACTGGATGATGTCATCAGTGATGTCATCAGTGATGTCATTTGAGATGTCATCAGTGATGTCATGAGTGATGTCACTGACCATGTCATGAGTGATGTAATATGTGACGTCATCAGCAGTGCATTGCGGGCGCACGAGTTATAGTTAGCTGAACTAACTATAACGGGGGAATTTCTATGGTTTTGTACGAGTGAAATGTCCAACTAACTATAACGCCCCTGAAACCTATGGTTTTTTCAGTGAATTTCTAAGGTTTTTTAAATGGTAATTTCTAACTATAACGTGCCTGAAACCTATGGTTTTTTCAGTGAATTTCTAAGGTTTTTTTAAATGTTAATTTCTAACTATAACGTGCCTGAAACCTATGGTTTTTTCAGTGAATATATATATATTTATTATACTATGTATACATGTGAAAATGTCTCGGTCCCCTGTTTGCCTCGGTGGCATGGAAAAAATGGGTGGAACTGACGTCAGCACGCCGACGAGGTTCTCTTATGGCTCCGATGACGTCATACGGTGTCGCGAGCGGAGCCGTGCTATTATGACGTCCTCGTTGACGTGGGAGAGCTAGGAAAGAATTTCCGTGGAATGCTGGTGCAGGGGATATTCACCTAAGTGTTCAGGCTAGTACTTTGGGAGCAACTGTTTATGTTGCCACTCCAGAAACCGAAACCAGTGATCCGAGGGCAGAGGCCCTGCAGATGGCACACGAGGTGGGGTGCCCAGTCGTGTGCACCGGCGGGGCAGCGAAGTGACAAGCACCACAACCCACAAAAAGGTAACGAGGGCACTGAATAACACAGGATCTTCTCTTTGTATCTGGCAGGAACAACGAAGTTAAAATGCCCTAGTACCAAAATGTAGAATTAGTGCTACAACGGTCTTCAAGAGGACCTGCGATGCCGCTTCTGCCTCCCGAACCCTGGAGGTGGCACATGGGTCACGCGGTACGGTCATACTGCGGTGGGACGCACACTCGTTGACCTCTCATGGCACTGCTCCACACTTCAGGGAGGACGCTTTCCATTAGCTATGTTTTCTGATGACATGTCGCGCCGGCCCCGTCCAACAACAGAACTCCTTTAGATCCAAACAGACTCTTCCACTCTCTCACCGGAAGTGAAACCAGGCCACGTGGACACTTTCACAATACAACAGCCGGGAATGCACTTTTCGGTAAAAAACACATTCCTTCCTCCTAATTAATCAAATAAACGCCTCACTGAAGAACAGGGGCCAGCTTCGATCGGTAAACAGCCGTTACAACGACTTTTTAACTTTGCGATACCATTACAACGCATGCATTACCATGCATGCGTTGTACATCACAAAGTCATTACTACACATTTTTTTAGAACGCATGGTCATTTACCACGCATGCCTTTACAACGAATTTTGTTATAACGGTATGTATGGTAAATGACCATGCGTTCTAAAAACATGTAGATCGATCCATGTCGTTGTAAGGAAACAGAGGCTGTTCCGTTTCCTCACAACGACGTGCACCGCCCTCAGAGACGACGTGAAGCAGGAACCACGAGGAGAGAGGAACCACGAGGAGTGAGAGGAAAGGGGGATTGGGCATGGGGTGGGGTTTCTTTCTAGGGTTTAGGGTAGTGCAGTGGTGTTTGAGTGGTGTAGGGGGTCGTGCTGGGGGTAGTGTTTTAGGGTTTAGGGTAGTGCAGTGGTGTTTGGGTAGTGTAGGGGCTCGTGCTGGGGGTAGTGTTTTAGGGTTTAGGGTAGTGCAGTAGTGTAGGGGGTCATGCTGGGGGTAGTGTTTTAGGCTTTAGGGTAGTGCAGTGGTGTATGGGTAGTGTAGGGGGTCGTGCTGGGTTAGTGTTTTAGGGTTTAGGGTAGTGCAGTGGGGTTTGAGTAGTGTAGGGGTCATGCTGGTGGTAGTGTTTTAGGGTTTAGGGTAGTGCAGTGGTGTTTGTGTAGTGTAGGGGTCATGCTGGGGGTAGTGTTTTATGGTTTAGGGTAGTGCAGTGGTGTTTGGGTAGTGTAGGGGGTCATGCTGGGGGTAGATTTAGGGTTTAGGGCAGTGCAGTGGTGTTTGGGTAGTGTAGGGAGTCGTGCTGGGGGTAGTGTTTTAGGTTTAGGGTAGTGCAGTGGTGTTTGTGTAGTGTAGGGGTTGTGCTGGGGGTAGTGTTTTAGGGTTTATGTTAGTGCAGTGGTGTTTGGGTAGTGTAGGGGTAGTGCTGGGGTAGTGTTTTAGGGTTTAGGGTAGTGCAGTGGTGTTTGTGTAGTGTAGGGGATAGTGCTGGGGGTAGTGTTTTAAGGTTTAGGGTAGTGCAGTGGCGTTTGGGTAGTGTAGGGGTTCATGCTGGGGGTAGTGTTTTAGGGTTTAGGGTATGGCAGTGGTGTTTGGGTAGTGTAGGGGGTTGTGCTGGGGTCGATTTAGGATTTAGGGTAGTGCAGTGGTGTTTGTGTTGTGAGGGGGTCGTGCTGGGGGTAGTGTTTTAGGGTTTAGAGTAATGCAGTGGTGTTTGTATAGTGTAGGGGGTTTAGGGTAGTGCAGTGGTGTTTGTGTAGTGTAGGGGGTCATGCTGGGGGTTGTGTTTTAGGGTTTAGGGTAGGGCAGTAGTGTTTGTGTAGTGTAGGGGGTAGTGTTTTAGGGTTTAGGCTAGTGCAGTGGTGTTTGTGTAGTGTAGGGGGTCATGCTGTGGGTAGTGTTTTAGGGTTTAGGGTAGTGCAGTTGTGTTTGTGTATTGTACGGGGTCGTGTTTTAGGGTATAGGGTAGTGCAGTGGTGTTTGGGTAGTGTAGGGGGTCATGCTGGGGTTAGTGTTTTAGGGTTTAGGGTAGTGCAGTGGTGTTTGGGTAGTGTAGGGGGTCGTGCTGGGGGTAGTGTTTTAGGGTTTAGGGTAGTGCAGTGGTGTTTTTGTAGTGTGGGAGGTCATGCTGGGGGTAGATTTAGGGTTTAGTGTAGTGCAGTGGTGTTTAGGTAGTGTAGGGAGTCGTGCTGGGGGTAGTGTTTTAGGGTTTAGAGTAGTCCAGTGGTGTTTGTGTAGTGTAGGGAGTCGTGCTGGGGGTAGTGTTTTAGGGTTTAGGGTAGTACAGTGGTGTTTGGGTAGTGTAGGGGGTCGTGCTGGGGTAGTGTTTTAGGGTTTAGGGTAGTGCAATGGTGTTTGTGTAGTGTAGGGGGTAGTGTTTTAGGGTTTAGGGTAGTGCAGTGGTGTTTGTGTACTGTAGGGGGTCGTGCTGGGTTCTAGTGTTTTAGGGTTTAGGGTAGTGCAGTGGTATTTGTGTAGTGTATGGGGTAGATTTAGGGTTTAGGGTAGTGCAGTGGTGTTTGGATAGTGTAGGGGGTCGTGCTGGGGGTAGTGTTTTTGAGTTTAGGGTAGTGCAGTTGTGTTTGGGTAGTGAAGGGTGTCGTGCTGGGGGTAGTGTTTTAGGGTTTAGGTAGTGCAGTGGTGTTTGGGTAGTGTAGGGTCAACCAACATGAATGTGTCCTTGTGTGATGTAACCAATGCTCATGTAAAGCACTCCAATACCTGACCAGTCTGCACTATATAAAACTGCAAAAACCAAAAATAAAAAGTGTTTTGCACACTTCTGTCATTGGGCTATACGTGGGCTCCTCTGGGTGATATTTGTGCTACATTTGGGCTCTTTTTCCTCTGGTGGCCATCTTGGGAGACTTATTTGTTATGAAGTTTCCTAATTTCCTCATTTACTACAGTCTCCTCAGTAGGAAATGCTTTCAGTTGTTTACTTTGATTCCATCAAGAAGGCATTCAGATGTGTCACACATTTGCCATAAATTCAGAATGTTAGCACTCTAGTTGTTCATTAGATCACTGTAGTAAAGCTACTGCTCACCAAGGAGTTAACTGGAAGTCTACTGCTGGTATTGAAAGTGATTGTTTCAGTCTGCATGTCAGAATTTTCTAATGAAATAGAAGAGGATTTGAGATCTCACTTAAAACATGCCCTAAATTTTCTTTTGCAGCACTAACCATAATTTCTATGGCAAAATGAACCCCCTCATTTTGTTCCTTTTTAAATTAAATGTTTTAAGTGTTACCAGTTTATTCCAATCAAGATGGCTTCAGGTGTGCCATACTTTTGTCATAAGTAAGGCTGTTAGCACTCTAGTTGTTCTTTAGAACACTCTGGGAAGCTGCAGTAGAACACAAAGGCATCAACTGACAGGCTGCTCCTGTTGAAATATAACAGGAAGATATTTGAGATCTCACTTAAAACATGTCCTAATTTTTCTTTCTACAGCACTAACCATAATTTCTATGGCAAAATGAACCCCCTCATTTTGTTCCTTTTTAAATTAAATGTTTTAAGTGTTACCAGTTTATTCCAATCAAGATGGCTTCAGGTGTGCCATACTTTTGTCATAAGTAAGACTGTTAGCGCTCTAGTTGTTCTTTAGAACACTCTGGGAAGCTGCAGTAGAACACAAAGGCATCAACTGACAGGCTGCTCCTGTTGAAATATAACAGCAAGATATTTGAGATCACACTTGAAACATGTCCTAATTTTTCTTTCTACAGCACTAACCATAATTTCTATGACAAAATGAACCCCATCATTGTGTTCCTTTTTAAATTAAATGTTTTAAGTGTTACCAGTTTATTCCAATCAAGATGGCTTCAGGTGTGCCATACTTTTGTCATAAGTAAGGCTGTTAGCACTCTAGTTGTTCTTTAGAACACTCTGGGAAGCTGCAGTAGAACACAAAGGAATCAACTGACAGTCTCTGCCATTGTTGGATGTACATGTTTTACTGAGAATGTCAGACTTCATTCTCACATGACTGAGAAAGATAATGTGAATTTACAGAAAATATGCTCTCATTTTAGCTTCTGGAGCACCTTCCAAAACTGTATGGGACAAGCATGTGAAAATAGTTTTCTCTCAAACATGATTCATGATATCCCAGCAGAAGGTTTTTCACAGAGTAAAATCACCTTAGAACACATCACAATTCCTGAAATTAGTATGGTACCATCAACAAATGAATTCTAATGTAACTAAAGTCTGTTATCACCCTTTATAGTTCTCCTTTTGGTAACCCTCAAAATCTTCGATTCACTACAATGCATTTCAATGGGGTATTATCATTTATATTGGTCCCAAGATGGCTGCCAGCAATTCCAGGATGAAGTGCTGACAGCCAATCAGATCTCACGATGACATGTGTGGTTAGGCTCCGCCCAGATATATATGTGTTTTTACTTTTGATTTTCTCAGCAACTACTGAACGGATTTACACCATTTAACAAAAGGGTTCTTTCTGAACCAAGAACTACCTCTTTGCCAAATTTGGTGTAATTCCGTTCAGCAGTTTGGGCTGTAGCCTTGCATAAAGTTTCCTATGGGAAATTGATTTTTGACTCTTATTTTTAATTTCTCAGCAACTACTGAACGGATTTACACCATTTAACAAAAAGCGTTCTTTCTGAACCAAGAACTACCTCTTTGCCAAATTTTGTGTAATTCCGTTCAGCAGTTCGGGCTGTAGCCGTGGCTAAAGTTTCCTATGGGAAAAAGAATGGGGAAAACACGTTTTGGGACCCCCCTTTTTTCTCGGCCCCCGCTCGACGAATCACCCCGAAACTTTCAGGGTAGGAGTGGACCGGAGCGGGCCATAAAGTTTGAAAATTTCGCGAACATTCGTCAACCGACGCAAGAGTTATTTCAAATAGAATGTTGCGGATTTCCTATGGAAAATAGGTCCTAACTATAACTATCTACTGGCGACCGCCAGTAGATAATATATATATATATATATATATATTTTACCTACTGGCGGTTGCCAGTAGATAGTTATAGTTAAGACCTTGTTTCTATTCAAAAAGCGTTTTTTCTTTTACCAATATCTTTGGAACCGTTTGACGAATCTTCGCGAAATTTTCAAAACTAATGGCCCGCTCCGGTCACCTCCTGTTTTGAAAGTTTCGGGGTGATTCATCAAGCAGGGGCCGAAACAAAAGGGGGGCCCCAAAACGCGTTTTCCCCATGTAAATTTCCATAGGAAACTTTAGACACGGCTACAGCGCGAACTGCGGAACAGAATTACACCAAATTTGGAAAAAAGGTAGCTCTTGGTTCAGAAAGCGCCCTTTTTTTTAAAAGCTGTAAATCCGTTCAGTAGTTGCTGAGAAATTCAAGAAATAAAAAATGTATATATCTGAGCACCGAGGAGGATTTGCGACTCCTCCCGGCACGAGCTTCACTCTGATTGGCTGCCAACACTCTAAACCAGAATGTGTTGGCAGCCATCTTGTGACTTGGTAACCGAGTCACAAGAAAAAGGTAAAAAAAAAGGTAAGAAACAAGAAAAGGGGGCAGGGTAGAAACACCCTGACCCCCTAGGCCTGCTCAGCAGGCCCCAAAAAAGCATTTTTTTTTATAATTTCGGCCAAATTCGCGCTGGGTGTGCGAATCTGGCTGAAATTATTAAAAAAAAATGCCCCCGGGTGGGCCAGGTCCCGGGGACAATTGTAAATTATGGTGTGGGGGCCCGGGGAACACCGCCTCCCCAGGGCATCGAATATGTAAATACGGGGGTCCGTTGCAGACCACCGGCCCCGGGGACCAGGACCTCCCCGGGGCTATTTACATGTTGGAGGGGTGCCACGCGGCCCCCCTCATGGAGCCCTTTATGGCCCTGGGGACTGCCACCCCCCCAGGGCCACAGCAAACAAATGATGGACGGAATGTTGACAATGCAAACATTCTCCCCCAGTCAAAAGATCTGGGTTAAATCCATCGTTCTTTTGCCCACTACGCCACTCCCAGTTTGGACCCAGCCATATGCAAATCAGTCTTGACCCTGTGCCCCATGGGAACAGTCCAGACCGAACTGCCAGGCCAGGTCCTCCCTGGACCGGAAACAAGCATCCTGGGACCGGTTTCAGGGTATGTCACCCTTCTTCAGCCAGGCTAGCTTGAATCCAGTGGCACAGTGAGCAAGGGACCCACGTCTGGGCATACCCATCCCACTTAGGGCAAAAAGTGTTACAGCAAACAAATGATGGACGGAATGTTGACAATGCAAACATTCTCCCCCAGTCAAAAGATCTGGGTTAAATCCATTGTTCTTTTGCCCACTACGCCACCCCAGTTTGGACCCAGCCATATGCAAATCAGTCTTGACCCTGTGCCCCATGGCAACAGTCCAGACCAAACTGCCAGGCCAGGTCCTCCCTGGACCGGAAACAAGCATCCGGGGACCGGTTTCAGGGTATGTCACCCTGCTTCAGCCAGGCTAGCTTGAATCCAGTGGCACAGTGAGCAAGGGACCCACGTCTGGGCATACCCATCCCACTTAGGGCGAAAAGTGTTACAGCAAACAAATGATGGACGGAATGTTGACAATGCAAACATTCTCCCCCAGTCAAAAGATCTGGGTTAAATCCATTGTTCTTTTGCCCACTACGCCACCCCAGTTTGGACCCAGCCATATGCAAATCAGTCTTGACCCTGTGCCCCATGGGAACAGTCCAGACCGAACTGCCAGGCCAGGTCCTCCCTGGACCGGAAACAAGCATCCGGGGACCGGTTTCAGGGTATGTCACCCTTCTTCAGCCAGGCTAGCTTGAATCCAGTGGCACAGTGAGCAAGGGACCCACGTCTGGGCATACCCATCCCACTTAGGGCGAAAAGTGTTACAGCAAACAAATGATGGACGGAATGTTGACAATGCAAACATTCTCCCCCAGTCAAAAGATCTGGGTTAAATCCATCGTTCTTTTGCCCACTACGCCACCCCAGTTTGGACCCAGCCATATGCAAATCAGTCTTGACCCTGTGCCCCATGGGAACAGTCCAGACCGAACTGCCAGGCCAGGTCCTCCCTGGACCGGAAACAAGCATCCTGGGACCGGTTTCAGGGTATGTCACCCTTCTTCAGCCAGGGCCAGCTCCTGCAATGTCCCGGGGTGCCCACCCCCAGGACATTGCTGTTTGCTATGGCAGGGCGGGAGCACGGCTCCTGCCATAGCAAACCCTGCTTTGCTTTTTGGAAGCGAGAGCAGGAAACCAGCTCTCGGTTCCAAAAAGCAAAGCAGATTGCTTTTGCACAAGGGGAGCTGCATGTCAGCAGCTCCCCTTGTGCAAAAGCAATGCCGGCTCCCGCAGAAGGCGGGGAGCCGGCCAGGACCATGGGGGCATTGGGGCTCCCCCCATGGTCCCCAACGCTAAGGGCCGGCCCCAGGGGATGGGGTCCCCGGGGCCAAAAGTGGCCCGGGAGGGGGGCCACGCAGCCCCCCTCCCCTCTAATTATAATTTAAAACAATTTCAAAAACGGAAATGCCGGTCCTGGGGGATGGGGTCCACGGGCCATAATTGGCCTCTGGAGGGGGGCCATTCACCCCCCCTCCCCAAAATTTAAAAAAATCAACAAGGCTGCCAGGCCCTGGGGGATGTGGTCCCCTCCCATAAAATAACAAATTTATAAAAAAAATAAACCGACAACTTGCCGGAGGCCCCGCCCCCTCCATGCATGACTCTGCAAACGCGCCCCCTGGTGCTTTCTAAGTTGGGGAATTAAGCCCCCTTGAATACTGAGGGTCCCTGGGGGGCCAACTAGCCCACCAGGTACATCCAGTAAGCAACACACAGCTGGATTGCAGAGAGGTAGTCCGAGGCCATGCCCCTTTTTACACCACTCTGCAAACACGCCTCTTGGTGCACTGCTGGTGGGGCGATGAGGTCCTCTTGTGTCCTGAGGACCTCAGGACACAAGTGGACTTCACCCCCCGAGCAGCAGTGCGCCAGGAGGTGCGTTTGCAGAGTGGTGTAAAAATGGGGCGTGGCCTCAGAGCACTCTCAGCAGTCCAGCTGTATGGGGCTTACTGGAGGTAACAGGAGGGCTAGTTGGCCCCTAGGGACCCTCAGGAGGAAAGGGGACTTAATCCCCCAATTTAGAACGCGCCAGGAGGTGTGTTTGCAGAGGGGTAGAGAAAGGGGGCATGGCCTGTGTCAACCTCTCAGCAATCCCACTGTGTGGGACTTACTGAAGGTAAGAGGTAGGCTAGTTGGCCCCTAAGGACCCCCAGCAGTGAAGGGGACTTCAATCCCCATCGAAGAGCGTGCCAGGGAGCGCGTTTGCAGAGTGGTGGGCAAAGGGGGCGTGGCCTGTTATGAGAACTAAGCAATCCTGCTGTGGGGTACTTACTGGAGGTAATGGGAGGGGTAGTTGGCCCCCAAGGATGTCCTTGGGGGCCAAGTACTCCTCTTGTTACCTCCAGTAAGTCCCACACAGTAGGATTGCTAAGACGTCTTTGGAGGCCATGCCCCCTTTCTCCACCACTCTGCAAACGAGCCTCCTGGCAGACTACGGAATGGGGGATGAAGTCCACTTTACTCCTGAGGGACTTTGGGGGCCAAGAAGACCTTGTGGTACCTCCTGTAAATCCTACGCAGCGGAATTCCTGAACGCTGGTCGGAGGCCCAGCACCCTTTCTCCACCACTCTGCAAACGCGACTACTAGTTAAAGAAGTGTTTGCAATGTAATAGGTTTCGCATTTGTGAGAGTTAGAGCTATTGGCGTTGTAAATGTAAAAGTTTTTTACTAATGTTTTTTGGAGTGGAGTGGATGTACGTTGTGTGTAGTGGAATTATGTGGTATGTTGTGCAGTGAAATTATGTGGATAGAAAGTATGTGGTATTTAGTGTATAGGAATTATGTAGAGTGGGATTATGTGTTATGGGGAGTAATTATGTGGTATGGTAGTCTGTGTTGTGGAGTGGTAACCTCAGGTTTGGACTTCCTCATTTCCATAGAAGCTCAACTATGAACTCAGTGAGACAAAAAAAGAAGGAATCACTGAGGAGCACTTGTGGACCTAGTCAGAGGTATAAGCAGGGCCACTGGAATTATGTGACTGTTTGGCTGCACCGACTTTCACACAATTATACATTTCCTGCATTAGCCACATAATTCATCATCTGCTCCCTAATCTGCAGATTTGAAAAAAAAAAGCCTTGTTTCTAGCTCTAACGGCTCAAACGTTACCAAAAATGCAGCGACAAGTGTTACAGCGCGGTGGAAGGCGCTTTGCAAACCTAGAATGGTCACCTGTTACTTAATGTTAAATGTGGGTGTTAAATTGGTACTAATGGTGTGCAAGCCACTCTTGCTTCCTTCTGCACTTCTCTTGCCTCTTTCTGCAAATCTCTTCTACTTTCTGCACCTCTCTTCCCTCTTTCTGCTCATCTGTTGCCTCTTTCTGCACCTCATTTGCTTCTTTCTGTACCCCTCTTGCCTCTTTCTGCACCCTTCTTCCCTCTTTCTGTACCCCTCTTACGTCTTTCTGCACCCTTTTGCCTCTTTCTGCACCCCTGTTACTTCTTTCTGCACTTCTCTTCCTTCTTTCTGCACCTCTCTTGCTTCTTTCTGCACCTCACTTGCCTCTTTCAGCACCTCAGTTGCTTTTTTCTATACCTCTGTTGCTTCTTTCAGCAATTTGCTTGCCTCTTTCTGCACTTTTCTTCCTTCTTTCTGCACCCCTCCTGCCTCTTGCTGTACCTCTCTTGCCTCTTTGTGCACCCCTCCTACCTTTTTCTGCACCCCTCTTGACTCTTTTTGCACCTCTTTTGGTTCTTTCTGCACTGCTCTTGCTTCTTTCTGCACCTCACTTGCCTCTTTCTGCACTTCTCTTGCTTCTTTCTACACCTCTGTTGCTTCTTTCAGCAATTCTCTTGCCTCTTTCTGTACTTCTCTTCCTTCTTTTTGCAACGCTCCTGCCTCTTTCTGTACCCCTCTTGCCTCTTTCTGCACCTCTCCTACCTCTTTCTGCACCCCTCTTGCCTCTTTTTGCGCCACTGTTGGTTCTTTCTGCCCTGCTCTTGCTTCTTTCTGCACCTCACTTACCTCTTTTTGCACTTCGCTTGCTTCTTTCTAAACCTCTGTTGCTTCTTTCAGCAATTCTCTTGCCTCTTTCTGCACTTCACAGGCTTCTTTCTGCACCTCTCTTGCCTCTTTCGGCACATCTGTTGCTTCTTTCTGCAACACTCCTGCCTCTTTCTGCACCCCTCTTCCCTATTTGTGCAACTCTCTTGCCTCTTTCTACACCTCTCTTCCCTCTTTCTGCACCACTCTTGCCTCTTTCTGTACCTCTTGCTTTTTTCTGCACTTCTCTTGCCTCTTTCTGCACGCTTCATGCCTCTTTCAGCACCTCTGTTGCTTCTTTCTGCACTTCTCTTCCTTCTTTCTGCACCCCTCGTGCCTCCTTCTGCACCTCTGTTGCTTCTTTCTGCCCTTCTCTTGGTTCTTTCTGCACTGCTCTTGCCTCTTTCTGCATCCTTCTTGCCTCTTTGAGCACCTCTTTTGCTTTTTTCTGAACTTCTCTTTCCTCTTTCTGCACTCTTGCCTCTTTCTGCACTTCTGTTGCTTCTTTCTGCACTTCTATTGCCTCTTTCTGCACCCCTCTTGCTTCTTTCTGCACCTCACTTGCCTCTTTCAGCACCTCTGTTGCTTTTTTCTGCAGATCTCTTGCCTCTTTCTGTACTTCACTTGCGTCTTTCAGCACCTCTGTTGCTTTTTTCTGCAGATCTCTTGCCCCTTTCTGCACCCCTCTTTTCTCTTTCTGCACCTCTCTTGCCTCTTTCTGCACCCCTGTTCCCTGTTTCTGCACCTTTCCTGCCTGTTTCTGCACATCTCTTGCCTCTTTCTGTACCTCTTGCTTCTTCAGCAATTCTCTTGCTTCTCTCTGCACTTCTCTTCCTTCTTTATGCACCCCTCCGGCCTCTTTCTCTACCTCTCGTGCCTCTTTGTGCACCCCTCCTACCTTTTTATGCACCTCTATTGCCTCTTTTTGCACCTCTGTTGGTTCTTTCTGCACTGCTCTTGCTTCTTTCTGCACCTCACTTGTCTCTTTCTACACGTCACTTGCTTCTTTCTACACCTCTGTTGCTTCTTTCAGCAATTCTCTTGCCTCTTTCTGCACTTCTCTTCCTTCTTTTTGCACCCCTCCTGCCTCTTTTTATACCTCTATTGCCTCTTTATGCACCTCTCCTAACTCTTTCTGCACCCCCTTGCCTCTTTTTGCACCTCTGTTGGTTCTTTCTGCACCGCTTTTGCTTCTTTCTGCACCTCACTTGCCTATTTCTGCACTTCTCTTGCTTCTTTCTAAACCTCTGTTGCTTCTTTCAGCAATTCTCTTAGCTCTTTCTGTACTTCTCTTGCTTGTTTCTGTACCTCTCTTGCGTCTTTCTGCACCTCTGTTGCTTCTTTCTGCACTTCACTTGCTTCTTTCTGCACCTCTCCTGCCTCTTTTGGCACCTCTGTTAATTCTTTCTGCACCCCTCCTGCCTTTTTCTGCACCCCTCTTCCCTATTTGTGCAACTCTCTTGCCTTATTCTACACCTCTCTTCCCTCTTTCTGCACCACTCTTGGCTCTTTCTGTACCTCTGTTGCTTCTTTCTGCACTTCTCTTCCTTCTTTTTGCACCCCTCCTGCCTCTTTATGTACCTCTGTTGGTTCTTTCTGCACTGCGCTTGTTTCTTTCTGCACCTCACTTGCCTCTTTCTGCACATCTCTTGCTTCTTTCTACACCTCTGTTGCTTCTTTCAGCAATTCTCTTGCCTCTTTCTGTACTTCTCTTCCTTCTTTTTGCACCCTCCTGCCTCGTTCTGTACCCCTCTTCCCTCTTTGTGCACCCCTCCTACCTTTTTCTGCACCCCTCTTGCCACTTTTTGCACCTCAGTTGGTTCTTTCTGCACTGGTCTTGCTTCTTTCTGCACCTTACTTGCCTCTTTCTGCACCTCACTTGCCTCTTTCTGCACCTCACTTGCCTCTTTCTGCACATCTCTTGCTTCTTTCTACACCTCTGTTGCTTCTTTCAGCAATTCTCTTGTCTCTTTCTGTACTTCTCTTCCTTCTTTTTGCACCTTCCTGCCTCGTTCTGTACCCCTCTTGCCCTTTGTGCACCTCTCCTACCTCTTTCTGCACCCCTCTTGCCTCTTTTTGCGCCTCTGTTGGTTCTTTCTGCACTGCTCTTGCTTCTTTCTGCATCTCACTTACCTCTTTTTGCTCTTCTCTTGCTTCTTTCTAAACCTCTTGCTTCTTTCAGCAATTCTCTTGCCTCTTTCTGCACTTCACTGGCTTCTTTCTGCACCTCTCTTGCCTCTTTCGGCACCTCTCTTGCTTCTTTCTGCACCACTCCTGCCTCAATCTGCACCCCTCTTCCCTATTTGTGCAACTTTCTTGCCTCTTTCTACACCTCTCCTCCCTCTTTCAGCACCACTCTTGCCTCTTTCTGTACCTCTGTTGCTTCTTTCTGCACTTCTCTTGCCTCTTTCTGCACCCTTTGTGCCTCTTTCAGCACCACTGTTGCTTCTTTCTGCACTTCTCGTCCTTCTTGCTGCACCCCTCATGACTCCTTCTGCACCTCTGTTGCTTCTTTCTGCCCTTCTCATGGTTCTTTCTGCACTGCTCTTGCCTCTTTCTGCATCCCTCTTGCCTCTTTGAGCACCTCTTTTGCTTCTTTCTGCACCCCTCTTGCCTCTTTCTGCACCTCTGTTGCTTATTTCTGCACTTCTATTGCCTCTTTCTGCACCTCACTTGTCTTTCAGCACCTCTGTTGCTTTTTTCTGCAGATCTCTTGCCCCTTTCTGCACCCCTCTTTTCTCTTTCTGCACCTCTCTTGCCTCTTTCTGCATCCCTGTTCCCTGTTTCTGCACCTTTCCTGCTTGTTTCTGCACATCTCTTGCCTCTTTCTGTACCTCTGTTACCTCTTTCTGCACTTCTCTTGCTCTTTCTGCACCCTTCGCGCCTCTTGCAGCACGTCTGTTGGTTCTTTATGCGCACTGCCCTTGCTTTTTTCTGCACCTCACTTGCCTCTTTCCGCACTTCTCTTGCTTCTTTCAACACCTCTGTTGCTTCTTTCAGCAATTCTCTTGCCTCTTTCTGCACTTCTCTTCCTTCTTTCTCCACTCCTCCGGCCTCTTTCTGTACCTCTCTTGCCTCTTTGTGCACCCCTCCTACCTTTTTCTGCACCTCTCTTGCCTCTTTTTGTACCTCTGTTGGTTCCTTCTGCACTGCTCTTGCATCTTTCTGCACCTCACTTGTCTCTTTCTGCACATCTCTTGCTTCTTTCTACACCTCTGTTGCTTCTTTCAGCAATTCTCTTGCCTCTTTCTACACTTCTCTTCCTTCTTTTTGCACCCCTCCTGCCTCTTTCTATACCTCTCTTGCCTCTATATGCACCTCTCCTACCTCTTTCTGCACCCCTTGCCTCGTTTTGCACCTCTGTTGGTTCTTTCTGCACTGCTTTTGCTTCTTTCTGCACCTCACTTGCCTATTTCTGCACTTCTCTTCCATCTTTCTAAACCTCTGTTGCTTCTTTCAGCAATTCTCTTAGCTCTTTCTGCACTTCTCTTGCTTGTTTCTGTACCTCTCTTGCATCTTTCTGCACCTCTGTTGCCTTTTTCTGCACTTCACTTGCTTCTTTCTGCACCTCTCTTGCCTCTTTCGGCACCTCTGTTAATTCTTTCTGCACCCCTCCTGCCTTTTTCTGAACCCCTCTGTAGGAGAGTAGGATCTGCCTCTTATGGTTACCCCCACTTTTTGCTGGTGTATCACTGTTTTTCCACTTTAGTCTGGCTGGGGCCCTGCTATTCAAGACCCCAGCCTAGCTGCTTCCTCTCTAAATTGATTCCATGTACTTTAGGTACATCCCAGATTGGATTCTGGGGTGCCCTTATAAGTCCCTAGTATATGGTATACTATGTACCAAGGGCATAGACACCCCAGAGGCCTACCAGGGGCTGAAGCATGTATTGTGCCACCACTGGAAGGCCCTCTACAATGACACCACAGGACTGCTACTGCAGCCTGGGTAAGGTGGTGCATGCACCCCTTACTGTGGTATAGGATACCTATATCACTACCATTGCACACACATATAAACCTATAAGTCACTCCTATGGCAGGCCTTAACAATCCTAAAGGCAGAGTGCTTGGTTTTTATGTGAGAGGGTGCCCCTGCATGAGCAGAGCCCCTCTGCAGCGTTCAGAGTCAATCTTCTGGTGCTGTTTGTGGTGCAGCCTGAGCATATACTCTTAAGTGCATTATAACCTCGCGTTAAATGCTAACTTTGGGATGGCTGCACGGAAACATGTCATGTTTGGTGTGAAACATCTTGGAATACTACCCCCCCACCAGTTCTGGCGGCGGGGGTAGCATTCCACCCTTCTAGAGGGAGAGACATGTACCCAACGGCATACCCGGTATTAACTTTTCAGAGCCCTGGCATCACAAAATGGATGCCGCTGCCACAGACACGGGTCTGGCTTCCTGCTGCTGACCGAAACTCCGGCAGGGGAGGCCTGGACAATAGGTTTCCTGTCGAAGGGAGGTGTAACCACCTTCCCAGACAGGATAGTGTGTATTGGGGCTGGGCGGGAGCACTCTCTGGTGCTTTGAAGTCCTGCACTGGGGGCACATTTGGTGTCCCTGTGCATTGCCCAATGCAAACCGGTTGCAGGGGCTACCTGCCCCTTCTCTGGCATGAAACTGGACAAAGGGAAGGGGTGTAACCACCCCTCTTTCCTGACCCTCCCATAGGTGGGTCCCCAGAGTATGTCCAACCCCCTAACTTAGTATAAGTATGGGACCCCAGTCCTTAGGACTTTAGATATCCCTGGATGAAACTCTGAAGCTGAATCCTGGACCTACGACGCTCCACATTAAGATTAGAGGACTGAAGAATCTCCCTTGGGGTCAAGGAGTGACTCCCCTGCTTGGCAGGCACCAACAAAGCATCTGTCCGGTCTGCATCACTGAAGCTCCCACCGGACGCCGAAGTCTTTGCATCACCAGATGTAGATTTCCAGACTTCTCCGAGGCTGCCCTGAGTCCCCAGTGAAACTGAGTCCCGTAGCTGTTGTGGGTAACGTGGAACCATGACCCCTGGACACCAAGAACTTTTGCAAGTGTATCCTCTTTGTGGTCTCCCAAGAAGTTGTGCTTTGGGCTCCGAGTAGACGCCGCCTCCAGCACCAAATGCACCGAAGATCACTGGCCTCCACTCCACGAGTGTCCTGTGAGCCAGCTCCAAGTGTGTCCACTTGAGGCTCCTTTGCGGTCGCTAGTCTGTTAGCTAGTGGGCCCTCCCGAAGGCAACTCTTCTTCTGCTTAGGCTTTCCTGGTTGCTCCATACGTGCCCTGACTTACCCTTGCTGGGTGAGTCCTCCAGACCTTGCTGGTCTGCATCAACGTCCTTTCTTTGTTTCCACATGACTTGCCGTTGCCAAGGCTTGTTGGGTCCAATCCGGTCGCCGATACCGCAGCAATCGACAAACATCGTGGGGCAGCTCGAATCCAGCTCCTGGTCATCGTCGACACCTCCTGGACCTTGTGGCTGAAGAGTCAAGATGACCATCAACCTACCTGAAGCACCCGACATCGGTGGGCATCTGCTCATCGCCTTCCTGGTCACTGGCTAGTGACACAGACTCTGTCCCCTCTGCTTTCAGGTCCTTCAGATCTTTGATCCACTCTTGGATCCACCCGGACACTTTCGACTTGGTCGCCAGCAGCCTGCTGCAGCAGATCGCCATTGAAATCGACGACGAAACCCGACGCCAAAAGACACCTATGCACCCGGCTTCCCTGGGTGAGGTAACTCAAGTACTCCAGTGCTCCCATGGGTACTGACTCTAGAACTGCCTAGTTCTAAAGGGGTTTGCTCCAAGTCCTCCTCTAAGTGTCCTTTCCTTTTAAAAATCCAACCGCGACTTTCCCCATAGAAGTCAACGGTGGCTCGCGGCTGTGTTCTCACACTGCACACGTCCCCTGTGGGTCCCCTGTGTCACTACCTTGGGTGGTTCCTTGGGGTCCAAGCACTTCTACAGGCTCTAGGCCTTGTGTCTAGCTCAGTCGTGGTTCTTATACCACTATTTTAGTATATGGTTTGGTACGCCCCTGGGGCTCAAACGGGTATTGTGCAAAATACTGCTGATATTTTACTTGTAACTTATGTACTTCGAACTCTAGCCTCATAAAGAGACTAGAGGGGTGTGTTTAAGACTAAATACCTATATTTTATATATATACCTGGTGTGGTCCTCTTTCATTTGGTCACTCAAGAGATTATAGACTGGTAAAACAAGCTGCTTTACATTTCTTCAAGACTTAGCCTGAAGGCTGCTCTCCATAGCTACCACTAGGATTGCTTTCACTAAAGGTTGTCTTTAACCTATCTCCATAAGGGGTTGTTTAGACTGGTGCAAGGTGCCCACTAGAACTAGTGGACAGCATATGCCAGGCCAACTTCTCACACCCTCTTCTTTATATGTGCAACTCTCTTGCCTTATTCTACACCTCTCTTCCCTCTTTCTGCACCACTTTTGCCTCTTTCTGTACCTCTGTTGCTTCTTTCTGCACTTCTCTTGCCTCTTTCAGCACCTTTGTTGCTTCTTTCTGGACCTCTCTTGCTTCTTTCTGCACCTCACTTGCCTCTTTCAGCACCTCTCTTGCTATTTTCTGCAGATCTCTTGCCTCTTTCTGTACCTCACTTGCGTCTTTCAGCACCTCTGTTGCTTTTTTCTACAGATCTCTTGCCCCTTTCTGCACCCCTCTTTTCTCTTTCTGCACCTCTCTTGCCTCTTTCTGCACCCCTATTCCCTGTTTCTGCACCTTTCCTGCCTGTTTCTGCACATCTCTTGCCTCTTTCTGTACCTCTGTTACCTCTTTCTGCACTTCTCATGCTCTTTCTGCACCCTTTGTGCCTCTTTCAGCAACTCTGTTGGTTCTTTCTGCACTGCTCTTGCTTTTTTCTGCACCTCACTTGCCTCTTTCCGCACTTCTCTTGCTTCTTTCTACACCTCTGTTGCTTCTTTCAGCAATTCTCTTGCCTCTTTCTGCACTTCTCTTCCTTCTTTCTGCACCCATCCGGCCTCTTTCTGTACCTCTCTTGCCTCTTTCTGCACCCCTCCTACATTTTTCTTCATCCCTCTTACCTCTTTTTGCACCTCTGTTGGTTCTTTCTGCACTGCTCTTGCTTCTTTCTGCACCTCACTTGTCTCTTTCTGCACTTCTCTTGCTTCTTTCTACACCTCTGTTGCTTCTTTCAGCAATTCTCTTGCCTCTTTCTTAACTTCTCTTCCTTATTTTTGCACCCCTCCTGCCTCTTTCCATACCTCTCTTGCCTCTTTATGCACCTCTCCTACCTCTTTCTGCACCCCTTGCCTCTTTTTGCACTTCTGTTGGGTCTTTCTGCACTGCTTTTGCTTCTTTCTGCACCTCACTTGCCTATTTCTGCACTTCTCTTGCATCTTTCTAAACCTCTGTTGCTTCTTTCAGCAATTCTCTTAGCTCTTTCTGTACTTCTCTTGCTTGTTTCTGTACCTCTCTTGCATCTTTCTGCACCTCTGCCTCTTTCTGCACTTCACTTGCTTCTTTCTGCACCTCTCTTGCCTCTTTCGGCACCTCTGTTAATTCTTTCTGCACCCCTCCTGCCTTTTTCTGCACCCCTCTTCCCTATTTGTGCAACTCTCTTGCCTTATTCTACACCTCTCTTCCCTCTTTCTGCACCACTCTTGCCTCTTTCTGTACCTCTGTTGCTTCTTTCTGCAGTTCTCTTGCCTCTTTCTGCACCCTTCGTGCCTCTTTCAGCTCCTTTGTTGCTTCTTTCTGCACTTCTCTTCCTTCTTTCTGCACCCCTCATGCCTATTTCATCACCTCTGTTGCTTCTTTCTGTACTCCTCTTCCTTCTTTCTGCACCTCTCATGCCTCCTTCTGCAACTCTGTTGCCTTGTTCAGCACCTCTGTTGGTTCTTTCTGCACTGCTCTTGCTTCTTTCCGCACCTCACTTGCCTCTTTCTGCACTTCTCTTGCTTCTTTCTAAACCTCTGTTGCTTCTTTCAGCAATTCTCTTGCCTCTTTCTTCACTTCTCTTGCTTGTTTCTGCACCTCTCTTGCGTCTTTCTGCACCTCTGTTGCCTCTTTCTGCACTTCACTTGCTTCTTTCTGTACCTCTCTTGCCTCTTTCGGCACCTCTGTTGCTTCTTTCTGCACCCCTCGTGCCTCTTTCTGCACCCCTCTTCCCTATTTGTCCAACTCTGTTGCCTCTTTCTACACCTCTCTTCCCTCTTTCTGCACCACTCTTGCCTCTTTCTGTACCTCTGTTGCTTCTTTCTGCTCTTCTCTTTCCTCTTTCTGCACCCCTCTTGCCTCTTTCTGCACCTCTGTTGCTTCTTTCTGCACTTCTATTGCCTCTTTCTGCACCTCTCTTGCTTCTTTCTGCACCTCACTTGCCTCTTTCAGCACCTCTGTTGCTTTTTTCTGCAGATCTCTTGCCTCTTTCTGTACCTCACTTGTGTCTTTCAGCACCTCTTGCTTTTTTCTGCAGATCTCTTGCCCCTTTCTGCACACCTCTTGTCTCTTTCTGCACCTCTCTTGCCTCTTTCTGCACCCCTGTTCCCTGTTTCTGCACCTTTCCTGCCTGTTTCTGCACATCTCTTGCCTCTTTCTGTACCTCTGTTACCTCTTCCTGCACTTCTCTTGCTCTTTCTGCACCCTTCGCGCCTCTTTCAGCACCTCTATTGGTTCTTTCTGCACTGCTCTTGCTTTTTTCTGCACTGAACTTGCTTTTTTCTGCACCTCACTTGCCTCTTTCCGCACTTCTCTTGCTTCTTTCAACACCTCTGTTGCTTCTTTCAGCAATTCTCTTGCCTCTTTCTGCACTTCTCTTCCTTCTTTCTGCACCCCTCCGGCCTCTTTCTGTACCTGTCTTGCCTCTTTGTGCACCCCTCCTACCTTTTTCTGCTCCCCTCTTGCCTCTTTTTGTACCTCTGTTGGTTCTTTCTGCACTGCTCTTGCTTCTTTCTGCACCTCACTTGTCTCTTTCTGCACATCTCTTGCTTCTTTCTAGACCTCTGTTGCTTCTTTCAGCAATTCTCTTGCCTCTTTCTGTACTTCTCTTCCTTCTTTTTGCACCTTCCTGCCTCGTTCTGTACCCCTCTTGCTCTTTGTGCACCTCTCCTACCTCTTTCTGCACCCCTCTTACCTCTTTTTGTGCCTCTGTTGGTTCTTTCTGCACTGCTCTTGCTTCTTTCTCCACCTCACTTACCTCTTTTTGCACTTCTCTTGCTTCTTTCTAAACCTCTGTTGCTTCTTTCAGCAATTCTCTTGCCTCTTTCTGCACTTCACTGGCTTCTTTCTGCACCTCTCTTGCCTATTTCGGCACCTCTGTTGCTTCTTTCTGCACCACTCCTGCCTCAATCTGCACCCCTCGTCCCTATTTGTGAAACTTTCTTGCCTCTTTCTACACCTCTCTTCCCTCTTTCAGCACCACTCTTGCCTCTTTCTGTACCTCTGTTGCTTCTTTCTGCACTTCTCTTGCCTCTTTCTGCACCCTTTGTGCCTCTTTCAGCACCTCTGTTGCTTCTTTCTGCACTTCTCATCCTTCTTTCTGCACCCCTCGTGACTCCTTCTGCACCTCTGTTGCTTCTTTCTGCCCTTCTCATGGTTCTTTCTGCACTGCTCTAGCCTCTTTCTGCATCCCTCTTGCCTCTTTGAGCACCTCTTTTGCTTCTTTCTGCACTTCTCTTTCATCTTTCTGCACCCCTCTTGCCTCTTTCTGCACCTCTGTTGCTTATTTCTGCACTTCTATTGCCTCTTTCTGCACCTCTCTTGCTTCTTTCTGCACCTCACTTGCCTCTTTCAGCACCTCTGTTGCTTTTTTCTGTAGATCTCTTGCCTCTTTCTGTACCTCACTTGTGTCTTTCAGCACCTCTGTTGCTTTTTTCTGCAGATCTCTTGCCCCTTTCTACACCCCTCTTTTCTCTTTCTGCACCTCTCTTGCCTCTTTCTGCACCCCTGTTCCCTGTTTCTGCACCTTTCCTGCCTCTTTCTGCACATCTCTTGCCTCTTTCTGTATCTCTGTTACCTCTTTCTGCACTTCTCTTGCTCTTTCTGCACCCTTTGCGCCTCTTTCTGCACCTCTGTTGGTTCTTTCTGCACTGCTTTTGCTTCTTTCTGCACCTCACTTGCCTATTTCTGCACTTCTCCTGCATCTTTCTAAACCTCTGTTGCTTCTTTCAGCAATTCTCTTAGCTCTTTCTGCACTTCTCTTGCTTGTTTCTGTACCTCTCTTGCATCTTTCTGCACCTCTGTTGCCTTTTTCTGCACTTCACTTGCTTCTTTCTGCACCCCTCCTGCCTTTTTCTGCACCCCTCTGTAGGAGAGTAGGATCTGCCTCTTATGGTTACCCCCACTTTTTGCTGGTGTATCACTGTTTTTCGACTTTAGTCTGGCTGGGGCCCTGCTATTCAGGACCCCAGCCTAGGTGCTTCCTCTCTAAATTGATTCCATGTACTTTAGGTACATCCCAGATTGGATTCTGGGGTGCCCTTATAAGTCCCTAGTATATGGTATACTATGTACCAAGGGCATAGACACCCCAGAGGCCTACCAGGGGCTGAAGCATGTATTGTGCCACCCCTGGAAGGCCCTCTAAAATGACACCACAGGACTGCTACTGCAGCCTGGGTAAGGTGGTACATGCACCCCTTACTGTGGTATAGGCTACCTATATCACTACCATTGCACACACATATAAACCTATAAGTCACTCCTATGGCAGGCCTTATCAATCCTGAAGGCAGAGTGCGTGGTTCCTATGTGAGAGGGAGCCCCTGCATGAGCAGAGCCCCTCTGCAGCGTTCGGAGTCAATCCTCTGGTGCTGTTTGTGGTGCAGCCTGAGCATATACTCTTAAGTGCATTATAACCTCGCGTTAAATGTTTCTTTTGCATTTGTCGCCCTAAGTGGGAAGGGTATGCCCAGACGTGGGTCCCGTGCTCACTACACCACTGGATTCAAGCTAGCCTGGCTGAAGAAGGGTGATGCCCTGAAACCGGTCCCAGGATGCTTGTTTACGGTCCAGGGAGGACCTGGCTTGGCAGTTCGGGCTGGACTGTTCCCAGAAGGAACAGGGTCAAGACTGATTTGCATATGGCTGGGTCCAAACTGGGGTGGTGTGGTGAGCAAAAGAATGATGGATTTAACCCAGATCCTTGTGACTGGGGGTGAATGTTTGCATTGTCCAGCATTCCGTCCATCAATTGTTTCTTTTGCATTTGTCGCCCTAAGTGGGAAGGGTATGCCCAGACGTGGGTCCCGTGCTCATTACACCACTGGATTCAAGCTAGCCTGGCTGAAGAAGGGTGATGCCCTGAAACCGGTCCCAGGATGCTTGTTTCCGGTCCAGGGAGGACCTGGCTTGGCAGTTCGGGCTGGACTGTTCCCAGAAGGAACAGGGTCAAGACTGATTTGCATATGGCTGGGTCCAAACTGGGGTGGTGTGGTGAGCAAAAGAATGATGGATTTAACCCAGATCCTTGTGACTGGGGGTGAATGTTTGCATTGTCCAGCATTCCGTCCATCAATTGTTTCTTTTGCATTTGTCGCCCTAAGTGGGAAGGGTATGCCCAGACGTGGGTCCCGTGCTCACTACACCACTGGATTCAAGCTAGCCTGGCTGAAGAAGGGTGATGCCCTGAAACCGGTCCCAGGATGCTTGTTTCCGGTCCAGGGAGGACCTGGATTGGCAGTTCGGGCTGGACTGTTCCCAGAAGGAACAGGGTCAAGACTGATTTGCATATGGCTGGGTCCAAACTGGGGTGGTGTGGTGAGCAAAAGAATGATGGATTTAACCCAGATCCTTGTGACTGGGGGTGAATGTTTGCATTGTCCAGCATTCCGTCCATCAATTGTTTCTTTTGCATTTGTCGCCCTAAGTGGGAAGGGTATGCCCAGACGTGGGTCCCGTGCTCACTACACCACTGGATTCAAGCTAGCCTGGCTGAAGAAGGGTGATGCCCTGAAACCGGTCCCAGGATGCTTGTTTCCGGTCCAGGGAGGACCTGGCTTGGCAGTTCGGGCTGGACTGTTCCCAGAAGGAACAGGGTCAAGACTGATTTGCATATGGCTGGGTCCAAACTGGGGTGGTGTGGTGAGCAAAAGAATGATGGATTTAACCCAGATCCTTGTGACTGGGGGTGAATGTTTGCATTGTCCAGCATTCCGTCCATCAATTGTTTCTTTTGCATTTGTCGCCCCTAAGTGGGAAGGGTATGCCCAGACGTGGGTCCCGTGCTCACTACACCACTGGATTCAAGCTAGCCTGGCTGAAGAAGGGTGATGCCCTGAAACCGGTCCCAGGATGCTTGTTTCCGGTCCAGGGAGGACCTGGCTTGGCAGTTCGGGCTGGACTGTTCCCAGAAGGAACAGGGTCAAGACTGATTTGCATATGGCTGGGTCCAAACTGGGGTGGTGTGGTGAGCAAAAGAATGATGGATTTAACCCAGATCCTTGTGACTGGGGGTGAATGTTTGCATTGTCCAGCATTCCGTCCATCAATTGTTTCTTTTGCATTTGTCGCCCTAAGTGGGAAGGGTATGCCCAGACGTGGGTCCCGTGCTCACTACACCACTGGATTCAAGCTAGCCTGGCTGAAGAAGGGTGATGCCCTGAACCCGGTCCCAGGATGCTTGTTTCCGGTCCAGGGAGGACCTGACTTGGCAGTTCGGGCTGGACTGTTCCCAGAAGGAACAGGGTCAAGACTGATTTGCATATGGCTGGGTCCAAACTGGGGTGGTGTGGTGAGCAAAAGAATGATGGATTTAACCCAGATCCTTGTGACTGGGGGTGAATGTTTGCATTATCCAGCATTCCGTCCATCAATTGTTTCTTTTGCATTTGTCACCCTAAGTGGGAAGGGTATGCCCAGACGTGGGTCCCGTGCTCACTACACCACTGGATTCAAGCTAGCCTGGCTGAAGAAGGGTGATGCCCTGAAACCGGTCCCAGGATGCTTGTTTCCGGTCCAGGGAGGACCTGGCTTGGCAGTTCGGGCTGGACTGTTCCCAGAAGGAACAGGGTCAAGACTGATTTGCATATGGCTGGGTCCAAACTGGGGTGGTGTGGTGAGCAAAAGAATGATGGATTTAACCCAGATCCTTGTGACTGGGGGTGAATGTTTGCATTGTCCAGCATTCCGTCCATCAATTGTTTCTTTTGCATTTGTCGCCCTAAGTGGGAAGGGTATGCCCAGACGTGGGTCCCGTGCTCACTACACCACTGGATTCAAGCTAGCCTGGCTGAAGAAGGGTGATGCCCTGAAACCGGTCCCAGGATGCTTGTTTCCGGTTCAGGGAGGACCTGGCTTGGCAGTTCGGGCTGGACTGTTCCCAGAAGGAACAGGGTCAAGACTGATTTGCATATGGCTGGGTCCAAACTGGGGTGGTGTGGTGAGCAAAAGAATGATGGATTTAACCCAGATCCTTGTGACTGGGGGTGAATGTTTGCATTGTCCAGCATTCCGTCCATCAATTGTTTCTTTTGCATTTGTCGCCCTAAGTGGGAAGGGTATGCCCAGACGTGGGTCCCGTGCTCACTACACCACTGGATTCAAGCTAGCCTGGCTGAAGAAGGGTGATGCCCTGAAATCGGTCCCAGGATGCTTGTTTCCGGTCCAGGGAGGACCTGGCTTGGCAGTTCGGGCTGGACTGTTCCCAGAAGGAACAGGGTCAAGACTGATTTGCATATGGCTGGGTCCAAACTGGGGTGGTGTGGTGAGCAAAAGAATGATGGATTTAACCCAGATCCTTGTGACTGGGGGTGAATGTTTGCATTGTCCAGCATTCCGTCCATCAATTGTTTCTTTTGCATTTGTCGCCCTAAGTGGGAAGGGTATGCCCAGACGTGGGTCCCGTGCTCACTACACCACTGGATTCAAGCTAGCCTGGCTGAAGAAGGGTGATGCCCTGAAACCGGTCCCAGGATGCTTGTTTCCGGTCCAGGGAGGACCTGGCTTGGCAGTTCGGGCTGGACTGTTCCCAGAAGGAACAGGGTCAAGACTGATTTGCATATGGCTGGGTCCAAACTGGGGTGGTGTGGTGAGCAAAAGAATGATGGATTTAACCCAGATCCTTGTGACTGGGGGTGAATGTTTGCATTGTCCAGCATTCCGTCCATCAATTGTTTCTTTTGCATTTGTCGCCCTAAGTGGGAAGGGTATGCCCAGACGTGGGTCCCGTGCTCACTACACCACTGGATTCAAGCTAGCCTGGCTGAAGAAGGGTGATGCCCTGAAACCGGTCCCAGGATGCTTGTTTCCGGTCCAGGGAGGACCTGGCTTGGCAGTTCGGGCTGGACTGTTCCCAGAAGGAACAGGGTCAAGACTGATTTGCATATGGCTGGGTCCAAACTGGGGTGGTGTGGTGAGCAAAAGAATGATGGATTTAACCCAGATCCTTGTGACTGGGGGTGAATGTTTGCATTGTCCAGCATTCCGTCCATCAATTGTTTCTTTTGCATTTGTCGCCCTAAGTGGGAAGGGTATGCCCAGACGTGGGTCCCGTGCTCACTACACCACTGGATTCAAGCTAGCCTGGCTGAAGAAGGGTGATGCCCTGAAACCGGTCCCAGGATGCTTGTTTCCGGTCCAGGGAGGACCTGGCTTGGCAGTTCGGGCTGGACTGTTCCCAGAAGGAACAGGGTCAAGACTGATTTGCATATGGCTGGGTCCAAACTGGGGTGGTGTGGTGAGCAAAAGAATGATGGATTTAACCCAGATCCTTGTGACTGGGGGTGAATGTTTGCATTGTCCAGCATTCCGTCCATCAATTGTTTCTTTAACTTTGGGATGGCTGCACGGAAACATGTCGTGTTTGGTGTGAAACATCTTGGAATACTACCCCCCCCCGCCAGTTCTGGCGGCGGGGGTAGCATTCCACCCTTCTAGAGCACCCTGAGCAGCAATGTTGTACACAGAAGCCCTCCTTCCTTAATCCCCTTCAAGCACACATGCACCCTGCTTCCTTCCTCGGTTCCTAGCGAGGTTTTTATTAAACCCAATTCTGGTACCAGTACAGGCTGGAAGGGAGTCTTATGCAATGTGAGATCCCTTCCCAAACACGCAACAGAAATTTGGGATTTTTTAAGTTCGGTCTCTCCGGATTTGGGATTTTTGACCGAGACTTGGCTTAAACCCCACTCTACACCAGCTATCTCCTTAGCACTCTCCACTGATTACAGGTTTCTTAGACTAGACAGACCCTCAAAAACTGGGGGTGGAATTGCTTTAGTTCACAAAGACAGCATTTTAGTCACTGTTCTTGAGCAACGGAGCAATCCCAAAATTGAAATCATGATCTTCCGCATAGACTTTCACCCTCAATTAAGCTGGAAGGGTGCACTGGTATATCGCCCTCCCGGCCCGCTGAAAGAATTTTCTATTCAGCTGACTGAACTTATTGCTCCTCATGTTATTTCATCTAAGGAGTTTTTGTTATTGGGTGATTTTAATGTGCACAGTGAAGTAGAAGACCTCCCTGACACAGCAATGCTTCTCTCTGATCTTGCCTCCCTAGGCCTCACTAAACTCAATGAGGGTCCGACGCACACAGCTGGCCACACTCTAGATACCATTTTCTCTAACAACTCTGGTATCAGATGTGAACGTCCTCAACCCTTGACTTGGACAGACCATTCGTCCATAGAATTCACCATCCAGGGGAGGCAGGCAATGGCCAAAAATACTGAGCACCAGCCGGCTGCTCGCAGACAATGGTATAAGATCTCTCCTGATAGGTTCCAGGCAGTTTTTTCCCCTATCTGGAAAACCTATGGCGCTCCCACTAATACTGAGGAGGGATTAGAAAGGTTTAATTCAATTACAACTGGGACCCTTGATCTAATAGCGCCACTCAGACCCGTGTCCAGCGCCACAAAACGCACTCAACCCTGGTTTACCCCGGAGCTGCGTACAGAAAACGTAAATGCAGAAACTTGGAGAAACGTTGGCGCAGGTCTTACAATTTAAAAGATAAAGAAATTTTTAAGGCTGCTATCTCCTCCTACCACAGTAGCATAAATGGAGCACGAAAAAAGTTCATAGCCCAGCAACTCAACTCTGCTGAAAATAGGCCTAAAGTCCTATTTCAGATACTAAAGTCTTTCACCAATCCGAGGGCGTGTGAAAAGTCAGAGATTTCCTCACAATCTTTATGTGACAGTATTGCTCTGCATTTCACCAATAAAGTTGATCTAATATACGATAAAATTGCTTCCACCGAGAAACTACCCATTATTCCCTCCTCCCTTTTTCCTGAGGTTTCCCTAGCTCCAGATTCACAAATGTTAAGCAATTTCCCGCTTATGACTAATGAAACGGTGGCTGATTTACTTCGATCAGTCAAATCTGGCTCCCCATTAGATGTCATACCTGCAAAAGTGGCCGCCCCCCTTGCAAATGTACTCTCTTCTTATGTCAGTGCCATTCTTAATCTCTCCTTGATAGAGGGCTATCTCCCTCAAACCTGGAAGGCGGCACAGGTCATTCCAATTCGGAAAAATCCTAAGGCCTCTATGACTGACCTGTCTAATCTTCGGCCCATCTCCCTCTTACCTCATATGAGCAAAGTCTTGGAAAAATATATTAACCGACATCTTTCTACCTTTGTCGAGACCAACAATCGCCTGGACCCTTCGCAATCTGGTTTTAGGCCGAATCATAGCACAGAACTGGCCCTACTGGAAGTCACGGACAACATCAGAATGACTCTTGATAGTGGCCAGTCCACCATACTTGTGCTATTAGATCTCTCTGCGGCATTCGACACTGTATCTCACCAGATTATGCTCATGAGACTGAGGGAGATCGGACTCCAGGGCTCGGCCCTACAGTGGATGAATAGCTTTTTGTCATCTCGAACTCAGACCGTCAACCTGGGCCCATTCCGCTCTAAGACCACGGTACTGACCAAGGGTGTTCCACAGGGCTCGTGTCTAAGCCCCACGCTTTTTAACATCTATATTGCCCCCTTGGCTCACTTACTTAGGAGTTATGGTTTTTTGCCCATCTCCTATGCGGATGACACTCAGCTTCTTTTCACTTTTGATAAAACCTCAACATATGCTCTGTCATCATCCGTCGAAGGAATGACTGCTATATCAGCTTGGATGAGGAGAAATTTCCTCCAACTGAATGCAGGGAAAACCGAGATAATGCTTTTCGGAGAAGCCCCTCTACTCTGGTCTCCGAATTGGTGGCCGCCCGCTCTTGGGCCAACTCCTATTCCCAAAACTTCAGTTAAGAATCTGGGCATCTATCTTGACCAGGCTCTTACTCTGAAGGAGCATGTCTCCCGAACCGTTAGCAATTGTTTCCATGTGTTGGGCATGCTACGCCGAGTCTTCCCATTTTTGCCGGATCACACACGGAAACCTCTTATTCAAACCATGATCCTGGGCCGCCTTGATTACTGCAATGCTCTTTTGCTTTCCGCAAACGAGTCTTCCCTTGATAGACTTCAGGTGGTCCAGAATACTGCGGCTCGGCTCCTCACGAATTCTTCTCCTGGAACCCCCTCTATGCCGCTGCTTCGCAGACTTCATTGGCTACCAGTCCGTAAGCGGATAAAATTTAAGACTGGCTGCATAGTCAATAGAGCCATCCATAACAAGGGTCCCTCTTACATCTCGTGCAAACTGAAGCCCTATTCTCCGCACAGGACACTGAGATCCAGCTGTAAACTTCTTTACAGGTTCCAAGGGTTAGGAAAGCTAGACTTGGTGGGAAAACTTTTTCCCTCCTCGCCCCATCATACTGGAATGAGCTCCCCCTACAACTCAGACAATGCCCGGACAATCTACGTTTCAGGAAACTGCTTAAAGCCTCCCTATTTTAGTCTGTCTTCACCTGCCCGTAGGTTCGCTTAGCGCAGAGATACTCCTTCGGGAGTGATTCTGGCGCTTTATAAAACTTTTAAATAAATAAATAGAGGGAGAGACATGTACCCACCGGCATACCCGGTATTAACTTTTCAGAGCCCTGGCATTACAAAATGGATGCTGCTGCCACAGACACGGGTCTGGCCTCCTGCTGCTGACCGAAACTCCGGCAGGGGAGGCCTGGACAATAGGTTTCCTGTCGAAGGGAGGTGTAACCACCTCCCCAGACAGGATAGTGTGTATTGGGGCTGGGCGGGAGCACTCTCTGGTGCTTTGAAGTCCTGCACTGGGGGCACATTTGGTGTCCCTGTGCATAGCCCAATGCAAACCGGTTGCAGGGGCTACCTGCCCCTTCTCTGGCATGAAACTGGACAAAGGGAAGGGGTGTAACCACCCCTCTTCCCTGACCCTCCCATAGGTGGGTCCCCAGAGTATGTCCAACCCCCTAACTTAGTATAAGTATAGGACCCCAGTCCTTAGGACTTTAGATATCCCTGGACGAAACTCTGAAGCTGAATCCTGGACCTATGACGCTCTACATTAAGATTAGAGGACTGAAGAATCTCCCTTGGGGTCAAGGAGTGACTCCCCTGCTTGGCAGGCACCAACAAACCATCTGTCCGGTCTGCATCACTGAAGCTCCCGCCGGACGCCGAAGTCTTTGCATCACCAGATGTAGATTTCCAGACTTCTCCGAGGCTGACCTGAGTCCCCAGCGAAACTGAGTCCCATAGCTGTTGTGGGTAACGTGGAACCGTGACCCCTGGATACCAAGAACTTTTGCAAGTGCATCCTCTTTCTGGTCTCCCAAGAGGTTGTGCTTTGGGCTCCGAGTAGGCCCCGCCTCCAGCACCGAATGCACTGAAGATCACTGGCCTCCACTCCACGAGTGTCCTGTGAGCCAGCACCAAGTGCGTCCACTCGAGGCTCCTTCGCGGTCGCTAGTCCGTTAGCTAGTGGGCCCTCCCGAAGGCAACTCTTCTTCTGCTTGGGCTTTCCTGGTTGCTCCAGATGTGCCCTGATTTACCCTTGCAGGGTGAGTCCCCCAGACCTTGCTGGTCTGCATCAATGTCCTTTCTTTGTTTCCACATGACTTGCCGTTGCCAAGGCTTGTTGGGTCCAATCTGGTCGCCGACACTGCAGCAATCGACAGACGTTGTAGGACAGCTCGAATCCAGCTCCTGGTCATCGTCAACGCCTCCTGGACCTTGTGGCTGAAGAGTCAAGATGACAGTCAACCTACCTGAAGCACCCGACATCGGTGGGCATCGCCTTCCTGGTCACTGGCTAGTGACCCAGTCTCTGTCCCCTCTGCTTTCAGGTCCTTCAGATCTTTGATCCACTCTTGGATCCACCCGGACACTTTCGACTTGGTCGCCAGCAGCCTGCGGCAGCAGATCGCCATTGAAAACAACGACGAAACCCGACGCCAAAAGACACCTATACACCCGGCTTCCCTGGGTGAGGTAACTCGAGTACTCCAGTGCTCCCATGGGTACTGACTCTAGAACTGCCTAGTTCTAAAGGGGTTTGCTCCAAGTCCTCCTCTAAGTGTCCTTTCCTTTTAAAAATCCAACCGCGACTTTCCCCATAGAAGTCAACGGGGGCTCGCGGCTGTGTTCTCACACTGCACACATCCCCCGTGGGTCCCCTGTGTCACTACCTTGGGTGGTTCCTTGGGGTCCAAGCACTTCTACAGGCTCTAGGCCTTGTGTCTAGCTCAGTCGTGGTTCTTATACCACTATTTTAGTATATGGTTTGGTACGCCCCTAGGGCTCAAACGTGTATTGTGCTAAATACTGCTGATATTTTACTTGTAACTTATGTACTTCGAACTCTAGCCTCATAAAGAGACTAGAGGGGTGTGTTTAAGACTAAATACATATATTTTATATATATACCTGGTGTGGTCCTCTTTCATTTGGTCACTCAAGAGATTATAGACTGGTAAAACAAGCTGCTTTACATTCCTTCAAGACTTAGCCTGAAGGCTGCTCTCCATAGCTACCTCTAGGATAGCTTTCACTAAAGGTTGTCTTTAACCTATCTCCATAAGGGGTTGTTTGGACTGGTGCAAGGTGCCCACTAGAACTAGTGGACAGCATATGCCAGGCCAACTTCTCACACCCTCTTCTTTATATGTGCAATTCTCTTGCCTTATTCTACACCTCTCTTCCCTCTTTCTGCATCACTCTTGCCTCTTTCTGTACCTCTGTTGCTTCTTTCTGTACCTCTGTTGCTTCTTTCTGCACTTCTCTTGCCTCTTTCAGCACCTTTGTTGCTTCTTTCTGGACCTCTCTTGCTTCTTTCTGCACCTCACTTGCCTCTTTCAGCACCTCTCTTGCTATTTTCTGCAGATCTCTTGCCTCTTTCTGTACCTCACTTGCGTCTTTCAGCACCTCTGTTGCTTTTTTCTACAGATCTCTTGCCCCTTTCTGCACCCCTCTTTTCTCTTTCTGCACCTCTCTAGCCTCTTTCTGAAGCCCTATTCCCTGTTTCTGCACCTTTCCTTCCTGTTTCTGCACATCTCTTGCCTCTTTCTGCACCTCTGTTGCCTCTTTCTGCACTTCTCTTGCTCTTTCTGCACCCTTTGTGCCTCTTTCAGCAACTCTGTTGGTTCTTTCTGCACTGCTCTTGCTTTTGTCTGCACCTCACTTGCCTCTTTCCGCACTTCTCTTGCTTCTTTCTACACCTCTGTTGCTTCTTTCAGCAATTCTCTTGCCTCTTTCTGCACTTCTCTTCCTTCTTTCTGCACCCCTCCTGCCTCGTTCTGTACCCCTCTTGCCTCTTTGTGCACCTCTCCTACCTCTTTCTGCACCCCTCTTACCTCTTTTTGCACCTCTGTTGGTTCTTTCTGCACTGCTCTTGCTTTTTTCTGCACCTCACTTTCCTCTTTCCGCACTTCTCTTGCTTTTTTCAACACTTCTGTTGCTTCTTTCAGTAATTCTCTTAGCTCTTTCTGCACTTCTCTTGCTTGTTTCTGTACCTCTCTTGCGTCTGTCTGCACCTCTGTTGCCTTTTTCTGCACTTCACTTGCTTCTTTCTGCACCTCTCTTGCCTCTTTCGGCACCTCTGTTAATTCTTTCTGCACCCCTCCTGCCTTTTTCTGCACCCCTCTTCTTTAATTGTGCAACACTCTTGCCTTATTCTACACCTCTGTTCCCTCTTTCTGCACCACTCTTGCCTCTTTCTGTACCTCTGTTGCTTCTTTCTGCACTTCTCTTGCCTCTTTCTGCACCCTTCGTGCCTCTTTCAGCACCTGTTGCTTCTTTCTGCACCTCTCTTGCTTCTTTCGGCACCTCACTTGCCTCTTTCAGCAACTCTCTTGCTTTTTTCTGCAGATCTCTTGCCTCTTTCTATTCCTCACTTACGTCTTTCAGCACCTCTGTTGCTTTTTTCTACAGATCTCTTGCCCCTTTCTGCACCACTCTTTTCTCTTTCTGCACCTCTCTTGCCTCTTTCTGCACCCCTCTTCCCTGTTTCTGCACCCCTCTTCCCTGTTTCTCCACCTTTCCTGCCTGTTTCTGCACCTTTCCTGCCTGTTTCTGCACATCTCTTGCCTCTTTCTGTACCTCTGTTACCTCTTTCTGCAGTTCTCTTGCTCTTTCTGCACCCTTTGTGCCTCTTTCAGCAACTCTGTTGGTTCTTTCTGCACTGCTCTTGCTTTTTTCTGCACCTCACTTGCCTCTTTCAGCACTTCTCTTGCTTCTTTCTACACCTCTGTTGCTTCTTTCAGCAATTCTCTTGCCTCTTTCTGCACTTCTCTTCCTTCTTTCTGCACCCCTCCGGCCTCTTTCTGTACCTCTCTTGCCTCTTTGTGCACCCCTCCTACCTTTTTCTTCACCCCTCTTGCCTCTTTTTGCACCTCTGTTGGTTCTTTCTGCACTGCTCTTTCTTCTTTCTGCAGCTCACTTGTCTCTTTCTGCACTTCTCTTGCTTCTTTCTACACCTCTGTTGCTTCTTTCAGGAATTCTCTTGCCTCTTTCTGCACTTCTCTTCCTTCTTTTTGCACCCCTCCTGCCTCTTTCTATACCTCTCTTGCCTCTTTGTGCACCTCTCCTACCTCTTTCTGCACTTACTTGCCTCTTTTTGCACCTCTGTTGGTTCTTTCTGTACTACTTTTGCTTCTTTCTGCACTTCTCTTGCCTCTTTATGCACCTCTCGTGCCTCTTTCAGCACCTCTGTTGCTTCTTTCTGCACTTCTCTTCCTTCTTTCTGCACCCCTCGTGCCTCCTTCTGCAACTCTGTTGCCTCTTTCAGCACCTCTGTTGGTTCTTTCTGCATTGCTCTTGCTTCTTTCTGCACCTCACTTGCCTCTTTCTGCACTTCTCTTTCTTCTTTCTAAACCTCTGTTGCTTCTTTCAGCAATTCTCTTGCCTCTTTCTTCACTTCACTTGCTTCTTTCTGCACCTCTCTTGCCTCTTTCGGCACCTCTGTTGCTTCTTTCTGCACCCCTCCTGCATCTTTCTGCTCCCCTCTTCCCTATTTTTCCAACTCGGTTGCTTCTTTCTACACCTCTCTTCCCTCTTTCTGCACCACTCTTGCCTCTTTCTGTACCTCTGTTGCTTCTTTCAGCACTTCTCTTGCCTCTTCCTGCACCCTTCGTGCCTCTTTCAGCACCTTTGTTGCTTCTTTCTGCACTTCTCTTCCTTCTTTCTGCACCCCTCATGCCTCTTTCAGCACCTCTGTTGCTTTTTTCTGTACCCCTCTTCCTTCTTTCTGCACCCCTCGTGCCTCCTTCTGCAACTCTGTTGCCTCTTTCAGCACCTCTGTTGGTTCTATCTGCACTGCTCTTGCTTCTTTCTGCACCTCACTTGCCTCTTTCTGCACTTCTCTTGCTTCTTTCTAAACCTCTGTTGCTTCTTTCAGCAATTCTCTTGCCTCTTTCTTCACTTCTCTTGCTTGTTTGTGCACCTCTCTTGCGTCTTTCTGCACCTCTGTTGCCTCTTTGTGCACTTCACTTGCTTGTTTCTGCACCTCTCTTACCTCTTTCGGCACCTGTGTTGCTTCTTTCTGCATCCCTCCTGCCTCTTTCTGCACCCCTCTTCCCTATTTGTCCAACTCTGTTGCCTCTTTCTACACCTCTCTTCCCTCTTTCTGCACCATTCTTGCCTCTTTCTGTACCTCTGTTGCTTCTTTCTGCACTTTTCTTGCCTCTTTCTGCACGCTTTGTGCCTCTTTCAGCACCTCTGTTGCTTCTTTCTGCACTTCTCTTTCCTCATTCTGCACCCCTCTTGCCTCTTTCTGCACCTCTGTTGCTTCTTTCTGCACTTATATTGCCTCTTTCTGCACCTCCCTTGCTTCTTTCTGCACCTCACTTGCCTCTTTCAGCACCTCTGTTGCTTTTTTCTGCAGATCCCTTGCCTCTTTCTGTACGTCACTTGCGTCTTTCAGCACCTCTGTTACTTTTTTCTGCAGATCTCTTTCCCCTTTCTGCAACCCTCTTTACTCTTTCTGCACCTCTCTTGCCTCTTTCTGCACCCCTGCTCCCTGTTTCTGCACCTTTCCTGCCTGTTTCTGCACATCTCTTGCCTCTTTCTGTACCTCAGTTACCTCTTTCTGCACTTCTCTTGCTCTTTCTGAACCCTTCGCGCCTCTGTCAGCACCTCTGTTGGTTCTTTCTGCACTGCTCTTGCTTTTTTCTGCACCTCACTTGCCTCTTTCCGCACTTCTCTTGCTTCTTTCAACACTTCTGTTGCTTCTTTCAGCAATTCTCTTGCCTCTTTCTGCACTTCTCTTCCTTTTTTCTACACCCCTCCGGCCTCTTTCTGTACCTCTCTTGCCTCTTTGTGCACCCCTCCTACCTTTTTCTGCACCCCTCTTGCCTCTTTTTGCACCTCTGTTGGTTCCTTCTGCACTGCTCTTGCTTCTTTCTGCACCTCACTTGCTTCTTTCTACACCTCTGTTGCTTCTTTCAGCAATTCTCTTGCCTCTTTCGGCACCTTTGTTAATTCTTTCTGCACCCCTCCTCCCTTGTTCTGCACCCCTCTGCCCTATTTGTGCAACTCTCTTGCCTTATTCTACACCTCTCTTCCCTCTTTCTGCACCACACTTGCCTCTTTCTGTACCTCTGTTGCTTCTTTCTGCACTTCTCTTGCATCTTTCTGCACCCTTCGTGCCTCTTTCAGCACCTTTTGCTTCTTTCTGCACCTCTCTTGCTTCTTTCTGCACCTCACTTGCCTCTTTCAGCACCTCTGTGACTTTTTTCTGCAGATCCCTTCCCTCTTTCTGTACCTCACGTGCGTCTTTCAGCACCTCTGTTGCTTTTTTCTGCAGATCTCTTGCCCCTTTCTGCACCCCTCTTTTCTCTTTCTGCACCTCTCTTGCCTCTTTCTGCACCTCTGTTACCTCTTTCTGCACTTCTCTTGCTCTTTCTGCACCCTTCGCGCCTCTTTCAGCACCTCTGTTGGTTCTTTCTGCACTGCTCTTGCTTTTTTCTGCACCTCACTTGCCTCTTTCGGCACTTCTCTTGCTTCTTTCTACACCTCTGTTGCTTCTTTCAGCAATTCTCTTGCCTCTTTCTGCACTTTTCTTCCTACTTTCTGCACCCCTCCTGCCTCTTTCTATACCTCTCTTGCCTCTTTGTGCACCTCTACTACCTCTTTCTGCACCCCCTTGCCTCTATTTGCACCTCTGTTGGTTCTTTCTGCACTGCTTTTGCTTCTTTCTGCACCTCACTTGCCTCTTTCTGCACTTCTCTTGCTTCTTTCTAAACCTCTGTTGCTTCTTTCAGCAATTCTGTTAGGTCTTTATGCACTTCTCTTGCTTGTTTCTGTACCTCTCTTGCGTCTTTCTGCACCTCTGTTGCCTCTTTCTGCACTTCACTTGCTTCTTTCTGCACCTCTCTTGCCTCTTTTGGCACCTCTGTTAATTCTTTCTGCATCCCTCCTGCCTTTTTCTGCACCCCTCTTCCCTATTTGTGCAACTCTCTTCCCTCTTTCTGCACCACTCTTGCCTCTTTCTGTACCTCTGTTGCTTCTTTCTGCACTTCTCTTGGCTCTTTCTGCACCCTTCGTGCCTCTTTCAGCACCTCTGTTGCTTCTTTCTGCACTTCTCTCCCTTCTTTCTGCACCCTTCGTGCCTCTTTCAGCACCTCTGTTGCTTCTTTCTGTACTCCTCTTCCTTCTTTCTGCACCCCTCATGCCTCCTTCTGCAACTCTGTTGCCTCTTTCAGCACCTCTGTTGCTTCTTTCTGCAGATCTCTTGCCTCTTTCTGCACCTCACTTGCCTCTTTCAGCACCACAGTTGCTTTTTTCTGCAGATCTCTTGCCTCTTTCTGCACCTCACTTGCCTCTTTCAGCACCTCTGTTGCTTTTTTCTGCAGATCTCTTGCCTCTTTCTGCAACCCTCTTTTCTCTTTCTGCACCTCTCTTGCCTCTTTCTGCACCCCTGTTCCCTGTTTCTGCACCTTTCCTGCCTGTTTCTGTACCTCTCTTGCCTCTTTTTATACCTCTGTTGTCTCTTTCTGCACTTCTCTTGCTCTTTCTGCACCCTTCACGCCTCTTTCAGCACCTCTGTTGGTTCTTTCTGCACTGCTCTTGCTTTTTTCTGCACCTCACTTGCCTCTTTCTGCACTTCTCTTGCTTCTTTCTACACCTCTGTTGCTTCTCTCAGCAATTTTCTTGCCTCTTTCTGCACTTTTCTTCCTTCTTTCTGCACCCCTCCTGCTTTTTTCTGTACCTCTCTTGCCTCTTTGTTTACCCCTCCTACCTTTTTCTGCACCCCTCTTGCCTCTTTTTGCACCTCTGTTGGTTCTTTCTGCACTGTTCTTCTTTCTGCACCTCACTTGCCTCTTTCTGCACCCCTGTTCCCTGTTTCTCCAACTTTCTTGCCTGTTTATGCACCTCTCTTGCCTCCTTTTGCACCTCTGAGTTAGAGGTAGTTTTAATCCCCCTGCCCTAATATGTGCTAGGGCCTTACAGGGGAGGTCATGCCAATCACAGGGTTACCCCAACCCACAGTGTACCCTAGTGTATGTAGGTGTTTTCACTGTATTCTCAGTGTCTTTCAGCATAGCACTGGCTCTGGGCCTGGTTAGTCAGAGTCAGTTACCACCAGTACCTGTCAGTAAGAAGTTGGGGGCACAGGATGACTTTGCAACAAGGCCTTTTTCTGCACCTCTGTTGGTCCTTTCTGCATATCTCTTGCTTCTTTTTGCACTTTTCTTCGTCTTTCTTGACTTCTGTTGCCTCTTTCTGCATTTCTCTTGCTTCTTTCTGCACCTTTCTGCACCTTTCTTCCTCTTTCTTCACATGTCCTACCTCTGTAGACATAGTTAGAAATTGGCATTTAAAAAACCTTTGAAATTCACTGAAAAAACCATAGGTTTCAGGGACGTTATAGTTAGAAATTAGCATTTTAAAAACCATAGAAATTCACTGAAAAAACCATAGGTTTCAGGGACATTATAGTTAGTTGGACATTTCTCTCGTACAAAACCAGAGAAATCCGGCCGTTATTGTTAGTTGAGCTAACTATAACTCGCGCCCCCGCAATGCACTGCTGATGACGTCACATATTACATGATTCTGACATGGTCAGTGACATCACTGATGACATCTCAAATGACATCACTGATGACATCACTGATTACATCATCCACGTGATAATCTGATGCACCTCCTCACACCCTAATATAACCTTTGATACACCCACTCTAAAATAAAGACTACCATTTTTGAAACCATAGACACACCAATACCAGTTACTACATACCCACTCACTGATTCCTAGGTCTACACACACACATCCATTCATTCACCCATAGTCACTCATACATGCAATCACTCATCAATACAGTACTATAATTTGCACTCATACACCTATACAGACACACACACATCGCCACTCATCCATAGAGTTACTCACACACCTAGTCAATCAATCAAAGAATCATTCACACTCCCATTTACTCACCTATACAGTTCTACACACACCACCTCACTTATTCATACAGATACTAACACATACTTACTCTCTTATACAATCACTGATACAAGCACACACTCATCCATACAGCCACTCTCACAATCATTCACTCTCACATATAGTGATTTATATACTCCAACACTCACATATACTGGCTTTCACATATTTAGTTACTCACACATGTACAACTGAGACATCCATTCACTCACCAACACACCCATACACACACTAACCCACCCATACAGCCCATCACAGATGCACTCTTGAACCCATACACCCAGTGAATTACCCACTCACACATCTATGCACAGAGTCACACACCCCCACCCACCCACACAGACACTCAGGCACCCATACAGATACTCAGATAACCAATCAATAACCCATATAGACACTCATTTCGCTACTCACCAACCCATGATGCCGCTTACACACCAACTGACAGACTGATACAGACATTTACACAGTTTACTCACTAAACCTTGCATTCAGTAAGACACGTTTAATCACTCACTTATACAGTCAGTCACGTACCTACTAAATCATATATTCAGACACTCATACATCCACTCATACATCAATACACCTTGGCATATATATATATATATAAAACATATTTAAACTTTACAGAAACACACAGTCAGTGGATGATGTCATCAGTGGTGTCATCAGTGATGTCATTTGAGATGTCATCAGTGATGTCACTGACCATGTCATGAATGATGTAATATGTGATGTCATCAGCAGTGCATTGTGGGGGCACGAGTTATAGTTAGCTCAACTAACTATAACGGCCGAATTTCTCTGGTTTTGTACAAGAGAAATGTCCAACTAACTATAACGTCCCTGAAACCTATGGTTTTTCCAGTGAATTTCTATGGTTTTTTAAATGCTAATTTCTAACTATAACGTCCCTGAAACCTATGGTTTTTCAGTGAATATATATATATACATATATATATATATATATATATATATATATATAATGCAGCTCTTTTGTCCAATGAGAAGCTCTATAAAAGCTTTAAAACTGAAGCAAAACTCTAGAAATGGAATTTCACTAACCTTTTTGATATGCCAGAAAATCCTGTGTAAAAATATTTTGTAGGAAATTAAAAGTTGGTATAGTGTGAAGTTCAAGTTCCCAGTGGACTGACCTGTACCACTGTCTGTCGACCACACACACCGTGCATGATGCTGCTGGCCTTTCACCTCATCCCTGTTTGGAAGGCCCAATTTGGGAACTTCACCTTTATACTAGACTGGTCTCTCAAGAACTGTGCTTTTTGCAGTCCCCTGCATGGCATCATTTTGGATGCACCCCATGTTTTCGGTGGGAAAGCAAGCAAGCAGAGCATTTTCCAATAATTGTTAATTTCCAAATGGTCTTCCCAGCAGCAGTTCTGCACCACTACTACCACCCACTAATGAGCAGCATCTCAGGAGTCAGTTCAGATCCCTCATGAGCTTTATCTTCGTTTTAACTTCAAGTTCCCAGTGGACTGACCTGTGCCCGTCTCTGCCGACCATCACACAAACACCCTGCATGATGCTGCTGGCTCGGTGCTCATCGCACTGGCACTAACTTTCACAAAAGGAGAGAGAATTTGCTGCATGTAGTCTGAGTGAGAAATATTAGTTCCTACACCGGTGAAGTTTTGAAACCATAAAAAGAAGGCCATTAGTTTACTGACACCCGTGTATGATTCTGGCTGGAAGCCAGGTGTAGACTCCGGTAGTAACATTCTGCACCACACTTGCACTGCCCACGCTTGTGCTCAGTTGCAGACAAGCCTGTCATCATTAAAATTAGAAGTATGCCGGTAATAAAGACCGGAACAAGTTCAACATAGGGATTGCAACGTTAGGCATGCAGCACTGAAGATTTGTGTTCCTCAATAGGTAAACAAGTAAAGAAATCATTCAAAATCTTTTAGTCACCCCATGCCATTAGACTTCTTTATTGCAGCCTAGTATGATTATGTTAAGCACATGCTGCTTAGATCATGAACTCAGTGCAGAATCTGTAGACAGAAAGTGCATAACTCACCTGACCTCTGTAAGCCTACAAGTGCAAGGGGAGGAAGTCTTTGAGGCTAAATGCTTTGCTGACTTTCTTTGTCATAAGCTGCAACACATCTTGAAGCAGCAGACAACAGTTCAAGGTTGTCTCCCTCTAACACATCGCATTACTTTTTGCATGCTCAGCAGCCCCATACTGCAGCAAGAGACAAGAGAAAGCACACCCCCACTCAATGACTCAGAGTTTAGCAGACTCGTCCATGCCACACAATCCAGGTGGGGCAGTGAGAGGCAGAACAATTTGTTTTGCAGCACAAAACTAAAACAATGTATCCGACTGTGCTGGGTCACCATAACAATGAGTCTCCCAGGCCCACCGCAGGCTAAATTACTTCACAGCAGAGCAGCAGTGCACAGATTAAGCACTGCGAGTGAGGCTACTTTTTAAAGTGCCTCATGATCCCCAAGCTGTGTAAGGCTCACATGTACTCCTCCTCAGAGCTCCCAGTCACAGAGCACCAAGGCCGTGCAGGACTTTGGAGCCACAAGCCTGTCTGTGTCACTGTGCAGGCATCCAGCCATCCCTGCCTGCTCTTGACATGACTGACTCTCTCTCTCACAGTCTCAGTCAGCTCTGCTATAGTGTGAGCAGCAACAGTGGCAAGTAACTACCTGCTGCTTTAAACACCCAGAGTGACCGTGCATTGGAATACTCGTAGTCGTTTAAAGGGAGAACCAGGGACTCTGCTCTAACCCTGGGCGTAGTTTGCGAAGTAGCGCTACGCGAAGAGCACTTCGCACTACGCGAACTACGCGTAGCACTATGCGAACTGCGTAGTGAGCTGTTCGCGATGATTGCACAGTGCCGGATGCTTGTCCGCACTGTGCAATCATTGAAAACGGCATCTTGCACAGTGCGAACTGTCTTTTACTGCCGCTCGAGTAGATTTTTACTCGAGCGGCAGCTTTCTCAACGCGGACTGGTAGTTTCTCATCGCGAGCGGTCGCGAGCATACGCGACCACTCGCAATGAGAAACCTGACCTCCCCGCGTTGAGAATCTCGCGGGAGGTTTATTTTCCATGCTCGCGATCGGCAACTTGATGTTGCTGATCGCGAACGAGGAAAAAGTCTCACCGGGATGTCATTTTGCTTGCTCGCGGTCACCAACTTGACGTTGAGGACCGCGAGCAAGCAAAAAATGACCCCTGCACTAAGCTACGCTACGCGTGTTCGCACTGTGCTACGTGCAATTCGCGTAGTGTGAAGTAGCGCAAACTTCACAAACTACGCGAGCGTAGCGTAGTGCTTTGCCCAGGGTTACTCTGCTCTCACCAGGAGAGGCCAAGAAAGAACCCACACGTCATTGCCACTACATATTGTGCTCTGATCAAAAACGCATTCACCTTTATCTAGGATTTGCAAAGCCCAGAAAATTAGGATCATTCCTCCGTTACAGTTTTCCTGCTCCCGCCAGCTAGAGGCAGACTTACTGTTTCCTCAAACTTGTCAGTAGCTGTCAAAGTTTCAACCAAGTGAGAGAAAACAGCTATGTTCTGGACGTTGGCACCCTGGGACATAGGGAACCAGCCCTGGGGGTGGCAGACACCAGGGCAATTAATAGCTCCAGGAGGGAGACGGCGCTGCCCCCCTCCTTTCATTTGCAAGGGCCTGCCCCAGGGACGTGGTGGTCCGCCACCTTCTAAAACAATAAGAAAGTCACAGGGATGTTGTGGTGCCCAGGGTCATATATGGCCCTGGAGGGGGTGCCAAATGGCCCCCTTCCTCTATTATATACTTGCCCCCCCGGGGAAGTAGTGGTCCCTTGGGCACTTATGGACATTGGAGGGGGGTCCACACTGCCCTCCTCCATTTTTTTGATAAAGCCCCTGGGAGGTTGTGGTCCCCAGGGCTCCTAGAGCCTCTATTTTTTTAATCAGACAGCCCCAGTGAGGTGGCAGTCCCCAGGTCCAAGATTGACCTTGGGTAGGGGGCCTTGTGCACCCCCTCCCCTTATTTAAAATATGAATAAGCCCCGAGACCTGGCCCACCCAGGGGCACACTTTTAAACAAACGCAAAATTCACAAATCATCGCAATTTCATCGCACATTTTTGAAAATAATGCTTTTTTGCCCTGGCGGGGTCCCTGGGGTACCCCAGCACCACAGCTGGGGGGTCAAGGTATTCCTGCCCTGCCCCTTTTTCTTTATTTTTAGAGTTTTTTGGGACTTGGCTGAGGTCGAGCCCTAAAATGGCTGCCAACACTTCCTGGTCGAAGTGTTGGCAGCCAATCAGATCTCTGCACAAGATCGGCAATATTTGCGAGGTCTTTGCACGTCTAGATATGCAAATTTGTCTTTTCTTTAATATCTCCAAAACTAGTGAATGGATTTACACCAAATAACAAAAAGAGCTCTTTCTGGACCAAGAGCTACCTTTCTGCCAAATTTGGTGTAATTCCGTTCGGCGGTTCAGGCTGTAGTCATATCTAAAATCTCTATGGGAATTAACATGAGGAAAATGTGTTTTGGGACCCCCTTTATCTTGACCCCCACTTGACAAATCACCTCAAAACTTTCAGCACAGCAGCTGAATTGAGCGTTGTACTAATTTAGAAAATTTTGTGAAGATTTTTCAAATGGCACCAAAGTTATTGGCACAACAAAAAACACCTTTTTTACCAGAACATTGATAATGCTAAATAACAGTCTTCTAACAATTTGCAATGTGTTTTATGACTCAAGTGTGCTATTCTAATGTGGTTTTTCAATTGTCTAGTGACTTCTCTCTGTGCATGGACTGCATGGACAGTATTGGTTGCTTGGTGCACAGCATTCCAGGCTGTTTGCCAATAGGACAGGTGCAGATGGATTATTACCCTCAGGCTACCTCACATAGAAATATTATACGTCACTTAAAACATACCATTATTCCCAAATATGTAAAGGTAAAGATGATATGCCAGTATCATTACAGCCTCAGCCCTTATAAAGTTCATATTCTCATAGCAGTTTCTCACACGTAACAGAGATAGGTAACACACTATTTTATTCCACTCAATCCCCTGGAAGCACAGTTATCATTACCATACCAGATTCCACATATCCTTATAACTAAAGATAGATTGCTGTGTCTGTCCTCCTGTTCTTTGTCCCCTCACCATTCTCTACTCATCACTCTCTTCCTTACTCACCCTCTCTGACTCCCAAGTCTTTCCACTCTCTAGTGGAAGAGTCCTTGAATGCCAGGCTTTTGAGGCAATAAGTGTACTCTTTGTTAGGATTCCTTCTTGCCAGGCATCTGAAGCTATGAGAGGTCCCTTCCATACCTTCCTCCCTCCCTCCCTATCTCCCTTCCCTCCCTCCTTACTTCATTCCTCCTTCCTTCATTCCTTCCTTCATTCCTGCCTTCTTCTCTCCCTCCTTCTCCAGAGCTAACAATATTGGTTGGCATGTACAATATGCATGTTTGAACGTCAATCTGATAATACACTGGCATTGATTAATAAACGTTCTGAATTTGAGCTTGTTTAAATCCCTTAAAGCGCAATTGAGAAAGAAAATTTCTTTTAGAAATTCGAATGAAAGCACATAATGTTATTAAGATTTTAACAATGGCATAACTTTCTAGAAGGTTTTATAGTAAGTTGGATTTTGAAGTAATAGATTACTAAAATCAATGCACAAAAACATAAAATATTATCTAAGACATGTTAATGTGTACGTGATAAGGCTTACTCTTTTTTCAGTTTGGAATTGAGGGAATCTGCCATACCAATTATATCATCCAAGAAGACAAAAAAGAAAATCACATTTTTCTTACAAAATCAAAGGACCTAAATAGTTGCCAGGATAAGGTGCAGAGGATTACCGGTAATGAATATGCACAAACATGCAACGACTGTGATCAAGTAAGTTACCTTGTATGATTTTTTGATCGTTAACCTGCAATGCATTACATTTCATGCTTTATATTAAAAGAGAATAACGTTACTTATGTTTTTATTTCTCCTCTTTTTTCTTTTTGAGAGAAACAAAAATGACCGCGCATTTGCTACCTACAATTATAAAATTAAATCCACAACAAATGGAGCTGTTATCCTACAAGCTGATGCCCAGGAAGTACATGAGTTTACACCATTTAATGACATGGAAGGGTCTGTTGTCATGGAAGCAAGGTACATTATCTAGCTTCAGGGATGTGGAGGTGGTTTCAATGCACTAAAACATCTGACTTTCAAGTATGTATTTTCTAAAGCATGGGGACTCACAAACATTTTGACAGGGTCAAAAAGTTTGGTCTGTGATGTGACTGAGGGCCACATTGATGCCAACAGGGTGGTACCAACAATGTAGTGGTGGGGAGATTGGTGGTACGGTGGGTTTAGGTTAAGCAAAGCATATACATCTAGTAGCTGAATTGAACAATGTGAAACCAAAAATCCTGGGATTAATCCCAGGTTTTCCACTTTACCAAATTGTGAGATTCTAGGCAATTGTTTTATTTCACTTTCCCTCCTTTTTCTTCATAATCACAAATAAGAGGACCTCGAAATACATGACTCCAGGATGCACACTGTACAAAAACTTCTCCTATGTTTGATTTAATAAACTATAATGTTGTTCATGTATAATAAGAATCCAGGCCACCCAAATAGTGCACTTAACAACTTTCATTTTTAGTTCACTGTTGGCGTCAGGTTGGGGGGAGAATTAATGTTTCTAAATTCATGTTTGAAAGCTATCACTTTTAAGTTAATACTTCTCAATGCATCTAAGGTACTATGGTGAAAAGGTTCTGCATTTTTATTAAATAATCTTTTTAACTTTTGAAGAGACTTTATCATATTTTTACACTTTTCCTGCAAAATGTCTTTAAAAATGAATGTGTTCCTAAATTTAAGCAGAACTCCCTAGTTACTTCATTTCTTTAACACCCATTAACCTTTAAACAAATGCTTGAAAACTCTTTTTGGTAGGAGGGCAACATACTATCTGTTAGTTCATTCATATATCCTTAATTTGATGTATATAGCTGTAATCACTTTAGATCTAAAGTTCTTAAGTACAGTCTTTCCTTCTGTTGGGAATTATTCTCCACGCATTGGAATTTACATCAAAATGTTCTTTATTACAATCCAGTTTTTAATATTTTTGGCAGACCCAGCCAATGCATTTCATCCCTTGTAGAGCCTAAAACAATTACATACAAACATAATCAGTACTAAAATTATGTTAAAAACATTGTGCAGTTTTCTCTTTTTACAATCTTTTTGCATTTTGTAAAAAAAGTTATTAGAATTTTATATAAAATCTAACTCAGGCATGTGTCTTATACACACGCCTTGACCTCAACCAGAATATACTATATTCACGAGGGTACACAGCATGGTGGCAAAGGAATATAAGGAATAAAACAAGCACTTATTGTGTGGCTGTAATCACTAAGATTACAAGGAAACTATTGGGTCAGGATGTGCACGTAATTAGATAGACACACCAAAATTTGTCAGGAGTACAGTTTGAACATGTAAAACGGCGCAAGTTCTGATTCAGCTCAAGGCTTGTCCGTGTTGTCGGGAGTTGCAGATGGGTGGGCTGGAGCTACACATTGGCAGTGCCCAATGAGCGGGTGATGCGGCAGTGAGAATTGGAGGGATGGTGGTTCGTCGTGCTGATTTTCGGTAAGAGTGGTGGAATCTCGGTGCGAAATGGCCCGATGACTGTTGCGAAGAGCCCAAAAAGGTTGACATAAGTTTACTGAACCATGCCGAGGGTCCAGGACCTGAGGGGCACCACTTGGGGGTCAGGAACGCGCTGCAGGTGGGTCCAGGAGCTGTTTGGGGAGCCTTTTATGTCCTTCAGACTCAGACCAGGAGGCCAAAAGACTAGCCCTTGAAGTCACTCAGGGGTCCTGGATTCAAGATGAGGTTGCAGGTCCAGTATTTATTCCCCAGGCAAAAAGTCAGCAGGTCAGCACAGTAGGGTAGTAGTTCCTTCAGAGTAGTAGTCCAGCAGAGTGGCAGTCCTTTCAGCAGCACAGCAGTCATTTGCCCAGAGTATTGACAGGTCCAGAAGTGAACTGAAGAGTTGATGTCTGAGGTCCAGCATTTATACCCAGTTGTGCCTTTGAAGTGGGGGAGAAGCTTCTAGAAATTCCCCTTTAAAGTCCCCAGGCATTCTGCCTTACCTTCCTTGGCTCCAGACTAACTAAAGGGGGTATTCAGCCCTGTGGCAGGACTATTCAAGTGTAAGTGGGGCTATGCCTAGCTCTTTTCTCCTATCCTGCCAATGATGGCCCATCCAGGCACGTCAAAGCAACTCATTGTGTGTGGCTGTCTAGGAGGAAAACACAAAGTTCAACTCTCAACTACACCCATTCATATGTCTCAGGTACAGGCTGAAGTCACTAAATAGCTAAAGCAGGAAAATGCCAGCTTTTTAAAAGTAAAATTTTCAGAATTACAATTTAAATTCCGACTTCAACATATGTTAGGATTTTAAATTGTGATTCCAGAGACACCAGACATGAAGGGGTTACCTGCTCCCATTTGGAAATTACACTTATAAACTGTAATAAGGTAACTCCAATGTTATCCTATAGGGGAGTTAGGCCTTGCAGTAGCGAAAAATGAATTTAAGAGATTTCTACTACCAGGACATTTAAACCTTATAAGTACGTGTCCTACCATTTACATACACTGCACCCTGCCCGCTGGGCTGTCTAGGGCCTACCCAAAGGGTGACTTATATGTACAAAAAGGAAAGGTTAAGGCTTGGCAAAAGGTTTATTTTGCAGGTCAACATGGCAGTTAAAAACTAAACATACAGGTTGCAATGGCAGGCCTGAGGGATGTTTAAATGGTGACTTACGTGGGTGGCACAATCAGCACTGCAGACCCACTAGTATTATTTAATGACCTGGCCCTGGGCACATGTAGTGCCACTTCACAAGGGACTCATAAGTAAATTAAATATTCCAGTTGGGAATAAGCCAATGTTACCATGTTAGGAGGAGAGAGCACTTTAGCACTTGCTAGCAGTGGTAAAGTGCACAGAGTCCTAGGGCCAGCAAAACCGAGGTCAGGAAAAATGGCAGAGGAAGGCAAACGGTTTGGGGGAAGACCAACCTAGGACTGACAGGTCTTATACTCGAAAACTTCCATCGTGGTCCCAATAAGCCCAGTAATCACCATATTTCTGAGACCACTTGAACCATTTTTGAACCAGCAAACCAGAACCTCTAAACCCACAATACCCCATATGTGTAAATAGTTAATCATGCATGGTTATACATTTATTAAACACGTGGTCTACTAGCTTTAACAGGAGTGTTAACAATGTGAAAATCAGGACTACAGCATTTGATAATGCTTACTAAATCAGTAAACACTAACAACTTGTGTTTATTATAATCATAACCATTTGTGATTTGTAATCAAGATGCAGAATTAGTGACTTTGACAACATTTCAGCTTTGACTTTCAACACATATTTCTCCTTTTATATCTGATGCCGCAAAACATACAGGGAACAATACTCCCAAATGCAATATAAAAGTTCTACTCTAGGAACAATTTAAAACAAATCTTCCCTTCTCATGAGTTACTAATTCTTCCCCAGTAGACTTTTGAGTCACACTTTTCTCCCTGTGTGGGGGAGTTTGTAGGGGCCTGCCACTGTTTCCTACCATGTGAAGGGCATCACAGATAAATAGGCAATTGTTTAAAGTTTGTTACCTTCTGGTCATTTTCTCACTCCAAAGGCTTTCTTTTAGGCATCCAAAGTTTAAAAAAGTTGCCTTCCTATAAAAAAAATGTAAATTTTTGTATGTAGCCTACCCAGCCACATTTTTCAAAGATGGGGTCCATGCTTTCATGGACAATCTGTCCACTCTTTTTTCGGGACCATGTGGTGCTCTTAGCAGCCACTTGGTCCTGCTGGCTCCCTCTCTCTCCATCTAACATTGCTTCTGGGATGCCAAACTGTGAAGCTAGCATCTCATGTGCTTTTGTCTCTCTTCTGAGGCATGGGGGGAGCAGGGAAGACAACAGGTGTCCTTGGAGGAGGCCCTCTTATGAAGGCCCATTGTGCATAGGATTGGGTCTTCTCAGAGTAGGGGGACTGCTATGGCACCCCCAACTTCTAAGGTACACCTCTCTTAGCAATATTGTAGTTGCACTTCAGGTCTCCTTGGAGACACACACCCAACAAACTCCTAGGGACCAATCCATTGATCCTGTTTTAGATTTCCTCACCTACGTGGGTAACCTGCTTGAGGGCACTTAGAGAAGTTGATAAAAGGCTGCACATAAACAGCTAGAACTTTTAACAATATCTCTGGCCTTGTTGAGCCAATTTGTATGTTCTTATCTCAGTTAGCTGGCTACAGTAATAAAGGATGTGCTTCTGGGGCCTCCTGACTTCCAGAATTTTAAATGAGGCTATCTGATGCCTTCATTCACTTCCCGGTGCTGTTCACTTCTCCTCCTTAGCAGCAGCTTGGCTGTAGCGGCTTGGGCCTGTTCTCCTGCCCAGACCTGCTGGTCTCCTAGCTTGGGCTTTTGTGGCAGTAGGACTCTAGGATGCTCCAAAACCACCCTCCTCACCTCTACTCCCCTGTACTCCCCTGACACCCAGGCCTTCTGCCACTTGCAAGATATCTGTTTTTCTAGCAAGAGTCTATTGTGCCGAATCATAAGCCACTATACTGGGAGCAGTACCACACAAGTCAATGGGAATCCCCCTTTTTTCAGGGGATCCCAGCAATGTCACCTTTACTGAGTCTAAGAGGAACTGTGGGAGAGTGTGCCAGTAGCCCTGGAGACACAAAAGGCCAGTAATAAAGCAGAGGCATCCACACTCAAGACAGGGGTCATCAGCAGGACTGGTCCATCTTCCTCCTTGTGTTTTTCCACTTCTTCTCGGCTGCTCTTTCCTACACATGGGTCTACAGTATAGTTGGAGAGTTGTAGAACAAGGGAGTTAATAACCTAATCCAGTAGTACAATCAGTCCTCCAACGCTATCTGGCTTCATTGGGTATTAGCCCCGTGGTTGTTCCCCTACCCAGCACTGTAAAAACATTCCATAACAGTTGCTTAGACTGAAAGTAGAACACATCAAAATCCCTAAGCTAAGCTCCGCCCACCTAGGTATAGTTTCTTCCCCTAAAAAATAAAACCTCTTTTGGTGGCAGGAGCGCGAGCACTGCCTCGCCTCTATTTCTCCCACGTGGGAACATCATTCAAGCTTTTAGAATCTAAGAATCTTTGAGTAAAAATCACTTACTGTGAAGTTAGAATCGATTTTATCTATCTTGTCTTGAAAAAAGATGAGAAAGATTCACATTGAGAATCTGTGCTTGAGAGTTGTGTTTGAGAGAAGGCTGGCGGGCATATACTTTTTAGGTTGAGCATCAGCGCGCATGCACTGTGTGCAAGACCTGCTGTAATCACTCTACTGAGTGTAATTACAGCTGCTGCTTGCCATTGGGTAAAAACTCTAGTGCTTTTGTTACCTGGCTCCTTATTGGCCGGTGCTCCCGATACATCACTTCCATTTGTAAGCGAGGAGCACCGGTCAACTACAGTTTCCTTACACTGTAGGTTTTTATCTTTTTGTTTAGAGACTATTTTTTTTTTATATAAGTGCCCCATTACAGCGCCCGTAATGCTTGCCTCCCAAGAACACCCCGCCCACCTCCTAAACAGCATCAGCAGCATTTGCTGTGGCACCCCTCCCACCTCTCAAACAGCAATAAGCAGCAATCGCCGTGGCCTTTTATTTATTTATTTAATAGAACGCCCGTAATGCTTGCCTGAAAAGAACACCCCTCCCACCTCCCAAACAGCATCGAGCAGCGATCGCCGTGGCTCCACTCCCACCTCCCAAACAGCAACGAGCAGCAATCACCTTGGCCTTTTATTTATTTATTTAATAGAGCGCTCGTAATGTTTACCTGCAAAGAACACCCCTCCCACCTCCCAAACATCATCCAGCATTGATGCCGTGGCTGGTTTCACTTTCTTTGTTTAATCACTGTGGCCTTTTATTTAACCCTCCCACCTCCCAAACAGCATCGAGCAGTAATCGCCGTGGCTTTTTACTTATTTAAGAGAGCGCCCGTAATGCTTGCCTGAAAAGAACACCCCTCCAACCTCCCTAACAGCATCGAGTAGCGATCGCCGTGGCTCCCCTCCCACCTCCTAAACAGCAATGAGCAGCACTCACCGTGGCCTTTTATTTATTTATTTAATAGAGTGCCTGTAATGCTTGCTTGAAAAGAACACCCCTCCCACCTCCCAAACAGCAACAAGCAGCAATCGCCTTGGCCTTTTATTTATTTATTTAATAGAGCGCTCGTAATGTTTGCCTGCAAAGAACACCCCTCCCACCTCCCAAACATCATCCAGCATCGATGCCGTGGCTGGTTTCACTTTCTTTGTTTAATCACTGTGGCCTTTTATTTACCCCTCCCACCTCCCAAACATCATCGAGCAGCAATCGCTGTGGATTTTTATTTATTTAATAGAGCGTCCATAATGCTTGCATGCAAAGAACTATAAACTTCACTCCTACTGTCCTACATGCCAAGAATCACAACTTAGCTGCGATTTATGATGAAGCAGTCAGAGATCCATTCATAAGGATGAAAAGTAGGGGTGGGCGGAATTTGCGTAGTCGCGCTACGAAAAGCTCCGCGAAACGGTAAAAAATCTCTGCGAGCACGCAAAAGTTCTGCGAACACGCGGAATTGCTTGTTCCGCCCGTTCGCGATGCTTTTTTCCTGTTCGCGAATGTTGTTTGCGTGCTTGGGGAGAAATATCTCGCGGACATGCATTTTGAAAGCGCAAACAAGCAAAAAATTCCGCGAAGCTGCGGATTGCTGAATTTTTGGCAATTCCGCGTTCTCCGCGAAACGCGAAATTACCCAAATTCCGCGAGCGGAACGGAATTTACCGCCCAGGCTTAATGAAAAGCAGAGTCTGCCCTGCACCTGCCTGCAGCAGACGCTCAACCTATTGGAGTATCGCCCCTCACTAGGTGTATCACATCTGCCCCCTCTGCCCTTGTGGCACCTCTCCACTCCTTTCTAACCAGTTACAATTGTACATTTGCTTATAGGTAAAGTGCTCTATGCGATCTCACATGAGGGGTTTAGTGTAAATTAGTGTGATTGTGAATCACAGTTTTATAGTACTTTTTCTTAGTGTTAACAATGGTTCTAAGCGCTCGCAATGTGTTCACATAAAGGAACTGAGGGGAAACGTAACTCGATTTGCCCAAGATCACACGAAGCTCAACCTCCATGTCACTCGTCTACAGGCTTCAGAGCCGCTATCTTCACCTTTACAGCGCTGTTGGGTTTCCTCCCTGCCCTCACCCCACTGACCCTCCACCATTCTCCGACCTCTGCCTTCCCACCCGGCCCACAGTCTCACCTCACTACCCATGGCAGCCACCATTGTCTCTCACACGTGCCGAGGCTCCGGGCTGCTGAGGGCTGGGGCTGAGTCACACCAGCTCCTCTAGGCATCGAGGAGGAAGCAGGGGCGGCAGTCATGTGACTGGGGTGGGTATGATGATGTGTGAGTGAAGAGATGAGATGTGAGTACTTACAGGGTTACCAGTAAAGTGATATAAAGTGAGCTGAGTGGTTCTACATAATGCGAGTGAGGAGATGTGATGTGCATGAGTTAAGTGGTGTCACATGATATAATAGGGTGTACATACTTCCCCGCAACTTTCAGCGCGCAATGAGCGCTTTCACTTTCTAAGCAGCCCAGGATAATGGCGGTTGCTTCTTTAAAAAAAAATAGGTATCGTATTTACAAGAGTTTGAGCTATTGGAACTGTAAATAACAATGCCTTTTATTTATGTGTTAATTATCAAAACAGATAAATAAAAGGCATTGCCATTTACAATGGCAATAGCTTAAACTCTCGCAAATGCGAGACCTATTGCATTGCAAATGCTTGTTACTATTTCAAACGCATCTGTATCTGTTATATCTTCTTTTGTCTGCTGCTATGATTTTTCCATTGAAATATCTTTTTCCGCTGCTGAACATGGGGGCCATATTATCAAGAATGGCGATAACATTATCGCCGCTTTAGCGGCAGGAAACTGCCGCTAAAGCGGCGATAAGGGGCTTGATAATATGCCCTATAGAATTCCAATAGAAGCCCAGGTTTGATGTCCTTCACACCAGAACCTGGGCTTCTATTGAATTCTCTAGGGCATATTATCAAGCTCCTTATCGCCGCTTTAGCGGCAGTTTCCTGCCGCTAAAGCGGCGATAATGTTATCGCCGTTCTTGATAATATGGCCCATAGTTTTTGATAAACTTTTCATTCCTGTTTGTGTGCCGATTTATCGCTTACCAAAACTGTCAGTCAGACCCTTTCAAATGTATGAAACGCATATAATTAGGAAATATAATGAATATATATGATTAACATGACTTACAGCAGACATACTGAAAAATATGAAAAAAAACTATCGACAAGAGATGGCTTGAAAAAGCAAAGAAATAAATAATACATATGTGCATGTTACATTTTCATTAAAACAAATGCGTGCATTAACAAACATGAATGTTTGACACATTTTGACATACGTGGAAGGTAATTTCTGCTAAATAGTGTCTTGACTTTGAGATTATTTAAACATTTATATGTATACTGTCTTGTGCAAATAGATGAGATCAGAAACCATCGCTAGAATTTAACGCTCTCCTCTCCCATAAAAAACAAAACGAGGTGATTGGGGAGAAAGAAAATATTAATTTATGCAAAAAAAAATTACAGTTTGCACTTTTTTCGACAATCGCTAATTTGGGCCGTGCTTTGAATTTGCAGGCAAAAGCTGGTGTTGGCTGAGGTACGAAAGGGCACTCCATCAACCCCTGAACCGGAGCTTCAGAATCGAGGCTCACTTCGATATCATTTTGAAAGCGAACTGCTTCAAGCACCCATTCAGATACTCAAAACGAAGAATGTGGGAAACCAGGTGAGCAAAGATATTAAGGAATGACCCATTCCGACTCGGTGTTCGTTTAGCAGTACTCATTCTTAATTCAATGATTTTGCCATTGCATTTTTTCAGATTATTAAAACACTTCAACAACTAGCAGAAAATATGCAAGATTCCGGCCTAAAGGATGCTCCTGCTAAGTTCTTGGAACTTGTGCAACTGTTACGTGCAGCAACTTATGAACACATCGATTCAGTTTGGAAACAATTTTCCAGCAGAAGCGAATACAGGTACAATAAAAAAATTCAGGAAAACGTTCAGTTGTTTAGGTCTGCCACAGCGCCATGATAGTAAACCTAAATATCCATGAAGTTCAAATGTAATTCTCTTCACTTGAATGAATGTCTTGCCTTGCCTAGCATCGGCATGTGCAGTAAATGTCATAAGTAAATAAACTAACACCGTAACTATTACATCGAATCAATTCATATTTCTGTCGTGGACACATTTATTCAGAGACACAGAAAGATTGATAGAGAATCCCATCCTTTCAGGGGAACCACACTGAGCAAGGCCAGACTAGGAACCTAAAGCAGCCCTGGTAATTTTGTAGGACCAGCCCCCAGGAGGAGAGGGGGGAGGGGAGGTGGTGCAAGTGTGAAGCACTGCTGCTTTTGGTACTAGGGGCGATATTGCAGCACCGCTGCAAAACCGGCAACCAGTAACAAAAAAATGACCCCACTGCTGCCAAACTGGCCCCCACCCTTCCAGCTTCCCGGGAAAATGCCCGGTGCCCGCTATGGCTAGTCCGGCTCTGATCCCTGAGGTGTTACTATACAATGGCCAGACCAGCCTTGCTCAGGAAGTGATTTAAATTGGACAGCTCCAACCGCATCCTGGGTTTATAAGAAGACTTCCTGTCACCAGGTCACAACCTCTCCAGGTCTTTAACATCATTGTTTTCACGCGTGGCATTACAAGTGGCTGCTTTGGACCAAAAAAAACCTACAGAGATTAAAAAACTAAAATGTCTTAGTTGGAAGCCAAGAATTGGGACCATGGTATACTGTTAATATGGAATATCATGGCAACTCTACCACAGACCTATTGTGTTTTCAGAGACACTTACATAATGTTACTGCATTGGTTCTGATCCTGCAGGGGCCTCCCTGCAGGTGACCTGGGCCAGTGGTTGACAAAGCCCTGTTAACGTTCAAGAGGTGGCTGGAGCTCCAACTCTGCCTCAGTTCAATCAGCCCTTTGGAGAGGAGACTGAAATGGCTCAATTACAATTTAATGCAGCCTCGGCCGCTGCAGGTAAGAGCGGTGGGGCCGGCTGGGGGGGATTTAAAGAGACGACCACAAGGGAAAATTATTTAATTTTCCCTTGTGGTCGTCTCTCGAAATCCCCCCCCCCAGCCGGCCCTAACGCTCTTACCTGCAGCGGCCGTGGTTGGTTTAATGTACCACTCCACCATTACCACACTATGCCCTAATTACAAGGTACTGGGGCGATTTTACAGTATGGTAAAATCGCATGTGATTTTACCATTTAAAGGAAGGGAAATCATCTGAATACTATGAGGTTACAAGGGAAAACTCATGGAATGGGCATTACTGTGTGGAGTTGATTTTTCCATTTTCCGGCTATAAAAACACATGGAATCCACATTTTCATGTGGCTTTCTGCCTACATTTGTATCCTGTTACTAGCAGGTGGGAAAATACATATGGGTAGGGTGAGCGAGGGAGGTAGAAGGAGTAGGTGGTGTAGGGACAGGAAGGTGAATCTTTATTTTTGTTCAGAAAAATAAAAGTAACTTGCGATTCGGCTGCTGCAGCCGGAGAAATAGTATCAGGTTCTTCCATACCCAGTAAATCAGGGGGCAAAAATGTCTAACCACTTATAATGAGGCAAAGCGAAATAAACGCATGCAAGAATGCATAAAATTCGATCCCCCTGACTTGTAACCAGGCTGTATGTTGCAAATATAGCTTTCAAGCAATCAGATGTCTTCTGGGACACTGTCAAATCAATCCTGGCTTTCCTAATAACTGCATGGTCATCCTGAGATTGAAAGATTTTTTTTGTCATATGTATGCCAGTAAAAATCCCATCATGCAATGAACTGTAGGCTTAAAAGAGAACACAAACTGTATCTGTCGTACTGGACATGTGGCAGAGAGTCTTAGTGCTTTTCTACAAAAACCATATGGAGAGTGGGATTTTGATTTAATATGGTTTTCGTCAAGAGCCATGTAAAATTATGCCACTGTCTTGCACATGAATTAATTTCCATTCTATATCGCTGGTTCGCAAACACTGTAGAGATAAGTCACTTTCCAATCGCAGGTTGTTTTAACAATTTTGAGAGCCAACTTGATTACTTTCGAAACATTGGGCATAATGAAGATGAATACATGATCAGGGGCTTATTTACAAGCCCCTTGCTTCACTGGTGCGTCACTTTACATATGGGAAAAAGTGAGGCCCCCGCATCGCAGGGGGCTTGCAAATAAGCCCCTCAATATGTATATTTTGAGCGGAGACTCTGGGCTCACTCTAACTTTACTTGCTGAAAGAAATCTCATTCCTACCAGGATCAGACTTATTAGCCAGGCACTGCATATTCTACAGCCTACAGCAGATCAAAAATGAGGTCACAGCACAACCCCAACATTTAGGCTTGTGCATCCACCTCACCTCTGCTCTTGGAGCTCCACAGTGGGTACCAGTGGGAAGACTTGTCTTAGTCAAGGCTCTCTTCATTGCCCATCAGGATATCCATACAGATCTTCCTTCATCTAAAATGTCACTCCGCCTGAAAATGAAGGGCACTGCAATTCAGATTGACCTGTTCCTGACCCTACTTTCTTCAGAAAGTCTTCCTTGGTCATTATTTAATTTTTTGTGGCGGTAGCGCTGCTCTGGGACTTGCTCAGAGTAGGAGTAAAGATGCTGCACAACTTTCTTGAAATTCAGACTGGTAAAGACTTGACTGTTCCAAAACACACAACCCACTACGGTATAGGTCAGACAAGACGATGAGTGTCCATATCTGCAATGGTGATTGTATCTCTCTCACACCTCTCTGCATCACTGAGGGCCCAAGTACAGCTGAAGGTTTAGCACAATATGACTACAGAATTCACAAACCTGACGCATGACACCTAGTTTTTCAAAGGTGAAATTATAAACCCATGCTGTACCAACCGTACTCAACTAATGGGTTAGCCTCATAATCAACAAGCCAGCAGCCAATAGAATTGACTTGTGTACCAACATCCGTGATTGCAAATATGCTTTAATCAAACGTTACACTTAACCCATACACGGATTGCACCCAAACCTTAAGCTATCTTATTAATCATGGTATGAATATTAAGAATGTGCCTTTAAAATAATTTATATATTTGTCCATGGGTAAATCCTGAACTTCGGTAACATGAGCCATTACCTCTACATTCATTGTCCTTGTCCCAGTCATTGCTAAAAGAGGATTGTAATTAATCTCCAAGATAGAAAGCAAAGCAGAAATGTCTTAATTGCTCCCAACCACCCTTAGCTGAGTGCTACAATGAAGTAACTTTCTGCCAGCTGCGTTTTGTTTCTTATCTGTGGGATGAGGATCAGGAGTGTTGAGGAAATAGCTGGGCTACAGTCTCCATCGTGCAGTCCTAGTTTTTGCTCTGCGCTGTGCTTGGGAAAATCCAGGCACTGTCATGGGATCACACGCTATGGCGAGAAAGACTGGATCCTTGAGCTAAGTACATAATTTGTACTAACATGTCTAAAACCAATGACACGTCCAGTTTTTATGGGAAAGCTGTCAGTTTCTTTGTTAAAATCTACATTATTCCTTCATCTAACATTGAACATTGGGAATCTTAGAATAAGTGTCTTGTTTTGTGCATACGCAGGGTATCAGTGTGTTCATGCATGCAAAGAATATTCTTCGGTTTGCACATGCGCAGAGCTTCGGTTTGGGAAAGCAATTGCAGAGGAAAAGGCATGTCTTTTCAACTTCTTCCTCTTTATCGGATAGGTCTCTCTTCTCTTTCACCCAAAAGGAACAGCAGGAGGATAAAAGAACTAAGACATTTATTATGAAAAGCTTGACCTCTCTCATGCACAAAAAGAAGGATGAGAATGAGTTGTATGATCAGGGTAGTATGTATTCTGATCTCTTTGCATCTGAATATTCTGATGATTCCTCCCCACTGCCTCCTGAGCATAAGGAGACGTATATATCAAAATGCATTTTACCTGTGCAGCAGGTGCAGTCCTTCAGAGTGCAATCCTTGGGGTGCAGATCAGAGTTCCAGCATGGCATTCCTTCTCCTTTTTGTTTCAGGCAGTGATTTAAGTTGCTGGGCAACACTCCCATTTTTATTTACAGTTCCTGAGTGACAAGAAGCCGGGCACCCCTGGCCAATGGGGTGCAGGGTGCCACCCTGAGGTATGGCACTTCTTACAAAGTGTGGCAAATTGTTGACCCAGAAAGCACTATTCTTCCAAAATCCAAAATGGAGAAACTCTCTCCTGGAGGTTTCGTTCTAGCTAAGACATCTCACTGGCATGACTAAGCTTCCCTTACACTCCCCTTCCAGCCCCTTTGTTAATCTAATTACAGGGGCCCCTGTCTGGCTGGTGAGTGCAGGATGTGGGGGTGACCCTGTGCTGCCCTCAAATGTAATTCCCTCTTTGAAGACCAGTTTGGCTACCCCACCCCTATCCTGCCTTTTGCTCTGCAGTTGCAGTTCTCCTCCTACAGGGTGCCCTTTTTCTCAAGTCAGGCCACTGACCTCACCAAGGCAGCTTGGCTGAGCCTGGCAGAGGCTGGCCAATCAGACAAGGGCTGTTGGAAGACTGAATTTTGGGTCACCAGAAAAGCAAGTTTTATAACTTCTTTTTCTGTGATAGTTATAATAAATCTAATAGTGGCAAGTTGTTGGATGTATTCTATCATTTTGATACTTTGAAGTATATTTAGCTCCTTTCTCTCAATAGTTATACGTTATTAAAGTATTCCCATGTTAGCCTATGGAGCCATTGTGCTACAATTGAGAACAAATAAATTGACAGTTTTCCCATCACCAGGGCACATTAAAGATTTTTAGGTCTCGCCTACGCAGCGCGCATGCCTTTAGCGATCGGCACAGCTTTGGGGGCAAAAACGTGCACGCGTTGCATTGCTTGCAATGGCAACGCGTGCACGTCTGGCGATTCCCTTGCGGGAGCGCGTGGCGCCAAATGGTGGCGCCATTTGGTCGCAATCATCGCGCCTTGCTGCACGCTCCCGCAAGGGAATCGCGCAGGCCCCCTCCCCCCTGCTGCCGCGCGAGGCGCGCGCTTGTGCTGGTTTTTTTTATTATTTCATTTCGCGGCCGCGCGGCGTTACTTTTACAGCCGAGCGGCCAATGCTTGTTGATCTTCGCATGTCACCACCGCTACTGGAGCTTCCCCATTTTTTATGGCCTTCACCTACTGCACATTTTGCCTGTGCCTCTGCCCAATCTATGTTAGACAGCGCCATTTGAGTTATCATTGGTACCGGGTTACCGACCACTTCTTCCCAGCGATCTATACCTGTGATGCCCTTGTTTTTGAATAGATGTAGGGTAAATAAATTAATCTATTTTTAAGTCACTGACTCGCCGCCTGTTAATATTAATATGCCAGTTTGGGAGAGAGCATAGGTGTGATCACCTTAGGCACTACGACCTAGGGCTTGGCACTGCTTGGACCTCTTGACTTGTCCGGCTCCTTTAACCTGTGAAATGACTAACGTGCAGTTACTGCCACTTCTTGTGCCATGGTCTTATGTCCCCCAATGCGCGCCTTTAAATGCAATTGTTTTTAAGGCAAACCTTGGTAACTGCGAATGCCCTATGTTAGCATATCATCATTATATACATTAGTGCAAAAGTGTCTGCTTTTAGATGTCATTTGATTACTAAGAATGTATTATTGCCACTGTTAATTGGTTTACTACTGATTTTATTATTTAGGTTAAATGTAATATTCTGTGATCCACTGACAGCAGGAAGTAGGAGGAACTATTAAGTTACTCTGCAGTCAAGGGAATTATAGATATTGCAATAGTAATAGCACAGGGGCTAAAAACAATGGCATTGAAATCCACAGGGTGTCGGGAATTTGAACAAGCATTGGCATAGCCAATAGGTCTCGCTTTTGGGTCCTTATAAGTATTTAGTTATGCATCACAATATTCTTGGTGCACCAACATTAACATAACACCAGCATAACACCAGCATATTAAAGATTTTTTATAATGTACCTGCTTATAGCTATAAGTCATCCTACCCCTGGGGCACCTAGCGAGACCTTAGGGGTGACTTATATGTTTTTTAATAAAGGTAGTTTGAGACTTTAGAAGTACCTTTAATTCCAAAGTCGAATTTGATGTAACTTTATTTTAAAAGCAGCCTGAAAGGTAGTGCTGACTTTTAAAATGACAGCAGGCACCACAGTAGTGGGCACTTAAGTGCATTATATCTACTGGGTCTCTAAACCTACATGCCTTACCATAAAGTAGCCTTGCAATGCTCTGGTCAAGGTGCCCAGAGCAGGAAACTTGTGAGGTGGATGCACTAATTTTGAAATGGTCTAAGAGACTTTTCTGCTTTTCCTCTGTTTCCTCTGATTCATAGATTATTGATAAAGATTTGGTAGGAGAAAACACACATAATTGTGTTTTTTTCTTTTTGGCCCAAAAGAACCTGTTTTCCTCTTCTAAAAGAGATGTCACTTTAACCTCCTTCGGTACTTTCTTGCTATCCTGCCCCTCTGAAATTAAACAACCTAGCTTTGCCTGTTCAACTCAGTTTGTCGGTTTGAAGGCGGAAATGTTGAATCTTGTAGAAAAGGGGCTACCTTCATGATTCTTTGAGCTGGTCCTTTACTCAACAGACCTTCTACTCTAAGTCCTATTCTAGACATTAGTCGACATATGAATCTTGTTGCTCAATGAAAAAGGCTTATGTTTTAGGGGCCTGAATGTTTAAACGTTTTTCTGTCACTCACCCTTTCTTTTCTACTACACTTCCTCCTTTGGCTCTTCCATTGGTTTCAAATGTTTACAGTGCTTTCCTTTTGAGCCTCTTGATACGGCTGATTTGAAGTTTCTTTTTCTATCCTTCAAAGTTAGCTTTTTAGTATCCTCCCTTTTAATATTTTTTGTTGATGCTGTCATTTTCAGAACTGATACTTCTGTTCTGACTAACGTTAATCAAAGTTTTATGCTTCTGAAGAGGTTATTCCCCCTGTTTTCTTTGGTACTTTCTCATCTGATGAAGAACGTTTACTAACTTGATCTAACGATATAAGGAAAAACTATTTTCAATTTTTTGCCTTTGGTCTTTCTGTCAAAGGGAAAAAGGCTTCTAAATTGAGTTTCTGTGATGGATAAATGAGTCAATTTCTTTGCATATTCTAAATTGGATGATTATGCTCCAGGCATAGTTCATAGTTCAAGGGTGTTTTCTAGGAGTGTGGCTGCTTCTTGGGCTAAATTCCTAGGGGTTTCTGTGGAAGAGATTTGAAGGTCCAGTACATGGGCCTCTGAGCTTACTTTTCATTAGAAATTACAGGCAACGAAATCTTCACAAAAACTTTGATCTTGGAGTGTTACAATCTGTAAACCATGAATGTTGACTTTGTGTTTACTTTGAAATGTTGATCACTAATAATTTGCTATTAAATCACTGGATTTATCATTGTTTGGTGTCATGAGTTTATTCTGTCAGAGGTTGCGTTGGCTTTGGTAAACCTCATTTAGTGATGACAAGGATGAGAACGACGGGCGTAGACTTAATGCCCAGATTACTTACTAGTAATCGTCAATCCTCTTAGTCCGAATCATCCTCATCCCGGTCATTATGACCTGCCCACCTTCTCTGGGCCCTGGGCTTTAACAAGGCTTTGGAATACAGGAAGTGCTGGGGGATTACTTTCTTATTATAGCACACAGCTGATGTTGAGTGGCATCAATTAAAATATTCCTGTTTTGTTTCCTGTCTTGGAGATTGGTAACTCTCTTTGTTTAGTAATGACTGCAAAGAGGGCGAGTTGAACTAAGAGCCATAAATGATAGAAAAAATTAGAGTAATAAAGATTACTGGTAAGTAATCCAGCTATTACCTGGCATTAAATGTCGAGTTTTGAGGTTTGGCAGTCCCCTCTCTGCCTCTTCATGTCGGTTTCTCACACTGTCTTTTAGCATGAATTCTGTTAATTTGTTCCATTTAGGACCAGTCCTGTGTTTCCTAACCACCTAATTAATCCTTTCCATTTAAACCAATTAAACAACAAAGTTTATGAATCCATCAGGACTCTTTTCAATGCTCCAGTGACCTCATTTACAATTTTAGAGATCTAAGCAGCACAGGTCAGTAGTAATTCACTCTGATTGCAACAAATAACGCATTCACATATTTGATAAAACACCGAACAGCCCTTTTGTATTTTTGAGGAATGTGCCTTTTGTTCCGCAAGAATAAAAATGCAATGAAGGTAATTCCTTCTTTTCTTTTTATGCAGACGTTGGATTTTGGACGCTGTTCCAGCGATTGGCAATCCTACGGCCCTAAAGTTCCTGAGACATTACATTGAAAGAGCCGAGCTAACTGAATTCGAAGCAGCCCAGGCGGTGCTCGTGGGCTTACATTTAATTAAAGCTGATCACGACGCGGTGGAGGAAGCGGCGGTATGCATTCACAGTACCTAATCTTTCTCCACCAGTTCAGCAAACCAGAGAGCTATAACAAGCAAACATCAAGCATTATGTACTATTCATTCCTTAAACAACAGTAAAAAACACAGTTAGAATCAATAACTGCAAAATGAGTTGGGACCTGAAGTTAAAACCAGTGAGGCAATGCATCGAACCACATACTGTGCCCAAGAAACTAAAATAGCTTAAGTATTTTTCATAGTGTTAATGGTTTGATAGTCTGTAAGCGTGGAAACCTTTTGTACTTTTTCCCTTTGAATCAGAAGCCTTGTTGATTTGTTACAAATGTAATGTTGCAATTTGTCAGCCAGGCCGTTTAACTTTGTAGCTCTGTTCATCAGAATGCAATTTAGGCATTGTACTGACCCATGAAATGGCACTGTAAGTAGTGCCTTATACCATGGTGATGACCCAGAAAATGGCACTGAAAGTAGTATATAATTAAACCACAGTACAATCTCGTTCTAATTTAATAATGCAAACATAATATGTGAGGCCTGATTCTCAAATCCCTTTGTGCACCTTGGTTGCACGAAAGGCTGTTTATAAGGGAGTAGATTTGCTTTTTGTATTCACAAAACATGAATTTGCACTCGCCGAGATTTACTCACATGTGATGTTACACCATTATGTTGTGAAAGTTCGTGGAGATGAATCTGGTCATAATGATGGAGAACCTGCGTTCCAAGTCATCTGAAGCCTTTAGAGTAGGAGTGCGAGAAATATTCCATTGTGCCTGCGGAATTGGCGGAATTTTTGCCACTCTGCGTTACTCTTTAACACAGGTTCTGGCCAAATTCCGCCAATCGGTGTGTGGCAGGATTTTTCTCCATCGAGGCTCCAAAATATGTGAGCTGGTGAGCGCAAGTGAGATTTGGCGTACCCTAGAGCCATTTTTTAATGTGGGCGGTCACTGGTGTCCACGAGCAGTCGCGGTCAGAGGGCTGCCATTCGAGTAGATTTGCTGCAGCTCAAGTAGATTTTCTATTAGAGCGCCAGCAAAATCAACTTGAATGGCCGCGTACTGTTACACAACGCATGGTGCAGTTTGTGCTTATTTTCAGCGCTGCTCGCGCTATCGGTTCTAAATTACAGTGCAAGCTACATATTTTTCATCCGTTGGCAGAATTCCACAGAATCTCAGATTTTTCTGTACTTCTGCGGCATTCCGTTGAGTAAAACTCCACAAGTTGCCACCAACTCTACTTTAGATGTAAGTGAGCACTCACAAAAATAATGAAAGTTTGTTTGTTCAGAATCATTAGCAAGGCACAATCCTGAGGGATAGTGGTAGTGTAGCTCCTGTCAATGCCATGAGATCTGTCTCTATCCAGAGATCTTTCTGAATCCAGAGTGCATCCAGAGAACATCCTTAAAACGTATTCTAAATTATACGCATGTGTAAGTGCACCCATGTAACTCTTTTAACATCGGCAATGCTTTTGAGTACAAGGAAATTGGAAATTGCAAACGAATTCCAGTAGTACACATCGGGTACTGCAACTGACACATCTTCCGATGAGTACTTTTCAAATTCTCTGTGAATTTGATAAAAACGTAAATATACCCCAAATATAGGAGTAAACATAGGAGAGAACTGGGCCTTTAGAAATGTGTGTTTGTGTTTAGCAAAAAAGGCTCTATTATTTAATAGGGGTCGATTTCTTGTGCAATTGCTGCGTGCAGAACATGGTTGAAGGGTACTCCTATACTACAAAGACTAAACACAACACTGTGAAATACTGCAGCCTAAGATGCTGCTTTAGTTTTTTCTAGCCAGAAACAGTGGTACAGCATTGTCACTGCTTTCTCGTAGATGTGAATCATCAGTGAGTAGATGTATAAAAGCTTTAACATTTTGTCTTCAAATGATAGGTACTGATGCTCCCTATGATTCCTTTTTTAAAAGAGATGTGGAAAGATGGCTGTCAACTGATAAAAGCCAAGACATAATCATGGCGACTCCTGAGTTTTGAATGTCAAATATTTGACACCATTACTCAATACTGACAAAAAGGTTCGTTCATGAGGCCAATTTTGTGACAGAATTCACGGTCTAGCTCGTTTTTAGCTTTGATAAACACAACTCTAATAACGTTGCCCTCTGAATACCCAAGAAATGTCTTTAATGCCACTGGTACCCAATTAAATAGATGGAAAAAGTCAGCTCCCAATGAAGCATTGAACTCCCAAAGACTTAGAAAGACTAATCCCCCATAAGGTGCATTTTCTTAAGATTTTACAGGAGCAGGTTCATTTATCAGATAAACATTTAAAAATGTGGTACAAAATCCTTCAATAAACTTAACTAAGCATCATCTTTTCTGCATTGTGTTACGTTTATTAATAACGTTGACCTATTTGGAATAACGTAAGTTATTAGCAGATTGAGTAAGGCAATGGGAAATAAAGTTGCTCTGGAACATAATATATTTTTAGGAGGAGACAAATGACTAGAACATTGGTCCTCTGGTTTAGTTATAAGAAACTAGAGACAGGTCAAATTGATTCATTTGATAAGGAGTCAAAATGGAAATTGGCAATGTTTGTTTACTAGGTCCATGCATAATAAACATAAAATCCAGGACAACCTGAGCATGTTGTCCGAATGCACAGATGTGTTTATAACTGCAACCTTAAAAATAACTTCAATAAAAATGCTAGAATGGAACTCAAACGTAAATCTCCTGGTGCCAAATTACTGCTTTTACACTAGCCCACTGTACCTTCTCAAATCATGTATGATAGAAGAAGAAATGTATTTAGATAGAGGACACATTTTTTTGGGCTCTGTCCAATGATCTATTGATTAGAACAATAAATTGGAGAACAAAATGACCTCATACATGACACCCAGATTTAATGAGACTCTGTTAGAAAATGGGTTTCTGGTTGGCAGAGGAATGCACCCTGTCCAGGTAGGAGCCGCAATGCTAGTCAGGGTAAGTTAAATACACACCCTAACTTAACCTGTGCTCACCCTTTGGTAGTTTGGCACAGAGTAGTCATGCTTAACTTAAGAGGCAATGTGTAAAGTACTTGTGCAACACTTCAAACAGTAAAACTGTGAAGATAATGCACAAAAAAGATACCACATCAGGTTAGAAATATAGAGCTTAATTTAATGAACAAAACAAGACCAAAATGACAAAAATCCAAAAAGCATAACCGGAGTTATGAATTTAAAATAAATATCTTGAAATGTACAGCATAGAAGTATAACGCTCCAACCGGAGCTATCTGGTTGCGCTAGACCGGGTCAAATCCAAAAGTTCAATCTAACCATGATGGAGCTTGGTCAGATACAGGTACCAACCTTGTCCCGCTGCAAAAGTACCTTATTTGCATAGTCGACGGAGGTCCGATGCAAGGAGCAGAGGAGGCGATGGGTCGTCATCAATCCTTGGGATTTAGGGGATGCGTCGGGTTCAAGCCACACAAAGTCGAAGATGTGTAGTAGCTATGGGTGTTGTGCCATGCAGACGGCAAAGCACTTCCTTTGATCCCCACAGCCACTGTGATAAGTCATCATCGAAGGAGATGCACCAGTTCCGAGTGGTGCAGCGATGGTGATGTGTGGATTTTGGCAGTTGCATCAGGAGATGGATGGCCCCTCAGTCACACCTAAGCTCCCTTTGTGTGTGGCTGTCCAGAGGGAATGCACAAAGCCCAGCTGTCACCCATTCTGGACATGTATTCAGAGACAGGCAGAAGTCACCAAACGGCTAAAGTATGAAAATGCCAACTTTCTAAAAGTGGCATTTTCAGAATTACAATTAAAATCCAACTTCACCATAATTTGGGATTATATTGTGATTACAGAGACATCAACCCTGGGGGTCCCATCTCTTCCTAATTGGAAATTACATCTATAAGATGCAATATGGTAATCTCAATGTTAACCTATGGGAGAGATAGGCCTTACAGTAGTGAAAAACCAATTTAAGAATTTTTCACTACATGGACATTTAAAACTTAAAAGTACATGCCCTACTTTTTAAATACTCTGCACTCTGCCCTTGGGCTGTCCAGGACCTACCTTAGGGGGTGACCTATATATTGAAAAGGAGTGTTTGGGCCTGGCAGGAGGGTTAACTCACCAGGTCAAAATAGCAGTTTAAAACTGCACACACAGGCTTTGCAATGGCAGGCCTGAGACATGTTGAAAGGACCCTGAAGTGGGTGAGACAATCAGTGCTGCAAGCCCGCTAGGAGCATTTAATTTGCAGACCCTGTGCATGTGTAGTGCACTTTAATAGGCACTTACAAGTGAATTAAATATGGCAATTGTGGATAAGCCAATGTTACCATGTTTAAAGCAGAGAGCACATGCACTTTAGTGATGGTTAGCAGTGGTAACTTGCCCAGCGTCCTAAAGCCAGCAAAAACAAAGCCAGCAAAGCAGAAGGTCAGAAGGTAAAAATAGTCAGGAATACCAGTAACTACTGCCTAGGTAAATTCCTTGGGATCATTGGTGTTCTGTTGCTAAATCCATCAGCAATCATAACAACATGCACATATGAATGCTAAGCAATGCTATATTGGCAAGAACTAGAAATGCACAAGTTTGACACAAGCTTTTCAATCCCTTGCCTCCTCTTTCATTTTTTTTCCTTCTCCCAGGCCCACTCTCCTTCCCCCTTCTTCCCTTCCTCTCTGCTGAGGTTGTAGACTGAGCTGCTGTGTGCGTCGGGTCTATGATGGCAGTCTGTGTGGGCCGCGGTCTCTATAGAGATCTGCTAGGGCATTTCCTTAAGCCGGGTGGGGTCTCTAGAGCGTGCTTGGGGCTAAGTGGTCCCAGAAGTACCGGTGTGCATTGGTTGAATCACTCGGGGATATATGCATAACTTCAGTGAGTGCGCATTCCATTGCATTTTGCACTCATGTTCTAAGGAGGCTGTTGTGTCTGCAATGCATTTTGAGTGCCGTTGTTGTGTTCCTGACAAGTCAACATGGTACGAACAAAGGCAAGTACTGTCAGCAATACCAGTAGCTACTGAATAGATATTCTCCTTGTGAACGTAATCGTTCTGTTGCTAAATCCATCAGAGATCATAACAACATGCAAATATGAATGTAAGGTAATGCTTTATTGGCAAGAACTACAAATGCACACGTTTGGTAGAAGCCTTTTGTCTCCCTCACCTCCTCCTTCCATTTCTTTTCCTTCTCCCAGGCCCACTCTCCCTCCCTTTTCTTGCCCTCCTCTCTGCTGAGGTCGTAGACTGAGCTGTCTATGTGTGCTGGGTCTATCTTGGCAGTCTGTGTGCGCCTCAGTCTCTGTTGAGATCTGCTACAGCATTTCCTTGAGCCGGGCGGGGTCTCCAAAGCGGTCTCTTGGGCTAAGAGGTCCCAGAAGTATTGGTGCGCCACACACAGCTGGTCCATTGGGGCTGAGGGGCCACGCCTCTCCACCTTTTGCCCTTCACAAACAGTGTCTGTCAGGGTGCACAAAGGTCAGCCTGACAGACACTGTTCACTTTCAGTTCAAGCAGCCAGGAGTCACACATGTGCAAAATGCGCAGGCTCCTGGCTGCCTGAGCTGAACTTTGCTGGGCTGAGGAAGTCACAGCTCCTGTGGGTGTGACCTCCTCAGCTTAGCAAAGGTCCCTGAGGCCCTCCCCTCAGTGACGAGGGGTAGCGTCAATGATTGCCTCGCACCTGGGTGCTTCAGTTTTAAGCCGTGAAGCGCCCAGGGTCGACTGTCAATCAGTGACACTTCATCACAGAGTGGAGTGGGGTCAGCAGTCTCACTGACTCCATCCTACTCTGTGATGACGCTGGGACCGCTGCCTTAGGTCAGCCAATGAGGGAAGGCAGCAGTCCCAAACCTCCTGGAACCTCCGAGGCAGAGCTGACTGCAGGTAAGTGTGTTTTGTTTTCTTTTAAATTGATGTTTGGTGCGTGCATGTATGAATGTTTGGTAAAGTGTTGTGAATGTATGTGTTTGTGTGTGTGCACGTGTGTGAATGCCTGGCTGTGGGTGTTGTGTATGTGGGCATGTGCGTGTGAGCGTGTGCATGTGTGTGTCCCGTCCGCCCCCTTCCCTCCAAAACTTACCAGCCGCCAATGCGGTGCACATTGGTTAAATCCCTAGGGGAGACATTGATAGATGTGACATCTCTCAGAGCTGTCTCTGTGTGACAACGTCTCAGTAAAGTGTCACGCCAGTGCTAAAATCTCATGGCATTCTCTCTGTGCAGAGGTCTCTTGTGTGTGTTTCAGTGGGTGAGGGGCCAGGTCACTCACTACTCTGCCCGGTTGCAGAATTCCATGGAATTTGGTGGAGTTTTTCAGCAACTACACGAAATTTCACAGAGTGAAACTCTGTGAGCTCTGCCCAGGCCTAGTTAATAGTTGGGAAGGATGTGAATTCTCCCCAAGTAATAAGTTCCTAATTCCTGTAAAGATCAAATACACAATTTCAATAATTTAAACCTGGGCTCAACCACTGGTAGCAATGGCAGAGCAGACAGACTTAACTTAGGAAAATGCATGAAGTGTTTGAAACAAAGAATAGTCAAGAAGTCAGAGCACAACTCAATAGAAACCTCACAATTCTTTTTTGAAAGTTAAGAATAAATTAGTAAGAAAAATAACACCAACATTACTAAAATCCACAAAAGGGGATGGGAGATATGACATTTTACTTTCTATGCCATTTGTGTATTTTCTGACACCAACCACTTTGGAAAATTAAATATACAATTTGATATTGGCTAGTTTTACCATGTTTTAAGGGTCAGAGCACCATCACTGGGGACCAGACAGCACAGTGCGCAGAGTTAAAAAACAGCAGCATCAGTCCACAAAATTGTGGGGTGGCTACGCAAAAAGAGGCAGTTTCCAGCACATAGGTAGCACAGTAGATTAAAATGAGCAATTAATTAGTTTGAATTTGTTACGCCAACTTTTAAAAAATGGCTTTTAGAGCTTGCTAAATGTAACTGCATACTTTACATTCTCACTACTTCTTGGCACAAATTAGGGAATTCCTGCTTGATCCTGAAAACCCACTGAACATGGTAGATTTGTGAATGTTACCCTGGCACAGACAAATTACTCTTAATGTATGTCGAGATGTTTTGGTTTGTGGTACAGGGAACAGCAATGCATTGTTGGTGCTTGATATGTTAAAATTACGTCTCACGTATTTCCGTTTTTACTGATTTGTTTCAGATAAATACAGACAGAGAATAATTCATTTACCTGTTTGTATTTATTATTAAATATGGCAGCATAGAGAATTTCTGTTGGACGATTCGTACTACTCTTACTCATTCGTGCTGACCGACAGGTAGGTGAGTTTAAAAAAAAAATCCTAATGAAGCTTAAATAACTGCAGCAGCACACCTGTTCTACAATGCCAATGATTTAATATTACTGTATTATACTGTAAATGGCTAAAACCTATTGGACATTCAAACGTGAATAAACACAGTTAAATAAACATGGAAATATACCTGTTGCAACTTCATTCTTTACTCTAACTCAAAATAAATATGGATAAATTCAGACAGAAATGTCAAAGAAATAAATATCATAAAACCGGAAGACCTAGTTAAGATGTACTTTGATGAAACTATACATACGCATATTTTAAGTACTTGGGGCCTTATTTATGAGGCCTTGCGTCACTTTTGCGTCGCCGGTGCGTCACTTTTTGTGATGCACCAGCGGCGTAAAAAATGCACCATGTTGCGTCATAGTTACAAAGTGACGCATCTAGGTAGATGCATCACTTTGTAAACCCCTGCGCCAGGTATAATGTATGCAGGGTGGGCGTTCCGACGCAAGTAAGCCTCGTAGAAGTGACGCAGTGAAATCTATGAGATTTCACTGCGCAACTTCTAGGACGCAAATGCGTCAATATCTTACGCCTGCCTCACAGCAGGTGTAAGACTGACGCAGGCACATTTGAAATGGGACTTGCCCATGTGAAATGACCCATTGCTGACGTTGCGTCACTTTTGTGACACACTCCAGCAATGCATCACTTTTGTGCCTACAGATACGTCAGAAATACTGGCGTATCTGTAACTCCTTGCGACATGATGCGTCATACTGTAAATATGACGCATCCAGTATGTCGCAAGGAGGGCGCAATGAAAAGTGATGCATCGCTGTTTTCACGCAGCGATGCGCACTTTTCATAAATGAGGCCCTTGATTTAGAGATCTGTGTTAAGAACAATCATTCAATTTATGAAGGAAGCACTACATTCAGCGGAGAATCCATCTAAGAATCCATCTGCAGCATTTCCTTCATCACTCTAAGATGATAATGTTCAGAAAATTATGCCAGTAGTTTCTACTGTGTAGTTAGCAATTCATCCAATAATTGAAGGCATTCATTAACCACCAAACTCTATATCAGCGAGCCTCAAGAACAAGTACTTTATTTTTGCACAGTAATTTCATTTGAATACATACACTCTTATCATATGCTGCATTATGCATTTGAGCAGTTTCTTTCATCAATAAAAAACAGGGTTTCAAGACTGACAGGAATTCTTAATGAGGTTTTAAAGGCCAGATTCAAATAATGTGCTTAAGAAAACGCTTTTATTGATGAAATGCAGACGTGGACATGTCACTACCTATTCTGCTTGTTTTATCAATTTTGTAATGTTGCATTTTTCTTTATTCCCAGATGCTACTGAAGAAAATTAATGCTCTACACACTCCCACGCTCTACAAAGTGACAGTTCTGACCTATGGGTCCTTGCTCGAGAGGCACTGTATAAGTACGGACGTTTGCACGGAAGCTGCTCTTCAAGTATGATAGATTCATTATTATTATTAATATTTAATGACAGTGAAACTAACTTTTTGATTGCTGTGTACATGAAATATCTGCAGAATATATAGAACAGCATGAAGTGAGTTCTGGTTTCTTCAGTCAATTGCGCAATCATATGATAGAAGTTCTTCCAAGCAGAATTGTGCCCACCATGAAAAGGCTGGCAGTGGGTAAACATAGGGCTCCCCATTCTCCCACCGGCATGGGGATGCATTCTGGGGGGCACAACATGTGCCCCCCTGTTTGCATGCACCCCAAGTTCCAGCACGGCATGGACTTCACAGTCCATGCCGTGCTGGAACTGGTTTTGCGTTCCCATTGCGGTGCCCATTTTCAGGCCACTGCCATGAGTACAGCAACAGAAAAGTCCGCCGGCCACGAGTTGAACTCGTAATCTGGCGGGTAGTCCATGCATGACTTTGGTAGTGCTGTGCCGGCGCCGCACCGCCAAACTCAGGCCCTTAATTGTCTACCCGCTACAAAGCCATTCTGATCCTCATGAATTAGATAAAATGCCACCTTGTTGATTCTGTTCACTAATAATTTCATTATGATTTCATAAACCATACTTAAAAGGGTAATAGGGTGGTAGGAATTGGGATTAATTTGATCTGTGCCCTTTGTTAGGAAATTAACAACATTCCCAAGCTTAAATAATGGAGGGGGTCAACCCTTCGTAAAAATAAAATTGTCATCCTCCAATAAATACGCATTTAAAACGGCTGAGAAAAGATTATAAAATTCCGCAGGGAACCCATTGGGGCCAAATACCTTACCCTGGGCAGACTTCGTATAACCTCCTCTTGCTCAGTAAGTGAAAATGGACTGTCTATCAACCTACTATCAGCTTCTAAAAGAGCCGGGATGGGGAGAGAGTCTAAAAAAGATTCCCACTCTGCCAAATTAACGGCTGGCCTCGCACTATATATATATTACTAAAATGATCTAAAAAAGGGCATTGATATCTTCATCCAATGTGCAGTGTCTTCCTGTTCTGGAGCATCTGACTTCTCTAATTATATTGCATGTAGCCCACTCCCGTGCCTGCCAGGCCAAAAACCTATACGCAAAATTGCTTTCTTCATAAACCTTTTGAACATAAGTTGAATTTTGAGCACAATTTTTTGCATAATAGTAGTCTCAGAGAGCCTCCTTTGCTTTCCCCAGCATCTTTCAATGAATATCTGAGCTATTCTGCAAGAAACATCTATATTCACAGTTAACCGGGTCTTCCAAAGCCTTCTCCTTGTCTCCCAAAGCCTTATACTATGCTATATCCCTAGAATTGACAAAGGCATGAAGGGAAGCTTTCATAGCATTCCAAATTATGCCAACTGTGGCATAACCCTTATTCTGTTTAAATAAACCTCTCCATCTTGATTCTACAAGACCCAACCCATTTCTCATCTTCTAAATAACATTTATTAACTAGGCATCTCAGGTTTCAGTATTCAATTCTAACTTCATAGTAGATTGATCCAAGAAGCACTTATGCAACATATTGAAACTTTTAAACCCCACCGTGGGTGAGATTAAACAGTAATCCAGACGGTCATTTGTTTTAAACCTAGCTGAAAAACAAGTGTACTCTTTCTTAGAAGGATTAGCCAATCTCCACGGATCAATCAGCCCTCAGGTCTCCCGAATTTCTCTGAAGATTTTTGCCATCTTTGGTTTCAACTACGTCCTTTTACTAGAGGAGGAATGCTGCAAATAATTAAAATCTACCCCAATAATCAATTCTCTCTCTATACCAACAAGATACAAATACAATTTACTAAGAGGGGCAGGATAATTTTCATCCGGAGCAAAAAGATTAACCAATGTGACTCGTGATTGATTAATCGTGCAGTCCACCCAATACCACCTCCCATCCGAATCCACTTGCCACCTATGGACCAACGGTTGGACATGTTTGCTGATATATATATAGCAACACCTCTGTGGGTCGCTTCCACAGAAGAAAACATCCAAATCCAGCTCATGTTTTAAACTAAAATATACTTTTATGAGGGATATGTGTCTCCTGCAGAAAAAACACTGAGGGTTTATTGTTCTTTATCCAATATGTCCACCATTTTCTTCTTCCTAACATTGTTCAATCCATTCATGTTAAAAGAGAACACCTTCACCATGCCTTTCTGTTAAAATCAAAAGTCTGATATGAAAGTGAAAAATGCAAAAACGCCAAACGTCTACAAGTGCAATTAAGTGCAAAAATATGCACACATTTCACATTAAATAGCATATTTGTCCAATTGAAGTGCAGTACACGTGTCATATAAAAGTGCATCAAAGTGCCTTAAAGTGCCTAACCAGCCTATAACTTTTCGACTGGATTCCCAATGCAGCGCAGTCAGCCTGGCCCTCCCTGTACTCCTTCAGGCCAATGACATTTTCCTCTGTCAATTGTCAATCAACACTATGACGTGGTGTTGCTTCTTCTAGCCAGCCCCCCAGTGGCGTAGCTAGTCACTCTGCCGCCCGTGGCGGTCCCTGTCTTTTGCCGCCATGCTGAGGGTGGCGGGGGGGGGGTGCTGGCGCTGATTTTTGCGGCCGCCACCGCCCGTAGAACTCGTGCCGCCCGGGGTGCCCCGCCCCCTCCGCCACCCCTTGCTACGCCAGTGCAGCCCCCACCTATCCGCCCACCCACTCCATCTCACTGCCTACTCAACGAGTCAACATCAGCATCTCAATAAATGGAAGGAAAAAAAAGGGGAAAAAACTCCCATTGTCAGCATACTAATTTTGAAACATCAATCCAAATTAATTTACCCGACCCTTTTTAGTTTCTGCCATAAATGACTGTGCCTCGCTAATCTGAGAAAAAACATGAAAGCGATCCTTAAACAGTACTTTTACCTTAGCCATTATATCAGAGATGCTTGTGTGCCAGCAAATTGAAATGATGAAATAATTTCTTTAAATTCTCTGCGGTGACAGGCCGGATCAATTGTCATATTTGAGAAAATCCTAAAGGAGAACTCATTCTGTGCTGAAAAGGTCAGCATCGTATAGCCTTGTCCAAAATTCTCCCTTTTAACCTGAAATACAAAATAGTGACCAAAATAGTGCAGGGTAGTTCATATTCCGAGGAACCTGAGCAGGAACTCTGTTGACTCGACATATCCTGTGGAGCTTCAGGTAGAACATAAGAGGGAATTAATGAATTAACTAAGGCCACCATGCCTGAGATTTTCTCTTTCCCTTCAGGCACCCCTACTAGCCATAGGTTTGATTGCCTAGAGTGATTTTTAAAGTATTCCTGCCTTTTACGCAGGGTCCTAATCTCCTGGTCCAATGTTGCGCTTAACGAGGAGGTCATCTCAAGTTTGTCCTCACAATTAGATACTCCTTGATCTAGTTCCTCACAGCAACCTGCGTATTTAGTCAATTGATCTTCTATTTTCACCAAATGCTGCTTCATCTTCTTTGCAAAATCCAATTGTTGGAGCTGCATGCCTTTAATTTTGCCCAAAATGTCCTTAAGCAACAGGGGCATGGGACTCGAAGCATCCACCACCCCCTCGATTCATGACTCATCTTCATTTGAAGCTTTATGTTTTCACTGCTGGCTGTAGTGGATGTACTCGAAATCAAGGACATATGACTGTGAAAGACGCTTTCCTCCACTTCTCTTGACCTCCTTACGGCTGTCTCCTGAGGTCTGGCATCAATCATAACCTACGTGGTGATCTGAACAAGTGAACTCTACCTAGCCAGAGAAATATTTGTCCCACCATTAATTGAGGGGACCCCCACCATCAATTCCAGGGCTGAATCATTCTGTACCATTGAAATCCTTGAGTCCCCACATTAGTTTTTATTCTTGAACTCCCCCAGTACATTTCCACCTAGATCAGACCAGAGATGCCCACATGGCTCTTCTATAGATGCCTGGGGGGGGGATGGTTAACCTCTGACTCCCCCGGACTCCTCCCTGCTGGCCTCACTGCTGAGGGTGCTCTTGATTTGCTCTCCCCTTCCAAATTGCACCTTTTTAATAGACTGTACTGGCCATGCTATCAAATCCAAGGCTAAGCCGCACATTTCTGATGTGGGAGCATTTGACTCCATGCCCTCTCGTAGAAGCAAAAAAACTTGAACCGGGCTTAGAAGTAATGGCCTGCATTTGCTTCTGTTCACCATACCCAACACTTTCAGTTTTAACCCCATAGGTGGCATAGTCAGACTTAAGTGCCCTTGTGGCATAATCAAGCAGAGTGGGGTCCTCATACAATTTGTGCACCACCCAGCACTTTCTCCTCTAGTTAAAATCTGTTACCATGCTCATTTACCCCTTATTCAGCATCCAGTCTCTTAAAGGGTCTATCACAAAAACTGCAGAATTGAGAAACACTAATACCCAGCAGTCCCTTCACCACAGCCAGTCCAACTGCAGCTGAAATTGGACAAATCCAACTCAATAGTCTATTAAACTTGCATGTAGAAAGCGACCAAAGGACATAAGTAATCTCGAAAAGGTAAACAGTGCAGAAAACAGTGAGTGAATGGCAGGTACCTTTCAATGCTGCTAACCTCTTCAGGATACTCCAAAATGTTCAACACTCAGCAAATTACAGCTCCTCCACTCACCATTTTTCTTCAGCTTTGCATTTATTTTTTTACTTTTTTCTCTGCCTTTTTATCTTCCTTGTGGGGGCACAAGAGAAATTGTCACACAGCCTTTCTAGTTTAGCTAAGCCACCATGTGGTCTTTTAAATAAACAGTGCCCCTCTTCCATGGCTAGAAGTGATATTCTCCAGCCGCACTGTCATCATCCTGCATCCTTCAGGAACATTCAATATTCGGTGCTGCACTTCTGTGGAAAAATGCGGCAGCCCCCAGTGAAGTGGACTGTGATGCTGCGTCCTGCCTGGCTGCAGCGGGCGAGATGGGTGGGTCTGATAGATGCCCTAGCACTCTGCATCCCCACGGTGTCTGAACATCAGTGTAATGTGATTGTCTCTTTGATGATCTATGAAGCTGATGGTATCAATCATACACTAACTATCTATATAAACACTATCCAAAGGTAGCAAAACAGAATGCAGAATATTTTGTTTTAGGGCAATTTCCATGCAGCCTAGTATCGTGGGGAAAAATAGCAATTTCATTTATGGTATGAAGTGTAAATCAACTTCTACAGCCAGCTCTTGTGTTTTAATCAATGATCACTTTAAATTATTTGTTATTATATTGTCTTATTTGGTACTACAAGCTATCTCATTATTTAAATTCAGAGAAGATCGATATTTATTCTCAATAGGTGGAGGATTGAACGAAGATGGCATTACATGTGATACCACATGAAAGCATTCATCAAATCTATTATTTGTAGTGTTTTGAAGTTTCAAGTTATAATACTCCCACCCAAAAACTTCTGGGTGATTATGCAGTCGCCCAAGAATAGTTTAAGTTAAAAGAGAAACAGCATCTCTGATTAATGATTGTATTTAAATTGTTTTTACTAACTTTAGCAAAGAGTTCATAACCTGTGTATTGAACAATGGATTTTTTTGTACTTCCGAACATTTCTGAAAGTCATTAGCATACTTGGGCCTGAATTCTGAGTAGGCCATAAGCCTACTTTTGGGCGTTTTGCTAAAAATAATTGGCATCAGGAAGAGGTGAAGAGGAGGAGGAAGTGCATCAGCATGTTGAGGAGCAGGAAGTACCAGCAGCACGTCAAGACTCTTCTGATGAAGAACCAACAATGAAGAAACAGAATATAGAGTGGGATTTTTTCACCCTTCCATCTGCTGAATCGAATACCGTTGCTAATTTGGTGAAGTGCACCTTGTGCGATAAGACCCTATCAAGGGGGATGGCAAAGAAATATTCATGTGGTATAACAAGCATGTTGTACCACTTGAAAACATACCACAAGAGTCAACTGAAAATCGCACAGAGGGAGACAGAAGGAGAGAGATCATCAACCTCCAGAGTTGTACCACCTGCTCCTGGAGAGAGAATTCCAGTGGAAGTTAAGAGGAGCTACCCACAACTGTCACCAGAATTAAGGTGCATCTGTACCTACTGCCTCGACTGTAATACCATCCTGACAGCCGGGGAGCAGTCTGTGGATGTAATCTTAGAAGCAGCGCAAAATCATAGCTGTTATTTTTTTTAATTATTATTTACACCAGTTAATCCAATGCTTTTCTGTTTGTGGATACAATTTATTTTCCTTCGCTGATATTTTATTTTAGAATAAATAAAAAAAAATACAAAATGTTAGAAAATAAAAAACAAATTAAAAATCCACTTCCAGGAAACCGCCTTTCATGGTTAGAAAAAAGACAAAGTGTATGTGTGTGTGTATACATATGGAGAGGAGTGGTTGTTCAAGTGTGTGACTGAGTATGATAGTGGCAGCATGGATGAGTGAGTGCATGTGTGAATGGTTCTATGGATCAATTAGTGCCTGTGTGAGTGACTGTTTGTTTGAGTGAGTGGCTGTGTGAGTGGCCATATGGGAGAGTGAGTTGTTCTGTGAGTGGCTGTATGGCTGAGTAAATGGTTGTGTGAGTGATGCATGGGTGAGTAAGTACCTATGTAAGTGGCTGTATGGGTGAGTGACAAGCTGTGTGAGTGGCCATATGGAAGAGTGAGTGGTTGTGGGAGTGGCTGTATGGGTGAGTGAATGGTTGTGTTAGGGAGTGCATGGGTGAATTAATAGTTATATGAGTGCCTGTATGGTTCAGTGACTGCTTGTGTGAGTGACTGTAGGAGTGAGTAGGTGTTAGTAAGAGTGCTTGTATGGATGACTGAGTGGCTATGTGAGTGGCTATATGGGAGAGTGAGTGGTTATGGGAGTGGCTGTATGGGAGAGTGACTGGTTGTATGAGTGGGTATAAGGGTGAGTAGATGGTTATATCAGTAGCTGTATGTGTGAGTGACTGTGTAAGTGGCTGTATGGGTGACTGAGTAGCTGTTTGAGATAGTGATTGGTTAACTGTTTGGTTGTGTGAATGGCTGGATTGGAGAGTGAGTAGCTATATATGTGAATCAATACATGTGTGAGTATTGCATAGGTGTGTGAGTGAGTGTTTGAGTGCTTTATAGATAAGTGATTGGCTCTTTTGAGAGGCTGTATGGGTGAGTGACTGGGTGTGTGAGTGGTTGTGTGGGTGAATATGTGGGTGTGTGCATATCTGCATGGGTGAGTGAGTAGCTCTGTGTATGACTGGATGGGTGAGTGTGTGGCTTTGTTAGTAGATGTATGGGTATTGACTGGCTCTGTGAGTGCTGTATGGGTGAGCAAGTACATGTGTAAGTGCCTGTATGGGTGAGTGAGTGGGTATATAACTAGCTCTATGGATAAGTAAATGGGTGTGTCAGTGGTTCTCTGCATGGCTAAGAGGGTGGATGAGTTTGACTATGGGTGAGTGAGTATGTGTGTGAGTGGCTGTGTGGGTGATTGAGTGGCTGTGAGAGTAGCTGAAAGGGTGAACAAGTATGTGTGTGAGTAGCTGTATAGGTGAGTCACTGCTAGGACCAGTGACTGTATGACTAGGTGAATGGGTGTGTGAGTGGCTGTATACATGAGTGGGTGTGTTTATAAGTGGCTGTATGGGTGAGTGAGGGTGAGTGAGTGCTAGTGTCAATGGGTATATGGATCAGAAAGTAGCTGTGTATGTAGCTGTATAGGACACTTATCACTACTAGGAGTAGCTGTATTGGTCAGTGACTACTAGTGTGAGTGGCTGTATGAGTTAGTAAGAGGGTCTGTGAGTAGTGATTGAATGAATAGTTGTATGGGTGAGTGAGTGTCTATGTGAGTGTCTGTAAGGACGACTGAGTAGCTGTGAGAGCATGTTTCTAATATATAATAGGCAAAACAAAGTAATCAAAATTTAATGAAAGAACACTTTACATTTAAAAACACTTTCCATGGTTATGTATAAGCAAAATGTCTGTATTAGGAAAATACATTGGAGACATCTGATGATGTTTCAACAGCACCTGGTGTGGAAAAAGGAAAAGAACATAAATATATGTTAGCATTTGATCTTCATTATTACACCAATATACATTACCTATAGTGTAACATTGTATTACAAGGTAGTGAAAATATAATTTTCCCTTTTTTGCTTTTCTCAGCTTTCATATTTCTTCACTATAAACAGTGGTCCATATGACGCATCATCTTCGAACAGCAAGGAAAAAACAATCAATGGATTGGAAAAAAAAAACATACATGCCTAGTACAACATTATCACTAAGTGAAGCTATGCATTGCACTCACTACAATTATTTAATTAATTGCTTTTTCTACAGTTACTTCAGTAATGTAAACAAACCTAAGTTAAAAATAATTCTAAAATTATTATATCTGGTACAATATTACAAATAAATACAAAGTAGTGTTCCATTTTAGAGATCCTTGTAAAAGAATAGCCCCTGGTACGCCAAATGATGTTTAAGTAATGGCACTCCATATTGACAACATTCCATAGTGTAGTTTTAATTCCACAAATAGTACGTAGAAGTTTGGTTGATGAAACAAACAGGGTCATTTTTTAGTTACAAAGACAGTTTTTACTTTCAACTTAAAGCTGCTATAATTGGATTATGTCCATTAAGTTTCTGACTTCAATTACACAGTGTAGTATATAGATGTGGTAATAACTCCTTTGTGAAAGATAAAAACAACTGTTGTATTATGAAGAAGACCATAAAGGCATTCCCCCAATAGGCTGAATAATGTCTAAAAGACAGATGAACTACATAAAAGAAACACTGTACACCACTATTTAGGCACAATTCCTAGTTAGAACTTTGGTTGAAGAAAGAAAAGATAAGAGTTTGGTCATTTGGAAGGAAGTCTTGGTTTGGATCCTAGGTTGATGGCATTAAATTCCATCTATCCAGTTTCACTCTTTAACTAGACAGTGTAGTGTCCCGAGCTTGTAATAATTCCTTCATGAAAGATGATAGCTAACATTATAAATGTTCTTCCTGAAATTTATATTTGTACAGCTTTGAAGTTTGTAATTTGAGTTTCCAATTTGGAGCCATCTGCTCTGGATCATTGTAGCATTACTATAAGGTATTTTCCAGGTCTTATTAGAATTAACGTAGAGATAACATCTGCAGTTTGGGAAGGTCATGTTTTGGTTAGCATTCTTCAACCATTTGCCAAAAGGCACAGTTTTGGAATATGGTAATGTTAAATAAAGAAAACGGTCAGAATTTATTTAAGTGGTGGATGAATAATCACAATCTTCACAATTATGGTTCCATGTGTAACTCAGTCCGAATAAATCATTAATTTTTACATGTTCTTCTTCTAAAACTCCAAACATAACCATAATACATTCTTGTGTGTCTTGTTGACTGTTGGGAGTAAACATTACTGATCCACTACATATATCTAAAGGTCTTGAATACCTGAAGCAGAATATGTCACAGTTCTTTCAGTCATTAAACATTGGAGCAAGTTATACAGTGCATCATACAATCTCTTATATGGTTTTTGTTAAATTTGGTTCACTAGATGTGGTAAATGAAACAGTACATTGAGAACAACATTTGCATAACAGTTGACACCTGACCTATTTTCCAACTGGTAACCTTCAATATGTACATCATTTACCAATTTTCTTTTCTTGACAGCTTATACTTTGTCCTTGTGTCCTTCTTTTCTTCAGCATCTGTACACTCTTTTGCAATCTTCCATTTTGGACAGACTATCTGTTTCTCATAAACAGGGTATTGTATGAAATGAGGAGCATATACACTTCTTGACCAATTGTACTCTTACACAGCTTGCATCAGCACTAACATTCTTTTCATCAAAATCTATCAAAAACAAACCAATGTTCTAACTCACGACAATGCTACATATGACATTCCTTCTTTAAATACAGTACTTCCGATAATAACAAAATCTGTATCTACACTTTAACCTTGTGATTTATGGACTATTACAGCATATGCTAGAGACAGTGGAAACTGCTGGTGGTGTGCATATAAGCCTTTCACTAGCAAAAAATATACAACACATTGGCCAATCTACTTCACATCCTCAATCTGATCACATTTCATAGCCTAGTATTCAACCTCATGTCTGTTTGTGAAATTAATAAAACCAATTACTTTGCCCACTGCACCATTTACTAACCCTTCCTCTACATAAAAATCTGGGTGCAAAATTACTCGACAGTTTTTGCTGACACTAAAAATCTTTTCTAATCCTGCAGTTTTTGATACAGACTTTTCTAAAGCATCCAATCTTGCTTGTTGTTTATCTGTGAGTAGTATTGGGACTCCCTGATGTTCCATTTTATCAATAGCTGTGATTTTCAAAATGTCTTCTTTCTCCAGTTGTAGTAATTGTTCATTAAACTTGGAGCACTCTTGAAGTGTTGGCATTAAACAAACTATAGACTTCTGTTCTTCAATGATATAGTTCAGCTGCTAAATTAGTAAATGGAAATAGTTTCTTGATAAGATGACTTTCCAAAGCATGTTTACCCTCTTTGGTTCGATCTCCTATTCTAATGTCCTTAAATATATCTGCATAATTTACATCAGATGCTTGTCGTATAATTTTTACTAGTTCCTTGTATTCAAAGCAAAACCAAATATTTACATTGCCAATATTGCCCAGAGAAATTCTCGTTTCATTATGCGCAAGTATTTTAAAAACAGGTTATCCTTTTATGGAGCTGAGTTGCAGTAGGTCACCAAATACTATTAAATGCTTTCCTTCAAAGAGCACAGCATAGTTTGTTCTTAAAATCTGCTGCATTCTTAAGTGTATGATAGATAGCATTACGTTGGATACCATGCTGACCTCATCACTGATTAAAAGCTTCATTTTTTTCAATACTCTTGATACCTCATAGCAAGCTTCACCAGATAGTTTGTGGTATCCCAGTTTATTTCATGTTTAACAGGTAGCATTAGCAGGCAATGCAAAGTAATACCTTTAACATTATGTGTAGCTAATCCTGTTTGTGCTGTTACTACACATGACAAATTTGATTCTGTAGTCTTCTGTAGCTAACCAGTGAGAACTTTAATTGGGAAGCTTTTCCAATGCCAGCTTAAACACTGATGTATAGTAACATTGGTGCATAAGAAGAACACTCACACTGTTTCCTCTCATGGAGAAATCCATGCTCTATTTTCCCGTTAACTTTGTTGTAAATTTCTTTGTGCTAATTTTTCAGTTGTTTTACTAAGTGCTCAAACTCCACAGTTTCCTCTCTTGCTTGCTGCATTGCCGTCTCCACCTCATCAATAGCTATAGCTGCTTCATTTTGAAAAATTGGTTCTCCAAGAGGATCTTGACTCACTGGTGCAGAACTTTAGCTGCTTTGTGAACTCTCCTTGGCTATGTCAGCAGCAATGGTTTCTTCCTGTTCGATCTCATCTTTCAACATTTGTAGGTAGGATGGAAATCCTGAGCACTCAATAGTGTCTTTTGCAACATTCAAAGACTTTTTGTAACAGTCATAGTGTCCAAGTAATTCTGATTCTGTGTGCCATGGCTTGAACAACTGCAAAAGTGCTAAGTAGAAAAACTCTCTTCTCTCTTGGGTTTGCCAACTAAGCTTTCGGTGGTTAATTAGATTTCCTTTGTTGCGTCTGACCAAACAATCGTCACATCTAAGTAGTCCATATCTTCCTTCTTCTATGTTTTCAGTTACATTCCTTCTAAATGTATAGTTGTGAAGTACTTCATATGGACACATATTTTGAAGATGAGGACGCCTTCTTGGGTAGTATGTATACAGCATGTTTGTTTTCATAATATCCCTACTTTCTTGACCGAATTCTACAAGATACTGTATTTCTGGGAAAGACTTTAGTACTCTATTTTGACTGTTTGCATGGCCTAGGCTTATCCACACAATTCCTCTTGACTTGGAAAACAAACTAGCCAAACTCAACCTGTCCGAGCATTCATTAGAACCTATTTCTCTGTGGGAAAGTATTTTCAAGCTGAAGCTGTACAATTGTTTGGTAAGACTCTTTTCTGAAGAAATCTCCTCCCACATTTCTTTCTTCTCTGTCTTGTCTGACTTTGTTATATATGAAGTCATGTAGCGAGCAAGAGCGATGGAGTTGTCTGCCACAAATTGTAGATCCATATTTGCATTCCACATCTTCAGAATCACAGGGCTGTACTTATTTATATACTTGGAAGCCTCTGTTCTTTTCAGGTTGTATGTATTTTTGGGTGATTTCCATGTCAGGGTATGACTCATTGCAGACGAAAGGCTTTTGACTCTTCCTTCTGAAATGACAGATTGTGGAAATTCAAAACGACATCTTGTGTAAAATTTTCCTTTGCATCTGTATTTTCAACTACATTACTTTCCACATCTATGTGTTTGAAACCGCAGAACTTGTTGTCTCAAGCCCTTATCTGCACCGTGTTTTGGGTTAGCGCATGCTACATACTGTTGTATGAAAGACAAGACAGACGCATCAGTGTCTGTTCCAAATTTTGGAGCATCTTTTACCCATAACAGCATGGTAATATGTGGAGTACCTCTAGCTTGGTACTCTTTGTGGCAAAAGAAATCAGTTACTTGACCAAGAGGAGGATTAGTTTTGCTACAGATGAAAGTCATCATCGCTTGAAACCTGTGATTAAAATATCTGAAAACATTTGCAAGATCCAGCGAGCAAAGTTCTCCTGGTGTCTTCAAAATAAAAATTTTATGTTTGAGTTTGCTTCTCACTGAAATTCAAGTAGGTCATCCCATGCATACTCAGCACAACTGAGTGTTAGGAACCAAGACAGTGCTCCTAGGTTTCTCAACATTTATTTCAGCTCACCGTGACGACAATACCACTATTCATTGGTGCCACATTGGCAAGCCATCAAATCAATCAAGTTGTTTTCCATGTTGTCATCTTTTCCTTCAACTTTGTCCACGAATTCCCTTGCAGTAATATTTTGCAGATTCACTCCTGTCTTGAGAATATGGTTTACTGCATAAGATAGGCCTGACAAGTCACTCTCAAATATTAGGTGAAATATATAGTGTAGACACTGGCGAAATCTAGGATCCTCTGAGTATAGTCTTTGGAGTACTTGACATAGAGGCCTGTAAGTGTGCAAGGAGCTTATTAAAACTCAAAATAACCTCTCTATTCCTATGGGCCTGGAGGCCCATAGGAATGAATGGGAAGCCATTCACTATTACCGATTCGGTAAATACCGAATCGGTAATAGGGGGAGCATATTCAAGGGTGGCAGGGTGTCAAATTGACATCCTGTTGCACCCCTGAATCGTGCATGTGTGCACATGTGGCGCACATACATGCCCTAGGGCATGTATGTCTGCCACATGGCACTTTAAAAAAAGCACAAAATTGCTTTTTAAAAGGTATTCGGTATTTACCACCAATTTGTAGTTGGTGGTAAATAACGAATCCTTAAACCAAAAATGCACTCACTTGAGTGCTCCCTACATAGGATTTAAGGAATCGGTAATTTACCGATTCCTTAAAATAACGAATCGGTAAATTACCGACTCCTTAAATCCGGCCTCCTACATCGCAAAGGGCTAAATACCAGTCGGTAACGGGAAATTTACCGATTTTCAGCCGTTACCGACCGGTATTAGCCCACCTACATATGGCCCTTAATCTTTTAAGCACAAAGCACCGGGCTTTATGGCATACCTACAGCTTGTCTTAGAAGTGTATTACAAGTACTGAAACGTGGGTTTGACACGTGAGAAACAGCTATGACATGCAAAGTAAAGCTTGTAGTGAAAATACACGGATAGGGTCTGCACTACTAGACGTCACCCATCTTTGAAGGACTATTTCTCTGCATGGTTGAGAAGGTTGTGTCATTACTCGCCTACATATGTGTGTCAGTGTAGGAGTACACTTGTAGCAGTGCCATGAGATGTTTAACTAAATGTGCCAGTATGTGACTGTCTGTTTTAGTACCTTTATGGCTCTCTAAATGTGTGTGTAAGTGTCTGAACAAATAACTCAGTGAATGTGTTAGGGAATACAGAGCTATGTAGGTGTGGCTGCAACTACCTTTCAGTCTGCTTCATGTGTAAGTAGTTTCTGGTAAGTGACTGAATGTATGTCTCCTTCTATAGGTATCTCAGTAGGTCAAAAAGAGGCTCTATGCTTTTCTGCACATGTATGTCAGTTCCTTTAGGGGTGACATACTGTATAGTACTTAACATGGAGACCTGCAAGTGTACAAGTAAATTATTTAACTCAAAACAACATCTCCTAATCTTTTAAGCACAAAGCACCATGTTTTATGGCTTACCTACAGCTAATCTTATAAGATATATGTTATATGTACTGAAACGTGGGTTTGACACTTGAGAAATAGCTATTACATGCCAAGTGAAGCTTGCAGCTAAAGTGCAGAAACAGGGTCTGCACTACTAGATATCACCAATGTCTGAAGTGCTATTTCTCTGCATGGTTGAGAAGGTTGTGCCACTACTTGCCTACATATGTGAGTCAGTGTAGGAGGGCATTTGTAGCAGTGCCATGAGATGTTTAATGAAATGTGTCAGTATGTGACTGTGTGTTTTAGTACCTCTATGGCTCTCTAAATGTGTGTGTAAAAGACTGAACAAATACCTATGTGTTATGGAATACAGAGCTATATAGGTGTGTCTGCAACTACCTTTTAGCCTGCTGCATCTATAAGTAGTTTCTGGTAAGTGGCTGAATGTATATCTCCTTCTGTAGGTGTCTCAGTAGGTCAGAGAGAAGTTCTATGCTTTCCGGCACATGTATGTCAGTTCCTTTAGGGGTGGCATAATGTATGTCGTATTTGTCATAGAAGTCTTCAAGTGCAGAAGTAACTTATTGCCAAGGGAACTTTATCCCCAAATAATAGTGCACCAGTAGGTCCCACAGAGCAGCTATGCTCCCTTTCTCCACCACTCTGCAAACGTGCCTCCCAGCGTACTACTAGTTGGGGGATAAAGTCCTCTTGGCTATTGAGGGACCTTGGGGGCCAACTACCCCTCCTTTTACCTCCAGTAAGTCCCACACAGCAAACGTGACTGCTAGTTAAAAGACCTTAGAAATTCACTAAAAAAAACAAAAGTTACAAGAACGTTATAGTTAGGAATTAGCATTTAAAAAACCTTAGAAATTCTCTAAAAAAACAAAGGTTATAAGGACGTTACAGTTAGCAAATAGAATTTAAAAAAACCTTAGAAATTCACTAAAAAACCAAGGTTACAGGGATGTTATAGTTAGGGTCAGATTTTACTCGTACAAAACCAGAGAAATTCAGCCGTTATAGTTACTTGAGTTAACTATAACTCATGCCCCCGTAATGCACTGCTTGTGACTTCACATATTACATCACTCATGACATGGTCAATGACATCACTGATGACATCTCAAATGATATCACTGATGACATCAGTGATGATATCATCCACAGCATGTCTGGTGCATCAACTCACACCCCTAAAGAATCTTTTATATACCCACTGCTACTCCCACACAACCATTCACAAACCCATTCACAGAGCCATACCAGTACTTACACAACCACTCACTGATTTATAGATCTACACACACATCCACTTGCTCATCCATACTGCCACTCATACACCCACTCACTCGCTAATACAGCCATTGACATGTCCACTCATACACCCATACAGGCACTCGCACACTGAGTGAGTCGGCCATAGAACTACTCACACCTAGACTCTCACCCATACAGTCAATCACACAGTCAATTTCCCAAACAGTTACACACATACACCCACTTACTTACTCATACAAATAGTAACACATACTCACTCACGTATACAGTTAGTGACAAATGCACACACTCATCCATGTAGCCGCTCTCATATTCACTTACTCATGCATACAGTCACTCATATACCCCTTCACTCACCCATACTGCCTTTCACATAGCAAGTTACTCACTCATACTAACACATGCACTCAATCACTGACACAGCCCTACAGACATTCACTCACCCATACAGCTTCTGCGACACGCACACAGTACCCCATACAGCCACTGACTCACCCACTCATTCATCCATACAGGCAGTCATACACCTCCTCACCCACACACACATACACCCAGACAACCATAGAGGTAGTCAGACAACCAATCACCCATATAGCCAATCATGTACCCACTAACACACTCATACACGCACTTAGGCATCAACTGACAGACAGATACACTCATTTACACTACCAGTCACTCACCTATACATTCACTCAGACACCTAAATACTCACTTATATAGTCAGTCATGCACCCATTGATTCAGCAATACATCGTAGAATATATATTTCACAATCACAAACTTTTTAAAAACTGTCACTGGATGATGTCATCAGTGATGCCATCAGTGATGTCACTGACCATGTCATGAGTCATGTAATATGTGCGGTCATAAGCAGTGCATTGCGGGGACGCGATTTATAGTTAACTCAGGTAACTATAATGGCTGAATTTCTCAAGTTTGTATGAGTAAAATCTGACCCTAACTATAACGTCCCTGTAACCTTTTTTTTGTTAGTGAATGTCTAAGGTTTTTTTTAAATTCTATTTGCTAACTATAACATTTTCAGATTTATAGGCAGATCAAAGCCTTTTCTGTTCTGGGGTGATTCAAGAGAACGTATGAGAATATCTGATCAATAATGGGCAGTATGTTATTTAAAAAGAGGAATGTGATCAATCAGGAAACCTATCAAATTTTAGAAGAGGATTGGCATAGTTTTAAGATATAAAGGCTTACCAGGAAATATTGTATTCTGTTTTTCAAAAATAATTAAACTAAATTAAGGTATGGCAATAGCCAGATGCACTGGTCACTCAGTCAGTCATTTGGCTTGCATGGCGAATGACGATTCCTTTTACTAACTAGGGTGTCTAAACACACCTTAGTTATTTTTAGAAATAACAGTTGTCTGCTAGAAAGAGTCACAATAAGTGTAAAAAGCAAAACTTTGATAGATAGTGTTGATTGTTATGGTCGTTATTATCAATCAAAAAGGTGTTAAATGAACCTATTAAATGAGGTCTCTGATCTTCACATGCACTCTTCATGGCCAGCAGTTCTTTTTCTGAGAATAGAATATTTACATTCACTCCGACTTAGCACATGAGACAAGTAGAAATGAGCTGCTCCAAATTATTGTCATCTTGCTTTTGCAGCAAGACCACTTGCATAGCTTTTTCAGAGGTATCAGATGTTACTACTAATTCTTTTCATGTATCCAGGTGCCTCTGAATTGGACACTGAGTAAAGCCTTCCTTCAAGTTTTGCAATGTGTTTTTTTGACAGTGAGTCCACTGAAAACCGTTCTGTATGTTTTCCTTCCTCAACCCATAGGAAATGTGGTAAACATAATCCTTGAAGAATTGATGATACAAGTTAGAAAGGCCCAGAAACTGTGTGGCCAATCTAGGTTAACAGATCTGTTTAGGATCCACCGCCACCACATTAACTGATAGATTAAACTGTAGATACTCAATGGTGTCCTTCTCAGATTCACTTTTTGGGATTTCAATATAGATGGTGCTGACATTGTTTGGTCCAGAAAAAAAGGTAACATGTATTTGACGTTCATCCAGATGTTTTGATTACATGACAATATCTTGGAAGTAAACTATCATACTCTGGTTGAGAAAATCTGTAAACACATGGTTAATGCACCTCTGAAAGACTGCTTGCAGATTGCACCATCTAAAGAGCATCAAACAATTATCAAAATGCTAAAAGGGTGTGTGAAACACCATCTTCTACTCTTTTCCATACTTAATAGGAAGGAGTTGAAAAGCCCTCCTAAGGAAAAACTTTGAAAAGATGACTTCATGAAGGGTAAAGGATACTTATCCTTAATAGTAACTTCGTTTAGCCACTGATAATCTATGCAGAGTCATAAGTCATGAGTCTTCCAAGGGACAAAAAAACAGTGGAGCACCAGCTGGAGCTCTAAAATGAACTATCAAACCGTATTCCAGGTTCTCTTTTAGTCACTATTTTAAGGCTGCTTTCTCATGTTCAGACAAATCAAGGGGACACTGCAGCATCTAGCCATGTTAGAATGTTGCAGTTAAACTCTATGTGTGGAGTGAAGTAGAAAACGGATACTTTCTTGAATTCATCTTTCTAACCAGGTAGCAAGCATTGATATTTTGCATTTTTCACCTTGAAAAATTGGTGAACAATATTCTCCAGAGTTATAGCAATAGCCTTGACAAAAGTAAGAGGACCGAGACAAGGTATGATTAGCCTAGTGTGTGTACGGGCTGTGTCTCTCAAGCCAAGGAAATCCTAATATTAAGCAATGATTTTATATTGCTATTATGTCAAAACAGTGTTTCTTTATGAGATCCATGATAATGGTCACAGGAATAGAAATAATTCTGTAATGCTATATCAATCAATTAATTGAAGGGAATTGTTTGAATGGTTCACATCAACTCTTATGTTAATTTCTTCCTTCAGTCTCCTACAAAATAGAGTCATTTGTTTCCTGTTCCCCAAACTGTTTCCCTAACAAGCTGCCGGCAACTTAGTCATATGTCTTGGCCCATCTTAATTACATTGTCGAATATCACAGTGAGCTTCTTGAGCAGAAAACGCATGATCAAGACACTTCCCTATAGGTGCCAGAAATTCAGAATTATTGTTGAGGCTAAGATAAGTGGCAGGCACTAGTGGCATCATCTAACATATAGCTCAGTCTAAGAGGAAGCCAATCAAATGCCGCACCTTATCTAGATCAAGCACAAACTGCATGGGAAGAAAAGCAAAATGTACCATATGAGAATCTAGAAATTATTTCAAATTAAGAAGATTCCCAGAAAAATTAAGAACACTGGTGGTCACTGCAAGCAAATCATAAGGCAATGTGCCCAAAGCATGTAGCATTCTCAACACAGACGTACTGAAGATCCTCAATTTATTGCTCAATACTAGCAACTAAATTAGGATCCATAGTTCTATTTGGCTTAAGAAATTGGCACCACAATCAATAGTAGGATGCGGTCAATAGTAGGACGCAAGGTGTGATCCAATGATCTTTGGCGTGCCTAAAGAATGGTCAACTCATTTCATTAGGTAAGATGTCCACACCTTAATTATATGTATCAATACCAGGTTCTGCTAGAAAGTTCCACAACTTAAGGAAAACTTCAGATGACAAAAAAACTCCAGGCAAGGACATGAATGATTAAGATTTAGTGAAAGAATGAGCAGACTCAAATTTTTTGTTGGGCAGATGCTGGAGAGAGAAGAAATCCAGGAGCAACTACTTCAAAACACATTGTAATAAAGGTGAAGCAAGATACATAAATGTAAAGAAGGGGCAATGAAAAATAACTCTTTGGTTGTATTTTGGAGCAGTTCATGTTTACTTTTATTTGCTGTGTGCAGAAAGCAGAAAATGAAACACTTCTCTAAATATAGTTTCATTATTTTAATTTGGGACAGTTCTAAGGTAAAGGTTGGAAACACAGTCATCATGAAATAGGTAGTCACAGGCAGATCACTCTCCAAACATCGATCTGGGTGGGAGTGTGCAAAACAGTCCTCCCTGCTTCTGACAAAACTCCTGCCTTAATCATTTCCTTAGGCACAGAAACCCTGCAAGCAGAGTGTACCAAACATTCCAGCAGGACTGCTACAGACTGATAAGACAAAGCAAACCACTATACTCTTCACTGCATGGTTGTTTGCACTTTGAAAAAATAGGAGTGACTCAGTCATCTTCCATGAATCTAGAGCAGACCAAAGCAATGCACCAGCCAGGCAGCCAGAGTTGTGGTGTCACCAATCAAACAGGTGAGTGAATGCACTGAAGTTCATGGTTTGATTGCACCTCACAGCAAATGCTGCCTTATCTGAGAAATTGAAGGGGCTTCTGAATTCTTCCAATAAGGCAGCTTTGATTGTATACGATGCAATGCATATGTAATAGTCCTGCAAATATGAGCATAAAAAGCATGGCTGCGACTTTCACCACAATGTAAAATTGGTCATGTCTTCAAGAAGAAGAGTCTAGGAAAAAATGTTTGGGGAGCGGTGAGGATGGAACAATGTTTAGGGCGCTGACACTTTCATAATATCCTTATTAGTGAAGTAGAAAACTTGCTTCATCAAAACCATGAATGCATTTGAAAGATTGGGCAATTATAGAGTGGCCTGCCATTGAAGGCCACTTGTTTGGTTGTTGGTAAATAGGAGCTGTATTCAGACAATTGTAGAACTGCAGCTTTGGTGTGCAACGTGTTTCAAGTGTATTATAAACATCTGTCATGCTAATGCTGTCATTCTTCCTCAATATCAAGCGTTTTGATTATCTTTTACTAAACCATGAACCAATAAATTCCACAGTATGTAAGAAGGAATTGGCAGTTGTTATGATTTAATTGGAGATTATTTGTATTACTTGTTTCAGCCTCTCCATGACCTTGCACTAGAGGCTCTCAGTAGTGGCAATGAAGGCAACATGATACTGTCACTTAAGGCAATTGGAAATGCAGGACAGCTGGCATGCATTAAACTCATTCAGAAATTCTTGCCTGGATTTTCACCCGGAGCATCCCAACTTCCTTACAGCGTTCAGGTGGATGCAGTTATGGCGATGAGAAACATAGCTAAGAAGGACAGAAGAAGGGTAATCAAATCTCAATCTGAACTTTTCTGATATGTACAATTGAAAAGGAGCTTGCTCTCTTCTGAGATATTATTTCATGGTAAAAGGTGGAATAGTCTGATTGTATTCTACATAATAAAACAGAGTCACATATTAAATGCATATCGTGCACTTGTGATGTAGCTGCATTACCTGCTCTGATGAACGGTAATCTATTCTGCATTCACAACTGCCCCTGCCATTTCAGGTCTCAAACGCATTGTGATGAGATGAATGCTCTTTATTAAACTGTAAACATAGGTCTAAATATACACCTATCACTTCAAGTGTTCTTAGATTGTGGGCTGGTGGATTGGTATAAAAACTTTATTTGGAATCCGAAAATAAATATAGTCCGTTTTTATCTCCCAATAAAGTTCTAACCAACTATCCAAATTGTGGATCCTTAAATGTAGGTGCACATTTTACCATACTGACCAGAATCTCCAGTTATTGTTAGTATAATGGATGATCGGTCATCATTTTTATTTGATAATGAGTTTACCTGCTTTTGAAAATTGCTAAAAGTGGAGCCTTTTTGGGTACATGTATCTGACCGTACTTTTTAAAAATTGTAATGCGATTACTTTGTGTATCTTTTATGGTTTAAACTAAAACCTAAATAAAGAAAGAAAGGTGCACATTTTACCATACTGACCAGAATCTCCAGTTATTGTTAGGCCAATATTTGTGCTATCTGCTGCAAACTGATACTGCAGGGAGAATTCATGACAGATGCATGGCTTAATGAAGGCTGGAAGAGAGGGAGTAATTTCTAAGGGCTCCACAGACAACTTCTTTAAGGAAGCAAAGCAGAATCTCAGAAAACAGTGAGTGGTAGGAGAGAAGGGAATCGAACCAGTTACCTTTTCTATTGACCCAAGACAATCATTATAGAATGGACTTGCATGTTGAATGCCAGCATAAAATATAGTATCGCCAACACGAGAAGGTTATCATCTTCAGTGACACACAATGCGTATCACTGATATAGAATGATAGGCATTTGAATCACCCAGATCAGTGGTGGCCTAATTGAATTTGGAGTGGGGGGAAGAACTATTTGTGTTTGAGGAACCATTCTCTGTGCAAACATGCATTACAAATCCCCTGTATTTTTGGTGCATAAATGTCCAGGAACCATCAAACTATCAAACCTGGCATAACGTCCATGTTGCCATCAGTGGCTTTAGCTCTTTTAAAGGTTGTGGGGTAAGGCAGGGGTATATTGCCTTGTCAATATTTGCAGGATGAAAGTGAAAAGTAAGTGCTAGACGAGATGAGACAGCAGGTGGCAAATTCTGTGCTGACTCAGATGTAAATATGACGAATGGCAATGTCTTGAAGCACCGTGAATTTGAATTTACTTAAATATGGTCTGTTTCCTTATAGAACCTAGACTGCAAATACACATCAGTATTATTATATGTAGCTTAATGTATACTTGTTGCATATTACCAATTAAGGAAATGAAATGACAGGTGGATTGGCATACATCACACATTACATTTTGGATGAAAGGATCTTATCTCACCAGTGGTTTATTTTATCCTTTTTTATAGCCCTTTGATATTATCTAGATATGAGAAATGTTTAAGATTTAACCGGTGATTGTTTATCTTGTGCTCCATACAAATAAAGGATGTAAGGGCCAAGCATACAAAGTTTTTTTACAGTCTCAAATGCTCTGATTCAGCATTTGTGACTGTAGAAAGGCTATTTCAGGTGTAGTGATCCGAATTTAGGAGTCAGAATTTTTTGATACTCTTGAAATGGGTTTGCGAATGGATTCCGATTTGGTATCTGGAAGGAGGGTGTTGTAGGTGTCCCTTGGAAATACGGAATCAGTATGATTTGTATAAATGTTTTGTGACCAAAATTCAGTTGCAAAACATTGAGAAGTTAGCAGAACCTCAAAAAAGATGGTAACCATTTACAAAAAGAAAGGAATCCCCTTGAAATCCTTTCCCCTTTGTGAAATAAAAAAAAAATGTTGGGGAATGGCAGTGACCCCCAATTTCACTGTCAACGAAATAAATGGTTTTCTTTTTAAATGACATCCCATTTCCACTAAGGAAATCACCTTGCATTTGAAAAATGTATACTTTATTTAAAAGCAGTCACAGAGAGGGTGGTCTGTTGACCTGAACAGCGACCTTCCCTGTGATGGCCCCCCCAATCATAATGAGTAGTAATTTGCAATCTACCTTATTGATATTCATGAGGTATGGAGGATTACAACCCGCTATGATGCAGAATTTTATGAACTTGTTAGTAAATCGTTGAATTCATAAAATTCTTTACTAGTTACAAAAATACTGGTTGCATTTTGCTACCAGTTATCTGTACATCAGGAACTTAGCTCCTTAATATTCAGGATCGTAAGTGCTCTTCCCAATATTTGATGCTGAATCTGTTTTAGAACACATTTCACCTTTTGGAGAAAGATTGTTTCTCCTTTATTCACCAGTTGCCCCACTTACTGATGCCAGTTGCAGCGCAAGCCACCAACTTTCAGTTCTTCAACTAAAATATAATTACTATCTTTTGTAATACAGACTTTGCATTGTCTCTCTGCTGCAATGGACTCAATAAAAGCACTATCTTTTACATTGCAGGAGGGAACCTTCTAAAATGTCTATAACCCTTGAGAGATAAAAGAGTACTAATATTTCTATTATATCTATAAGTTAATATCATGTTGGCAGGAAGAGGGGAAAACTGGTCCTAGTACCTGCCTTGTGTGCTGCCTCTGCTCCCCTTGATTGACTGGCCCACTGTTGGTGCTTAACCCCATGACATAGCAGGGATACGCTGTCTTTCATAAAAAGGTGTGCAGTTCCACAAATATTTTTGGGAAGATAAAAGGTGAAAACGCTGGCTCCTCTGCTTTTGAAGGACTTTTCCTTGCCCACCTCTATGTCTAGGATGGGCCAGGCACTTTTATATAAAATAAACCTGGGCCATGTAGGCTTTCTGAGAAGAAGAAGAAGAAGAAGGGGTACCACAGTTCAGTAACTGCAGCTGCTGACTGCGTGACCCTGCTGCCTGAATTAGAAATTAACATCTTTGTTAGACTATCCATATCTTTATTAAATCAATTCTCTCAAAGAACTAGGGAGGGTGCTGTGAGCAAATCACCTGAGCCAATACTGTAACTCTGTAAGTGACCCTGGATCAGAGCCATCATTTCACACACCATGTATGTTCAGGCGGCAAGCACAAACACTTGAAATACTCCTAATTTTAACCTTGAAAGAGGGCTATTGAACAAATTATGAGGGTTAAGAACTGATCTTAAAAGATTTCAGACTTGTATCATGTATCATTACTCACGTTAAATTAATTGATAAGTGTATTCACCTGTTCTCCACAGAGAGTTTCAAGCAAGGAGTCTGGCTAACACTTGTATGCAGAATAATTTGTTGACTAAACCATATTTTTTAGGTTGATGGGAGTCAATTTAAAAAATGGTTTATCTCTATTCTTGAAATCTGCCCTCTGTATATCTGGGTTCGCTCCTTTTCTAGTCAATAAAATTCAGTGAGACAAAAATAATAATTTAGAGATTGATACATGATAATAGCTTACAGCAGTTTCCCTGCCTGCCAAACCTACCGTGCATTGCTGGTCGGAAGTGACATGGGCATAGAGCGGGCAAAGAGCGGGCCTGTCTGCAGCTGTCCATGGCCGAATGAGGCCAGGCCCACTCTAATGGCCCTTGACTTGGATTCTCCCTACCAGAGTAACCTTGATCTTGACAGAGCCTTGATCCCCCATTTCCACTGAATCAACTGTCTGCCACATTTCGCCAAACAAGAAAATAAGTGGGGCCTGTTATAGTTCAAAAGTTATATCCGGGGCTGATCCCTATTCCTCTGCTTGACTGGGCACAAGGCATTTGCTCTGGACTTGTTTGTCGCTGTTTGCCCTATGGGAAAGCGTAAACTAGGCAATGCAAAATCAGCCGTGGATACTAAACGTACTACTATTGATTCTTTCTTTCCATGAGCTATGGGAGTAATTTCCATGGAAATAGACTTAGCGGAGCGTCGACTATCTATGGGATTGCCTGGGCCAAGTGGAGGCCAATTAAGGGACAGCACTAGTGGCCAGCTTGGGCGGGGATCGGAGACAGGATGAGAGGTCCAACAATAGAGTGTCCCCAGAGGATATTCCTCCTCCCCTATCTCCTCCAGGAACATTGATAGCAGCTCCTTCCATGGCTCCTGTCACTACAGTTTGTTCTCCAGTACCACAACAGAAGAGGAAAAGTCAGAGGGTTGTTGCCATTAGCCCAAGCCCTGTAGCCTCTGCAGGCCCAGTTCGTCTAGAGGGAGATGCTCATCACACACCTACTAATGAGTCTGTCTGGGCTCTTATCCTCTGTAAATTGATGGATACTATTAAGGATCTACTATTACCACTTAGAAAAAAGCTTGACAGGCTGGAGGGAAAGATGGAGGAATTTATCTCCATGTGCCAAAATATGACCAACCAGAGCATAACCAACATTATCCCTAAGGTCCACTCCTCCACACTACAGGGGCAGGTTAAGTCCATTACTGGCCAGGGTTGTGGTAGACCTCATGATAGGGCCCCACTTAGGCCACCTTCCCAGGTGTCGATGACAAAGCATGATTGTGGAGGGGACTTTGAACCCCATATTCCACAGGGTCCAACCACACAGCCACCAAAAGCTGTGGTTAATCCATACACAAATCAACTATCATCTGTTGTCTCCCGGCCACTGAAGCAAACCGCTTATCAAGGGGCCTTCCATACCCGTTTGGATTGCTGTGATCATATGACAATTAACCTCCCACCGGCCAGCAGTCCATAAGTGGCTGTTCTAGTCAACGTCCTCTCCTTGAACCCTAGATCAGGTTAGACATCAGTCTCTTTAAAGAACAAAGTCATTCACTGCCTCAATAAGAACCATATCTTTCCAGCCGACAAAGCACATAAGATGTTATTAGCGAGGAGAGTGGGATGGATAGGGCCATTAAAAAAAACTTTTGTGGGGGACTGCGTTGTTATTAATTTTCAGCATCGAAGCTTTACGGTGAATCTCGTACAAGATTAGTGTCGCCCTCACCATTTTTCAGGAATATGTCTCTCCTCCCATTATTTTTTTTTTACCGTCTCCTGTGTAGCACCGATTTGATGCATCAAGCCAGCCCACTACCGCAGAGAATCACTGGGCAAGATCTTTCCTTTTCTTCTTCCCTGAATATAAGAAATAGGTTTCAGCTTTTGAGTTTGTTACAAGAAAATGATTGGCTTAGCTATACCAAACTATCTTGCCCATTGACTCATGAGGTTGACAATTTGGGTGATAACCTGACGGACATTGTCAATGCTATGCTCAGTGTTTGAACTCCAGGCGATGGTGGCTTCATGAGGCCAGTTGTATGCTCTGAATTTGTCACTCACTACGTAACTTGTGATGCTAACCCGAGTCATAATGAGCAAAACATTTGTAATTCCCTCCCAGAATTGAATGGAAGTTATAAATTTGCAGCATGGAACATGTAGGGGCTATCAAATAAGTTGGGAACATGGGAATGGGCTAATACCATTTTCAGCTTGGATGTTATTTGCTTACAGGAAACATGGTGTACAACTCCCAAATATGTCAAGGGTTTTTACTCCTACTTCCTAGGTGCTATCCCTTCAAATACTAGGCAGGCCAAAGGAGGGCTACAAATTCTTATTTGTCTTAAGCTTCCAGTTACCAGTAGAAAACATTCCTTGGTAGGTCCACATTCTCAGTTGTTGTGGTTATCTTTTAAAGGGGATCCTGACTTGGTTCTGGTTAATTTTTACAATAATGTTTTCAACTCTACATGCAGCAAGGTGGCCAGTGCACTTGATTCTGGTCTTGATGTCTTTTTATGCTCTATAGAAACTAGCTTTATAGTACTATGGGGCGGGGATTTTAATATTCAGTCGTTCACTCTCCCAGCCAAACGTGTATGTGGCTACACTAGCACAGACAGGGTGGGCTCCACACATTTCTGCCATAATGACTATGGGGATGTGCTAAATTTGATTATTTCTAAGTACAACTTATTGTTACTGAAATGCGTAGGTGGCGATAATGGGGAACAAATTTCTTCCTTCATAGGCAGAAATGCTTCATCAGTTATAGACCATGTCCTTGTATCTGCCTCTGCCTGCCGACTGTGCGACACTCATAATCAAGTCACCAATGAGCGACCATGACCTAATTATGCTGGCTTTTCTTTTTTGGGGCATGAAATGCATGGTATCATCGATAGCCAATAACATTAATCCTATTAGGCCCAATGGCGTGCGAATAAAATGGGCAGAAATAGAGCCAAATAAAATTCTTCAAGAACTAGTAGATAGGAACCTCTCTGACATTAGTTATTGTTTAAAGGATGAGGTGGCTCCTAATAGGCTGTTGCCTAGTTTTAAAAATATTACGTGCTCCACTAATTCCCTCTGGACTAGGAACTCTAATTCCTCTCGAACCAGCGATAGGTGATGGTTTGACCACTCATGTACCTAGGCCTCCCAGCTATTGAAATTGGCTTTACACCGTTGCCCCCGGGATAATACCACAATCAATCTCCTTTGTTTAGAATATAAGTAGGGTTGTTGTAGGGATTCTGCACATACACAGAGCTATGCACAGGATAATAGGACCTCGGAATATAGTGGTGAGCCAACCATAAACCTTAGTACCCACAATCCCAATCCGACTAGCTGTAGCGTCTCATGAGCAGCGATGCTACCAATGATTAGACAACCCAGAACACGGTATCTCTCTCTCTCAGGACTCGCGGGAACAAGAACACCCTTTCATAACTCACTCATACCTGTCCACAACGTGCGTAATAAGAGACACCGTATAGTTCAAAATATTTATTTCAACTACCGTGCTCTAAGATACAGTACACGTGCCAGTACTATCAGCATAATGCATAAGAATAATATAATCAGCATAGTTACAATTCCATAGAATACAAACAGGGAAAGCATTTCATAAAGCAGTGGATATAGGGCTAAATGACCATACCACCCTCCCCGTGCTAGTAGCTAGTTTATTATAAAAACAGAAGACCTCTGGGCATTGTCAGGCGAACCCCCATACCTCAATATCTAGATGCCAGATTTACATCATCAGACACGCACAGCTCTTCTCTCTGGAAAGGTTTTTCTCCAAGTGCCTCTAACCGTGAAATCACAATATTAAAAGCACACAAACTTCTCCAGTGCAGCTGTACTTAGTGTTATGTCTAAGTGTGAGGGACTGGCCAGATCAGCAAGAACAAGGGACTTTGGGCCATATGTATGAAGCTGTTTTGCGATCGCAAACACTGCAATTCGCAAAAAAACGGTGTTTGCGATCGCAAAACACAGCTTCGCTATGTACGAGACACATTCCGTTCGCTAATCTGCGAATCTCTAAAATAGCGATTAGCAAATTAGCGAATCGTACTTATTTGCGAACTTTTTGCGAATTCGCAAATTGTGACACACCAATAGCGAAACTCGCAATTGTAGAGCTCGCAATTAGCGAATTCGCTAAACGGAATGCATGAACAATTCGCAAATTGCGAATTCACGAAATTCGCAAATTAGAGAATCGCAATTACCACCAAGCCTGAACAGGTGGTAACCAGGTGCAAGCTATATAAAGAGGCCCACAATGCAACTGATGTTTGCCACAATGTCTGGGCTGTACGTGATAGCCAGGAGGCTGCGACTCAGAGCTGCTGCACAGAGAAGGCGACGCCAGGAAAGGATCTTTAGAGCGCGCATAACCCTGTTCCAGCGGACTGAGGAGGAGATCCATACAAACTACAGGCTGGACGAAGAGAGCATCCTGGAATTAATAGCAGAGCTCAAACCTATACTTGAACACCCCACACGCAGGACACACACCATCCCCACCCATATACAGGTCCTGTGCTCACTGCACCTCTTGGCGTCAGGGAGCTTTCAGGGGTGATAGCCACAGCAGGAGGGGTCTCACAGAGTGCATTGTCACGCTTCTTCCACGCGTTCCTTGATGCCATGGTACAGAGGCTGCACAACCACATCCACTTCCCCAGCACACCACAGGCACTAGACCAGACCAAGCAGGAGTTCTATCAAATTGCACAATTTCCCCACGTCATTGGATGCATAGATGGGACACATGTCGCCATATCCCCCCCCTCCCAGAACAAGTATGTGTTCAGGAATCGCAAGTCCTACCATTCCCTGAACATACAGGTGATGTGTGATGCCAAGCACATCATCACCGACATCGTCGCTAAATACCCAGGCAGCACCCACGACTCATTCATCTTCCGCCACAGTGGGATACACCATCGACTCACAAGTGGGGAGTTTGGTGAGGGATACCTACTAGGTAATTGCATGTGAAAGAAGGACACACTAGTAATGCACAGCAGTGGCAGGGCAGTGTTCAACCATATTCCTCTCGCACCACAGGTGACAGTGCGTATGCGGTCTGGGACTACATCCTTACTCCTTACCTGAATCCTGCCAGCGCTGGGGAGCGGAGGTACAACAGTGCCCACATAGCAACCAGATGTACCATTGAGCGGACCTTCGGAATACTCAAGAGCCGTTTCCGCTGCCTACATAAGAGTGGAGGGGCACTTCAGTACTGCCCCCAGACCTGTTGCAAGATAGTGGTAGTGTGTGCCATGCTGCACAACATCGCCACCAGGAAAGGCACACCAGTGGAGCTCACCGAATCGGAATCATCAGATGAGGAAGGGCCAGCTCCAGGATGCATGCCAGCCGGTGTAATTGGTGCAGCTGCTGGGCGCCAGAGGCGAGATGAGATCACACACAACTATTTCTAGGTAAGAAAAGATGACACAATGCTATATATCTATTACGAGACTGTGTTTAATTTCCTTTAGTACAGGATAAATATCGGCGCACAGCCTGTGTGGCACACAATGTATTGTTCAATGTCCCGCACATGTGTGATTCACAGTGCAAAATAACTATCTTGACCAAGTGTCTGTGTGCACTGGGTTGATGCACCCATATCCATGCCTAAGTCTGACCACCTCAACTGCGGCGCTGACGGCCTGTAGCCCCTCGCTGTGGGTGCACAGTGCCCTCTTCACCTGCCTCAGCAGCCCTGCCATGACGCACACTACGGCGCCTGTCCGGTGGGGGCGGTGGTGTAATGCTGCTCATGATAGATTGGGCGTCCTCGTCTGTTGGAGTGAGGACTCCTGGGCCAGCAGTGGCAGCTGCCCGCAGCTGATCCACAGCACATGTCACCTGTACCAGACCCCTGGCCACGTCCTGGCTGCAGTGTGCCACCTCGTGCTGCATACTGATGCTGCGCCTTGACAGCACAGAGGTCGCTGAGGAAAGGCGGTTGACCGCCCTGGTGTAGAGGTCCAGGTGGGTGTGTAGGCACTGCCTCTCCCTGTGCCTAGCAGCACGGTCCGCCCTTAGTTCAGCACAGAGTGCCTCCAGGGCACCCGTCAGGCCCATGAAGCCAACCCTGATTTGCCTCTGGATTGACCGTATGTTTCTTGCCTGCAGGCGCTGGACTTCTAACATGTGGCCCTCCAGCCCTTGGAAGATTGTGTCGTCTCCTGTGACTGCTGCACTGGTGGATGCATGTGGTGCCCTGCGCCTGGATGGGATTGGTGGTATTGGATCGGCACGTGCTCGAGCACGGGGTTGTGGCTCCGACTGTCCCTGGACTGGTTGGACATCGACATCGGTGTCCTGGCCTTCCTCCTCCAGCGGGGGCAATGGTGGCACTGCAATCCGCCTGCGGCTTATTGGAAGGATAACTGGGCTGCCCTTGTCTTCCTCTTCCTCCTCCTGCCCTGTTGCCTCTGGGCTGGGGGATTCATCCTCCCCTCCACTGATTGTTCCCTGTGTTTCTGCTGGTGCTGTGGACATAAATGCACACATTGATTTACTGTCCTGCCTTGCATTTGTGAAGCATTACATTTCACTGTTTGGAGTTACATGAGTCCTCTCTGTCTGTATTTTGCCTTTCATGATGCACACATACTGTTTGAGCCTAGCTGGGTGTCAATGTTCCACTGTTAGGTGCATGTAACTACATCTCCCATAATGCATTGCTGTGTGTGCTTGTGTACCTGCACTGGACTTATAGTTTTGTTGTGCCCCTGGGTCTCTCCTGGGTGTGTGGGGGAAGTAGGGAGGTATCAGGGGTGTGATGGCATGCTTCTTACCTTGTCTTGGTTGTGGGTGGTCGGAGCTGTCCAGGTCTGCCACGCCCATTACACTTTCCGGAAGCAGGGTCCCCTCAACCATTTCCTCGAGTGGTGTTGAAGCGGTGGCAGTGGAGGTCCCACCACCGGTCTTGTTAGCCTCCTCCAACCTGGCAGCAACCTTCTCCTTTGAGCGCGCGCGCATATCATACCAGCGCTTCTGTAGGTCTTTGACGCTTTGATGTGTGACGCCAATTGCGTTGACTTTGCGCTGGATGTCTGCCCATATCCTTCTCTTGCGTGTCTCTGGCACACGCAGGGACTTCTTTCCAAAGAGGAGCTCATGGCTCACAACCATCTCCTGTATCAGGACTTCCTGATCACTTTCTGTGAACTTTTGTTTTCTTTTTCTGCTGGGCTCCCCCTGCTGCTGGTCCTTGCTGGCCATGTCTCGAATCTCTGAAATCAGTGGAGCACTGCAGTGATGCCTCACCTCAACTCCTAGTCTCTCACTCTGATTCTGAGACTCAGGTGCAGCATGGGTAGTCACACTTCCTGGTTGTGATGTCATCAAGCTGCACCTGAGTCCCCGATTTGCTATTTGCGAATTCGCTAATTTGCGGATTCGCTATTTTGCGATTTCGCTATTTTGCGGATTCGCTAATGAGGAATTGCTATTTGGCTAATCGCTATTAAAATAGCGATTTTTAACGATTCACAAATATTTTGCGATTTTTTTGTTACATACCGTTTAGCGAATCTCTAATTGCGATTCGCTACGAATCGCAATTTGCGATTCGCAAAAGGGGAGTTTGATACATATGACCCTTTGTTTTTCGACCTTGTACATGTTGTGCAGACGTAACCCAAAGGGAACAGGAGAAAAGGTGAAAGACAGAAATGCAGACAGTTCTAAAATAGCCGGGCAGAAGCAGAGGCTGGAAAAACAAAGGCACAAAGTAACGTGCGCAAAAAAGCATCATGGCAGCCAGGCCCAAGCCAACGCAGCAAGGCAGACCAGAAGGCCACAAACCACACGACACCCTCCCCTGGGCAGTCCATTGGCTAAGACATAGGACGAAGACAGAGTTCAAATAGATGGAGCAGAACAGAAACGTCTGTTTTGGAATAGTCCCCATGAAGGACAATGAATGGGAGAGGAAAAAAATTGTAGAATAAAAAAAAATCCAGCGAGAAAGGTCGCAGAAAGTGAAAGCCCTCTCAATCCAACAGAGTGTAAGTGCAGAAAAACGCCACACCTTCCAAGAGGACATCATTGGAATCGTCGGAAAAAAGCGACGCCATCCAGTCCAATAATTCAAAACTGCAGTCATGTTCCTCGCAAGACGGAGCAGCGAATAGCATTGCGGGACAACTTGCGTGGTACTCAATATAACTATGTTGTAGGAGATTCTGAGCAGCCGCCCAGATATCCCATTGTGCCAAAATCCCCAGTGCAGCCGCACGCGCCATGTAGCCTGCACCGGAACAGTCCCGTTCATGGGCCTCTAAGGGACCCACCAGCAGGACAAAATCCGGTCGAGACAGAGACGTATTGGAGAGGCAATAATCCAAGGACCACGAGAAAGGACATCTGATGCAAGACATCACAGGTTGCACGCAAGTGAAATACGCAAAGCGAAAAGAAAGTCTATAGGACACACTGAGCGTCGCCAACGGCAGAATGCCGAAGCTAGCGAGGATGCGCTCACGGAGCATCTGGAGTCGACCTGGGTCGAGAAGGGCCCAAGGAGGTGCAGCCATTGCGTAGTAAACAGACCAAATGCAGTATACCAGCCGCTAAGGCGAGGATCAACGGAAAGCCGCCAAAGACGCTGGAAAAAATGGAATGAATAAAAGCTGGTATTACACCAAAGATAGTTTGAAAGGAGGTTACAAGGCCAGAGCCCACAACTTTAAAAAAGTGCACCAGACCTTCGGTGCGTGATGCATTAAAAACACGGTGAATCAGTTCACCGAAATGTTGTGGGAGGTTAGTGTTCAAAAGGGCCTGTATTTCACTGTGGGTACTCGCCACCTGGAGAATGAATGTCTCCCGGGCGGATGTGAGCATAACCACCTGGTTCAATAATAGCGCCTTTATTCTGCTCAATTTATTGAAATCCGCCTTCAAAGTCGGAATGGAAGGCCAACTGGAACTATCTATGATGTCGTGCGGGGAGGAAAAAGAACATTTTTGCAGCAGACAACCCTGTGTGAAACTGTAACAATATAGGGTATGCCGGGCAGCATGCCACAGCAGTCTTGATTATTCAGAAGCAGATAGCTACCATTTGCAAGCACAGTGAAAGTAGGAGAAATAGCAGGAGCAGGAATGCCCTTTAAAATACAAGCAAGATTCGGAGCCGAAACGTTACAAGCTCAGTGCAATTTAATGTTCTTGCAAATAAGGAAATGACCCACAGTAGAATCGCATGACTCCCCTGTGAGAAAAACCTCCTTCCCGTCCCTCAGGCATTTATACATGAAAGGCAGGGACCAAAGTTCATGCAGGAAGGCACTGCCCAAGGGCTGGAAACGGCCCACAGGATAATGTTTCATGCACGAACTAAATTCAAATAAAGAAAAAGGCAAGGCGATAACCCCATGCACTAACCACACGGCAGAATCCAATTCCGCCACAGAGAATGGTAACGGCTCTATTTTCTCGATATGTAACAGAGTGTATGCTGCATCCTTCATGGACATGAACTGCTGTTTGTCAGTTAAATTAAAAGGCAGGAATAAGGCAGAGGTGTTCAAAAAGTGCCAAGGAACTTTACCCATCTTAAGTGTCTGCAAAGTCCACGCAAACTGCATAACTGAACGCAATTGATTCTGACCATGATATAACACAGAAACATCATCTTGTACAATATCAACAACAGAGGACACAATATTCTCTAACGTGTAAATGCGGGAAGACAGGGTATTAATACTATTGTCAACAACAGCAAGCACCTTTTCCAAATTTTCCTGATCTATTTCCTTTAGACGGGAAGCAGCTTCAATGTGCGAAATCTTCCAGAGTTCATTATAGGTCTCATAAATGAATCTCTTAGGTCGAGGGCCACGAGGCCCCAGAACAAAATCGGGCAGTTCAATGTTGCCTGATAGCAGGGACAAATGCTGTTTTACAGACTCTAAAGAAGAGTGCTGCAACCACTGTTTACATAATTTACCAACAGAATATGTCGTAACAGTACGAGAGCCAAAAAACCTCGGGTCTGGTCTATCCTGTTTGTACCCAGGAGCTGAGTCATGAAAACGCAGCTGGCATGCGTCTGCTGCCATCGGCCAAGCCAACCAGGGAGACTGAGCAAATGTGGAGATATTAAATGAATTGTTCTGAAACAAAGCTTGCAAATCTGTTAGGGAAACATTGAAATGCAAGCTTGTGTTGGGAGCGGAAGACAATACAGGAATGGAAGGTGCATTCAATTGTTTGGAAGTAGCCAAACCCCAACACGTAGTTTGATATATGGTATGATTCAAAAAATAAAATTTGGGCCGGGATAAGGCAAGCACGGTGCAAGGCTTCTGTGCCTTGCACCTGCCATGATTTGGTCCCCCAGATAGATTTTAAGTCAATGTTGTCCTTCCAGTACTCATAACCACCCACAGCTAAGACGTTCAAAAAGGAACCCGAATATAGCAATTTGGTGTGGGTCAACATGATTTTCTGTGTGGATGAAGTGTTCAATTTAAAATAATAGGACCCAGGGTTCGATCTATCAAAGTCTGTAAAGTAATTAAACTTATTTCTAAGAGTCTGGGAGCTACCTGGCAAATGGGTTGGACAATGTTCCCATTGGGTGTAGTTAAAAGGACTACGCAGTGCACTTGGTTTATGGACAAAGTGGTTGCCCCAATGCTGGTAACAATACAAATCGGCATAACTTGCAGAATTCATGTACAAATCTTCAGCATTAAAAGCAGCATAATATTTCAAATCAGTAAATGAGGTTTCAACTGCATGCACATCCCAATCGTCAGAATGAATATTACTTTTAACGACATCACCCATTGAAACACGCAGGACATTTGGTACATTAATAATCTCTGTTGGTCCATGAATTTGGAAATTTACCGCATCTCATATGATGCCATCAGTGACTGGAAAAGCTGAAATGTTCACAAATGTGTGGTCACGCTTCATGATGTGAGATGAAGAATGTGGAGCCAAAGTTCCAGCGACACAGTTCACTGCAGAGCGTTCTGGCAAATAGTGACCATTGATGAGTAGAAAAAACACTGTGACAAAGCCAATGGACATGAACAGAAAAATCAGGAATAGTACCAACCAGATGTATGTCCAAGGGGGAATCAAAAAATTGTCTCTGAACCAGGATACAAGAATACTGAATTTGGACGGGACAAGTGATGAGGTGGAATCCGAGTCAAAGGAATAACGTGTTGGGCTCAGTGGTGTTGTTGGTAGATGAGCCACCGACTCGTTGGCGGGGTAGGTATACTCAGTCTCCTCGTTGCAGGGGGAGTCTGGTTCGTCGAGTAAGCAATCAGGCAAATCTACCATCTCGATAGCAACATCAGTGACCGTTCGGGCCACAAACATTTGTCCGGGAAATGACAGGACAAGAGACCGCTGGTGTAACACTATTCAGGATCGGCCAGATGTTGTAGCTTGACATTTTCCACTGAGATGTATCTGTTCTCTTTGCAACCAGGAAGCGGTGGTAAGATGACTGTACGAGTTCCCTTCAAGCCAAGGACTGGAACTGGTGCACGATAAGAGGGGCCGAATTCTGTTTTGTTCTCCATCTTCTTTCGAACCAGATCTCCAATCTTCGGAAGCCAGCCGGCAACCGGAATCTGCAGCACAGCGTCTGTGGCTGAAGGTAAATGTTTGATTGCAAGTTTGTCTCTGGCTTCTTGTAAGTCCTGTAACATAGTAGAATGGTTATCTACATCAAAGATTGCGGATTGCGCCGCCATGTCTAGACCATCAAGGTCGGGCACAAACATTCTTATGCCAAAGAGCATTTCGTATGGGGTCCGCCCACCCAGAGGTCTTCTAGGGAGATTATTAAGTGCACGTTGTACGGTATACAAGTGGGCCAGCAAGTTCCTGCCAGTACCTAAGACTCTAGCTGTCAAGGATTGCTTTAAGTCACGGTTCATTCGTTCAACAATCGAATTACCCTCAGGCCGATATGGAGACGAAAATTTCACCCGCACCCCCAATGAACCCATTGCGTCCTTGTAAGCCTTAGAGGCGAACGCCGGACCTTGGTCAGAATGGAAGGTGCCACAGGCGAAAATTCCCACAAAGACACGCAAATCCCTTATGACATTTCGAGCGTCAGCACTCCGTTGTGGCCAAACCCAGATGAAACGTGTGCAGGAATCAACTGCAAATAAGATGTATTTATATGCAGTGTCAGAAGAAAATGGACCGCAGTGATCCAGGTAAACACACCCAAAAGGTCTGTTTGAAATGCAGAGCGGGGTCTGTGGTGGTCGTGTAACCGTGGAAGGCTTAATCTGCTGACAAACGTCACAAGAAAGCACATAAGTACGGGTTTGTTTGTATAAACCACGCCACCAGTAACGCTGCTGCAAGATGGAAACCGTCGCAGACACGCCAGCATGAGCCGAAGCCATGCCTTCGTGTGCAGCCGTTATCAAGGAAAGTCTGCGGTCCGCGTTGGGAATCAGCCGATCACCAACGTCTGGAATTCTTACGTAAGGAGCCTGTTCGGGACCTAATTGATAAGAGTATTTGGAAGGAAACCCCTAGGGTAATTAGCACCTTCCTTTGTTGCAGCAATAGCTGCTAAAATATCATTATCTATTTTAGTCATGGATCTTGTAACTGCTGAGACTGAGCACGTGGCTACTGCTGATTTGGCAGCTTCATCCGCCAAACCGTTACCGACAGCGTGTGTGCCCACACGCTGGTGGCCAAGAGTGTGAATCACCTGTGTGAGTGGCAGACGTTGTTTCAAATCTGCCACTCAAACCCAAAGCATTTTATGCTTAATTGTGCTACCTTTGGCGTCCCTGTAGTCGTTTTGCGACCAAAAGAACAGATTGTCATTGTAAGACTGAACACAGTAGGAAGAATCGCACACAATTAGAGTGGTCACATCCAGATTAGCGAACTCAAGTGCGAGCACCAATGCGCGCAGCTCGGCCAATTGTGCAGTACTGTCTCCTAGCGCCTGATTGTGCACTACAGTTGATTTGAACTTACCGTTCACCATGGTACCTGCAACAATAGCACATGCTGCTGAATAAGCATGCTTGGAACCCGTGGCCGGTTGTGCCGAACCATCGGTATAGATTATACATTCGTATTCCTCAAGCGGTAGCAAGGACAGAGGAGGAGGATGAACAAATTCATACTGTAAAAACTTCTGAGTCTGAAGAGAAGAATCAAAGATAAAAGTGACATCCGGAGACGTCAAAGATGTTGCCCATTGTATCCAACGGGGTGCAAAGCTTTAGAGTTCGGAACACTTGCTTTCGTCACTGCCTCCAGGGCAGGATATGGTGTTACCACCAGAATGAGTTTTCCCTGTGCCAGTGCGCGTTCCTTTAGAATCGCCATTTGCACTGCAGTCAAAACTTTCTCCACAGATGAAAAGCGCATTTCTGCGGAAGTGTAAAGATGTGACTTGTATGCGATCGGTACTGTGTCACCTTCGTTAAAGGTTAAGTACGTGAAACCCACTGCCCCTGGAATGATTCTAATCACCAGGTTTGTGTGGTTGTCACGCGTCAACAAGAATTTAGATTCAAGTAGGTCTGTCTGCAAAGACTGCAGTATGGAGGAATGCTCCGGAAGCCAGCATGACTTCGAAAAGTTAGGTTGTATCAAGGCATACAGTGACTTGATACGCTGGGCATATTCGGGAATGTAAGTACGCCCGAAGTTTAGAAAACCCAGTAAAGACTGAAGTTTTTTCAGAGTGGTTGGAGGGCACAAAAGTGCACATTTCTCCAGGAAATGGGGGGCTAAGCCCTTACCTTCATTGTTGAGCTCATAGCCCAAAAACAAAACGGTAAATTCAGCAATGTGAGATTTGGCAAAGTTAAACTTGTAACCTAAAACCGCAAATTCTAGAATAATGTGGTCCACTCGGGAAAGATGCGGGTATAATTCGTCGTCTGTCAGATAGATATCATCGACGTACGAACATGCATCTGGGTCTATGCCGTCTAACAAAGAGACAACACGGGCAGCGAATACGCCTGGACTGTTTTTGTAGCCCATAGGTAAACGCCGGAATTTGAATAGTTTACCACCGGAGGTAAAAGCGCTCCATTGGCTACTCTCCGGGACCAAGTTGTGCGTGTAGAATCCATTGGATAGGTCAAGTGTAGTTTTATATTTTTTACGAACAAGACTGTCTACAAGCGCAGAACTGTGTGTGTTTTGCACCGCAAAGGTCCGACAATGAGAGTTTAAATGTCTGTAATCCAAAACTAAGCGGTACGATCCATCGGGTTTAGAAACCGCGAAAAGGGGATTATTCATCGGTGACACGCTTGTTTCAATCACTCCTTGATATTCTAACTGTGTCAGAATTTCGGAAACAAGACCTTTAGCTTCCCGTTTGATGGGATATTGGGGTTGTGGCTGTGGCAGCGACCGCAAAGGAATATCATGGGGGGGAGAATCTTCATCCCAGCCCACGTGGTTGCGGTATAACGCTGGAGCCAGGGACACAGCCCACTCAGCTGCGAGAGCCTCCGCTTTGTCCTTGGGGACATGATGAGAAAAGCTCGGAAGGATTACCTACTCCCCTCTACGCGCAGCAAGTACGAATGGGGGCGGCCAATCCGCCTCCGCTAACAGAATGTCGTACGAAGAGGTCAGATTCTCCCAAAAAATTCCTTTAATAACACGCTGAATGTCACCTTCCATTTGAATGACAATATTATATAGTCTGTCAGGGGGTGCCACTCTGGTGTCTGCTGTCTCGACAGTAATGAATGTTTCAGTTGCTGTCGCCTCCACATGAGGACGTAGCGCCTCCCGCACTATGGTAACTTCCGCGGCGCTGTCTAGGAGCGTCACTGCCCACGTCCAATTCAGGAGTCTCGTTCTCACCGTCTGTGGCATACCTCGCTGTTACAGCTGCAACTTTCTTCTTCTGAAACTGTGGGCGAGAACGTTGAAATTCTTCTGATTTCCCTCGGACTTGTTGTCGAGGTTGGTCTCGTCCCTGTGGAGCCTCTCGACCCCTGCCTATATCCTGGCGATCTCCTCCACCAGCCTGTGAGGTTGTTGGTGCCTGTGAAGAACGAGGAGAACGCGAATCAGGGACTTGAAATCTCTCTGGAGATTTAATTCTCGCCCTATCGCGCAAATCATAAGTGCGTTCAGAAGAGACAGAAACTGGGGATGCGCCTCTCGACCCCGGCTTCTTCTATTGCTTACCCTGTTTTTTCAACCTCCAGCTCTTTTTAGTAAAGAACGGTTTCTCATCTTTCTCAGATTGAGTTTTTGGTTGTTGTTGCAATTGTGTTTGCGGTTTAGCAAAAGGCTTGACTCCCAGGCTATTGCGGCCAATTGTTTTGTAAGCCTGTGCAATAATTTTCGGTAATTCGCGCGGCTTGTCCGGTTCTGGGATCAAAGCCAAAGCATTAGCTACTTGAAAGTTAACTGCATCGCCCTTGACATTTGCAAGGATCAAATCAGCTACTACGTCGAACACTCCCACCAGTCTCATCCCTAATTCCACAGCCGCTTCAGGGCCATGCTCATCCTGCACACATTTAATTACAGAGGGGAGAACCGTCATGGAAGGAGTGCCGAAACACTTCGCATATACTGCTGCGAATACCTTGCCCCAGTTGTTACATTCTGTCAACTCGGGGATCAAGTCTTTTGGCACACTAATCGTCAGAATCCTGTGTTTTTCCACGGGAGAGGTATTTGGAAAAACTGCCTCCAGCTGGTCAAATTTTTCTGCAAGCCAATAAGGAAAATCATCCTTATTTTGTGGGCGCTTGCCCATCACCGAATTAACCATGACGGGACTTATGGTTACACCGCCTGCTCCAGCTGGATGGGCTGCAACTCCAGGCAGGGCTCCCTGGATGTTGCCTGTAACAAACTGTAATAAAGCTCTATGCACACTTATCAAAGACGAATGCAAATTACGCAGTTCAGCGACTGCAAGCGTCATATAACGCGGATGTGGGGTGTACCCGGCCAAAACAGGCCAAGTGGCCCCTTCAATCGATAAGGGGCCTAAACGAACCGCGGTAACCGGTTGGGGGAGGGCGCCATCAAACCAAACACGGTGTTGCCATGCCGTGAGCGGTACTTCAAGATTCCTATACGGTCTATAGAGATTAGCAACAGCGGTGGCTGTATATTCATGGAACAAATTATCAGTCCCATCCACCGCGGAAAGGTGACCCAAGAGTAAAACACCTCAAAGTGGTAAGCAGGATCCGCTTGTACCACAAAGATCAGATCGACACCCGCATCAGGCACTCCATACACTGTTAAGTGAGCCCGGAGCGCTGCACAGCTATGTGCCGCAATTTGGACAGCCATTTAAGGCTAAAAATATTCGACAACCTAATATGAGGCAGCACAATATAGGGTTTTATGTAAAAACCTTTTAACAACTTCAAGCTTGAAAGAACCTATAAAAACGTCAATATAGGAGGTATCACCATTACACACGCTTCCGGAAGCGTCTGCGAAGGGGGTCGTGGACAAGCACAAGTACTACTCAAGCGTCTCGCAGATAAGCAGCCCACTCGTTGGTTACACCATGTTGTAGGGATTCTGCACATACACAGAGCTATGCACAGGATAATAGGACCTCGGAATATAGTGGTGAGCCAACCATAAACCTTAGTACCCACAATCCCAATCCGACTAGCTGTAGCGTCTCATGAGCAGTGATGCTACCAATGATTAGACAACCCAGAACACGGTATCTCTCTCTCTCAGGACTCGCGGGAACAAGAACACCCTTTCATAACTCACTCATACCTGTCCACAACGTGCGTAATAAGAGACACTGTATAGTTCAAAATATTTATTTCAACTACCGTGCTCTAAGATACAGTACACGTGCCAGTACTATCAGCATAATGCATAAGGATACTATAATCAGCATAGTTACAATTCCATAGAATACAAACGGGGAAAGTATTTCATAAAGCAGTGGATATAGGGCTAAATGACCATACCACCCTCCCCGTGCTAGTAGCTAGTTTATTATAAAAACAGAAGACCTCTGGGCATTGTCAGGCGAACCCCCATACCTCAATATCTAGATGCCAGATTTACATCATCAGACACGCACAGCTCTTCTCTCTGGAAAGGTTTTTCTCCAAGTGCCTCTAACCGTGAAATCACAATATTAAAAGCACACGAATTTCTCCAGTGCAGCTGTACTTAGTGTTATGTCTAAGTGTGAGGGTCTGGCCAGATCAGCAAGAACAAGGGACTTTGTTTTTCGACCTTGTACATGTTGTGCAGACGTAACCCAAAGGGAACAGGAGAAAAGGTGAAAGACAGAAATGCAGACAGTTCTAAAATAGCGGGGCAGAAGCAGAGGCTGGAAAAACAAAAGCACAAAGTAACGTGCGCAAAAAAGCATCGTGGCAGCCAGGCCCAAGCCAACGCAGCAAGGCAGACCAGGAGGCCACAAACCACACGACAGGCTCTTGCAGCAAGAAATAACGTGCTACAGGAGGAGGTATGGTGTAACTTAACATTAGCAGCAGAATCTAAAGATCATAAATTATTCTAGGATCCGGTTAATGCCCCCTTTTTAAAAAATGACTCCATTCCTGAGTTTAATCTTTTTATTACCTGCAAAGCATGGGTGGCACATTTCTCTGCAATTTTTGCTCAGAATATTGAGACTATCGGCCAAGAACTATTAGGGATGTGGGGCAGCTGGGATCATCTCACATTGGATATCACTCTGGATGAGGTTACACAAGCTGTGCATCATAGGGCCAGTGGCAGGGCCCCGGGGCCTGATGGGGTTCCTGTGGAAGCTTTTACATCAGCTGTAGAATTATGGGGCCCCATCCTGACAAGGGTGTTAAATGAAGCAACAGTCAGTATTATCCCTACTTCTTGGGGCATTTCAATAGTCATACCTATCTATAAGAAGGGTGATAAATCAGACCCCAAGAATTATCGTCTAATCTCACTTTTAGACTCATCAGTAAAACTGATGAGTTAGATTTTATTTATGAGATTGGAGGAATGGTTGCAGGAATTCTCTATTTTATCTTCTGCCCAGTTCGGCTTCAGACAGGGCATAGGTGCTATTGAGCAGTGTGTTAAATTAGATCTCCTATTTGGGAAATATACTAGAGACAAATCATGATCTTTATACCTCTGTTTTTTGGACTTAAGCAGTTCTTTTGACCTTGTTGACCATGCCCTTCTGTGGTCATCACTGCAATTTCTTGGAGCCTCTAAGGCAATTATTAGCTTCTTGGCACGCATGTATGAGAACCTATCAAGTAATGTTTGATCTGGCCCACTGGGAGAATGTTCCCCCTCATTTAAATTGGGGCATGGAATCGTCAGGGCTGCGTCCTGGCCCCTTTGTTGTTTTCCCTTTTTGTTAACGTGGTAATCGCTCTGCAGTCCATACAAGTTGATGCCCCATGTGCCACTGGGCGCCCTATACCTGTGTTATTATATATTGATGACGCTTTGTTACTATATGGGACCCTGGTGGGCCTGCAGAGATTGATGAATGCTTTTGGGGATTTTATGGTATCTAAAAAATAGTGATTAATAAAAATAAGACTTTTACTGTGATTTTTGGTCACAAGCCAACTAAATGAAGGTTATTTTAAATTGATTTTACCGTTATTTCTAAAGTTAACTCTTTCTGCTATCTGGGAGTTCTATTTACGAGTACTGGTTCTTGGGCTGAACAGATTTTAAACACTTTAAAAAAGATGAGCAGAACCTCTCATGGGAATTTTAGGTTCTCGCCAAAACTGGGTTGTCGACCCATTAAAGAAATGGTGGAGATATATAAGGCCGGGAGGAGGTGCTACTCATGGGCCTGATCTTTGGGGCTACGCTCTCAGTAACCTATTGCAAGTAGAGGAAAATCACTGTCTAATATGTTTATTGTGTTTACCAGCTTCAGCCTCAACTCTGATCACTCATTATGAGTTGGGCCTATTATATTTGAAGGATTTGATACCCGTAAGACCGCTTTTACTCTTGCTTTCTATCTGGTTAAAATAGGAAACCAGTTTTACTAAATCTACTATATTGGATTGTATGGCACTAGAAAATGGTTTGTGTATCCCTTGGCTAGCATACATATACTCCTATTTAGCACTTTCATTAAATTATCAGTGTGGTCTGACACTCTCCAAGTGTCACCCCTTTATAAGAAATGTATTAAAGATACTGTTTTACAACATAGAATCAAGCGGCGGATGGGTTCAGAGAGGATGAAACCAACAGTAGGATTTTACCTGTCTCTCGTGCTTAGGGAGGGTCATCAAAGATATTTAACCTGTGTTACTAATATATTCAACATCGTTTTGTTTTGACCAGGTTTAGACTTGAAATTGTACACCACTTGGTTGCCTTTCCTATTTTGAGATGTTGCCCCCTACCATGACCCCATGTAGTGGTGCTAGTAAACAAAGCATGATGCACTTTATGCTGTTCTGTAATATATATTCCCAGTACAGGTATTATTATCTCAAACTGATGTTTATCGCACAGAATATCAGAACTTACAAAGATGCTCTTAAGTATTTGCTCGCTCTGAATGACCACCAAGAATGTTTTAATTTATTTATTTTGAAAGCAATAAATTTGAGGAAACGTGTGCTGTATTAGTTGTAATCAGTTCTATATATTTATAGATGTATGGCATTTTATTATGTATGTATCACATGGATTCGCTGAATCGGTTTTAATATTGTTTCATGTGATGTTTTAATGTACTTTTTGGGGCTGTTTTAACTTGCCGAATAAAGTTATTGAACAAAACTGATAATAACAATAAACTTACATCATATGACTACAATTGGGCAGTGCACAAAACAAGAGTTTATGTGTATGTAGAAGTGTGAAATGGCCTTCTGCATTGTTGGTGAAGACTATCACATTGTCTTGAAAACATTACCATCCATGTCTCTGAAGGTGTTATAAATCACACAATGAAAAACAGATGCTGCAGATGGCAAGCCAAAGGGCATTCTCTACTGGAATACCCCAAAAAGTGTAACAAATGCAGTGAGTAGTCTGGATTCCTCAGCTAGTTCTACCTGATGATACACATTGGAGAATACTGAGGAACCATCCAAAATTTTGAGAAGGTCATTCACTCTGGGCATGGATGACAATATTTAGTGATGTTGGCTTTTAAGACTCAAAGGTCCACACATAGGGGCATATGTACAAGGAGTTAATGCCACCGTAGCGTAATTTTTTTTACGTTACGGCAGCTTTTTTTTATCGCCGTATTTACAAGTTGCCGCTAACCGCAGTTAGCGGCAGTTTTCCGGCGTAAATGGGAATTTTTAGGATCGCCACTTATGTTAGCGGGACTTAACTAAAATTAGATGCAAGGTAGGCATTCCCATGCAAAAACTGCCGCTAGCCCCACTTTGGGATATTTACAAGGAATTCCTTGTATGGGGCAAAACCCAAAAAACTGCCTCTAACTTCAGTTAGAGGCAGTTTTTTAAGACCAGACAATAGCAGGTCTTAAAAATAATGCAAACACTTGGGGCTTTGGTGCTGGACAACGCTGCAAGGAATGTTGCTGCGCTGCCCTGCAAGAAAACTATAGGGCAGGAATGCGCACAAACAATAAGATAGGGCGCATTTCCGGGCCTCATTCATGAAAAGTGTTGCATGGCTGTGACAAAAGAGAGTTGCAACACTTTTCAGTAGGCGCTTCTTGCGACACCATGGATGCGCTGTACTCACTGTACGGCGCTCCATGTCGCAGTGAATGACAGGTACGTCTGGGATCCTGCCGTATCTATCAGCGCTAAAGTCACGCATTGCTGCAGTTGTCACAAGCATGACGCAACTCCAGCAATGCATGGGGCCAGCCTATCCCTGTAGCATTGTGTCACCCTTACGCCTACCATGAGGCAGGCGTAAGGTACTGACGCAGTGGCGTCCTACAATTGTTGCAGTGAAATATGATGGATTTCACTGCGCCACTCCTATGAGGCTTTGTTGCGTGGGAACTCACACCCTGCATACATCATACCTGATGCATGCATAATGTGTCACAGGGTTTCACAAGGTCACACATAAGCCTAGATGTTTCACTTTGCAAATACGGCGCAATGTGGTGCAAGAATCATGCTGCAAGTACGTCAATAAAATGACGCACCGGCGGAGTGAAACTGTCAGAAGGGGCTCATGAATAAGTCCCCTTGTCTTTTTCCCCTACGTTGGCGCACAATGGCTGCCATGCGCCGATGCAGGCACCCTTGCACCATGGTGCAAGGGTGACTGTGTTGCGGAGTTGATTGATGTTGTGGCTCCATCGAGATGTCTGCAGGTCGAACTGGACTAGTGGAGTGTGGGAGTGAACCAGTTGGCCTTCTTGGATTGTGGTTTGCCTGGTCTTTTCTTGAGGGGTGCCAGGGTGTCAGCGCATTTGGAGATCCATCCGTGGAGGTTCTGCGCTGCGTTGTTGGTGTCTGTAAGCATTGGCGGAGTGGTGGTACTGAGGGAGTTGACGGGAAGTTCTTCGGTGGCCTTGATCCAGCTGTGACAGGGGCAATGACAGTGATGGTGTGCAATGGGTGTGGTGGAGGCGTGATGTAAACAATGATGGTCAGTACAGGAGAGTCCTGTGGTGTGGCTGTAGTTGAAGTTCTCACTGGTGGAGAAGATGGGCTTGAGCGTGTGTCCGGCTATTGGGGTTGGTGCAGTGACTAGCTGCTTGAGTCTGATTTTGGGAGGTTCCCCAGGAGGGTGGTGGTGTTCTGGTCACTGGGGTTGTCCAGGTGGAACTTGAGGTCTCTGAGTAGGATGTAGTCGGTGGATGGGAGATACTGGGGTGCAATGAGGTTTACAATAGCATTGGTGAATGGGGGTTCGTGGCCCGGGGGGCCTGTAGATGAGGGTGCCACAGAGGGTGGTGAAGGGGTTGGTCCGGATCTGGAAGTGGAGGGGTTTCATGGTCACCGTAGGGTCATTAGAGTGCGTGATCAGTCAGAGTGTGCTTTTTCAGACAATGGCAATGCCTCCTCCTGGCCGCTCAGGTTGGTCTGTGCGGGTAAATTTGTAGCTGTCGTGGATGGTGATGGCGATGTCCGGCCCAGAGCAGAGGTTGGTCCAGGTTTCTGTGAAGAAGGCGATGTCTGAAGAAGTGGCATCGAGGAGGCCCCAGATTTCTGTTGCATGTTTGTGGAGGGACCGCATGTTGAGGAGGATGCAGTTGAGCCGGTCGGCTGGTGTGCTTATGTGGCAGAAGGTGCGTTTGCAGTTTCGACAGGGGCAGGGTGCAAAAGAATTCTACAGTGTTGCTAGATGACAGGCGGTGTGGCATCCACGGTTGATGGCGAGGAGGGTGCTGGCGTCGTAGCGGTAGAGTGTCCGAGAGGAAGGGTCCTTGGTGCTGGGCGTGGTCCAGGGTTGGACAGACACAGACAGGCTTGCCTTTGGCGCACCAGTGGTACACCTGCTGCGCATGACCGCACAGCAGCTGCCATTATGTAGTGCTGCGGGAGGGACTGGACAACTGGGAGGTGAGAAACGTGGGAAAGGACACTGGAGGGGGTGGGGACACGGGGGAGCGGGGGTTGTACATATATTTTTAACAAATTCTTACCTCGAGGCCTGGTCCCGCCTCTTCTGTGCTCCTGCTCTCCTGAGCTGCTTCCAGGAACAGGAAACAGGCAGCCAGGCTCCCTCCCCTCAGCCAATCACAACGCTGCAATGCAGTGTTGTGATTGTTCTTGAGCGCCATGACAAGGAATTCAGTCAGGGGCTGGAGGGGTGGGCATGTTCTCCATGCAGGCTGTAATGCAGCCTGCATTGCGAACAGGGATGTCTGCATGACTGCTTTGGGCGGCCTGAGAGGGCCCACCAAACAGTCATTTCGCACTTGAGTGGGCAAACCACTCTGCTCCTACCCTGCCCCGTGAGTAGAGCAGCCCCACCCACCCTTGCGCCCACAAAGGAAACATAGCATTAGTACATCAGAAACTCATCATCATGTTATGTTTCCTCTTCTTGCACTGCTTGAGAGCAGCGGGGCAATGCACTTCCACCATAGCAGATGAGCCGCCACTGGGGGTTCCTCACCCACAGGTGCTAGGCCTGGGCGCAACTCGACCCCCCGGGCCTCCTCTGTTACGCGTACCACCTTCTCCTCACCTGGACATTGATACTGTGGTGCAATCTGCTGCACTCTCTCCAAATCTGTGACTCAGCCAGGAGGAGCCTCAGCCAGGCGGGATTTCACAAGCCTGGGTACAGCAGTCGCTGCCAAGTCCGCTGGGGAACCTCCTAATGCAACAGGACCCCCTTAGGCATGAAGTTGCAGCACTCCTGCCACACAATTTCAGCGCAGCTCAGGGGCCTCACCCTCGACAGTGTCCGGTCAGTGCAACATCCTCTGGCCTGTGATGCAGAGAGGCTCAGCCAACCTTTGGTAATCTCCTCCGTGCACCACAGTTTAGTGGTGGCACGTGGTATGTGATGCAGACCTCCCTACATTGGTGCGCAGGAGCGCCTCTACCGTTCACAGCTCCAGGAGGCACCAGGCGGTCTTCTCACACAGGTCAGCAACGTGTCTCCATGCGACCTGGCAGACTTCACCACCAGGTAAGGGCGATCTCCAACACCTCAATGTCTACCGCCATGGCCCAGCAACCCCACAGCACCTCCGCATCCCACTCCAGGTCCCAGACGCAGCCCCAGCGAGGCCTCCAGGCCCCATGACTGTCCGCGCTTTCAAGGTTTTGGATGCCATGGTGTTGCAAGGAGTGCGCAGTGATAAGTGATGCATCACTGGTTTTGCCCAATTTTTTCATGATTGTAGCCCGGAACTTCCTCTTCTCCTGGACTCTGTCTGGTCATCCTGGCTGTTGCAGGTCTTGGGGGGTGGAAAACCTTGTAGTTTGCAATATGTGAATTGCTTCCACACTTGTAACAAATATCCTTGGAATTGTTTTCCTTTGTTTGCCCACACTTCCCTTGAATGACTTGCGACTTGTGAAACACACTTCACCAGATTTCCTGTTGTCTCTGTCCTTACTGATGTATGACACAGTTTGCTCTTTAGCTTTAGCTGACTTGATCAGCTCATCAAGTCTAGGCCTGCCCATCACCCAGAGGTGTTCCTGAATGCATTTACAGTTTGTATTTACCATCAGATGGTCTCTGATCATTTCATCTGCAGTGGCTACAAAACTGCACAAACAGAACAGGGTTCATAGTGCAGACAAGAAATCATCAAAACTGTTACTGTCCTTTTGACACCTAAAATAAAAGTGAAACCTTTCAAGTGCCCTACGCAAACTGTTCTTCCAGTGTTTGCATAGCTTCCTCAGAGTCATCATAATGATCCTCTCTTTCCACAATTTCTACATTGGGAAGAGACCTAAATATTCCCTGTCCTTCAGATTACATAGGTGCAATAGGATGCATTTTTGTCTTTCTATTTGCATAAATAGCTGTCAAAAAATAAGAAACTCTCCTTTCCATTTATTCCATTCTAAGGCTGGTTCCCCTTTACTTTGTAAACATTTGTAAGGCAGGCCAAATTGCATGATGAAGTGGAACAATGGTATGTGGGAAGGGTTTAAATGCTGAGCCAGCCTCTAAATCAGAATTCAGAAATGTGAGGCACAATATAAAATCCACAATGGCTAGCTCCAAAAATAAAATGACATGAATGTCTCAAAATGTTAAATTGGAGGATGACAAAAATGTGAAATATAGTTTTTACTGAATGTAACTTGTGAAAATGTCATCCTTTTTGCCTTGGCCACCCCCACATATGTGCTTGGTACTGGTGGTAACTGACTCTGACTGCGCCCTGGGGTCTGCTTACCAGGTCCTGGGCCAGTGCTCTGATTATGCGGATATGCAAATTAGGTATAATTATAATTGGTATTGACAGCCTAGCTGCAAGTCCTTAGTATATAATAGGGCATGTAGATTCAGAGGACAAGTAGACTTAATAAACTTAAGTGTGCACTACTATGTTGCCTGCTGTAATTTTATAGGCAGCACTGCCTTTCAGGCTGCCTTTATATTAAATGTATATGCAAATTCGACTTTGGATGTAAAGGTACTTCCAAAGTCTCAAGCTACCTTATTTTTACACATAAGTCACCCCTAAGGTCTCCTCTAGGTGCCCCAGTGGTAATATGCCTTGCAACTATAAGCAGGGACATTATAAAAGATGTTTTATAAGCCCTGGTGAGGAAATAACTGACAATTCCATTTTTCCCCATTGTAGTGAATGGCTCCGTAGGCTAACATCGAGATATTTTATTTAAATATAAGTATTGACAGGAGCCACCTAAGAAAACCTTCAAGGTATCTAATCAATAGTTAAGATAAATCCAACAACTTGCACTGTTAGATTTATAATAACTATTACAGAACATACGTTATTAAACTTTCTTTTCTGTGAGACAAAATCCAGCTTTCCAGCAGCCCTCTTCAGATTGGCCAGCCATTGACAATGAATTTTCTGTGGGTGGAAAACTTTAGCTGCAGAAGCCAAAAGGCAGGAAGGAAGTGGGGGAGCAAAACTGGTCTTCAAAAAGAGAATGACAGTTTGGGACCATCACAGGCTGACCCTCCACATCCTGCACCCCCAGCCACACAGGAGCATCAGTAATTAGATTAGTCAGGGAGTTGGAAGGGGTGCGTTAGTGAAACTTAGCCACACCAGTGGGTTGACTTAGCCAGATTTAACCCCAAAGGAGAGACTTTCTCCATGTTGAGTTTTGAGAGAATGGTTCTTTCTGGGACAAGAACATGCTTCACTTTGGAGGAAGTGGTCCTAAACCTGAGTGGCATCCTGCATCCCATTGGTCAAGGTTGCCCCTGTGCTTGACACCCAGAGACTGTGAATAAATATGGGAGAGCTGCATATCTCCTCAGATCTGCTGCCTAAAACTACAAGGGGAAGAAGGACTGCCCTGCTGGAATCCGGATCTGCACCCAAAGGACTGCACTCCGAAGGACTGCACCTGCTGCACAATCTGGTATTACAGCCCTAAGGACTTTGCCTGGCTTCAAGAAGGATTCAGGGCTTGGCTTCCTGCAAGCTACAGGCTAACAGAGTCCATCTACATAGTCTCCACCAAGAGTCACCATCCTGGAATGCGTTCATTGGACTTTTAAAGATCTGGCCAGGTGCATGGTGGGAATTGTAGTCTAGACATCCCAAGGGCCATCTAGGAGATGCCAGACCCTTGGATTGGTGTTTTGGACATTTCGAGCTCTCAAGGAGACCTTCTATAAGAAGTTCCAAGTTTGGGAACTTTTTGTCAAAAAACTCCATAAGGTGACCAACTCGACGTTGAGAGTAAAGCCAGCAACCTTCAACCGCGACCTGGCCTGGATTTCAGGTTTGTCCCACTGAAAGCTCCGGATCGCCAGACTTCCAAGATTTGACCCGAGCCTCACAGAGAAGCAATCCAACTACACTGCATCAAAATTGGCCTGCTGGAGGGGACCGCTCGACGTTGAGAGAAAAATCCTCCAGAAACGTTTATAATCCAAAGGTAAAATTATGACTGAGTCCTCCTGCTTAGTGTATCCAACCAGGCCTCCATCGCGGTCAGGCTCAAACTTTGATTTTGTCTCAGTCAGGCATGACCAGATGTCTCAAATTGGTGCTATATGTTTTTAATCACTAGAAAGTGTTTATTCTTTAAAAATTCATATCTCCGATTCCCTGCATTGGATTTTTTACATTTTTGGTGTCTATTTGTTCATAAAAATAGAATCAATTTGTATAAATTGGAGTTGGATTTGTATTGTATCTTGTGTCTTACCTTTTTAATGCATTGATGTTTTAAAATGCTTTACACAACTGTCTCCTAAGTTACGCCTGCCTGCTTGCTGCCAGCAACCAAGATTTGAGCTACGGAATACTTTATTGAGACCTTGTCTGAACCTTTTATTGTGTTTGTGTTCTTATTACTAGTGGGAAGTCACTACTTATCCCTACTAATAAACCACTTTCCAACATAACTATACATTTGATGAGAAAAAATGCAGCATGAAGATGGAGTCTGAGAGTGAATGAGGCTTTGAACACTTTATTTGACTGAAAGTGTGTCCTGAGGAAAAGAATGAACTACAATGAGAGGATGGAAAATGGGTGTGGATGGCAGGCGCAGGGCGGATAGAAGACTCCTAGTTTACTGTTGTACCTCGATGGGCATGGGCGGGCGATAGACACACCTGGATTCAGGTGCAGGGTGGAGAGAACACTTCCAGTCTACTGCATACCTTAACGGGTATGGATGCCAAATAAACACGCCCGGTAAGGAGGTCCCAATAGAGCAGCACATGGCATGGCACATCAGATTCCTGGACAGAGACTCCGCTGTCGCCACTGACCTTAAAGTGCGATGGCAAACAGGGCAGAGATCTTGTTTCTCGTCAGAAATCTTTTTTTATTATAATTAGAAATATCACCAAAGGAAAGTTTCTTAAGCAGTTAAAAATATTATCTACATCATGTTGGCATTGCCAGTCACAAACCTATAACTGTCACAACTGTGCTCTCAACGGTCCCAACATTTGGGCCAATCCAATAAGCTGATGAAAGGGGGAAGGAAAACAGGAAAGAGGATAACTAGATGAGGGAAAGAGAGAGAGAAAGTAGAGAGGAAGAATTGGGAGGTATAATAGTAATAATGATCATGTACAACTGGTTTGCTATGAGAAATGTAAAGTGAAACATAATATGTGAAGAGCACAACAATGTACTTTGGGGATCAGAGGTCTCATTCTTGATATTAGCTGTGGCTAAGCACCAACACAGCCAAATGATATAGTGTTTAAAAGAAAAGTCAAGTTTCTATGAAGAATCCTGAGCTTATACTTGGCTGTGTATCACAAGCAGCAAGGTGTTGCAACAGAAAATATAATGTGGATGGCTTGCCTACAATCCCGGGCTGCCTGAAGCCTAAGACATCCACTGCCTAGAATATGACATTGAAAAGCCAGACTCTGGGGACACAGAAAAGAATGGGGTAGGAAATGGAGAAAAACACCACACGCAACAACTTGTTGAGAACTCACCAGCATCTGCTAACAAATATTACAAGCCAATAATTTACTATAACATTTTTATGATAGCGATCAATATGTCAAAATAAGGTCATGGTAACACTCATTCTACCTTCTGAGCACAGATGTCTAAATTAGTGGCTCTGGGAAACTGGCAGAAATCACAGGAGAAGATGATAATCATTTAGAGGAACCACAACAGAGTTCACAGTCCAAGTAAATACTGGATGAATGGAAAAGGGAGGAACTATAAGAGAATTGTGATAGAAATAAAAAGGTGAAATGGAGTCAGTTCAAACTGGAGGGGAATGAAAAACCCACTAACGTACTATATTGCCAGGCACAGGCATAATGTTTGCAGTCTGCAACTAGGCAATCAAACAGCTCTTAAAAACGACCATCATGTCGCCGTCATGACCAGCTCCATTCAAGTCAACTCTGCCCTATCCTGAGCGGGTGAAGCCCAACGGGTCTTTTCGGAGTTCCGTGACATCTTAGTCTGCTGGATTGGTGATTCTTTGATCCTCGAGCAACCACTGAGTGCTTTATTAAAAATCAACGCTTTGGGAAATACGAGTCTTTTCCTGCCCACAGCGTCTTTATACTTGGCACCTAATATCGGACTCCAGAAACTCTGCATGTTATTTGAATCTTATCATCTCAAGTCAGCCTTTTTCCCGCGGAACTTCGTATTTAAATTACGCCCTACTGGTCAGCTCTTCAACCCACTGAAAAATATCTTTTCACCACTCCCCTGTCGTGGTATCCACGCCCTGATGAAGGTGTTTCGCCACACTTGGCCTGTACACCGAAACGCGCGTCGGCGTTTGTGATACATTTATGATCAGTTGAATGTTGTTTATCAGATACATGATATCTATCGAACAGTTTATCATTTACTGTTCAGGTGTTTTGCTTTAGTTAGTATATATAGGTCAGTTGTTAGTATGATTGAAGTATGGTAGTATGTGTGTATCTGTGAGTTGTTGTTTGAGTGGTGGATCTATGCATATGTATTTATTTAATAATTATTCTAAAAAATATATTTCTGTATCATATTTGTAATTTTGTCTTCTTACTGAAAAAATAAAATCTATTTTGTTATATTTTTGCCTTCCTTCTTGCAGCACTGTTCTCTTACATATATCACATGACGCTTAGCATATTATTAAAGAAATAGGTAGGGGATTTTCGCTTGTCTGATTACTCACTGCAGTCTGCAACTATACAGTCACTACTTTATGTGACCCAAAAGTACTTATAAATTGAAAAGTGCCTCTAGCAAACCATCATCTTGGTTTAGGTCAACTCACCATCTTGGAATGGGTCCTTTACCACAACAGTGAATCCTGATGTCCATTCCTTGTTTGAAGAACCCTACCTAACCCAGCATCCATATTCTCCAGTCACATCGATCCCGAAAATAGCCCTTTGCCAACCCCAAGCTCCATGTGATGGTTCAAGCCGAACTGGACCATAATCCTCGCCATGTCCCGCACTTTGGTCTTAAGCCAACACGGTACAATAGGTTCTAGCATAAGGCCTTCCCAGGTGGAAAGTGTACTGCAACACCAAATCAGCATTATAGTCAATAGAAAAATATGTTATTATTACCAAATCATTTTTGAGAAAAAGAGTGACATTTAAATGATTACAAAGGCTCCAGAACAAAAACAGAATGTAGAAATGTGGTTTACTAAAATTAAAAAACATTAGAATCAAAAAGGTCTATGATGGCACAAGATTCATTAGATTGTGTGTGTCTTCTGCAGCCTTTACTGGCAATGGAGACCTAGCATTTGGTCACAGAGAAAAAGCTTAACTTTGCATTTTGTCACTATTTTGGAAGTCAACATTTACCAGCTGAGCAAGGTTGGAAATGTTGGCTGAGTGGGTCTGCACAAGCAGGCATACACTGGCTTCACAATTCTGCTGTAGTGCTTTTTGTTGGTTGCACTGCTGGGGTGCACATGGGTGACTGGTGAGCTAATACAGGGAATTCTGTTAGATAAAAAGGTTCAGACAGGGCTGTGTTTTGGTCCAACTCTTTCAATTTATATATTTTATGGCTTGATGAATTTTTGTACTTCATCATATCTGACGACCAATTGTGCCAAAATCTACGTCCTCTTAGTGTATGTAGACAAAGCTGTCGTACTTTTTGTGTACTGCAAATGGAATTGATAAGCATCAATCTGTCTTTAAAAGTTTTTGCTCGCAAGTTAGCGAAAATGTGGCTAAACGTAAAGAGCCCATTTTAGGCAAGTCAAAGGGACACTGCTTCCATCTTAAAATAGATATTGCTCTTGTTTGTATTTAATGATTCTGACTATCTTGGACTAATATTTAACAATGAGAGACACTGGCTGGGGCACATATGCATGGCCAAGTTCGGTCTAAATAACGGAATAATTTATATGGAAATGAAGAGTGATGCTCTTGTCAGCAATTTGCTTATTGTTTCATATCATAAATTTGAAGAGAAGATTGCCATGCCTTGGGCTCGCTTATCTGGTATTTTTACTGTCTCTTTACGCCACGTTTGGGTTGCTGGCGCTAACATTTCACAGTTGAGTCTCTAGTAAAGATGCATTTTAATCAGACACGTTTAAATGTGGTGCTGCATGGGAAATCAAATCTCATTACGTTGTGTTGACGATTTTTCTTCTATACCTGTTCCAAGGATATGATTAAAGCTTAAGCTATCCCAAAGTCACTTTCACCATGAAATTAAGGCTGTTGCCATTTTTGTTTCCCACTGCCTGGCTGTGTAACAACCACAAACCCATCCTTGAAATGTCACAGAACATTTCCGCCTCCAAGAAAGGTGCTAACCAACATGCTGCCTTTGGCTCCATTAGTGAGAAGGATTGCCTGGATAAAATGTCAGGCTACCACAAGTAAATGTGTCCTGCAAGGCAGGCCTGATCTGATGCTGGTTTTCTCTCCTTTTGTTTGTGCTTTCTTTTGAAGCAAGAGCCTGATTCTCGCAGTCCTAGTGGATTTTAGGTTCAATCACCAGGAAATCCTCCAAGAATGAGGATAGCTTTCTGATAAACACAGCATCTCAGCTTCAAAGAGACTATATTCATTCACAGGCCGTGTGGTATGGCTGCAGGAACCCTGTGCTCTTGAAGGCATGTCGTCTTTTTAGCAGTATGTGGGAAAAACCTGGCTTCCACTCCTGCATGCATAACAGAACAATTTATACACCTGCAGAAATTGTGCACGAATACTGGTGGCAACATGTCAATATTCAGTTGATACAGTAAAGTCCTAGTTATGTTAAATTTTAGTGTAAAAGCAGTTTTCGTCTAAAGCAGAGCACATATAAGGGATGGTGGGTCAACACACACCAGCTACTATAGTGGTGAAAATAACAAATGCCAGGATGGACAATTGTCTGTCTCTAACTATGAGTATCCATCTTATCATCCAGGGCTTTTAGCGCTGACCTTAATGTAATCTTCTCAAGTTATTCCCAAATAGAGCCTACTTCCTCTCATCCGTTCTTTAAATTTCTGGAAATAATATTTTAGTCTCTGTGGTCTTCAGCAGATTTTTTGCATAGTCTCCTCCTGCATTAATTGCAAGTAAGCTTAAAGGTACCTGCAGCATGTATAAATGTAGACAGCTTCCGGGAAGCTACAGAATATATTCCTTTAAGAGGGCATGGCAGGGAGGGGTTATTTTTGTACATCTCGCTTGGCCAAAATTCTGAAGGGTTAGTTGGTCTTAAGGGTCCACTCTCCTTTCTCTGTTGGGCATCACATAAAGATTTCCTCTTTTTCTATTTTACTGACTGGCTGTATTTCATTTAGTAACATTATTTTAGTTGTCAGAGCCCCAAGGGCCTCTTTACTCACCTCTTGTGAAAAAAGGACTCATCATACTTTATATAATGTAAATGATGACTGTTAGAACTGGGGGTCTCTAGTTGGCAGAGGCAGGTACCTTTGTCCAAATAGGGACCCTTGCTTATAGTCAGGGTAAGGGGGATACACACTTTAGATAACCCCTGCTCACCCCCTTGGTAGCTTGGCACGAGCAGACAGGCTTATCCCAAAGGCAATGTGTAAAGTATTTGTACCAACACTCACAGTAACATAGTGAAAACACCACAAATGGACACTACACCAGTTTAGAAAAATTAAGTATCTTTACTAAACTCAAATAAGACCAAAACGACAAAAATCCAACCTACAAAACTCAGTAGAATGTCTTTAAAAAGAGTTGTTGCAAAAATAAGCTTGTAGATCTCAAATGCGACACTTTCAGTCTCAAAGTACCTGGGATGCGTAACGCAAAAAAAGCAAAAGGGGCGCAGTGAAGGCGATGCGTCGGTTCTTCCTGCGCTCCGGTTCCGGTGTGACAAAATGGCGCCTTGATGCGTTGCGCTGATCTGGTGCGTTGCGATGAAATGGCGTCTTTGTTGCGATGCGACAAAGTAGATGCGATGCGTGCACGCCCGACGGCCGTGCGGCGAACTCGGTGAACTTCTGGGCCACGACAGGCCCTGCGACATGCATCTCCGGTGATGCGACGGCACCCTCGGTGACGGCGACACGCTTCTCCGGTGTTGCGGCGGCGATCAGCGGCGGTGCGGTTCCTCAGCGATGCGACGGCCCTGCAACACGCTTCTCCTGTGATGCGACGACACCCTCGGTGACGGCGACACGCTTCTCCGGTGTTGCGCAAACAGCGGCAGCGGCGACACGCTTCTCGATGATGCGACAGCGGCTGCTGCGGCGGCGTCACGCTTCTCTCGTCGCGTCGCGCTTCCAGCTCCCAACAGCAAGAGAGGCCTCACACACAGTTACAGGCTCTCCTGGCAGACTGGAACTCCCAGCAAGGAATTTCAGGGCGGCTGGGGGTGAAGTCCTTTTGTACCTGGGACTTCAGAAACAGGAGGCCAGCTCTTCTCAGGCCCTTGGAGACTTTTTTTCAGATGGACACAGCACTCAGCAAAGTCCTTCTTCAAGCAGGGGGACACAGCACACAGCAAAGTCCTTTAGATCTCTCCTCAGTAGAAACAGCAAACTGCAGGCCAGCCCTAGACACACTTGGGCAGTACTTCTCCTCAGTCTATTCAGCTGATCTTCTTTGGCAGGGATTCCTCTTGATTCCAAAAGTAGTCTAAAGTTCAGGGGTTTCAGTTCTAGTATTTATACACCAAAAGTCTTTGTTCTCCATGTGTGAGGGGTCCTGGACCCAGTCCAAACCAGTTCAGGGTGCATTCTGCCAGGGCACCTCTCCTTCCTTTGTGAGTGTGGGCCAGGGTCATCAGACACACCGCAGGAGGTGGAGCCAGCATTGTGGAAGGCAGGCACAGCCCTATTCAGACCCAGGTGCTACTCCTCCCACCACTCTACATGCAGATAGGTCTATTCAGCCTAGTGCTGACTCACCCAGCCTCCTGCAGCCACCCCCAGCCCCTGTCACTCACAAACCAGACAGTCAATCCACAAACAGGCAGAGGCACACAGAAAGGTTGAACAAGAAAATAGCCACTTTCTAAAAGTGCTATTTCCAAACTTAGAATTTAAAACCATCTTCACTAAAAGATGTGTAATTAAATTCTGAGTTCAGGAGTACCAGATTCCAACTTTCTATCTTGCTGCTATGGAAAGATACGCATGTAACCATGTTACACAGCATTCCCCATGTTAACCTATGGGCAAGATAGCCTTTCAATAGTGAAAAACGAAATTGGCAGTATTTCACTATCAGGACATGTTACCCACACTAGTACATGTCCTACCTTTCACATACACTGCACCCTGCCCAGGGGGGTACCTTGGGCCTACCATAGGGGTGTCCAATGTGTACGAAAAGGGAGGGGTTAGGCCTGGCAAGTGTGTACACTGGCCAGGACAACATGGCAGTTCACAAACTGCGCACAGGCACTACAGTGGCAGGCCTGAGGCACCATCTTAGGGCTACTCCTGTGGGTGGCACAATCAGTGCTGCACACCCACTAGTAGCATTTGAATCACCAGCCCTGGCACAACCAGTGCACTTTACTAGGGACTTACTGGTAAAGCAAATATACCAATCATGGATAGCCAATCACAATAACAATTTAACCACGGAGCACTTGCACTTTGGCACTGATCAGCAGTGGCAAAGTGCCCAAAGCATCTAAACCAGCAAAAACGAATTCCAGCAGTGTCAAAAAAATACAGGAGGTAGAGGCAAAAAGTCAGGGGAAACCACGCCAAGGATGCCAGGTCTAACAATGACCATCAAAATGCTATGCTTTAGTTGCACCTTCATCACACCAGAGAAAATCAAAGGGAAATAAATATATAGTGATTGCCGGGGATCTGCATCTCTAGACAACAGGCAGAATCAAACAATCAGATAACAGGAGCAATTTAAACATGTTTTAGGCATCCGCAGATAAAGAAGGCAAAGATAGGATAGAATGAATGTGAATGGATAAAAAAAATACTTTTAATAGACAAACCCAAATTTGTGATGATTTCCTGGGAGGCTTTTGAAAACTTCCAGAGACTTATGACACTGCTGCTTTCTTCTTCTTACAAACAGTTAGCTGTGTGGGCCAAGACCTGCTCTCGTGTCCAGCACTGGCAGTCTTTTTAGAAGTATCACCCCAATGACTCCAAGACCGACCACTCTCTCTGCCTGCACTCTCCAAGCACCTCCGTCCTTCAGCTATTCCAGGGGTGCCTGCATGTGCAGCAGGAATATAGATCAGCCAGTCCAAGGGCGTCCACTACAGGACTTATCCACAAGTGTCCATGGGAACAGAACTCCTTCATGGTTCGCAACAAGTCACCCTCATCTGTTATCAAGAGGGTGGTGAGAAGGTAGTGCCACTAGCTCTGGGGTCCAAGATAAGTATAAGAAGTCTTGTTTCTTTTGCTTCTTCTCTCTTCTAAAAGTCTCTTCTCCTAAGCAGGAGTTTAAGCATCGAGGTGCAGAGCAGACGTCCCAGGGTGCTGTGGCCCCAACATGTAAATTTTACAGCACACATTTGCATTTTTTGCAGCATTTTTGTGGCTTATTATTCATTTACATTCATTATTCTTCTGCATAGTTATTCAGCGTGTTTTAAGTTTAGTAGTATCAAGTTGTTAAAAAACCTGCATCTTAGCTTTCTCTTTTTCAAACAGATGCTGTTATATACCAGTTGCCATTGTGCAGTGATTCCTCTGTTTTTTCTGAGTACATTTCTGACAAAGCATCCATGTGAATACCACATGCAGTTAAATTTGTCCTATTCAAAACGAACACAGCCATGGCATCATTGTACAGCTTGTATATGTACTGAACAGGGAGTGGTGGACACCTGACACCCTGGATGCTTTTCATTTCCTCACAAACACTTTCAATGTTCAATAAAGAGGCATCACGATCTGGCAGTTTGCATAGTAACTAATTTTTTATTTTCTACACTTGTAGTCACAAAGTAACTCTTCCTCCGAACTTTTTAGGTTGGGCAGTGAATAATATAAATTTTGGAATTTTAGATTGTATGTTTTACAAAGATTTTTATAAAATCCTGTAGATGATGAGTATTGTTTTAAGTGCAAGTGCAGTGTAAGATGCCCTTGCAGAAAAAACACTCCACCAACACCAAGACTAGCTTCCACAACTGCATGACAGATGTCACTACTAGAACGGAAGAGAACTACCTGGAGCTCAAAACAAACAAGACAGAGGCAATGATTTTTGGATACAAAAGGTCCCCATGGAACACATCCTGGTGACCCTCAGAACTCAGACAGTCTCCTACCCCCACTGACCATGCTAGGAACTTAGGCATCATTCTGGACAACAAGCTAAGCATGCCGACTCACCTCAACTCTGTCTCCTCATCCTGTTTCTTTATCCTCTTCATGCTTCATAAGATATTCAAATGGCTACCCCAAATCTCAAGATGCACCATCACCCAGGCCCTCATCTCCATCCAACTGGACCTTGCTAATGCTCTCTATACAGGGATCACAGCTCACCTTCTCCGACGACTACAGACCATACTGATCGCCGCAGTCATACTGATCTCCCTAGATGAATCCACATCACCCCCTACCTCGGAAAACTCCACTGGTTCCCTGTACAGAAAAGATGCCAGTTCAAGCTCCTGACCAATGCATACAAGGCCCTTCACAACTACTGACCCACCTACTTGAACCACCGCCTGAACTTCCATCAGCCCACAGACACCTGCGCCTCACATCCCGTTCTCTACCCCTCACTCTCCACATCCGACGTAGCAGATGCTCCTTCTCTTACCTAGGAGCAAAGACATGGAACCAGCTACCCTTTCATCTACGGACCTCCCCATCTCTTCCAGAGTTCCAGAAGTCCCTAAAGACCTAACTATTCAAGTAATCAACTGGACTGTTCCAGCGCCTGTATACCCTCACAGGCGACAGGAAGCGCTCTGCAAAATCATTGATTGATTGATTGATTAATTGATTGCTTGATGAAAAAAACTAGGGATCAATTCACAAAGGTCAGACTATTGCAGATGGAGTTCTTCACCTTACTTGGGCATAATTTCTTAATTCACAAACTTTCACAGGATCCTGCCTGGAAAGTTGCAAGAGGTGCAGATTTCCAGTCTTATTTCTGAGATGGTCATGTGACGTATTCAGATATGCAGAGTTTTTCATAATGAAGAACTCCACGCATATGGAAAAAGATCCTCTACGCAAAAACACTTTTTTTGACTACGAAATAATTTTTCCTCGGTGTAGAAAGCCTTTCCCCTGAACCCCCATCAAATCGGTACTCTTTCCTCCTGCCCCCACATCCTCCCCCTGGAATGGGATAATGCCTGCTTTTGCTAGTATCAACATCCTACCATTTCCAGGGTGGAAAGAAAAATGAACAGAGTTTGTGAATACCCACAGAGGAACTTGTTTATGAGTGTTCACAAACTTGATACACACATTTTCCCACTCTTGAGTGTAATTTAGGTTTGACAAGAACTTTTTACTTGTGTCGAAGATCTCTGCACAATTAAATAGGCTTACACCTGCTGAATACCTTTGTGAATTACTGGAAGGAATAAAATAGGTAAACGTGGTCCGAAACTTAAGTATTTGACCACATTTACAATTGTGAACGAATTTGTTCTTACCAAATTTTACAGTTGAGACAAGCTGCAGTGCTTACCCACAATGCACACGTCTCCTTGCATGGCAACATTTCATGTTTGCATTGGCTTTCTGCTTTCTCTCGGTTCATACTCTTGACCTTGCATCCTATCTGCTTTGTTGATTTCCTCCATCCCAGTTTCCCTCTGATTAGTCCAAGCCCTTCCCATTAACTTGTTACCTTGTCCTATTTAAATGTTAGATGTCCTACAACTTGTTTGCTACTATTCTCGAGTTTTCTGATCATTGATGTACTGGGAATTAGCACTGATATCCTGGTTGACATCTGATCTCATTATTGCCGACATCGCCCTGTAGCAGCATAAGCTGGTCTCTCTGATTGTGGGTGATTTCTTTCTGCACCAGATCATATTTGGCAATTCCTGTGCACTGATCTGTTGGCTTATACTTAACCTATTAAAAACTCCCCCATGTGCCATCTGCGGATATGGCCTCTAATCAGACTGCTAACCAACCTCAGTCCATGCAAGGCATTGCTGACAATGCAGCACCCAAGCAAGCTCTCCTATGTCTTCTCTTCTCCTTTCCCATTTTCCCCTTCTTTTTCCGCTGAGTTACTCAAGTTCCTAATGCCTTCAAAGAGACTCAGAGATGCCTGGGATTCTGAATGGATCTATTGCGTTGGCCAAAGCTTGACCCTGGATGACTGGTACCAAAGCTCTGCCTGCTCTTTCTTTGTCTCTGTCAGAGTATCCTGCCCAGGTTGTTGAGAGAAATGCAGCTAATTAGTCTAATTAGATTTCGCCACTGGCCTCTTCCTCTCCCACAATAAGGGCAATCCCCACCTATGGATCTGTTATTCAACTGGAGCTCTGAACTGCTAGCTGGTCAGCAGAGTAATCAACTTGGACCAGAAGAGTAGCTCAAAACTTGAATCTCATTAAGGCTAGTTCGGGGAAATTTTGTGCAGTTTTACAATACATACCCAAATACATATAGGCATCAAATAAGTGTTTGGAAGTGAGGAAACTATAGGGAAAGTTATCTCCATGATCTGCTCATGTCATGCCAATCAAAACTTGCATTTTAGGCCCATTTTATCCAAAGTGTAAAAACAGTGAGTGTTTTCCAGATTCTGCATTTCCTCAAATAGGTCATTTTTTCTTTGATTTCCAATTGAATTATAGGGCATTGATATTCTACCTGGGTGCAGACACTAGGCTAAGTTAGAAGAACTGTCACCTTTTAAGAGAATATGTATATGCTCATGCATGTAAATCTGTGTCACATGCAACTTGCACAGAGCCCGTTACCCCACTTGTGAACAGCATCTGATCTGTTTTTAGAAAGTAGAGCATGCCATCCTTCGGCTTAATGTATCAAACTGAAAACTGATGATATATATTTTGATTATATTATCTTTGCTTAACTATGTTATTACTTGCAATTTAGACCTGACCATCCTATCGTAAAATGTGTATGATACAATGCAAGCTACAATGTGATGTCGTATTCCTTACTCATTGAGTTTCTGAGTCACATTTGTCTTCCACTTCATATTCTATATCTCTCCTTGATAAGCATGTCTAACTAATGGAACCCTCCTTATTCTCTGTAAATTGCCGTACATTATATTTACTATTTGTATTATTTGACCTTTTGTACTTTTGTTCCAATTTTGAAAACGTCAATAAAAACCACTTGAAATAAAGAAAAAAGCAGGGCATGACGGTTTCAGCTTAAACTCATTTAAAACTGACACATTGGTGAATGAGATCAGGGAGACTCACACAAAACACTACAGAGTGTATACTTCAGCAAAACAGTAAGGTACATTTCTTCTTGGATTGAATTCCCAATCAAATTATAAGGCCTTGATGGTCCATAACAAATGTATCTTGGTCCTATCTATGACAGTAGAACCTTTGTGCAGATACCAAGCTGAATTAAACAAGAAGTTCCTCTTTAATCTTCTATATGTGTGCTTCTGAACCTGTGTGATGTGCAACCTGACTACAGCCCAAGTGATAGCTCGTGCAAGACCTCCTCTCTGTACCCAGATCATGAGGCCCCTGGGGCTGCTGGTTTGAAAAGAAACTAAACATGACCAGTTAATCTGAATTACCCGAGTGGGGCATGTGGCAATTCGCCCACCCAGGGGACTAGCAAGGGAGTCCTTGGGCTTGCACGGATGGCCTAGTAAGCGAGGGACTACCCAGACCACAAAAAGCATGACCGGTGCTCTTCTTCCCCCCATGTCACGAGAAAATCAGATCAACCAAAAGGGAGGAGGGGAATCAGCTTATTTCACCACCTGATACCCAAGGTTCCATGCCAGAGTGGTCAGGAAAGTCGGCTTCAGACTTCCTCAACAGGGACTGGTGCCACCATGGCAGAAACTGGGGCACCCGCAGTTCACTTCCCAGCTCGGTGGGCAGAGCAAAAGTGTTTTTAAAGATAAGAAATCAAAATAAAAGAATCAACAGCTTTGTGATTTCATCAAATAGGACTCCAGATTGCCCTCTGGGGCTCATTTAAATAATGTTTGTAGTGTCCCAGATTGAGCTGAGGCATCACTCAATACTAACTCTATTGGTGGCTAACTTGAGTCGAGCCGGTTCCCAAAAAATCCCCCATTAAATGTAAACTTGGTACCATAAAACTCCCAGAGGGCTATATTTGTGACCCTGCGAAAAGTTGCCACTTTTGGCAAGCTTTTTAAGGATTAGTGATTAGTGTTTTGTTGAGGCATGTGAGTCTAGGGTCCTATTTAGTTTCTGGGTCCTCTTTTGTTACAAGACAAAATGGTAGTAGAAATAAGAGTTTCATTGAAAAGTATACTGTTTTGTATTGTATATTGTTGAAAATATGGCAAGTCCCATAGGTATGGCTCTACAATAGCTAACGTCAAAATATAGGCATGTATATGGTAACTGTTAGAAATTGGGTTGTTAGTTGACTGGAATATGATCTGTAGAGAAGAAGCAACCACAATCCTAGTTAGGGTAAGAAGCAGGAAAATCCTAAATTAACATGTGCTGACCGTCTGGTAGCTTGGCACAGAGTAGTCACGCTTAACTTAGAGGCAAAGTGTAAATTATTTGTGCAACACTCCAAGCACTTCAAACAGTAAAAAGGTAAAAACACCACACAAAAAGATTCCACACCAGGTTAGAATAATAGAGCTTATTTTTGTAAGTAGAACAAGAACAAAACAACAACAATTCAATAAGCAGAACTTGAGAAAATGAATTTCAAATGTTTTGGTGAAATAGCGTCTACAAGCAAAAAGCGCTTTTTGGGAAATCTGGTCACGCCGGACCGGTACAAAGTCAAAAGTTCAAGTCAACAGCGATAGAGTGTGGGGTGGATACAGGGACCCAGCAAGGCCCGAAGAACAAAACTGCCTTAATCTTGGGTGCTTTGACTTCGAGGATGCATGGCACGGTCAAGGCAATGCATCTGTGCCAATCCACGCAGCGGTGTCGGTGCGTCAGCTCCAATGAGTGGAAGCTGCAATACAGAGGATGGGCAGCATCGTCGAGGCAGAAATCGATGGGGATGTGAGGCACAACAGCACGCAGTGGTGGTTCCAAAGGTGATGCATTGGGGCCGATCCACGCAGCACTGGTGATGTGTCAGTGCTGATCCACACAGCTGAGGAGATGCACCAGTTCTAATCTGTGCAACAGAGGTGATGCTTAGGTTGTACAGTGGGTGCATCAGTTTAGCTGGAACAGACGCCTTAGGCCCACTTCTAGGAGTCTTGGATTGGCGTGGCACCACTTGACAGGGCAGACTCACAGATGGCAGACTCCAGGTGCAGAACCAGGGTGGTTGCAAGACGTTTGTGTTCCTGAGACTTTGGATCAGGAGACCAGCCAGCTAGCCCTTGTAGTGACTCTGGATTTCAGTGATGCAGGGCTGGTCCTTCTCACCCAGGCAGGAGGACAGTGGGCCAGCAGGTCAGCAGAGCAAAACAGGAGACAGTGGTCCAGCAGAGTGGCAGTCCCTTCACAAGCACAGAAGTCCTTCTTCCTGGTGGAGACTTCACAGGTCGAGAAGTGTACTGAAGTGGTGGTGTCTGAGGTACAGTACTTATACCCAGTGGTACCTTTGAAGTGGGGGAGACTTCAAAGACAAGCCTTTGAAGTGCACCGATGTCCTGCTCTTCCTGCCCTGGATCCAGACTCACTACAGGGGGGCATATAGTCCTCTGTGTGGGGGCAGGACACAGCCTATTCAGGTATAAGTAAGGCTGGGTCCAGCTCCTCCCTCCCATCCTGCCAAGATGGCCCATCAAGTCACAACAAAGCTCCCGTTGTGTTTAGCAGTCTAGGGGGAATACACAAAGCCCAACTGTCACCCACCTCAGACATGTGATCAGAGACAGGAAGCAGCCACCAAATAGCTAAAGCAAGAAAAGGCCAACTTTCTAAAAGTGGCATTTTCAGAGTTGCCATTTAATATCTGGCTTCACCATAAGCTTGGATTTTACTTGCAGAGACACCAAACTTGAAAAGTTTATCTCTTCACAATTGGGAATTACAGTTATAACATGGAATCAGATAATTAGAATGTTATCCTATGGGAGAGATACGCTCTGCAGTAGTGAAAAACAAATTTGAGAATCTTTCACTACCAGGACATGTAAAACTTAAAAGTACATGTCCTGCCTTTTAGATGCATTGCAGTCTCTCCTCTGGGTTGTCCAGGACCTCCCTGTGTGGGATTTAACTGGGTTTAAAATCAGCAGTTTATTTTGAGCACATTTTTGGTTGGTTTCACAAATGCCAGTCGCACTGCCGGATTTAGTGTCTAGACATGGAAGTTTTGATTTTACATATATGGCAACACGAATACATCGTCAGGTTCACGATGGGTTTTTGTTATGATGGTTTTCGGCACATGTTTTATTCAGTAGACAGTACTGTTTATTTGTTTTATTTTTTAGAACAATTGCATGTATAATTCGGTACAACAGCACACATGTTTTGGTTATGTTACGCGTGCAATACACAGTGGATTTGAGTACAGTGGGGGATGACTGTTGCACACGCATGTTATTAAGGTCTGCATGTTTGCATATGATATCATGGTTGTTTAGGTTATTGTGTTTTTTAAGATTCCCTACGATGTTGATGGGCTTATCTTTACATTCCAGTTACCCCTGAAGAAGTGCTTTAAGGCCGAAATGGATTGGGTGGATTTCCATATGGTTACCCAGGATGTACTGTGATTTTCATTGTGCTATTGCATAAACTTTGGAAGGACATGTCTTTTAGCATTTGAAGCTTGGAATCACATTGCCTCTGTTGTGAATCTGAAAAATTATTTTATTGTTATGGAATAAGCATGGATTAAAAAATAGACGTCTGTTTGTTGACCTGTGCGACTCGCTGTGCAGCTTGAGAATGGTGCATGACGATGCACAAACTACTTTTTGAACCTCATTCGTGCTATTGGGACAGAGCACACTAGTCAAGCTTGCACACATAGCCTTTGCCTTGAGCACTTTGCAATTTGCTGATATTAAGAATAACAGGAGTGCATTCCAACATCTACTTGCAGATCTCTAGGTAAGCCATGTACTGCTCTGCCTCTCTACCCTCGGACTCAAGTGCTAAAAGGGGTTCTTGGTCCACATTGTGGGGTCTCTTAGAAATAAACTGTTGAAATTGGAGATCAGTAACTTCTGAATGCCCTGGGACTCTCCGACACAGGTTTCCCAAAGCTTCATTCTGAGTGTCCTATAACGTTTCCAGTATCTCAGCACCCAAACAGTCACCAGTACCGGCGAGTTATAAGAGGATTAAAAGTGAGACCCTTAGAGTCCACTCAGCAATGTGAAATTACAGACAAAATCAGTAATTTCAGATGTGATTCCTCAAAAATGTGTCATCTCATCCAGAGATTTATGCTCCCTTCAGTAATTGAAATGTATAGTTGAAACAAAACAGATCTATGGTGTTCCCATAGATCTCATATTTCCAATGGAGTTCGTAACTGCTATTACTTGTCCTAGCAGAATGACTACAGCGCTCATAATTGCAGCCTTAGACCTTCCTGACATAAACGAGTAGTCAACCTGTGATGCAGAAGCCACTGTCAGGCCTTCTACTTAGGAAAAAGTAGACAAATGTGCAGTAATTAATAAAGTATTTTTTGTATTTGATTTAGGTGTTTTTAAGTGGTTTTAACGACACTTGAAGCATTTACATTTAATTTGAGCGTGTTTAAAACAAATATTTGTGAATTTAATGTATCATCTCTTTTTATACAGGTACATGACATTCTTATGCAGATCTTTGCAAATCACAAAGTAAACGCTGAGGTCCGAATGGTGGCATCAGTCGTTCTGCTGGAAACCAAGCCCACTGCTGCCCTGCTGATGAATATGGCGAATGTTGCGTTAACCGAGAGCAACCTACAAGTAGCCAGTTTCACCTACTCACAGCTGGAAGCTTTAAGCAAAAGCCAAGCTCCTGATCTTCTCACAGTGTAAGCAATATGACTCATTTGTTTATGATGGAGCAGGGGGTAAAACATTACCTAAGCCTTTTTGTGTTGCTGCAGAAATGTTCTGTGAATGTAGTACAGGATAAGAATGTTGCTCTGATATTTACTGCTGCTAGCGGCCAGAGCTGCCGACTTTGGAGCTGGGGAACCAGGTTCGAGTCTCCCTGTAGGCTCAGAACCCTGTGATTCTGGGCAAATCTCTTAATCTTCCCATGCCTACCAAAAAAAATAGAAAAATTGAATGTGTCCTTGTGTAACTACGCTCCAATACCTTCGGGTCGAGTTCGCGCTATAGAAAACTAAAGAATAAAATGACAGACTCCTCCCCATGTGCGTGTCTTTTGGAATAAGGGTTGTGCAGTTGGACTTCATCACACTACTGGTTCAGAAAGCGCTCAGTTAAATGTTGTAATATAGGTTGGAAGCGTTTGAAATGCACAGTATGATAAAGACAAATTCGTTCTTCTTTTCTCAGCGCTGCAGCTAGTAATATTGCTCTCAGGATTCTTAATCCTAAACTTGGCCGGCTTAGTTTTCGATACAGCAAGAATCTCCGCTTTGACACATTTACAGGTAATTTGAATCACATTTGCCTAGGCATGTTCGCAGCTAAGATATTCAGATATATTCTGCCACACATGTAGGTTATTCTTCTGAGATTAATTGGTTCAAATGTTTCACAGTTGAAATCTTTTCTGAAATGTATCTTTAAAAATATATATCTGAAGCTAGAATCAGACATTCTGTTAAATGTATTTTTTATTACCTGCAGGAAGAGAGAAAAACATCCCCTCCCCCACCACCACACATTTCAGTTGCCCCTCCATCTCCTTCCATGTACACTCCACCCCTCTGAATATACTTATTTTCTCCCCATTTGCATCAATGTGCTTGCAAAACGCTCACCACCCACCTAAAACGTCTCCTGGACTTCTAAATCCTTCAACAGTGAATAAACTCCGCCATCCATTCGGAATGGGGACCGCCGGCCTACAAGGCGGCGGTCCCATATGCCGAATTATGATGCAACCGCCACCACGGCGGTCGCAATGTCTATTAATTGTATTGCGGCGGGTGCTGTGGCCTGCTGCACCCGCCGCAGTATAATGAAATGACATGTTACATATCCCTGCGCTATGTTGCAGGCACAATGTGGTGCCTGCCACATGGTGCTGGGATATGTTGAGGGGCACCATAGGTGCTCCACAGGGCCCATGTCCGAGGCCAAGGGGGAAGCGGGGCCCGCTACGGGCCCCCAAGTCCGTTTCCGCCTGCCTGGTCATGGCGTATTAACTGCCATTGACAGACAGGCAGAAAGGGATATCATTATCCCTATGGCGGTGCATGGCAGGCACGGCCACCATTCTGTGGAATGCAGGAGGTCCGATGGTCAGTCAGAAGCATTCCGACTGTCGGACCCATGGTGGTCAGACACATCCGCCCGCCATACAAGTGTGGCGGGCGGAAAACATGATTGCGATGGCACCACCACCAACAGGCAGTCGGTGGCGGTCCCACCGTCATCGTAATCAGGCCCTTACTGCCCATTGCCCTCCATTCACCCATCCCTTATCCCTGCTCTTACTCCTCACTCTCCAACAGTTGTTTCGGCCCCACAGGCCTGGGGATGGTCTACTCTCCTGCTCGCCATAATACTTTGTCATAGAATGAGCCAACCATTGCAAAGAAGGAAGCCTTTGTTAGTTAATTAGGAAATTGTAGTTAACATGTTTCCTTTTCACCTGTTGATCAGGGATGGTCTGTGAATACAGCCATGGAAAATAACTGCTCGAACTGTAAGGGCGCAAGCAAGTTTGTGAGGGAGCCCAAACCTATCCAGGAGTGTGTTGGGGATTACCCCCACTAACCAAAATGAATAAAATGCACATAACCTATCCAATATATTGGCTGTAGAGCAATAGATCTGACAGATAGTTCTGAATTAAAACCTATAGAAACATTCTTTACCCCTGTATCCAGGCTGGAAATCAACATAGCCAGACCAGTATTGCCCTACCTTTTGTAGCTCCATAGTGAAGCCATTTTATACAATGCAGTAGTAGCCAGGCAATTCCAACACCTTAACTTGACCACTATTTTCAAAGCCTCAGTATGTAAAGCACATTTACTAGGCCAGTAACTACAGTACCCGAATACATCAGTATGTACATGTGAGACTCTGGCCCATACCCATAATGTCCATACATCTAAAATAATTAATCAGAACAATATTGTCAAAGGCCAAGTATTAAAAGCAGCATCAACAGGACGTTATCCACAATGCCTGAGTGTCCTAAACAGCTATACACCAAAGGCTGCATTACTCACATTGGCCAGGGGCACAACGGGTGGGTAAACCAGCTTTTTGCGCCCCTGGGGTATTATGGTATTACAGAAGAGGCTGCAGATGCTTTTGTGGCCCCTTCTGTAACACTGATAGTGCTGGGGCACACGTAGCACATGAGGCAATCTCTCATTTGGTTGGGGCATGCCCCCATGCAAATGAGGGAATCACTTTGCCTCTGCACCCATGCTGTAATACCGACGTGGGTGCAGAAGCAAACATGCCCTTAGAAGACGCATTGACAGTATGCCACAAAAAGGTCTTATAGTGTCAGTGAGATCCATGAGGACAACCATTCGGAGGGCTAGAAGTAGTCCAATAGAGCCCCCCAGAAATCCTCCTGCAGGCAGATTCAGTCACTCACCGAATCCACCTGCAAACGATCTCTAATCCCTCCTTCAAAAAGCAGCCAGGTTGCTGCCTGCACAGAGAAACATGGAGCAGCTTTAATACAGCTGCTCCATATTTGACTGAATATGGGAGTTCCCGAATGCCCTGGAGGCTGCACATTCATTGTAATAGAGAGCACGGTACCGGCTTGCCCTGGCACACCAGCTTGAAAGTGCACAGTGGCACAAACAAGGACAGGTTACCCTATATATTATATGGGCCCAAGTAGGCAGAACCCACAATGTTCCAGTATATAATTCACTAATGCTGTCCATTCACCAAGTTAATGTCTGGAACAACCTTTTATGTAAAGCAGTATACTCAGGCCATATCAAAAAGTACCAAAACCCAAGGTATACCTAAGGTCCCCAACTTTAACTCACTGTGGTACTTCTTTTGGGTCTTTGGGGGTCATTATGATGGCGGGCAGATCGGCACCGCCGTGGCTGCGGTGGCTTCCGCCGGCCTGGCGGGTGCAGTTTTGCCAACCACGGTCTCGAATCCCCACCCGCCATATTACGATGGGCAGACATAGGCCATATCCCTATCGCCGCAGAGTTTTCAGTACCGCCAGCACCTTGGTTCCGCGACGACGGAGGACGTAGCCAATAGCGGGAGACCGCCGTGCGGAATGACGTGTAGACCGCCGTCCGAATCACAATGCCTCAAATAGGCAATCGGACCGCAACAGAGAAACCACCCATTCAAACACGGCGGAAACAATACTGCGGAGGAAAACGGCAATAACACACAACTCCACGCGTTCGCTACCGCAATGGATCCTGCTCTACAAGCCCTACTGCTGCTGTTCCTGATCCTCCATCAACAAAGACGCCGCTGCCGTCGACAACACCGCAGGTACGTCAATGCCACACCTCCGCATCGGGGCCATCCATCAACAACGTCATCACCGCATCCTCCCGGTCACGTCACCGCAGCGGTGAAGACGCGGGAAAAGTTCCGCACAATCCAGTAGGCAGGGCCAGCGGCACGCATGGGCAGTCACAGGGACGTGTAAGGATTGTGTTGGCCCTGGCCCAAATGTACATTGTGTGCCTCAGTTAGTAGCAGCTGACATTACCTGATACCATCACAGCTCCTACCATCCCACCCTGTTCAACATCAAAATGTGTGCCCATCTGACATTCAGGGATAGTGATGTATGTGAACAAGTCCATAGGTGTATTGTGGCAAAACAACACCTCCAAGCTAATGCCAAATAGGTGCCTGTGATGTGAAACCCCCTTCATGCCACTGCCAAGATGAGTATTAGGGGGCAAACCCCACCTGCAAAGTAATGCCAAAAAGCTGCCTGTGTTGTGAAACCACCTTCCTGACACTGCCAAGATGAGTAGTAGGGGCAACTCCACCTGCAAAGTAATGCCAAAAAGGTCAATGTGTTGTGAAACCCCCTTCCTGCCACTGCCAAGATGAGTATTAGGGGGCAAACCCCACCCGCAAAGTAATGCCAAAAGGTGCATGTGGTGTGAAACCCCCTTACTGCCACTGCCAAGATGAGTATTAGGGGGCAAACAACACCTGCAAGCTAATGCCAAATAGGTGCCTGTGATGTGAAACCCCCTTCATGCAACTGCCATGATGAGTATTAGGGGGCAAACCCCACCTGCACAGTAATGCCAAAAAGGTGCATGTGTTGTGAAACCCCCTTACTGCCACTGCCAAGATGAGTATTAGGGGGCAAACCCCACCTGCAAAGTAATGCCAAAAGGTGCATGTGGTGTGAAACCCCTTACTGCCACTGCCAAGATGAGTATTAGGGGGCAAACAACACCTGCAAGCTAATGCCAAAAAGCTGCTTGTGTTGTGAAACCACCTTCCTGCCACTGCCAAGATGAGTAGTAGGGGCAAACTCCACCTGCAAAGTAATCCCAAAAGGTGCATGTGTTGTGAAACCCCCTTACTGCCACTGCCAAGATGAGTATTAGGGGGCAAACAACACCTGCAAGCTAATGCCAAATAGGTGCCTGTGATGTGAAACCCCCTTCATGCCACTGCCAAGATGAGTATTAGGGGCAAACCCCACCTGCAAAGTAATGCCAAAAGGTGCATGTGTTGTGAAACCCCCTTCCTGCCACTGCCAAGATGAGTATTAGGGGCAAACCCCACCTGCAAAGTAATGCCAAAAAGCTGCCTGTGTTGTGAAACCACCTTCCTGCCACTGCCAAGATGAGTAGTAGGGGGCAAACTCCACCTGCAAAGTAATCCCAAAAAGGTGCATGTGTTGTGAAACCCCCTTACTGCCACTGCCAAGATGAGTATTAGGGGGCAAACCCCACCTGCAAAGTAATGCCAAAAAGGTGCATGTGGTGTGAAACCCCCTTACTGCCACTGCCAAGATGAGTATTAGGGGGCAAACAACACCTGCAAGCTAATGCCAAATAGATGCCTGTGATGTGAAACCCCCTTCATGCAACTGCCAAGATGAGTATTAGGGGCAAACCCCACCTGCAAAGTAATGCCAAAAGGTGCATGTGTTGTGAAACCCCTTACTCCCACTGCCAAGATGAGTATTAGGGGCAAACCCCCACCTGCAAAGTAATGCCAAAAGGTGCATGTGGTGTGAAACCCCCTTACTGCCACTGCCAAGATGAGTATTAGGGGGCAAACAACACCTGCAAGCTAATGCCAAAAAGCTGCTTGTGTTGTGAAACCACCTTCCTGCCACTGCCAAGATGAGTAGTAGGGGGCAAACTCCACCTGCAAAGTAATCCCAAAAAGGTGCATGTGTTGTGAAACCCCCTTACTGCCACTGCCAAGATGAGTATTAGGGGGCAAACAACACCTGCAAGCTAATGCCAAATAGGTGCCTGTGATGTGAAACCCCTTCATGCCACTGCCAAGATGAGTATTAGGGGCAAACCCCACCTGCAAAGTAATGCCAAAAAGGTGCATGTGTTGTGAAACCCCTTCCTGCCACTGCCAAGATGAGTATTAGGGGCAAACCCCACCTGCAAAGTAATGCCAAAAAGCTGCCTGTGTTGTGAAACCACCTTCCTGCCACTGCCAAGTTGAGTAGTAGGGGGCAAACTCCACCTGCAAAGTAATCCCAAAAAGTGCATGTGTTGTGAAACCCCCTTACTGCCACTGCCAAGATGAGTATTAGGGGGCAAACCCCACCTGCAAAGTAATGCCAAAAAGGTGCATGTGGTGTGAAACCCCCTTACTGCCACTGCCAAGATGAGTATTAGGGGGCAAACCCCACCTGCAAAGTAATGCCAAAAAGGTGCATGTGTTGTGAAACCCCCTTACTGCCACTGCCAAGATGAGTATTAGGGGGCAAACCCCACCTGCAAAGTAATGCCAAAAAGGTGCATGTGGTGTGAAACCCCCTTACTGCCACTGCCAAGATGAGTATTAGGGGGCAAACCCCACCTGCAAAGTAATGCCAAAAAGGTGCATGTGTTGTGAAACGCCCTTCCTGCCACTGCCAAGATGAGTAGTAGGGGGCAAACTCCACCTGCAAAGTAATCCCAAAAAGTGCATGTGTTGTGAAACCCCCTTACTGCCACTGCCAAGATGAGTATTAGGGGCAAACCCCACCTGCAAAGTAATGCCAAAAGGTGCATGTGGTGTGAAACCCCTTACTGCCACTGCCAAGATGAGTATTAGGGGGCAAACCCCACCTGCAAAGTAATGCCAAAAATGTGCATGTGTTGTGAAACCCCTTACTGCCACTGCCAAGATGAGTATTACGGGGCAAACCCCACCTGCAAAGTAATGCCAAAAAGGTGCATGTGGTGTGAAACCCCTTACTGCCACTGCCAAGATGAGTATTAGGGGCAAACCCCACCTGCAAAGTAATGCCAAAAAGGTGCATGTGTTGTGAAACGCCCTTCCTGCCACTGCCAAGATGAGTATTAGGGGCAAACCCCACCTGGAACATACATGTCTGTAGTTGGCATGTACAGGGCCACATACACCTCAACACCACTGACAAGAACAGGCCAAGCACACTGTGTGACCACTCAACTGCACACATTCAAATATACCCATGTGAGTACGAAGACAGGCCTTCACAAGATTACCACACACACATTGCTGTCCACACATCCAAACACATCACACAGACATCACCAACCTTGGACACCCCGCAAGTTAGACTGTGTGTAGAATTCACCTCTGTTGTGGTATAGCCCTCTAACATGACATGTGAACAATCATACTGAAGTCAACAGCAAATGATGATTGCAAGAGTACATCAACACCCACAAACATCATTGCACCCCCAAAACTCAGAGTAAAGCAGACCAAAAGTGTGTGTTACGTTTGCCAAACAATGACAAAGTGAATGAAGTCAATGGCAATGTGGAAGTGCCATGCAGAGCATGTGGCACATTCATCCATACCCACACATCAAAATGTTTAATTAACCCGTTTGCTGCTCCGAACGGTCCGCGCCAATGCAGAACATTCTATTAAACGGGCGGGGCTGCGTCGGCCAACGGACGTGCGCAGCACTACCGAGGTAGTGCTCGCGACGGCCGTTGGCCGACGCACGCAGCAAACGGGTTAAGCAAGGGCAGTAACAAACGATACAACAGGAGTAACAGTGTTTATTGCAAAATAAACTGATAGGCACAAAATGACAAACAAATAAAAGGCCATTGGCCAGTCCACAGTCCAAACAATGCACATGTGTGCATGAAAATATTTACAGTGAATGTGGAACACCGTACACTGCCATGTGAATGAACAAAGCACCGGGGCTATCAAAGCGCAGTCCAGGCACCGCTGTGGGAGAGATGGGTATGGGAGGGGGTCTGTGCCTCAGACTTGCCTGTCAGTTGTACTGGGAGATGGCTGATTGTCGTCGACACTGGCGGAACTGGACCTGGGCGAGAGAGGCTCGTCAGACTCAGCAGTGGCTGTGGCAGGCGTAGGGCTGCTTGGACCGGGTGGCATGGTAGCACGTGGAGGCGGAGAGATGCTGCCGTGAGACACAGAGCCAGTAGTGGCTGTGGCAGGTGTAGGCCTGCTTGTACCGGGTGGCATTGTGGCACGTGGAGGCAGAGAGATGCTGCCATGAGACACAGAGCCAGTAGTGGCTGTGGCAGGTGTAGGCCTGCTTGGACCGGGTGGCATTGTGGCACGTGGAGGCGGAGAGATGCTGCCGTGAGACACAGAACCAGTAGTGGCTGTGGCAGGTGTAGTGCTGCTCGGACCGGGTGGCATGGTGGCACGTGGAGGCGGAGAGACACTGCCGTGAGACACAGTGGGTGAGGGTGAATGCGGAGGGCTGCCTCTACACTTCTTGGGTATACGATATTGCAGAAGTGTCTTGGGAGTAGTGGGAAGTGTGGCTGGCACAACAGAGTCCCTCGCCACCAAAGGTGTGACAGGTGCAGGTGGCCCTCCTTGTGGGGTTTTGCAGGATGTGGACTTCGCCTTGCTTTTTGCTTGCCTTTTGCCCTCCATCCCCTGTGGCCCTGGTGAACGACTCACATTGCTCTCCTGACCACGCTTCACAGGGGTGTGGGTGGGAGTAGAGGTCCTGGGTGAAACAGTCTTAGGTTGCTTTGTGGGCTTACCCTTCAGCGGCACCAGCACCACATCAGGCATGCCAACTGTTTGTTTGTCATTTGGAGCAGTTGTGTGGATGGGAGTCTCTTGTGATGGGTGCAATCTTGTGGACCGTGAGCTAGAGGCCTGCTTCTTTGCCTGATGCCCCTGAGTGTCATGTGAAGGGCTTTTTTCTTTGCATCCCTGTGTGCCTGTGTCACTTTTTGGGGATGGTGTCTGTGGTCTTGCACGCTTGGAGCGCTGCTGTCGTGTGCTGGGTGTCGACGACTCGGGGCCTGAGGGCTCAGTTGTGTGGACACTCCCCTCAGGGATTGCCACTGGCAGGGTGGTTGGTGAAGGCATTGGGGCTGGACTTGGATGCTGTGATAGCTGAATGGCTGTCGTCACGGTGGAGGACAAACCCTGGACAGTCCTGTGTAGCCCACCCACGTCCGAATGAATGCCCTCCATAAATGCCAGAACCTGTCCCAACTTCTTGTCCTGATCCTGGAAAGCATTTAGGAGAGCTGTCTGACCCACACACAGCTGGCGCAAGAGTTCAATCGCCTCAACATTGAGGGCAGCAGGGGAGACAGGGGCAGGGGCAGCGGTGCCTGGGGTGAATGTGACTCTACCCTTAACAGCCCTACGGGCACGGACAGCACTAGTGGTAGTAGCCGGGATGGTGGGCACTGGCCGATGTGTGGTGGAGGAAGAGGCAGCATTGTCACTCCCTGTGACCACCATTGTCGCTGACTCCCCACTGGAGTCCGATGATGTTGAACTTGTGCTTTCTGTGCGTGAGTCCTCAAGGACACTCCTGTCCCCCTCCGAGGCGCTGGTCACATCAGTGTCAGTGATCTCATGGCTATCATGCGTGCCACATGCTTCAGCACTGGTGTCCATATCATGGCCTTCCATGCACTCGGTAGATGCTGCAATGGACAGAGACATAGGTTCAGTACAGTGCCATACACACAAACATCAAATGCAAGCACAGAACTAGACTAGAAAATGACAATCCCAAGTTGCACAACACCCTGTGCAGTCTGCATGTGCAACAATCATGCTGAACACAGAAGATGCATGGAAATATGCATTGTTTACATCAATGAGCCATGTGAGGTTCACACCGGCAAATAGCAGGTCCCTGCCTCCTTGTAATGTAACCTAAACATCTCTGCAAGCATACCCATGTGCCTGTATGTGAAAGAGGCATACATCTCAGCATGTTGCCTCTGTCACATATGCAGTCACTGTAAGGGGACAACGCAGATACAGATTCAAATTTCTACTTAATAATGTCCATGAGCTACTGATGTCTGATAAGGTGAGCAATTCATCTTGCAAACTGATGCACGTTGGTGTCAGATGTGTACTTCACACCATTAACAAGTCCTGTAGTGCACACATCGTTAAATGCACACTGACATGATGCACACTGCTGTACACTGCCTGGTGATGTCCATGACACCCAGAATGCAGAAGATGTCATAAGGCCACATCTCATCATGCAATGGCAAGGGCCATTGTATGAAACACATGATCAAGTCCATCTATGGGAAAATACATGACACCTGCACTGAACACATAGGCCACTGAGAAGTAGTTCCTAAAAATGTACACAGCAGCAAGATCAGCAATGTCTCACGGTCGCCATTCCTGCAGTCACTCACACCCAAAGTCAGCCTACGCAGGATACTCACCACTTACTCCCTGCTGATGGTCCCTCAAACGTTCATACAGCTCTGGCTGTGTCACAGACAAGATGCGGGACATTAGTGGAGTCATGGTTTGGCGCGCCAACCTGCCACTGCGAGGGACCAGCCCCACCGTCATCTCTGCCACGGTCCTGCTCAGACGGGAGATGTCGTCCCACCTCTTGTGGCAGTGTGTGTGCCGTCTGTTGGATACACCCAGAGTCCACACCTTCCGTGCAATGTTCTTCCATGCGGCCTTATGCTGGTGGACCTTCAGCTGCAGGCATAGGAGACAAGAAAATGAAGTATCAGAGACCCTGTGTCATTCACACTGTGTGTCAGCACAGGAGAACATAAATGCATGGCACACAAATCGCTACATCTTCATCAGAGGCCATACAGCATGACACATAGTACATGTTCATTACAATACTACACAGAAATGAATGCATGTATGGCAAGGCACACAGTACATGGCCATCTCATACACATGCACAATGGCAGCACAGACAGCCATGTGCAGAAGGTCCTCATCTGTGATGCAGTATGTGAGTGAGCATGACATGCAATACAGTAATAATGAAGTGTAGTGGCAGACTCACTGTGTCCACCACTACACACCCCACGATGCCCTTGGCCTGTGAATGGCTCAATGCATTTCACAGGAAACATATTGGGACATAATCCGATTTATCACGCCCTTCTCACATTGTTAAGTCCTCGATTGTGCAATTCTCAGTACTATGATGGCTCAGTGAGTATTAGGTGGGTGGACTAAACACATGTTTGACTCAGTCCAGTTAGGCATGGCTCAGAGTAACATTGGACAGTGTCTGTGCAGGCCAGAGGAACTCACAGTGCAGCTCAACATGGTCCCTCAGATAAATCACATGGATGTACAGCATGAGGGGGTGAAAAGTGCCAACACATGCCAGACTGAACACATGTTCAAATCAATGTAAGGATGACATCTACAACTTACATTGATGTGAAGTGTCATTGTTGCATTAACATCAAGTGGGTTCCACTCATGCATTGGACTATAGTGCATGATGCTCACATCAACATAGTGCACTTAAGAAATAGATAGTCAACACACATAAGTTAGTGCTCCATACCAATATACATTTCAACAGTCACATATGAGGTTGTGATGAGTGAGTGGACAGTCACATAACATGGCACAGTAAAAATCAGTCCCGACTTGTGCTGTTTCAGAACACCATCGTATCTGTGTGGCTGTTTAAACAATGCATGTCTCCCCTACCTACAATAAACTGATGTAGGTGTGGAAATAAGCCTACAGACACCATTGACATGAAGTTAGCATGTATGGCAGTGTCACACATTTACATCACCTAGTCTCAGACCAACATGTTCATTAAGTATGTGCAAGAATGGCTGTAGGAGTGTCCATTTACTACACATAATCAAAGTCAAGTCCCACAGAACATGTATGGAGCATGCCATGTCAACTATTAGGATGCCTGTACATCGACTTGCACTCACAGCCACATACTACTGCACAGCAACATCATGGTATCATTTTGATCACTCTCACACTTGGAATCAGGGACACTTACCAGTACATCTGGTGCACCAAAAAGCCTCCCATACTGTGCAAGGACCTCGTCCACCAGAAGCTCCAGCTCCTCTGTAGTGAAGGGACGGGCCCTGACATTCTCTGTTCTCGTAATCACTGGGGCCACGATACAGCAAAATATGCAGTTGTAGAGGAATGGCAGTCTGCAGTGTCTGAATGCATGTGAAATGTGTGGCTCTCCCACAGAGATTTATAGGCCCCTGGGTTGGTATCAGTGGCAGGCAGCTGCTGCAATTGGTCCACCTGGCTGGCATCTTTCAAGTGTGGCCAATGAGCGGCACCGCGGGGGCGGTACACGCCTACCGCCGTTTTCAAAGTTGCACTGCACTACCGCGATCGCGGTTCCCATTGGCTGCAATGGCATTGGTGGTGTCACACCGCGGGGGACGGGCGGTCGCTACCGCTATGCTGCATCTTTCAAGTGTGGCCAATGAGCGGCCCCGCGGTGGCGGTGCACGCCTACCGCGGGTTCCACAGTAGCATATCACTACCGCGACCGCGGGTCCCATTGTCTGCAATGGCATTGGTGGTGTTACACCGCGGGGGACAGGTGGTCGCTACCGCTATGCTGCATCTTTCAAGTGTGGCCAATGAGCGGCCCGCGGTGGCAGTGCACGCCTACCGCGGGTTCCACAGTAGCATGTCACTACCGCGACCGCGGGTCCCATTGTCTGCAATGGCATTGGTGGTGTCACACCGCGGGGGACAGGCGGTCGCTACCGCTATGCTGCATCTTTCAAGTGTAGCCAATGAGCGGCCCCGCGGTGGCGTTGCATGCCTACCGCGGGTTCCACAGTAGCATGTCACTACCGCGACCGCGGGTCCCATTGTCTGCAATGGCATTGGTGGTGTCACACCGCGGGGGACAGGCGGTCGCTACCGCTATGCTGCATCTTTCAAGTGTGGCCAATGAGCGGCCCTGCGGTGGCGGTGCACGCCTACCGCCGTTTTCAAAGTTGCATTTCACTACCGCGATCGCGGTTCCCATTGTCTGCAATGGCATTGGTGGTGTCACACCGCGGGGGACAGGCGGTCGCTACCGCTATGCTGCATCTTTCAAGTGTAGCCAATGAGCGGCCCTGCGGTGGCGGTGCATGCCTACCGCGGGTTCCACAGTAGCATGTCACTACCGCGACCGCGGGTCCCATTGTCTGCAATGGCATTGGTGGTGTCACACCGCGGGGACAGGCGGTCGCTACCGCTATGCTGCATCTTTCAAGTGTAGCCAATGAGCGGCCCGCGGTGGCGGTGCACGCCTACCGTGGGTTCCACAGTAGCATGTCACTACCGCGACCGCGGGTCCCATTGTCTGCAATGGCATTGGTGGTGTCACACCGCGGGGGACAGGCAGTCACTACCGCTATGCTGCATCTTTCAAGTGTGGCCAATGAGCGGCCCCGCGGTGGCGGTGCACGCCTACCGCGGTTATGGGCACATCATGCACTAGCAATGGCAATGGTCAAATTTAACAATTGAACACTATGCCTCCATAGTGTCTTTGTGCACTTGTTGTGTACAATGAATGCTGGTGTGACATTAAACTCACTGATGCCTACACATGCCATGTCTGTGGAAACTGTGACATGCATTAACATGCACTTACGCACGTCACCCATGATATGTGTGTGGATGTACATCTATTGGTTGTATGATGTTGTCTCATCTTTGGAATCAACTTAATGTGTGAGATGGCTAATCAAACAACAGTAATGATTGCCTGAACACATAATGGTGGTATGTTACTGTGCCCATGGCTGGTTTAAGTAGGATATGTGCTCAGCTTACACACACTGTGCACATTGTGATGATAACTAGTGGTCTGTGCAACTTAAGCAAGAAGGTGTGGCAGGTAAAGCAGCTACATATGAATCAGCAGTGTTGCTGTCTCATACCTGTGCTGTGTCACCTACTCCTAGGCCTGGGGCCACCAGATGTATTGGTGTACCATTCACAACCTCTGAATATGTTTGTCTGGTAATCAGTATGTACAAGATGACCCCTTGTAAACACACATGTGGTGAATGTCTCTCTGCATCTGAGTTGTGGATTCAGCAATTGTTGGAGTACGTTCATTGTTTCTGCTGCGAAGGGTCAAGATGTGAGAAGTCGGACACATCTCATTGTGTAATTTGAATAACATTAGTCCTCTCCCATTTCATGAAGGCGACGACCAAATGTGCACCGGCCTTTCACAGTCCTGGCGGACATGGAGGATGTGGACATCATCAGGAAATTTCGTCTGGATCGCGTTACACTGCAAGAGCTGTGTGCTCAGTTGGAGCCCCATCTGAGTCCTCAACGCACATATCCAACTGCCCTATCCCCAACCGTGAAGATCATGGCAGCGCTGCATTTCTTCGCTACGGGCTCTTTCCAATACACGGTGGCCACCGCCGGTGGGATGTCGCAACCAACATTCAGCGTGGTGCTCTGGGATGTGGTGTCCGCAATTATGCTATACAAGGACCAATACATACGATTCCCGAATACAGCAGATTTGCCTGCTGTGAAGGCAGGTTTTTATGCCCTTGGCCACATTCCTCATGTAGTTGGTTCCATTGACGGCACACACATTGCCCTTGTCCCACCACAGGCACGTGAGCAGGTGTATATGAACAGGAAGCACTACCATTCCATAAATGTGCAGGTGGTATGCCAAGCTGATATGATCATCAGCCATGTTTGTGCGCGATTTGCTGGCTCCGCCCATGACTCCTACATCCTGCGGATCAGCATTGTACCCCGGCTGATGGAAAATCTACATCCAGAGCGTGCATGGCTTGTAGGTGAGTACACTGAGTCAAGTAGTGTGCTGTGTGTGACATGCTGTTCTCGTCAACTGTTTGTATCACAACATTTCTCTGTGTATGTCACACCTAGGCGACTCAGCGTATCCCAACAGGCCGTGGTTGCTGAGCCCACTGCGGAATCCAAGTACCCCGGGTGAAGTCAGCTACAACGAGGCACATGGTAGGACACGACGTGTGGTGGAGCGTACCTTTGGCCTACTGAAGTCCCGATTCGGGTGCCTGGACAAGAGCAGAGGTGCACTGTTGTATTCCCCACGAAAGGTGTGCCGGATAGTTGTAGCATGCTGCATGCTACACAACCTTGCCTTGCGCAAAGCCGTTCCGCTGATCATGGATGACGATGAGCAGCAGATGCCCCCTCCTGCACACCCACACACTTCCAGTGCAGATGATAGTGGTGAAGAGGAAGGTGTTGACCTGCGTCAACAGCTCATTGCCAACTACTTCCCTTGAATGTAAGTGACTTTGTAGACAAGTGACATTGTGTGTTTGCTTGGATGTTACTATCAAGGCTTTGATAACTCTAACTGCCTGGTCCAAACCAGTTCTGGTCAGTTTTGGAGCACTCTGTGTACATGACTCCTTCTTTCCTTTCAGAGAGCAGGGCAGAGACATCAGACACTCCACAGGGGGTGGAGGCAGCATTGTGGAGGGAAGGCACAGCCCTATTCAGGTCCCAGGTGCAACTCCTCCCACCCATCTGCATGGAGATCTCTCTATTCAGCCCTGGCTGCCTCTCCCTGTCCCCTGGACTTTCCCCAGCCCCTGTCACTCAAACTCCAGACAAGCAGTACACAACCTTGCAGAGGAAGGCTTGGACAGTTAAGCAAGAAAATACCTACATTCGAAAAGTGGTATTTTTAAACACAGAGGGGTCGATTCCGATCTCGGCCGGAAGCGCACCTAACAGTATTTGTCCGGAAAAAATACAAGCCGAACGCGTGTTTCCCGACCATTTCGAACACTCGTCCGAACGAACAAGTACGATGCGCATAACAGCCCAGATTCCGAGTGAGCCGTACTTACCCATTTCAGCTCCTGTTCCCCGCCCGAGCCGGATCCGTAAACGCCGATTCGAGTCGCACGGAAGCAAATACACAGCACCTTCCGGCCGGACTAGTACGATGCGCCTTCCGTACGCGCCGAACCCGTCGCTACGTCCGGCACGTTTGAGCATCTGGGAGAGCCGTACATAAGCTCAGATTCGCGCCACAAGGCGATCCACGGCTACGAGACGAACAAGCCAGCGACGAGTACGAGTCGAAGACACGAGAAACCCGAACGAGACGACCCAAGCATGAATCCCATCGGGCAGGTCCTACCAATACTCTACATCTATTACCGGGACCGGCACGGACGCGTACGGCGCAGACGGTAAGTCAAACACCAACAACATAAACAAACGACATGTACCCGATAATATGTCACACACACATAGGGATGCAGAAATGACGTACACTAGCAACAGCAGAACCATAGGGGCGGGATGGCCATCACCAATGCCATACACACCCATAGGGGGATGGATGCCTACCACTACCACCACCCCTACTCAGGGTGGCCTGGATGCCTGTCACTACTACCATCCCTACTCATAGGGGGATGGATGCCTACCACTAACACCACCCCCACTCATAGGGAATGGATGCCTACCACTAACACCACCCCTACTCATGGGGGGCTGGATGCCTGCCACTACCACCACCCCTACTCATGGGGGGCTGGATGCCTGTCACTACCACCACCCCTACTCATGGGGGGCTGGATGCCTGCCACTACCACCACCCCTACTAATGGGGGCCTGGATGCCTGTCACTACTACCATCCCCACTGATAGGGGGATGGATGCCTACCACTAACCCCACCCCCACTCATAGGGGGATGGATGCCTACCACTAACACCACCCCTATTCATGGGGGCTGGATGCCTGCCACTACCACCACCCCTACTCAGGGGGGCTGGATGCCTGTCACTACTACCATCCCCACTCATAGGGGGATGGATGCCTACCACTACCACCACCCCTACTCATGGGGGCCTGGATGCCTGCCACTACCACCACCCCTACTCAGGGGGCCTGGATGCCTGTCACTACTACCATCCCCACTCATAGGGGCTGGATGCCTGCCACTACCACCACCCCTACTCAGGGGGTGCTGGATGCCTGCCACTACCACCACCCCTACTCAGGGGGGCCTGGATGCCTGTCACAACTACCATCCCCACTCATAGGGGGCTGGATGCCTGCCACTACCACCACCCCTTCTCAGGGGGTGCTGGATGCCTGCCACTACCACCACTCCTACTCAGGGGGGCCTGGATGCCTGTCACTACTACCATCCCCACTCATAGGGGGATGGATGCCTACCGCTAACACCACCCCCACTCATAGGGGGCTGGATGCCTGCCACTACCACCTCCCCTACTCAGGGGGGGCTGGATGCCTGTCACTACTACCATCCCCACTCATAGGGGGATGGATGCCTACCACTACCACCACCCCTACTCATGGGGGCCTGGATGCCTGCCACTACCACCACCCCTACTCATGGGGGGCTGGATGCCTGTCACTACCACCACCCCTACTCATGGGGGCTGGATGCCTGCCACTACCACCACCCCTACTAATGGGGGCCTGGATGCCTGTCACTACTACCATCCCCACTCATAGGGGGATGGATGCCTACCACTAACACCACCCCCACTCATAGGGGGATGGATGCCTACCACTAACACCACCCCTACTCATGGGGGGCTGGATGCCTGCCACTACCACCACCCCTACTCAGGGGGGGCTGGATGCCTATCACTACTACCATCCCCACTCATAGGGGGATGGATGCCTACCACTACCACCACCCCTACTCATGGGGGCCTGGATGCCTGCCACTACCACCACCCCTACTCAGGGGGGCCTGGATGCCTGTCACTACTACCATCCCCACTCATAGGGGGATGGATGCCTACCACTAACACCACCCCCACTCATAGGGGGATGGATGCCTACCACTAACACCACCCCTACTCATGGGGGGCTGGATGCCTGCCACTACCACCACCCCTACTCAGGGGAGGCTGGATGCCTGCCACTACTACCATCCCCTATCATAGGGGGATGGATGCCTACCATAACACCACCCCCACTCATAGGGGGATGGATGCCTACCACCCACACAACCCCTACTCATAGGACGGGTAATGCATGACACAACCAGCATACTCCAACTTAAGGAATGTCTGAAAATGACATCCCCCCCAACACCATGACAAGCGTGTGTAGTCTGTGTCAAATGCCTACAACACTGAACATGACATTGAACATACAATGTGACCCCCATTACATGTGTCACACATAAATGTGTGTGGCCTCCACAATGCAAGCCGACCATGACCACTGTGGCAATGGGGTCGAACACCCCATCATCACAGTGACCAAAAGGTAAGTGTGGGTTCCATAGCTGAAGCACATTTTGAACATTGTGGCAATGGGGCCTAAACCCCCATCATCACAGTGACCAAAAGGTAAGTGTGGGGTCCATAGCTGAAGCACATTTTGAACAGTGTGGCAATGGGGCCCACAGCCCCATCATCACAGTGACCAAAAGGTAAGTGTGGAGTCCATAGCTGAAGCACATTTTGAACAGTGTGGCAATGGGGCCCAAAGCCCCAGCATCACAGTGACAAAAAATGTAAGTGTGGGGTCCATAGCTGAAGCACATTTTGAACAGTGTGGCAATGGGGCCCAAAGCCCCATCATCACAGTGACCAAAATGTAAGTGTGGGGTCCATAGCTGAAGCACATTTTGAACAGTGTGGCAATGGGGCCCAAAGCCCCATCATCACAGTGACCAAAATGTAAGTGTGGGGTCCATAGCTGAAGCACATTTTGAACAGTGTGGCAATGGGGCCCAAAGCCCCATCATCACAGTGACCAAAAGGTAAGTGTAGTCATGGTAAAAGCTGCAAATGCCAAACTGCATGGATTATTCCTGGTCACACAACAACAAACACATCAGTGGCATAGTAGTGCTCGTGTCCCATAGCAACATAGATTGGGTGAGGCAAACAGTGCAGTGCCAATGAAACATCGCTTTGGCCATGTGCAGACAAACATCACCCATGGGGGCTCACATTGTCAACATTCACAAATAACACAATGACAGAAATGACCATCATAATGCAGATCCACATATCTGCACCAATGGACACACAAATGTAGATATCCTGTGGAGACTGTAGATGTCAGGTGAACAAATACCATACCATGGCAGCAATGGGACATACAAACCATGATCCTTGTGCTGACTGATGACCTAGGAGTCCCAGGGACAGCAGGGGAAAACCACCAAACAACATACAGCCAATGGCACACTAAAGATATGCCAATGCAGTGGTGCAAATGCACAAACACAAACAGGCAGACTCACACTGCATATCAAACACTACAGGTGAGGGGGTGGTGTGCCAGTGTCCCCAGGCAAACACACAACACACGAGGAGGCCTGAATCCCCATTACACAGATGTCAACACAGTGCCACACAAAAGTAACTCATGGATCGGATTCCCCTATGTGGGCAATCAGGCATTGTTAGATGAGGGAGCCCAAATTACAAATGTCACACAAGCTTGTAGGAACAGCAACTAACACAGCAAGAGACAGACCCACCACAGCACTACCCCCAGGGACCCCACATTGTGGTGACACTGGCCTGCATGATAATCCCACTGTGATGACAAAGGTAGATGTCATACACACTGTGAACCACAGTCATGTGTCCTGAGCAACTAACTACCATCACACCTACACAAGCACAAATAAAACAGCACGGCCTGTCAGCCAAGGCCAACATGGAGGTAGGGGTCTAGCCGTGCAACAACTCTCATTTGCACACACTCAACACCACACACCTTGATCTCCACCAATGTGCAGCAGTGAAGCTCACATGGACTGGTGACATTGCACATGCACCCATGACAATCCCAGGGGTGGTGGTGGGAACTAAGGCGTAGATACCCATCACACATGGCCAGTCAACAAGACTTGTGAATGTCTCACACACTGCACAGTACGCTGTACATGGGCATGACGTCAAATCCACACCAACCAATGGGATCCTGGACACAGTCACACACCAATGAAGAAGGCAAGCTCACCCACAAACAACACACATAGACAACTTCCAACATTGCAGCTCTGACCTTGAGGAGTGGCAGCAGTCACACACACAACGTGTCACAATCACTGGAAGCTAACACAAACTGTAAATTACATGACTTGTGTAACCAACAAGTGCCAAGGGGAATCCTGACTGTGTCTCATCTGCGTTTGCCCACAAACTCAGCCCTGACAGCAAACACACCTATGGATGACACCCTGATCACCAGTAATGTGCCATGCACCCACATCACAGAGCACCCAGGGAGAAGATTTGGGGGAACATTGCTCAACTCAGCAAGCATCACAAACAGGAACATCACTAGGGCCCCCAGCCTGCGTAGCAAAATGGAAGTGAACACACACAGACATGCTCACACAACACACACCTTGGGCTCAGGTAATGTCACGGAATTACACACTGCCATGAGGGGACTCCACTCCTGTGTAAGAAAAGCTGTGCCAAACGTTGTCTCTGCAGGGCGCTATCATGTCAGCAGAACACTTGGTCACTCAGTCAACAATTAGCACAAAATGAAGGCTCACGTCACATCAGCCTGGTCATGGCATTGTCACCAAAATCATCTGCACCGATCAAATACACATGTATAGCAAGTTGCACTGATACCACAGATGAGTCCTTCCCCATTGATGCCCAAACATGCATGTCCAGTGGAGATGGTCACACGGTCAGGGAAATAGACCAATTGAACAATGGCAAGCACATCTGATGTGCAGGGGTGTAAGCCACAGATGTGATATTGAAAAAACAGGTAGGGAATCCCATTTGCAAATATGGAAAACATGACACCCTCATATTGCTGCAAAGGATGACATGGCTACACACCAGGATAGGACACATTCCCCCTGGACCACATGGGGTCCTGCACAGTAACACTTCATTTACCTGACATCAAAAATCAACATCACTGCAGCAAGGGCATGGTTAGCATCATCAACATCATGTACATCTGAAGCAAAACCACTAGAGAACTGAAAGTAGCTTTAATCAGCATATGTTATTTTGAGAATTAAAGTCTAGAAAAAACACAAAGGCCAATGGCCAGTCCATGAATAAAGTCCAAACAGGGTGACAGTGGCAGATGTCACCCTTTGCTTGCCTGCACTGCTAGGGACCAGGGACATTCCCCTCGGAGGGGCATACAGGGGGCAGACCAGGCACCGCAGGGACAGGATCAGGGTCACCAGAAGGAGGCAGGGAAGGGGTGGCTGGTGCTGGAGAGTCACTGACAACTGCAGTGGAGGTGTCTGACATGGTATGTGCCGGCACAACTGAGGGGCATGAGTCAGATGGTGTGGGTGCCGGCACAACTCCAGTGGGCTGGCCAGATGGAGAGGACAGGTTCCCCACTGTAGTGCCCAAGTCAGATGGGGTGGTAGTGGACTCCACTGCAGTGCCCATCTCCAGGGTAGTAGAATGGGGTTCAGGTAAGGTGGGCAGGACAGAGGGGGAGGACACGGTCTCCACACCAGTGGCACTAACATGTGCAGCGGGGGTGTGGTGCTGGAAGAGCAAGTGGTAGGTGGAGAAGGCCGGATCATTTTGGGGATGGTGTATCTGTGGGTGGGGGAACCTGGGGCAGGGTGTGGTGGGGGAACCTGTGTTGTGGGGGCCTGAGGGATGGAGGAAGGAGACTGTGTGGTTGAGCTTGCAGGGCGGTGGCGGGGTCTTGCTCTTCCGGGACCGGGGGACTTGCGGGTGGGGGCCTTAGTCTGTCTGTGCCTGGGGGAGGGTGTCCGGGGGCGAGGGGCACTCCCCTCTGTGTGGGTGGACTTCCTCTTCCCCCTATATGCTGGATCAGCGGGATCGGAGGGGAAGAGGCCGAGGTCACAGAGGAAGAGCTGCTGTGTAGGTGGGGTTGCAGGTGAGGCAAGGGAAGGGGTCTTGGAGGGAGAGGATTTGGAGGACTGCGGAGTGACTGTGGATGCCTGTGTGTGTGTCTGTTCCCCATTCCCTGTGGGTGTGGTATCAGTCCCCTGAGGATGCTTGTGTGCACGTCTTGCCTTTGTTTTGGGTGTTTCTGTGCTGCTCGTGTCTGTGTGTTTGGGTGATCGTGCAGGTGTGCATGTGCTTGGGACATGTAGGGTGCCAGGAAGTGTGGATGGGGCAGAGGTAGGAGGGGTGAGGGACTGTTGGAGGAGGGACACTGCTGCCGTCAGGGAGGAGTCCATGGACTTATTGCTCCTCGGTAGGGCAGACATACCCGTCGAGATGCCCTCCATGAACGACACCAGCTGTATCAACAGAGTGGTGTGTGCATGGAGGACACTCAGCATTGCTGTCTGCCCTACATGGAGCTGGCGAAGTAGGTACACAGACTCCTCACTCAGGGCAGCAGGGGACACAGGGGCAGGGGGTGCGGTGCCTGGCACGAAGGAGACACGCTCCCGAACACGGGAGCCTCCACAGACCTCTGGAATGGGAGCCAATGGGAGGGCGGTGGTGGTGGTGGTGGTTGTGGTGGTGGCGGGGCCAGACATACTAGCTGGGGTCTGGTGGCTGCTGACACCCGCCTCCACAAGGGAGTCATCCTCCGAGCTGCTGTGGTCCTCAGCTGAGGTGGATGGTGCTGAGGACTCCTCGGTGTGGCTCCCCTCGCCCTCCGTGCCACTGGGTCCCTCCGACCACTCGTCGGCTGCTGACCCAGTCTGGCTCTGCAGCTCCTCCTGGTCCGTGGAGCTGTCCCCTCCTGTGGCCGTGGATGTATCTGTAAACAATTAGGGAAACAGACAAACATCAGTCACCTGCACTGACCGCACACACCACAGTAAGTACAGCACATTACAGAGCAAGCCCTGGCATCCTTAGTTGAACATTGCCAAAAGTCCTCACACAGATTAGGAGAAGCCAATTGTCAGTCTGATGGTCAACCATGGAACTCACACCCCTCCTGCCCTTGCACCCATCTGTCTGGTGCCTGTCTGATGGTAATACCCCAGTGTGGACACATGCACCACCTACACAGTTGTTGGACATTGCAGAGAACACAGTGAAGTATGTGAACATGCACACATCACATCTCTTGCCACTGAGTCAGTACAGGTGTCCGGATAAAGGGATGGCCAGAGTCTAATTAGAAATGCATGTGATGCATACCAGCACCAGACACCATGATGCACCCATGTCCGGATAGTCAATGCCACAATGGGGTGCATGTTGCACATGTCACTCCCCTGCAGGATCACTCTTAGGAAGTTTAATGCCATGGCACAGGCATGCCTGCAAAGTCATTCATCACTGTCTCCAGTCACATGGGCATGGCAGCCAGCCAACAACAGTCTGCACTGTGTCACAATCCTAGGACATGGGGAATGCAAGTTATGTAGCTGACAAGTGCACATGTCCATCCCCCACAAACCACATCATCTGAACTCTTATTTGTCCACGTCATACCAATTGGACATATGGGAGACATGAAACACAACTCTCTGAACCTGAGCACCTCACAGTCTGCTGTGAATGAAAAACAGCTGCCTGAAATTCACAGTCGCATACACCTGTGTGCACAGTCAAGTGATCAAACACCTATAAGTCACAGAAGTATCGTCTCTCATGGTCACATCTCAGATGGCATGCTGAGCCCTAACCGATAAACATCCCAGTAGTCCTGACAACGAAGCCACAGCACAATGACACAGAGGCAGACACCTGAGGGAACATTTCACTGATCACAACATGTCAGCTGATACACGGGAGTGGGATACAGAGTGTATTGTATGCCCTGGAGTAGGCATGACTGTCCTGCTCCACCTGAAAGAGGGATGAGCCCTGGACAGTAGGCAGGTGGCTAAGCATGTGTGACACACTTGATATACATCCTCCTGAGGCCCAAATATTGTTCCAACCTGCAGCATGGGGATGTGCCAAATACCCCAGGGACATGTGGTGATTCAGATCAGCAAGTGGACCACATATCAAAGTTACACCCAGATTACATGTCAGGACTTAGGCAGTGTGTGAGCAATTGACCCACCCATGAAGCACACCACAAAGTCACGGGAACAAATGCTGTCCCACACCTTGAGCGAAGCAAAATGCAAGGACACAGTACCCAAGTGACACAATTTCCTGACTGTAAGGACCACACCTGCGTATCAGATGAGGAGTGGGCATGTCACAATTGAGGGACATGGGTCCTGGACCACAAGACTGATGTACTGTGGAAGTTTAACCATGCCAGAGGAGGGCACATAGCATGTCAGACAAAGTTCACAGTGCAGTCATGGACTCACCCCCTCCTTGCTGCTGTCTGGCCTTCAGCTGCCCATCCAGGTCAGGGAAGACCACCGCCAGGATCCGGAGCATGTGGGGGGTCAGGGTCCGGTGTCCACCCCTCCTGCGAGGAGGCAACAGCTTCAGCTGGACCCTTGCGATCCTCCGGGTCCAGCCACGAAAGTCCTGCCACCTCTTCTGGCAGTTGCGGATCTGGCGCTTGTAGACCCCCACGGATCTTACTGCCCGGGCGATGGTCAGCCAGATTTCCTGCTTATGGTGGGCATCAACCTGTGAGGATGACAAAGTGAAAAGGCCATTACTACACATGCAACATATCCGTGCATCACACAGTTGGATATACATGTCTCAATCACAGGGGCATATGATGTACACAGGCAGTGCAACGATGGCTATGAACAGTTTGCCAGCAGTTACTACATGGTATCATTGCATGGGAAGTAAACCTTGTTGGAATGCACTGTTACTGCACTGTACCTGTTCAGTGCATGTGACTACACACTTTGGGGGATGAGAACTACTCAGTGAGCATGCTAGCCAGTGGTGTGCACACTGGAAGTCTTGCTAGTTAGACAACATGCACAATTAGTAAGGCAGTGGACAGCACACTCACCTGCTCCCCTGGTGTCCCATACAGCTTTCTGTACTGTGGAAGGAGGCTGTCCAGCAGGGCCTGGTTCTCCTCAAGGCTGAAGGCTGGGGCTCTCTCCACAGTACGTGCCATTGCAGGAGCCAGAGGATGCATAAACAGCAGCAGTGTTGGTGGCAGATGTCGTCCTGGAGCATGTAGTGCAGGCAAGTGAGCCCTCAGGGGAACAGCCAGCATTATATGTGTGCTGCAGAGGCAGATACTGTCCCATGTGTCCAAAGTGATAGGTCCAAGTCGTTTGCATCTTCTGAATCTGGCCAATCCATGGAATAGCACCACTAATACACGCCCACAGCATCCTTCAAAAGTTCAACTTCATGACGCCCATGAATTTGCAACATTGTTGTGGCTGGCCAACTGAATTCACTGCATCAGACTCGTTGAAGCTTCGAAAACGCGTCCGTTGCCATGCCAGGCCCCAGCCAATGCGTGCGCACCGATCAGTCCATTGCTGTACAACGCGTATTCCGGGATACAACGCGTACCCGCTCACAACAGATGCAATGGGCCGTGCGGGCACACCGATTGTTCCATAGCTGTACAACGCGTACCCGCTCACAACAGATGCAATGGGCCGTGCGGGCACACCGATCGGTCCATTGCTGTACAACGCGTACCCGCTCACAACAGATGCAATAGGCCGTGTGGGCACACCGATCGGTCCATTGCTGTACAACGCGTACCCGCTCACAACAGATGCAATGGGCCATGCGGGCACACCGATCGGTCCATTGCTGTACAACGCGTACCCGCTCACTACAGATGCAATGGGCCGTGCGGGCACACCGATCGGTCCATTGCTGTACAACACGTCCCTGTACAGGTCACTCGCATATGTCACCATGCTTGTCACTGGTGAACATATGCCAGCCACATATACTTGCCAGGGACTCAGGGGCACACCTACAACACCACACCCAGTCCACACTGTATCCTAAGGCATGGAAGGCTGCATTACCTTTTCTGTGTATGGGGGTAAACATGTGGTTTTTGGGGTGGCACTTGGGGGCAGCCACACCCAGGCTGTGCACGTGTTCATGGAGACAGGTTCCTTTGTGTGTTGTCCACAAGACCACTGGGATGTGCAACTGTTCATTTCGGAGCATGTGGCATGGTCACATTTCCAGGTTGTGTATGTGTATGACATGTCACATACCCCCAGGGTCCCATGTGGGAAGGCATGTACGTCACAGGGTGACCCATTGCCACCATAGTGATGGCCCTCCACAGTCTGTGTGCATGTTGTGTTTCCGATGTCTCTGATTCCATGTGCACAATGGGAGACAGTCTCCACATCAACATTGTTTGTGCATGGACTTTGATGTTGTGTGTGTGTGTGTCACAGACGTCCATGTCTGTCCTGCGGAGGCAACAGGGGCCACTACCTGTGGGAGTCATGTTTGTTTTTCTGACGTGTACATGATACTCCATGTCATGCCAGTGTCCATGTGGCAAGACAGGGTCACTGGGAATCTACCTGTCAATGAGCTGTGATGCCTGTGGCGCATCTGTCCAGACATGTCACTGTGGTGTTTGTGTGGAACATGACAGCAGTAAATGGGTACTGTGACACAGCCTAATGGTTTCCCATAGCACAACCTGGAACCTGTTGTCAACACATGTTGAACTGAGATGTTAGATGATGTCCATGTAGGTGCCATATATGTCCGAACAGAACGGCACACACATCAAGTACTTGTGTCTCGTAATGATGTATCATGTGAAATTTAGTATGGTGAATGGCACATATGTGGGGTGACTGACAATCTTTCTTTCTTCACCTATGCACTGCAGGGCTCCAGCTGTCCATAGACCATTCCCTGACCTGGCAACGATGGTGGAACGTGACAGCATCTGACGGTACCGCTTCACCAGGCAGCTGATTGAGGATTTGGCAGTGCGCTTGGCCCCACATTTGCAACCTGGCCGGCCGTACCCTACATCGCTGACCCCCAAGGTGAAGGTGATGGCAGCCCTACACTTCTTTGCCACCGGTACCTTTCAACACACTGTGGCGACTGCTGGTGGGATGTCACAGACTATGTTCAGCCGTGTGCTACGCGATGTTTTGGAGGCAATGTTGAGATGCCTGAACCAGTACATCTATTTCCCTACACGTCAACAACTCACTGACGTCAAGAGTGACTTCTATGCCTGGGGAGGATGCCACATGTCATTGGCTCCATTGATGGGACACATGTGGCTTTGGTACCACCACAGGCACATGAGCAGGCATACCGGAACAGGAAACATTACCATTCGATCAATGCTCTGGTGGTATGTATTGCAGATATGAGCATCACACATGTGTGTGCTCGTTTCCCCGGTTCGGCACATGATGCCTACGTGATGAGGAGTAGTCGCATCCCGAGGATGATGTCACAGATGCAGAACCAGCGTGCCTCGCTTGTTGGTGTGTAGTGACTTTGTACCATTGTGTGTGTTATGCTATGTTGTATTCCGCCCACTTTTCCAACTCAGCTAATGTGCAATTGTCTGTCTGTAGGTGACTCCGGATACCCCAACATGCCGTGGTTGCTGACACCCCTCAGGAACCCTGTGACACCAGCCCAGATGCGCTACAATGAGGCACATGGTCGGACCAGGAGAGTGATCGAGCGGACATTTGGTCTCCTGAAGAGCCGCTTCCGCTGCCTGGACAAGACAGGAGGGGCCCTCCCATATGCCCCAGCAAAGGTGTGCAAGATTGTCATTGTCTGCTGCATGCTACACAACCTGGCAGTGCGGAAGGAGTTGCCTCTCATCCTGGATGACGATGACCAACGTCCGCCACCTGTGGAGGATCCTGGCCTGGGCCACGATGCCAGTGATGATGATGATGGTGATGTCCGCACACAGCTCATCACCAACTTCTTCAGCTGAATGTGAGTATCCAGAGAGTTGTCATGTCAATGATGTGAGTTTGCATGATATGTGTGGGTGGTGCTCTGGTGCTGTTTGAGTGTGGCCATGTGCTACTTGACTGGATGCGTGCAGGGATGTGTCCTTACAGGTAGTCTGTACTCCCCAACACTGTTGACATGCTAATTTGGTTTTGTGTAGTTATCTTGTAACATGTATTGGGCATGAGTATTGCAGTTCTGTCCTGTTGTCCAGTGGTTTTGACTGTGTGTCATGTCTGTCCTTCACAGGGTGCTTACAGAGTTGTTTGGTCAACTTGGATCCCCCGACACCATGATTCAGCTTTCAGGGTGGCAGCAGTCGTTTCCCTACAGGTGATGTGCCACACACCCCTGGACTTTATATCTTCTGCACTTTTTGACTGTGTGGCCACTGCCACGTGGGATTACCTTGCATTTGTAGTGGAAACAACATGTTGCAAATGTGTAATAAACCTGTGCTTCACTTTGGGATGTGCGTTGTCTGTGGTCACACATCTGACTGACATTTGCTTACTGCACCTGTGGGCTAGTTAACACAGACTCTGAATAGGTGTGGTGTCTGTGCATTCCACAGTATTTCCTGGCAACATCAGTGTAGGCGATGAGTCCGATGGCCCTGGTGTCTCTGTGTTGTGTAGCCCTAGTGGTGTGTCTCCCTCATATGTGTCACGTCACCATGACTCACATGACGGTGTTGTACTTGCTGTAGCAGTTAGCATACACAGTGTAATTTAGCAGATCATCATCCCCATGACAGTAACCACGTTGGAATCACAACAGAGGCAAGTATGGTGTATTAGTGATTTTATTTACATACATGTGTGAGTATAGTGCACAGGATGGTGTGTGCTGTACATTGGGATTGTGATCCGAAGTTCCCAGATGAGTTGCAAGTCTTGGTAGCAGAAATGTCCTGAGTGAAGTCCACAGTCATCTGATACATTAGTCCAACTTAAACTCCCCATGTCATGTGGGAGAGTTGTGTTGCATTCTACAGGGTGAACAGTTTGCACACAAAGGAGAATTTCCAGAACAGGTGTTGGCTTCCTGGGGGATGTACATGGCCATCGACCTCTCAGTTTTCCTTCCTCGGACGACCCCTCTTCTTTGGGGGGGACCCTCACGTGCAGGCTGCTGCGGTGGAGGGGACTCTCCGCCAGAGTCCTCCTCCCTCCCTGTGGCAGTGCCAGTGCCAGATGTTGTGGCCACACAGGGAGGTGTGGCCATGTTGGTGCTATTCTGGCGGAGCCATGTCAATATGTCCCTATGCACCGCTGTCAGTTCTTGCCATGTGTCCCACTTGGACTCCATGCGAGACATGTGTGTCTCCACACAGGACATGTGTGAGTCCATGCGGGCATGATGGGCAGCCTGCTGCTGTTGAATGTCCTTGAGGATCCCCACTACCTGGCTGACCTCTCCGGTGCTATTCTGGTACGCCTCAGCAATGTGTGCCAGTTGTGGATCATCATGCAGTCCAGACCCCTCTGCAAACAGCGACCTATGTCTACCACCCTCCCACCACCCCTGGCGACATGTGCGGGACCTGCGGTGGCACGCACAGGTGACCCTAGGCCCCTTGGGGGTTGTTACTGGGGTCGTTGTCCGTAGCTCGACGTTGGGCCAGGGTCCCTGTGCTGTTGTCATTGGTGGTCCTTGGTCTGTCCGTGTCGGCGGGGGTGGTCTGTGTGTTGGCAGTTGTTGGAGCAGTGGGTGCAGGGGGTGCAGATGTTGGTCCTGCTGGTGCTGCATGATGACTCACGCTGGAGGGGCCAGGTAGGTCTTCGCCATCCGAGGAGGGCAGAGGCTGTTCCACACCAGTGGGCTCAGTGTCCCCCGGAGCCTGGGACAGGGACTCCTCCTCGCCTGCTGCTGTGTCCCCATCATCACCTGTTTTTGGAAGAGACACACAATGTATGTTATATTTCTACAGGCATCAATGGTTCACACACCTGACAGTTGTGACTGTACCTCTGGATGCGGGCCTGTACATTGCATTGTCCTAAGTTGTCACAGTAAGAGGTTGATATTGGTGTAGCACATTGTCCTGCAAACCTGAGGCATTTCAATGTGAATGTTGAGGTGTGTGCATGGCCAGCATTGGATGTATTTGGTGGACATCCGGCCCTCCTTCTCCACCCAGCCCAGTTATCCCACCATGAAGCATGCCACCCTTGCAGTGGGTTCAGGTTGACTCTCAGGATGTCATTCAGTGGTGTCCTGCTGTTGGTTGGTGCACAGGTCCCAGCAGGGCCTGGTACTCCCCACAACAGAGCACCATTGTCAGACATCTTTGATATGGCTTTTCACTCCCTGTGAGGTGTGCATGCTTCAGTGCTAGCTTGCTGGGCCATGTGGGTGGGGGATGTTGAGCTGTGACTGCCACTCCCATCATGCTATTGCCTACACCCCCCTTCCCAGCATGCCCATACTTCCTTCCTTTTGACTCTGCTTCCCTGTGGGGTAGTGTGCCTGTGCTGACAGGATGGCTGACAGTGTTGTCCTGGCGTTTATTTGGCTTCAAGTCCCAAGAGTGTCCCTGTGTTTCACACAGCATATCCCAGGGTGGTGGTTCTTTGTGGGATCTTCAATTAGAGTGTGAGGCATTGCATTCTCCCAGGTGGGTTATGTGGAGTTAGTGTTGAGGGGGTGTGTGAGGAGAGCTGCTTGTAACTATGGTCAGTGCTGTCAGTCCTCCTTCCCACCCAGCCAGATATTCCACCATGGAACGTGCTTCCATTGCAGGGAGTGCAAGTTGGCTTTCAGGATGTCAGTCAGTGGTGTCCTGCTGTTGGTTGGTGCACAGTTCCCAGCAGGGCCTTGGGCTCCCCACAGCAGTACCCAGTGTCAGCCATCTTGTCAGTCCTTTTCCACTCCCTGCGATGTGAGCATGGTTCAGAGTGGTGTTGATGGGCCAATTGTGAGGGTGACCAATATCTGTGACTACAACTCCCATCATGCTATTGCCTACACCCACCTTCCCAGCATGCCCATACTTCCTTCCTTTTGAGTGGACTTCACTGTGTGTGAGTGTGACCGCAATGGCAAGATGGCTGACAATGTGGTCCTGTTGTTTGTTGGTGCCCAGTTCCCAGCAGGGCCTTGTGCTCCCCACAGCTGAGGCCAGTGTCAGACATCTTTGAAGTGGCTTTTCACTGGCTGTGAGGTGTGCATGCTTCAGTGTGAGCTTGCTGGGCCATGTGGGTGGGGGATGTTGAGCTGTGACTACCACTCCCATCATGCTATTGCCTACACCCCCCTTCCCAGCATGCCCATACTTCCTTCCTTTTGAGTGGACTTCACTGTGTGTGAGTGTGACAGCAATGGCAAGATGGCTGACAGTGGTGTCCTGCTGTTTGTTGGTGCACAGTTCCCAGCAGGGCCTTGTGCTCCCCACAGCAGTACCCAGTGTCAGCCATCTTGTCAGTCCTTTTCCACTCCCTGCGATGTGAGCATGGTTTAGAGTGGTGTTGATGGGCCAATTGTGAGGGTGACCAATATCTGTGACTACAACTCCCATCATGCTATTGCCTACACCCACCTTCCCAGCATGCCCATACTTCCTTCCTTTTGAGTGGACTTCACTGTGTGTCAGTGTGACAGCAATGGCAAGATGGCTGACAATGTGGGCCTGTTGTTTGTTGGTGCCCAGTTCCCAGCAGGGCCTTGTGCTCCCCACAGCTGAGGCCAGTGTCAGACATCTTTGAAGTGGCTTTTCACTCCCTGTGAGGTGTGCATGCTTCAGTGTGAGCTTGCTGGGCCATGTGGGTGGGGGATGTTGAGCTGTGACTACCACTCCCATCATGCTATTGCCTACACCCCCCTTCCCAGCATACGCATACTTCCATCCTTTTGAGTGGACTTCACTGTGTGTGAGTGTGACAGCAATGGCAAGATGGCTGACAGTGGTGTCCTGCTGTTTGTTGGTGCACAGTTCCCAGCAGGGCCTTGTGCTCCCCACAGCAGTACCCAGTGTCAGCCATCTTGTCAGTCCTTTTCCACTCCCTGCGATGTGAGCATGGTTCAGAGTGGTGTTGATGGGCCAATTGTGAGGGTGACCAATATCTGTGACTACAACTCCCATCATGCTATTGCCAACACCCACCTTCCCAGCATGCCCATACTTCCTTCCTTTTGAGTGGACTTCACTGTGTGTGAGTGTGACAGCAATGGCAAGATGGCTGACAATGTGGTCCTGTTGTTTGTTGGTGCCCAGTTCCCGGCAGGGCCTTGTGCTCCCCACAGCTGAGGCCAGTGTCAGACATCTTAGAAGTGGCTTTTCACTCCCTGTGAGGTGTGCATGCTTCAGTGTGAGCTTGCTGGGCCATGTGGGTGGGGGATGTTGAGCTGTGACTACCACTCCCATCATGCTATTGCCAACACCCCCCTTCCCAGAATGCATATACTTCCTTCCTTTTGACTCTGCTTCCCTGTGGGGTAGTGTGCCTGTGCTGACAGGATGGCTGACAGTGTTGTCCTGGCGTTTGTTTGGCTGCAAGTCCCAAGAGTGTCCCTGTGCTTCACACAGCATAACCCAGGGTGGTGGTTCTTTGTGGGATCTTCAATTAGAGTGTGAGGCATTGCATTCTCCCAGGTGGGTTATGTGGAGTTAGTGTTGAGGGTGTGTGTGAGGAGAGCTGCTTGTAACTAGGTCAGTGCTGTCAGTCCTCCTTCCCACCCAGCCAGATATCCCACCATGGAACGTGCTTCCATTGCAGGGAGTGAAAGTTGGCTTTCAGGATGTCAGTCAGTGGTGTCCTGCTGTTGGTTGTTGCACAGTTCCCAGCAGGGCCTTGTGCTCCCCACAGCAGTACCCAGTGTCAGCCATCTTGTCAGTCCTTTTCCACTCCCTGCGATGTGAGCATGGTTCAGAGTTTTGTTGATGGGCCAATTGTGAGGGTGACCAATATCTGTGACTACAACTCCCATCATGCTATTGCCTACACCCACCTTCCCAGCATGCCCATACTTCCTTCCTTTTGAGTGGACTTCACTGTGTGTGAGTGTGACAGCAATGGCAAGATGGCTGACAATGTGGTCCTGTTGTTTGTTGGTGCCCAGTTCCCAGCAGGGCCTTGTGCTCCCCACAGCTGAGGCCAGTGTCAGACATCTTTGAAGTGGCTTTTCACTCCCTGTGAGGTGTGTGCATGCTTCAGTGTGAGCTTGCTGGGCTATGTGGGTGGGGGATGTTGAGCTGTGACTACCACTCCCATCATGCTATTGCCTACACCCCCTTCCCAGCATGCCCATACTTCCTTCCTTTTGAGTGGACTTCACTGTGTGTGAGTGTGACAGCAATGGCAAGATGACTGACAGTGGTGTCCTGCTGTTTGTTGGTGCACAGTTCCCAGCAGGGCCTTGTGCTCCCCACAGCAGTACCCAGTGTCAGCCATCTTGTAATTTCTTTTCCACTCCCTGTGATGTGAGGATGGTTCAGGGTGGTGTTGATGGGCCAATTGTGAGGCTGACCATTATCTGTGACTACAACTCCCATCATGCTATTTCTACACTGACTTCACCAGCATACACAGAATTCCTTCCTTTCAGTGAGCTTCCCTGTGAGGTGGTGTTCTAGTGGTGGCAAAATATCAGACAGTGTTTGTTGGTTATATTTGTGCCACTGCCTTGCTCTATTTGTTGTTAGGTTTGTACATGTCATGACACAGTTACATATCACTATGAGATGGCAGGTATTGTGTTTGTCTGACTGGCATTCACATCTTGGGATGATTATCTTTTGGTTGCTGTGGATTTGCTAAGGGTGCATGGTTTGACTGTCCCCTTGACAGTGATGTGTGTGTATTGTCACACCATATTGTGTATATTTGTTGTGTACTCACCAGGCTCTGGGATGTTTGTTAGTCCATATACGCTCACTGGTGGTAGGATGGCCCGCACCTTCTCCTCCCAGGGCCTGAGGTATAGTGGTTTGGCAGGAGGGCCACTGCCGGTGTGCTGACTCACGATGTAATCCTTCTTCAGTAGGTCCCTGACCCTCCTGCGCACATCATACCACCTGTTCTGGATGTCTTCCTTTGTGCGCAAACATGGTGATTGTGCGTTGACCCTGTCAACAATCCTCTCCCACATCTTGGTTTTCTGCGCCATGGGGGTCTGTTGGACCAATGTGCCAAACAACTGTGGCTCTACCCTGAGGATCTCGTCTACCAGGACTTCCAATTCACTATCTAGGAACTTATGATTCTTCTTTGGGGGCATGGTGATGGGTGGTGGTGGTGATTGATGTGTGTGTGTGTGCAAGTGAGGGTGGGTGAGTGTAGGTTTTGCTGGGTGTGTGTGAGTGTGCTATTTGTTGAGGTGCTAATGGTGTGTGGCTTGTGTGATGGATGAGCTGTAAGTGTGTCTGTGGTTGCTGTCTGATGGTGGTCTGTGCTGGCAGGTCAGTGGAATTTGCAAAGGATCATGGTAGGGATTAGTGGCCTTTATATAGGTGGAGTTGGGGGTGTGTCCTTGTTCCATGTTTTTTTTCCCCCTGTATTTATTGACTTTGTCATTGCTTGTTTGTCCCTCTTTTTTTGTATTTTTTTCCTTTGTAATTTTTGTGCATGTAGGAGACGTTCTTCTGACCGAGTAGGATGCTGCAGTTGTCTCGTGCGAGCTTCTCCGAGTCGTTCCCGCTGTGTTTCAGCTACGTTTATTGTGCGGCGTACGCGTTGGTCGCGGAGTATTGTGTTGGTTCGGCTGGGTTTTGTATGCGTGTTGGTCGTACGGCTTGAGCTCCGTGCGACTCGGTCTGGTTTTCCACGCATTGCATCGTACTGCGTGGGTCGGAGTTCGCGGGTACGTTTCGTTCGGGTTGATTCCTGGTGCGTGTCGGTCGGTGCGATTCGCGTGGTTTCCCGGCCGGATAGCTTGTTTCCGTCCGGGTCGGTCGTTCGGCTTGTGTTCCGTACGAGTCGGTCGTGATTCACATGCATTTCATCGTACTACCCGGGTTGGGCAGCGCCGGTACGTGTCGGTCGGACTAAATTCCCGGCCAGAATCGGAATCGGCCACAGAATGTTAAAACCAACTTCATTAAAAGATGTATTTTATCCTTCTGAGTTCAGGCATACTAAACTCGAATTTCTACCATGTTCCCTGAGTCAGTTAGGATTATAAGATGTAATAATCAAAACTGCCCATTCTGGCCTATGGAGAACAGGTAGCCTTGCAATAGTGAAAAACGAAAATGGCTGTAATTCACTATTAGGACATGCCACACACACCAGGGCATGTCCTACCTTATACTTACAATGCACCCTGCCCTTGGGCCTACCATAGGGGTGTCTGATATGAAGAGAAGGGAAGGTTTAGGGACTGGCAAGTGGGTGCACGTGCCCAGTCAGCATGGCAGTACCAGACTGCACACAGGCTCTGCAATGGCAAGCCTTAGACACATTTTCACAGGCTGCTTCTGTGGGTGGCACAACCAGTGCTGCAAGCCCACCAGCAGCATTTGGATTACCAGCCTGGGCACTCCTGGTGCACTGTACTAGGGTCTGACAGGTAAACCAAACCAGCCAATCATGGAATCACTAATTCACACATTAATATACAATAGGGAGCACTTGCACTGTGGCACTGAACAGCAGTGGCACAGTGCCCTGAGCATCTAGCACCAGCAAAAACACGAGGCAACAGCAAAAAGTGGAAGGGAGACCCACGCCAAGGTGCCAGGTCTAACACGGAGGCACTAAACAGCCAATAGGGCAGGGTGCAGTGTATTTAAAATTAGAAATATACTTTTAAGTGTTACATGTCCTACTAGTGAAAAACTTCTAAATTTGTTTTTCACTACTGTGAGGCCTACCTCTTCCATAAAACAGCATTGGGTTACCTTATCACATTTAATAATTGTTATATTTTGATTAGGAGCAGGTTAGAAAGACATGTTTGGTGTCTGGGAAATTGTAATTTAAACCCTCTTAAACTGTAAAGTCAGATTTTCAGTCACGATTCTGAAAATTACATTGAAAGTTGGAATCTTCTTGTCCTAATCATTTGGTGCCTGCAGCCTGGTCCTGGGTCACATGACTAGACGTAGTTGAGAGTTGACCTTTGTGAATTGCATCTAGACAGTATCACAACAAAGGAGGATCTGGGTGTTGGTTGGATGGACCATATCTGACTTGATGGGCGGGTGGAGCTGTGACCTACCACACTTGCACTTCAAAGGCACTGGCTCAGCTCACACACAAAGAACTTAATAGTAGCCTATTGTGCCCCCAGACAGACAGGGACCAGGACAGGGAGTCAGGAAATTCCAGACACCCCTGTAGGGGGAATATCCAGAAACTTCTCCCATTTCAAAGTAGGCACCAGATATTAACAAGCATTGGAAATGCAATCGGTCTCGCCTTTGGGACCTTATCTGTATTTAGCTATGCAGCACATTAGCCTGTGGGCTGAAACATCTACTGTTCATTAACATGGACCATGGTGTGCTTTTCATTGTACGCACAAGCCTATTTCATAAACAAATAAAAGCACAGCTGTGCCTTTTCTACCCCTTACGTAAGAATAATCTGGACATGTCTGGGTAGAACCAGCCTGTATCCTGAGGACTGAAGAGGGCTTTTAAAAAGGTTAATAAGAGGCCTAGGATAGCATGGGCTTTTATTACTGTCGGTCACAGTAACCGTGCCCTGACAGGCTGGGTTATATAAGGGTTTAGATATCAGATAAGTGAGGTGTTAATCATATGGCAGGCCGAAACCCATCAGAACCACTTTATAATGGTGGGCCCGAAAAACATCTCAGTGGACCATGGATTTATGAGAAAATGGGAAGGTTGTTAGAACCAAGTGTTATAGGTTAGTTTGAAAGTAAAAATATAAACAGAAAAACTATTTCCCTTCCACTGTGCTGGCTGCAAGGAAAATTCTAATTTTATTATTATTCATGCATGCATAAGTATCTATAAATATGTATATGATTACATAAGCATGTATGATTATTTGTGAACATACATTAGCCCGAGTGAGGTTCAAAAAGCACGGACCAATCCGTTCATCCCTTAAGAGGTTGCGAGTGGTTATGGCTCAGTTCCACGTAGGGCCCTGGATTCCAGGTGTGGTGTGATGGAGAGGCTGAAGCTTTTAGAGAGGGCACCGCCAGCCAAGGCATAACTCATATGAGGGGCTTACAAAAGATGGGGCCAGAACTTAATGTAGAAATCGGTCTACAGTTTACTATACCTGCCGACCAGGTGCTTGAATCTTGATAGAGTTTAAACTTATTTTTATTTAGGAACAAGGCACAAATCTATTAAGGGCTCAATGGGCCCTTTAGGGCTTTGTGGCCCGGGTGCCGCTGCACCTGTTGCACCAATGGCCATGCCTGTGCTATTCACGTGTTCTCGATTCCCTTTTTATCTTTGCATGATCGTTTCTGGAAAACAATTACATACCATTCATAAGAAGTGGTGGTGTGTCGCAATTACTGCATCGTTTGATAAATACCAATGTGTTATGAAACTGTGAATGAGAAATAACAGAGAGCAGTTGTTGACTGGCACAGCCGACCAAACTAGGCAGTGCTGTGGGCGTTCATGGTCACACAAAAGTGCTGCAATTAAACACTACACCAGCCAAGACAAATGCTATTATCACCTACAAAATAAATGAGGACAAGACACAACACATGCGCTGCCAAGCTCTTGCAGAAGACTACCACCACACCTAAACGACAGGGCAGGCCAACGTTTCACAACAGCCCTCTGCGTGTTTACGTTAAGAGTCTGACTGAACCAGTTGTTATCTGCATATTTCTGCCACAGCTCTCATTTGGCACCCACTGTACTTACGCATTACAGTACGGCTTCTTCTCGTATCCTTTGTAGATGTTCATGTTTAAAGTCATTTTGCAGACTTTGCAGTGGAAACATCCTTTGTGCCAGTACTGTCATAAGCCTTTGTCTGCTCTAAACCCCGAAGATGTCCTTTTCACCAGGAGGCTTGTGCGTCCTGTTGAAATACACTTTACATATTATTCTGGAAGGTGTTAGAGCTCGTGATTCGTGAGGTAAAACAAATGCATTAGCATATGAATTCTATTAATATATATCTAAATCTAACCACTATATTAAAATAAGAACTATTTGTTTGGTATTTAAGTAAGTTTAAAACACAGACAGATTCAAATTCAAAGTGACAATAGCAGCAGGTTAAAATTCTGATGACTAGAGCACCTGGGAAGAATGTTTACATACTGGCAAGCAAACGCACCGCCTGAAAAAAAAAAAAACGAGCACAGCGCTAGAAAAAACATTTTATTTATTTATTTATGCGTTTTTATATAGCGCGGACTTTACCCGAAGGTGTCAGAGCGCTTCACAATAGGAACAGTAACATTACATGAGGAGTCGGTTACACGTGAGCATAATACAAAGGCAAGCGTTACATTACATGAGGAAAGGTGACAATTGTGCAACTAACAAAAACAAACCAGATACAAAGAGGTATACGTTCCAAGAGGAAAAAGTGACAGGTGTGCATGATACATGAGATACAAATAGAGGTATAATACTGCAATAAGTGGCAGTCACTCAGAACACACTGGGACAGCACTTCTATAATGAAACTTTCTATATACATGAAAGAAGTACAGGAGTCAAGGAACTTAGCCTGTCTATTTTTGCAGCGTTTACACGCACCTCTGCTTCAGGGACAATCCTTGTTCGCAGTTGGTCTCACGCTTTCAATTGAACACATTACATGCGCGTTTAGCTGCTGCTCGCGTGTAACCTCAGCTGTGCTCTGTCACCAAACGCACCATCTTAATTATTTTAAATTCAACCTGCTGCTATTGTCACTTTAAATGTTAACTTTTGTCGAACAGAAGACTCAGTGTTCAGGGCTGGAGAGAAAGGCGCCCCCGCCCGCGCTCCAACACCTCGCTTCACACCCCCACGAGAGACACTATGGGGCTGAGGGGTGCTGCGGTGCTCTGTGATGCACCGGGTTGTGCCACTTGAGTTACAGAAGCCCCGAGAAGCTGTGACGTTTCTAGCGCACCGACCGGCCCTACTCACCGGGCTGTGTTGCGAAGAGAACTGGGGGCAGGCGGCGATCAGCAGCATGGAGCCCGCAAGGCTCCGATCCCCCTCTCCGGCGTTGGAGCAATTGGCGGGGCGCTCCTCGGTGCATGGGAGCCCCGCCCACACTCAGGTGCTAGACGCCTGACTTCCGGTCTTTGCGCTTTCGTTTTCCGAGGTGGGCGTGCTTGTGACTGCGCACTATTTTCAAACAAGCATTTGCAATGCAATACGACTCGCATTTACGCGAGGTGTATTGCATTACAAATGGGAGCTTCCGCGCTTAAGAAGGCACAAACAGGAGTGGGGGGAGTGAGGGGGGGGCGAAAATACTGCGAACTGCGGGAGGGGGCGGGTGGGGGGACACAGGGCAGCATATAGTGTTCCAGTAAAGGGGCTGATAGCCTCGGAGGGAGAAAAATGACGACATAGACGTCAGGAGGCGGGGCTAACAAGCCAAACACCAATCACAATGCAGGAATTATGACTGAAGCCAATCAAAAATATGGGCAGAAAGTGGGCGGAGCTTCCCCCACTATACTGTATACACCATCTCTCGACGAGACAGCGCATGCGCTGACTAGCCGAGACCTAAAAAGGGGACTCTAAGGCCCACCCTTCTGTACACTCCTTGACCTGTGGATACTACTGTCAAAGGACGCCTTGCTGCTCTGCTGCTTGAGGCCTGCCCTGTTTGATGGGAAGGAAGATTGGAAATACAACCTTCATCCCAGGGTGAAGTGACTCCAAGGACCAGTTGACTGACATCCTTTTCTGAACTACAGGGACACAGCAAGCGCATGAGGACTCCCTGCAACTGCCCAGCTGACCTGCTGCACTGGGCCTGCCTGGACCTGCAACTGGAGTGAGTTCCTGATTCCAAATTGGTGCCTTCCAGGCCCTAGACCCTTGGTGTGGCATCAGTTGAACTCCTCCTTGAAATAAGAGATTATTTAAAACAGCAAACAGGCCTGTTCATTCCAAGATCTTGCTGCGCCCACCAACGCGAAGCTCTGGCAAACCCGACACTTTGGGGCCGAATCCGATTCGGGCCGGAAAAAATACCGACCGACTCGGTACGGGATTATAGTCCGACCGACACGTACCGGCGTTGCCCGACCTGGGAAGTACGATGAAATGCATGTGAATCACGACCGACTCGTACGGAACTCAAGGCGAATGACCGACCCGGACGGAAACAAGCTATCCGGCCGGGAAACCATGCGAATCGAACTGACCGACACGCACCAGGAATCAACCCGAACGAAACGTACCCGCGAACTCCGACCCGCGCAGTACGATGCAATGGGTGCAAAATCAGACCGATTCGCACGGAGTCCAAGCCGTACGACCGACACGCATACAAAACCCAGCCGAAGAAACACAGTACTCCGCGACCGACGCGTACGCCGCATATGAAACTGAGCTGAAACACAGCGGGAACGACTCGGAGAGGCGCGCACGAGATAACTGCAACGTCCTACTCGGTCAGAAGAACGACTCCTACATGCACAATAATCACAAATGAAAAAATACAAAAAAAGAGGGCCAAACAAGCAATGACAAAGCCAATAAATACAGGGGGTGAAAAAAATGGAACAAGGACACCCCCCCCAACTCCACCTACATAAAGGCCACAAATCCCTACCATGATCCTTTGCAAATTCCACTGACCTGCCAGCACAGAACACCATCAGACAGCAGACACACACACAGCTCATCCAACACAAACGCCACACACCATTAGCACCTCAACAAATAGCACCCTCACACACACACAGCAAAACCTACACTCACACACCCTCACTTGCACACACACACACATCAATCACCACCACCACCCATCACCATGCCCCTAAAGAAGAATCCAAAGTTCCTAGATAGTGAATTGGAAGTCATGGTAGACGAGATCCTGAGGGTAGAGCCACAGTTGTTTGGCACATTGGTCCAACAGACCCCCATGGCACAGAAAACCAAGATGTGGGCGAGGATCGTCGACAGGGTGAACGCACAATCACCATGTTTGCGCACAAAGGAAGACATCCAGAACAGGTGGTATGATGTGCGCAGGAGGGTCAGGGACCTACTGAAGAAGGATTACCTCCTGAGCCAGCACACCGGCAGTGGCCCTCCTGCCAAACCAGTATACCTCAGGCCCTGGGAGGAGAAGGTGCGGGCCATCCTACCACCAGTGAGCGTATATGGACTAACAAACATCCCAGAGCCTGGTGAGTACACAACTAATATACACAATATTGTGTGCCAATACACACACATCACTGTCAAGGGGATAGTCAAACCATGCACCCCTAGCAAATCAACAGCAACCAAAAGATAATCATCCCAAGAAGTGTATGTTAGTCAGATAAACACAATACATGCAATGTCATAGTGATATGTAACTGTGTCATAACATGTACAAACCCAATACCAAATAGAGCTAGGCAGTGGCACAAATCTAACCAACAAACACTGTCAGATATTTAGCCACCACTAGAACACCACCTCACAGGGAAGTTCACAGAAAGGAAGGAATCCTGTGTATGCTGGTGAAGTCAGTGTAGCCAAGAGCATGATGGGACTCGTAGTAACAGATAATGGGCAGCCTCACATTTGGACCATCAACACCACTCTGAACCATGCTCACAAAACAGGGAGTGGAAAAGGACTGACAATATGGCTGACACTGGGTACTGCTGTGGGGAGCACAAGGCCCTGCTGGGAACTGGGCACCAACAAACAACAGGACCACACTGCCAGCCATCTTGCCATTGCTGTCACACTCACACACAGTGAAGTCCACTCAAAAGGAAGGAAGTATGGGCATGCTGGGAAGGGGGTGTAGGCAATAGCATGATGGGAGTTGTAGTCACAGATATTTCTCACCCTCACAATTGGCCCATCAACACCACTCTGAACCATGCTCACATCACAGGGAGTGGAAAAGGACTGACAAGATGGCTGACACTGGGTACTGCTGTGGGGAGCACAAGGCCCTGCTGGGAACTGTGTACCAACAAACAGCAGAACACCACTGCCTGACATCCTGAAACCCAACTTGCACTCCCTGCAATGCAAGCACGTTGCATGGTGGGATATCTGGCTGGGTGGGAAGAAGGACTCACAGCACTGACCATAGTTACAAGCAGCTCTCCTCACACACCCCCGCAACACAAACTCCACATAACCCACCTGGGAGAATGCAATGCCTCACACACCAAATGAAGATCCCACAAAGAACCACCACCCTGGGTAATGCTGTGTAAAGCACAGGGACACTCTTGGGACTTGTAGCCAAACAAACGCAAGGAAAACACTGTCAGCCTTTCTGTCAGCACAGGCACACTACCCCACAGGGAAGCAGAGTCAAAAGGAAGGAAGTACGGGCATGCTGGGAAGGGGGGTGTAGGCAACAGTATGATGGGAATTGTAGACACAGATATTGCTCACCCTCACAATTGGCCCATCAACACCACTCTGAACCATGCTCACATCACAGGGAGTGGAAAAGGACTGACAAGATGGCTGACACTGGGTACTGCTGTGGGGAGCACAAGGCCCTGCTGGGAACTGTGTACCAACAAACAGCAGAACACCACTGCCTGACATCCTGAAACCCAACTTGCACTCCCTGCAATGCAAGCACGTTGCATGGTGGGATATCTGGCTGGGTGGGAAGGAGGACTCACAGCACTGACCATAGTTACAAGCAGCTCTCCTCACACCCCCCTCAACACAAACTCCACATAACCCACCTGGGAGAATGCAATGCCTCACACACCAAATGAAGATCCCACAAAGAACCACCACCCTGGGTAATGCTGTGTGAAGCACAGGGACACTCTTGGGACTTGTAGCCAAACAAACGCAAGGACAACACTGTCAGCCTTCCTGTCAGCACAGGCACACTACCCCACAGGGAAGCAGAGTCAAAAGGAAGGAAGTACGGGCATGCTGGGAAGGGGGTGTAGGCAATAGCATGATGGGAGTTGTAGTCACAGATATTGCTCACCCTCACAATTGGCCCATCAACACCACTCTGAACCATGCTCACATCACAGGGAGTGGAAAAGGACTGACAAGATGGCTGACACTGGGTACTGCTGTGGGGAGCACAAGGCCCTGCTGGGAACTGTGCACCAACAAACAGCAGAACACCACTGCCTGACATCCTGAAACCCAACTTGCACTCCCTGCAATGCAAGCACGTTGCATGGTGGGATATCTGGCTGGGTGGGAAGGAGGACTCACATCACTGACCATAGTTACAAGCAGCTCTCCTCACACATCCCCTCAACACAAACTCCACATAACCCACCTGGGAGAATGCAATGCCTCACACACCAAATGAAGATCCCACAAAGAACCACCACCCTGGGTAATGCTGTGTGAAGCACAGGGACACTCTTGGGACTTGTAGCCAAACAAACGCAAGGACAACACTGTCAGCCTTCCTGTCAGCACAGGCACACTACCCCACAGGGAAGCAGAGTCAAAAGGAAGGAAGTACGGGCATGCTGGGAAGGGGGTGTAGGCAATAGCATGATGGGAGTTGTAGTCACAGATATTGCTCACCCTCACAATTGGCCCATCAACACCACTCTGAACCATGCTCACATCACAGGGAGTGGATAAGGACTGACAAGATGGCTGACACTGGGTACTGCTGTGGGGAGCACAAGGCCCTGCTGGGAACTGTGCACCAACAAACAGCAGAACACCACTGAATGACATCCTGAGAGTCAACCGGAACCCACTGCAAGGGTGGCATGCTTCATGGTGGGATAACTGGGCTAGGTGGAGAAGGATGGCCGGATGTCCACCAAATACAACCATGCTGGCCATGCACACACCTCAACATTCACATTGAAATGCCCCAGGTATGCAGGACAATGTGCTACACCAATATCAACCTCTTACTGTGACAACTTAGGACAATGCAATGTACATGCCCGCATCCAGAGGTACAGTCACAACGGTCAGGTGTGTGAACCATTGATGCCTGTAGAAACATAACATACAATGTGTGTCTCTTCCAAATACAGGTGATGATGATGGGGACACAGCAGCAGGCGAGGAGGAGTCCCTGTCCCAGGCTCCGGGGGACACTGAGCTCACTGGTGTGGAACAGCCTCTGCCCTCCTCGGATGGCGAAGACCTACCTGGCACCTCCGGTGTGAGTCATCATGCAGCACCAGCAGGACCAACATCTGCACCCCCTGCACCCACCCCTCCAACAACTGCCAACACACAGACCACCCCCGCCGACACAGACAGACCAAGGACCACCGATGATAACAGCACAGGGCCCCAGGCCCACCGTGGAGCAACAGACAACAACACCACTAACAACCCCCAAGGGGGCCTTGGGTCACCTGTCCGTGCCACCGCAGGTCCTGCACGTGTCGCATGGGGTGGTTGGAGGGGTGGTAGACATAGGTCGCTGCTTCCAGAGGGGTCTGGACTGCATGATGACCCACAACTGGCACGCATCGCTGATGCGTACCAGGATAGCACCGGAGAGGTCAGACAGGTAGTGGGGATCCTCAAGGACATACAAAAGCAGCAGGCTGCCCATCATGCCCGCTTGGACTCCCACATGTCCCGTGTGGAGACACACATGTCTCGCATGGAGTCCAAGTGGGACACATTGCAAGAACTCACAGCGGTGCATAGGGACATATTGACATGCCTCCGCCAGATTAGCACCAACATGGCCACACCTCCCTGTGTGCCCACAACATCTGGTGCTGCAACAACTGACACCGCCACAGGGAGGGAGGAGGACTCTGGCGGAGACTCCCTGCACCGCAGCAGCCTGCACGTGAGGGTCCCCCCCAAAGAAGAGGGGTCGTCCGAGGAAGGAAAACTGAGAGGTTGATGGCCACGTACATCCCCCAGGAAGCCAACACCTGTTCCGGAAATTCTCCTTTGTGTGCAAACTTTTCACCCTGTCGAATGCAACACAACTCTCCCACATGACATGGGGAGTTCAAGTTGGACTAATGTATCATATGACTGTGGACGTCACTCAGGACATTTCTGCTACCAAGACTTCCAACTCATCTGGGAACTTTGGATCACAATCCCAATGTACAGCACCCACCATCCTGTGCACTATACACACACACATTTCTGTAAATAAAATCACTAGTACACCATACTTGCCTCTGTTGTTATTCAAATGTGGATACTGTTATGGTGATGATGATCTGCTAAATTACACTGTGTATGCTAACTGCTACACAAGTACAACACCGACATGTGAGTCATGGTGACGTGACACATATGAGGGAGACACACCACTAGGGCTACACAACACAGAGACACCAGGGCCATCGGACTCATCGCCTACAGTGATGTTGCCAGGAAATACTGTGGAATGCACAGACACCACACCTATTCAGAGCCTGTGTCAACTAGCCCACAGGTGCAGTAAGAAAATGTCAGTCAGATGTGTGACCCCAGACAACGCACATCCCAAAGTGAAGCACAGGTTTATTACACATTTGCAACATGTTGTTTCCACTACAAATGCAAGGTAATCCCACGTGGCAGTGGCCACACAGTCAACAAGTGCAGAAGATATGAAGTCCAGGGGTGTGTGGCACATCACCTGTAGGGAAATGACTGCTGCCACCCTGAAAGCTGAATCATGGTGTCGGGGCCATCCAAGTTGACCAAAGTACTCAGTAAGCACCCTGTGAAGGACAGACATGACACACAGTTAAAACCACTGAAGAACAGGACAGAACTGCAATACTCATGCCCAATACATGTCACAAGACAAGTACACAAAACCAAGTTAGCATGTCAAAACTGTTGGGGAGTACATACTACCTGTAAGGACACATTGCTGCACGCATCCAGTCAAGTAGCACATGGCCACACTCAAACAGCACCAGAGCACCACCCACACATATCATGCAAACTCACATCATTCACATTACATCTCCCTGGATACTCACATTCAGCTGAAGAAGTTGGTGATGAGCTGTGTGCGGACATCACCATCATCATCATCATCATCACTGGCATCGTGGTCCAGGCCAGGATCCTCCACAGGTGGCGGACGTTGGTCATCATCATCCAGGATGAGAGGCAACTCCTTCTGCACTGCCAGGTTGTGTAGCATGCAGCAGACGATGACAATCTTGCACACCTTTGCTGGGGCATATGGGACGGCCCCTCCTGTCTTGTCCAGGCAGCGGAAGCGGCTCTTCAGGAGACCAAAGGTCCGCTCAATCACTCTCCTGGTCCGACCATGTGCCTCATTGTAGCGCATCTGGGCTGGTGTCACAGGGTTCCTGAGGGGTGTCAGCAACCATGGCATGTTGGGGTATCCGGAGTCACCTACGGACAGACAAGTGCACATTAGCTGATTTGGAAAAGTGGGTGGTATACTACAGAGCAGAACACACACAATGGTACTAAGTCAGTACACACCGACAAGCCAGGCACGCTGGTTCTGCATCTGTGCCATCATCCTCGGGATGCGACTACTCCTCATCACGTAGGCATCGTGTGCTGAACCAGGGAAATGGGCACACACATGTGTGATGCTCATATCTGCAAGACATACCACCAGAGCATTGATCGAATGGTAATGTTTCCGGTTCCGGTATGCCTGCTCATGTGCCTGTGGTGGTACCAAAGCCACATGTGTCCCATCAATGGAGCCAATGACATGTGGCATCCTCCCCAGGGCTTATAAGTCACTCTTGACATCAGTGAGTTGTTGACGTGTAGGGAAATAGATGTACTGGTTCAGGCATCTCAACATTGCCTCCAAAACATCGCGTAGCACACGGCTGAACATAGTCTGTGACATCCCACCGGCAGTCGCCACAGTGTGTTGAAAGGTACCGGTGGCAAAGAAGTGTAGGGCTGCCATTACCTTCACCTTGGGGGTCAGCGCCGTAGGGTACGGCCGGCCAGGTTGCAAATGTGGTGCCAAGCGCACTGCCAAATCCTCAATCAGCTGCCTGGTGAAGCGGTACCGTCGGATGCTGTCACGTTCCACCATCGTTGCCCGGTCAGGGAATGGTCTATGGACAGCTGGAGCCCTGCAGTGCATAGGTTGAAGAAAGAAAGATTGTTAGTCACCCCACATATGTGCCATTCACCATACTCAATTTCACATGATACATCATTACGGGACACAAGTACTTGATGTGTGTGCCGTTCTGTTCAGACATAACTCGCACCTACATGGCCATCATCTAACTTCTCAGTACAACATGTGTGGACAACAGGTTCCAGGTTGTGCTATGGGAAACCATTAGGCTGTGTCACAGTACCCATTTACTGCTGTCACGTTCCACACACACACCACAGTGACATGTCTGGACAGATGCGCCACAGGCATCACAGCTCATTGACAGGTAGATTCCCAGTGACCCTGTCTTGCCACATGGACACTGGCATGACATGGCGTATCATGTACACGTCAGCAAAACAAACATGACTCCCACAGGTAGTGGCCCCTGTCACCTACGCAGGACAGACATGGACGCCAGTGAGGCACAACATCAAAGTCCATGCACAAACAACGTTGATGTGGAGACTGTCTCCCATCGTGCACATGGAATCAGAGACATCGGAAACACAACATGCACACAGACTGTGGAGGGACATCACTATAGTGGCAATGGGTCACCCTGTGACATACATGCCTTCCCCCATGGGACCCTGGGGGTATGTGACATGTCACACACATACACAACCTGGAAATGTGACCATGCCACATGCTCCGAAATGAACTGTTGCACATCACAGTGGTCATGTGCACAACACACAAAGGACCCTGTCCCCATGAACACATGCACTGCGTGGATGTGGCTGCCCACAAGTGCCACCACAGAAACCACATGTTAACCCCCATACACAGAAAAGGTAATGCAGCCTTACATGCCTTAGGAAACAGTGTGGACTGGGTGTGGTGTTGTAGGTGTGCCCCTGGGTATCTGGCAGGTATATGTGGCTGGCATACGTTCACCAGTGACAAGCATGGTGACATATGCGACTGACCTGTACAGGTACGCGTTGTACAGCAATGGACCGATCGGTGTGCCCGGCCGGACCATTGAATCTGTTGTGAGCGGGTACGCGTTGTACAGCAATGGACCGATCGGTGTGCACGGCCGGACCATTGCATCTGTTGTGAGCGGGTACGCGTTGTACAGCAATGGACCGATCGGTGTGCCCGGGCGGACCATTGCATCTGTTGTGAGCGGGTACACGTTGTACAGCAATGGACCGATCGGTGTGCCCGGCCGAACCACTGCATCTGTTGTGAGCGGGTACGTGTTGTACAGCAATGGACCGATCGGTGTGCCCGGCCGGACCATTGCATCTGTTGTGAGCGGGTACGCGTTGTACAGCAATGGACCGATCGGTGTGCACGGCCGGACCATTGCATCTGTTGTGAGCGGGTACGCGTTGTACAGCAATGGACCGATCGGTGTGCCCGGGCGGACCATTGCATCTGTTGTGAGCGGGTACACGTTGTACAGCAATGGACCAATCGGTGTGCCCGGCCGGACCATTGCATCTGTTGTGAGCGGGTACGCGTTGTACAGCAATGGACCGATCGGTGTGCCCGGCTGGACCATTGCATCTGTTGTGAGCGGGTACGCGTTGTACAGCAATGGACCGATCGGTGTGCCCGGCCGGCCCATTGCATCTGTTGTGAGCGGGTACGCGTTGTACAGCAATGGACCGATCGGTGTGCCTGGCCGGACCATTGCATCTGTTGTGAGCGGGTACGCGTTGTACAGCAATGGACCGATCGGTGTGCCCGGCCGGACCATTGCATCTGTGGTGAGCGTGTACGCGTTGTACAGCAATGGACCGATCGGTGTGCCCGGCCGGCCCATTGCATCTGTTGTGAGCGGGTACACGTTGTACAGCAATGGACTGATCGGTGTGCCCGGCCGGACCATTGCATCTGTTGTGAGCGGGTACGCGTTGTACAGCAATGGACCGATCGGTGTGCCCGGCCGGACCATTGCACGTGTTGTGAGCGGGTATGCGTTGTACAGTAATGGACCGATCGGTGTGCCCGGCCGGACCATTGCATCTGTTGTGAGCGGGTACGCGTTGTACAGCAATGGACCGATCGGTGTGCCCGGGCGGACCATTGCATCTGTTGTGAGCGGGTACGCGTTGTATCCCGGAATACCCGTTGTACAGCAATGGACCGATCGGTGCGCACGCATTTGCTGGGGCCTGGCATGGCAACGGACGCGTTTTCGAAGCTTCAACGAGTCTGATGCAGTGAATTCAGTTGGCCAGCCACAACAATGTTGCAAAATCATGGGTGTCATGAACTTGGATTTTTGAAGGATGCTGTGGGCGTGTATTAGTGCTGCTATTCCATGGATTGGCCAGATTCAGAAGATGCTAAAGACTTGGACCTATCACTTTGGACACATGGGACAGTATCTGCCTCTGCAGCACACATATAATGCTGGCTGTTCCCCTGAGAGCTCACTTGCCTGCACTACATGCTCCAGGACGACATCTGCCACCAACACTGCTGCTGTCTCTGCATCCTCTGGCTACTGCAATGGCACGTACTGTGGAGAGAGCCCCAGCCTTCAGCCTTGAGGAGAACCAGGCCCTGCTGGACAGCCTCCTTCCACAGTACAGCAAGCTGTATGGGACACCAGGGGAGCAGGTGAGTGTGCTGTCCACTGCCTTACTAATTTTGCATGTTGTCTGACTAGCAGGACTTACAGTGTGCACACCACTGGCTAGCATGCTCACTGAGTAGTTCTGACCCCCAAAGTGTGTAGTTACATGCACTGAACAGGTACAGTGCAGTAACAGTGCATTCCAACAAGGTTTACTTCCCATGCAATGATACCATGTAGTAACTGCTGGCAAACTGTTCATAGCCATCGTTGCACTGCCTGTGTACATCATGTGCCCCAGTGATTGAGACATGTATATCCAACTGTGTGATGCACGGATATGTTGCATGTGTAGTAATGGCATTTTCACTTTGTCATCCTCACAGGTTGATGCCCACCAGAAGCAGGAAATCTGGCTGACCATCGCCCGGGCAGTAAGATCCGTGGGGGACTACAAGCGCCGGATCCGCAACTGCCAGAAGAGGTGGCAGGACCTTCGAGGCTGGACCCGGAGGATCGCAAGGGTCCAGCTGAAGCTGTCGCCTCCTCGCAGGAGGGGCGGACACCGGACCCTGACCCCCACATGCTCAGGATCCTGGCGGTGGTCTTCCCTGACCTGGATGGGCAGCTGAAGGCCAGACAGCAGCAAGGAGGGGGTGAGTCCATGACAGCACTGTGCACTTTGTCTGACATGCTATGTGCCCTCCTCTGGCCTGGTTAAACTTCCACAGTACATCAGTCTTGTGGTCCAGGACCCATGTCCCTCTATTGTGACATGCCCACTCCTCATCTGATACGCATATGTGTGGCCCTTACAGTCAGGAAATTGTGTCACTTGGGGACTGTGTCATTGCATTTTGCTTTGCTCAAGGTGGGGGACAGCATTTGTTCCGGTGACTATGTTGTGGGATTCATGGGTGGGTCAATTGCTCACACAATGCCCAAGTCCTGACATGTAATCTGGGTGTAACTTTGATATGTGGTCCACTTGCTGATCTGATTCACCACATGTCCCTGGGGTATTTGGCACACCCCCATGCTGTGGGTGGGAACAATGTTTGGGCCTCAGGAGTATGTATATCAAGTGTGTCACACATGCTTAGACACCTGCCTACTGTCCAGGACTCATCCCTCTTACAGGTGGAGCTGGACAGTCATGCCTACTCCAGGGCATACAATAGACTCTGTACTCCCACTCCCGTGGATCATCTGACATGTTGTGATCAGTGACATGTTCCCTCAGGTGTCTGCCTCTGTGTCAGTGTGCTGTGGCTTCGTTGTCAGGACTACTGGTATGTTTGTCGGTTAGGGTTCAGCATGCCATCTGAGATGTGACCATGTGAGATGATACTTCTGTGACTTATAGATGTTTGATCACTTGACTGTGCACACAGGTGTATGCGACTGTGACTTTCAGGCAGCTGTTATTCATTCACAGCACACTGTGAGGTGCTCAGGTTCTGGGAGTTGTGTTTCATGTCCCCCATATGTCCAATTGGCATGACGTGGACAAATACTAGTTCAGATGATGTGGTGTGTGGGGATGGACATGTGCACTTGTCAGTTACATAACTTGCATTCCCCATGTCCTAGGATTGTGACACAGTGCAGACTGTTGTTGGCAGGCTGCCATGGCCATGTGACTGGAGACAGTGATGTATGACTTTGCACGCATGCCTGTGTCATGGCATTAAACTTCCTAAGAGTGATCCTGCAGGGGAGTGACATGTGCAACATGCACCCCATTGTGGCATGGACTATCCGGACATGGGTGCATCATGGTGTCTGGTGCTGGTATGCATCACATGCATTTCTATTTAGACTCTGGCCATCCCTTTCTCCGGACACCTGCACTGACTCAGTGGCAAGAGATGTGATGTGTGCATGTTCACATACTTCACTGTGTTCCCTGCAATGTCCAACAACTGTGTAGGTGGTGCATGTGTCCACACTGGGGTCTTACCATCAGACAGGCACCAGACAGATGGGTGCAAGGGCAGGAGGGGTGTGAGTCCCATGGTTGACCATCAGACTGACAATTGGCTTCTCCAAATCTGTGTGAGGAGTTTTGGCAATGTTCTACTAAGGATGCCAGGGCTGGCTCTGTAAGTGCTGTACTTACTGTGGTGTGTGCGGTCAGTGCAGGTGACTGATGTTTGTCTGTTTCCCTAATTGTTTGCAGATACATCCACGGCCACAGGAGGGGACAGCTCCACGGACCAGGAGGAGCAGCGGAGCCAGACTGGGTCAGCATCCGACGAGTGGTCAGAGGGACCCAGTGGCACGGAGGGCGAGGGGAGCCACACCGAGGAGTCCTCAGCACCATCCACCTCAGCTGAGGACCACAGCAGCTCGGAGGATGACTTCCTTGTGGAGGCGGGTGTCAGCAGCCACCACACCCCCGCTAGTCTGTCTGGCCCCGCCACCACCACCACCAGCACCGCCCTCCCATTGGCTCCAATTCCAGACGTCCGTGGAGGCTCCCGTGTTCGGGAGCATGTCTCCTTCGTGCCAGGCACCGCACCCCCTGTCCCTGTGTCCCCTGCTGCCCTGAGTGAGAGGTCTGTGTACCTACTTCGGCAGCTCCATGTAGGGCAGACAGCAATGCTGAGTGTCCTCCATGCACACACCACTCTGTTGACACAGCTGGTGTCGTTCATGGAGGGCATCTCGACGGGTATGTCTGCCCTACAGAGGAGCAATAAGTCCATGGACTGCTCCCTGATGGCAGCAGTGTCCCTCCTCCAGCAGTCCCTCCCACCTCCTACCTCTGCCCCATCCACACTTCCTGGCACCCTACCTGTCCAAAGCACATGCACACCTGCACAATCACCCAAGCACACAGACACGAGCAGCACAGACACACCCAAAAGAAAGGCAAGACGTGCACACAAGCATCCTCAGGGGACAGATACCACACACACAGGGGATGGGGAACAGACACACACACAGGCATCCACAGTCACTCCGCAGTCCTCCAAATCCTCTCCCTCCAAGACCCCTTCCCTTGCCTCACCTGCAACCCCACCTACACAGCAGATCTTCCTGTGTGACCTCGGCCTCTTCCCCTCCGATCCTGCAGATCCGGCATACCGGGGGAAGAGGAAGTCCACCCACACAGAGGGGAGTGCCCCTCGCCCCCGGACACCCTCCCCCAGGCGCAGGCAGACTGAGGACCCCATTCGGAAGTCCCCCCGGACCAGGAAGGGCAAGACCCCACCACCACCACCACGCAGCTCCACCACCCAGTCTCTCTCCTGCATCCCCCAGGCCACCACTCCACAGGTTCCACCGCCACACCCTGCCCCAGGTTCCCCCACACACTGATACCGCATCCCCAAACTGCTTAGGCCCTCCCCCTGCCACTTGCTCTTCCACCCCCAACCCAGACGCTCAGCCTGTTTGTGCCACTGGTGTGGAGACCGGGTCCCCCCTCTGTCCTGCCCACCTCATCTGCCCCCCTTCCACTCCCTTGGAGGCATGCACTGCAGTGGAGTCCACAACCACCCCGTCTGACTCGGGCACTGCAGTGGTGCCGGCCCCCTGAGTCAGACACCTCCACTGCAGTTGCTGGTGACACTCCTGCACCCACCACCCCTTCACTGCCTCACTCTGGCATCCCCTGATCCTGTCCCTGCGGTGCCTGGCCTGCCCCTTGTATGCCCCTCCAAGGGGGATGTCCCCTGTCCCTACCAGTGCAGGCAAGCAATGGGTGACAAGTTGTCACATATCACCCTGTTGGGACTGTGTATTTGGACTGGCCATTGGCCTTAGTTTAATTTGGACTTCTGATTTTTTATTGACATTTGCTGAATAAAGCCTATTTTTGTTTACTTGTGGTTTTTCTTTTGATGTACATGATGTACATGGTTATCATCATGCATTTGCAGTTGTAATAGTGTTCAGATCAGGGAAATGAAGTGTTGCAGTGATGGACTCCATGTGGTCCATGGGATGTGTGTCCTGTTGTAGTCTGGATCTATGGCATCCTCTACTGCAGTCTGAGGGTGTGATGTTCAGCATATGACACAGGGATGTATGTTTTGCATTTGTAAATTAACATCTTTGTCTTACAGTGATGCACATCTGGTGGGCTTACCACTGTTCAATGTTTCTATTTCCCTGACTGTGTGCCCATCTCCACTGGACATGCAGTTTAGCAACACCAATGTTGAAGGACTCATCAGTGTATACATTGCACCTTGCTTGACACGTGTTTTGGGTGTATGCAGATGACTGACGTAACACTCCCGTACCCAGGCTGATGTGAGCAGAGCCTTCAGTGTGTTGTAGTTGTTGACTCACTGACCGAGTGTTCTGCCGACATGTTTGAGTCGTGCACAGACAAGGCTTGGCACAGCGGACCTTCCACAGCAGTGGAGTGCCCTCATGGCAGTGTGTAATCCCGTGACATTGCCTGGGCCCGTGTTTTGTGTTGTGTAAGCATGTCTGTGCGTGTACCCTTCCCTTTTCCTACACAGGCTGTGTCCCTACGGATGTTCCTGTTTCTGATGCTTGCTGAGTTGTTCTGTGTTCATCCAGCATCTTGGACCTGGTTACTCCGGGATGTGGGTGCATGGCTAACTAAGGTTCATCAGGTTGTCATCCCAGGTTGTCTTTGTTGTCAGGGCTGGGGATGTGGGCAAACGCAGATGGGACACATTCAGGATTCCCCTTGGCACTTGTTGGTTACACATGTCATGTAATTTACAGTCTATGGTAGCTTTCAGTGATTGTGACACGTTGTGTGTGTGACTGCTGCCACTCCTCAGGGTCAGAGCTGCAATGTTGGAAGTTGTGTACGTGTGTTCTTTGTGTGTCACCTTGTCTTCTTCATTGGTGTGTGACTATGGCCAGGATCCCATTGATTGTGGTGGATTTCACGTCATGCCCATGTACCGCGTAGTGTGCAGTGTGTCAGACATTCACGAGTCTTGTTGACTGGCCATGTGTGATGGGTTTCTGCACCTTAGTTCCCCCCACCACCCCTGGGATTGTCATGGGTGCATGTGCAATGTCACCAGTCCATGTGAGCTTCACTGCTGCACATTGGTGGAGATCAAGGTGTGTGGTGTTGAGTGTGTGCAAATGTGAGTTGTTGCACGGCTAGACCCCTACCTCCATATTGGCCATGGCTGGCAGGCCGTGCTGTTTGATTTGTGCTTGTGTAGGTGTGATGGTAGTTTGTTGCTCAGGACACATGGCTGTGGTTCACAGTGTGAATGACATCTACCTTTGTCATCACAGTGGGATTATCATGCAGGGTAGTGTCACCACAATGTGGGGTCCCTGGGGGTAGTGCTGTGGTGGGTCTGTCTCTTGCTGTGTTAGTTGCTGTTCCTACTAGCTTGTGTGACATGTGTAATTTGGGCTCCCTCTCATCTAACAATGCCTCTTTGCCCACATAGGGGAATCCGATCCATGAGTTACTTTTGTATGGCACTGTATACACATCTGTGTAATTGGAATTCAGGCCTCCTCATGTGTTGTGTGGTTGCCTGGGGACACTGGCACACACCCCCATCACCTGTTGTGTTTGATATGCAGTGTGGGTCTGCCTGTTTGTGTTTGTGCATTTGCACCACTGCATTGGCATATATTGAGTGTGCCATTGGCTGTATGTTGTTTGGTGGCTTTCCCCTGCTGTCCCTGGGACTCCTAGGTCATCAGTCAGCACAATAATCATGGTTTGTATGTCCCATTGCTGCCATGGTATGGTATTTGTTCACCTGACATCTACAGTCTCCCTAGGATATCTACATTTGTGTGTCCATTGGTGCAGATATGTGGGTCTGCATTATGATGGTCACTTCTGTCATTGTGTTATTTGTGAATGTTGACAATGTGAGCCCCCATGGGTGATGTTTGTATGCACATGGCCAAAGGTATGTTTTATTTGCACTGCACTGTTTGCCTCACCCAATCTATGTTGCTATGGGACACAAGCACTACTATGCCACTGATGTGTTTGTTGTTGTGTGACCAGGAATCATCCATGCAGTTTGGCTTTGGCAGCTTTTACCCTGACTACACTTCCCTTTTGATCACTGTGGTGATGGTGCTTTGGGCCCCATTGCCACGCTGTTCAAAAGGTGCATCAGCTATGGACCCCACACTTCCCTTTTGGTCACTGTGTTGATGGGGCTTTGGGCCCCATTGCCACGCTGTTCAAAAGGTGCATCAGCTATGGACCCCACACTTCCCTTTTGGTCACTGTGGTGATGGGGCTTTGGGCCCCATTGCCACACTGTTCAAAAGGTGCATCAGCTATGGACCCCACACTTCCCTTTTGGTCACTGTGGTGATGGGGCTTTGGGCCCCATTGCCACACTGTTCAAAAGGTGTATCAGCTATGGACCCCACACCTACCTTTTGGTCACTGTGGTGATGGGGCTTTGGGCCCCATTGCCACACTGTTAAAAAGGTGCATCAGCTATGGACCCCACACCTACCTTTTGGTCACTGTGGTGATGGGGCTTTGGGCCCCATTGCCACACTGTTCAAAAGATGCATCAGCTATGGACACCACACCTACCTTTTGGTCACTGTGGTAATGGGGCTTTGGGCCCCATTGCCACACTGTTCAAAAGGTGCATCAGCTATGGACACCACACTTCCCTTTTGGTCACTGTGTTGATGGGGCTTTGGGCCCCATTGCCACACTGTTCAAAAGGTGCATCAGCTATGGACCCACACTTCCCTTTTGGTCACTGTGTTGATGAGGCTTTGGGCCCCATTGCCACACTGTTCAAAAGGTGAATCAGCTATGGACCCCACACTTCCCTTTTGGTCACTGTGTTGATGGGGCTTTGGGCCCCATTGCCACACTGTTCAAAAGGTGCATCAGCTATGGGCCCCACACCTACCTTTTGGTCGCTGTGGTGATGGGGTGTTCAACCCCATTGCCACAGTGGCCATGGTCGGCTTGCATTGTGGAGGCCACACACATTTATGTGTGACACATGTGCTAGGTGGTCACATTGTATGTTCAATGTCATGTTCAGTGTTGTAGGCATTTGTCACAGACTACACACGCTTGTCATGGTGTTGGGGGGGATGTAATTTTCAGACATTCCTTATGTGGGAGTATGCTGATTGTGTCATGCATTACCCGTCCTATGAGTAGGGGTGGAGGTAGTGGCAGGCATCCAGCCCCCCCTGAGTGGGGTGGTGGTAGTGGCAGGCATCCATCCCCCTAAGGGTGGGGATGGTAGTAGTGACAGGCATCCAGCCCCCCCTGAGTGGGGTGGTGGTAGTGGCAGGCATCCAGCCCCCCCTGAGTAGGGGTGGTGGTAGTGGTAGGCATCCAGCCCCCTGAGGGTGGGGATGGTAGTAGTGACAGGCATCCAGTCCCCCCTGAGTAGGGGTGGTGGTAGTGGTAGGCATCCAGCCCCCCCTGAGTAGGGGTGGTGGTAGTGGTGGCCATCCATCCCCCTAAGGGTGGGGATGGTAGTAGTGACAGGCATCCAGCCCCCCCTGAGTAGGGGTGGTGGTAGTGGCAGGCATCCAGCCCCCCCTGAGTAGGGGTGGTGGTAGTGGTAGGCATCCAGGCCCCCCTGAGTAGGGGTGGTGGTAGTGGTAGGCATCCATCCCCCTAAGGGTGGGGATGGTAGTAGTGACAGGCATCCAGCCCCCTGAGTGGGGTGGTGGTAGTGGCAGGCATCCATCACCCTAAGGGTGGGGATGGTAGTAGTGACAGGCATCCAGCCCCCTGAGTGGGGTGGTGGTAGTGGTAGGCATCCATCCCCCTAAGGGTGGGGATGGTAGTAGTGACAGGCATCCAGCCCCCCCCTGAGTGGGGTGGTGGTAGTGGCAGGCATCCATCACCCTAAGGGTGGGGATGGTAGTAGTGACAGGCATCCAGCCCCCCCTGAGTGGGGTGGTGGTAGTGGTAGGCATCCATCCCCCTAAGGGTGGGGATGGCAGTAGTGACAGGCATCCAGCCCCCCCCTGAGTGGGGTGGTGGTAGTGGCAGGCATCCATCCCCCTAAGGGTGGGGATGGTAGTAGTGACAGGCATCCAGCCCCCCTGAGTGGGGTGGTGGTAGTGGCAGGCATCCAGCCCCCTAAGGGTGGGGATGGTAGTAGTGATGGGCATCCAGCCCCCTATGAGTGGGGATGGTAGTAGTGATGGGCATCCAGCCCCCTATGAGTGGGGATGGTAGTAGTGAAGGGCATCCAGCCCCCTATGAGTAGGGGTGGTGGTAGTGGTAGGCATCCAGGCCCCCTGAGTAGGGGTGGTGGTAGTGGCAGGCATCCAGCCCCCTGAGTAGGGGTGGTGGTAGTGGTAGGCATCCAGGCCCCCTGAGTAGGGGTGGTGGTAGTGATAGGCATCCATCCCCTAAGGGTGGGGATGGTAGTAGTGACAGGCATCCAGCCCCCCTGAGGGGGTGGTGGTAGTGGCAGGCATCCAGCCCACCCTGAGTAGGGGTGGTGGTAGTGGTAGGCATCCATCCCCTAAGGGTGGGGATGGTAGTAGTGACAGGCATCCAGCCCCCCTGAGTGGGGTGGTGGTAGTGGCAGGCATCCAGCCCCCTGAGTAGGGGTGGTGGTAGTGGCAGGCATCCAGCCCCCTGAGTAGGGGTGGTGGTAGTGGTAGGCATCCAGGCCCCCCTGAGTAGGGGTGGTGGTAGTGGTAGGCATCCATCCCCCTAAGGGTGGGGATGGTAGTAGTGACAGGCATCCAGCCCCCCCTGAGTGGGGTGGTGATAGTGGCAGGCATCCAGCCCCCCCTGAGTAGGGGTGGTGGTAGTGGTAGGCATCCAGGCCCCCCTGAGTAGGGGTGGTGGTAGTGGTAGGCATCCAGCCCCCCCTGAGTAGGGGTGGTGGTAGGGTGGTGTTGGTGGTAGGCATCCATCCCCCTATGGGTGTGTATGGCATTGGTGATGGCCATCAACTGAAATAAATGAGTGGAGCACTCCTCTCCTTTTCAAGTATTAACTTCAACAACACTGTTCTCTTTTTAAATCTTTTAGACTAAGGGGTCGATTCCGATTCGGGCCGGAAAAAGCACCGACCGACTCGGAGCCGGAATTTATTCCGACCGACACGTACCTGTGGCGCCCGACACGCCAAGTACGATGCAAGGCGTGCAAAATCCGACCGACACGTACTGAACCCAAGCCGAACGACCGAGCCGCACGGAAAACAGCAATCCGGCTGGAAAAACACGCGAATCGAACCGACCGACACGGACCCGGAACAAATCCGACCGAAACGTACACGCGAACTCCAAACCGCAAAGTACGATGCAAGGCGCGAAAACCACGACCGATTCGTACGGAGGACAAGCCGTACGACCGACACGCATACAAAACCGAGCCGAAGTAACACAAAACACCGCGACCGACGCGTACGCATAGAAAACTGCACAAACACAGCGTGAACGAAACGGAGAACACCGTACGAGACAAATGCAGGGTCCGACTCGGTCACAAGAACGTTTCCAACATGCACAGACAGTACAAAGGAAAATTTACACAAAAAAAGGCCAAACAAGCAATTGCAAAGCCAATAAATACTGGGGGGGTGGGGACAGAGAACAAAGACACACCCACAACTCCACCCATATAAAGGACACAAATCCCAACCATGATCCTTTGCAAATGCCATTCTACTGCCAGCACCCAACAGACAGCAACCACACACCCACAGCTCATCCCTCACACAAGCCACACACTATCAGCACACCAACAAATACCTACCTCACATACACCCAGCAAAACACACACCCACACACCCTCACCTGCACACCAACACACACAACACTCACCATCACCACCCATCACCATGCCCCCAAGAAGAATCACAAGTTCCTAGATTGTGAATTGGAAGTCCTGGTAGACGAGATCCTCAGGGTAGAGCCACAGCTGTTTGGCACACTGGTCCAACAGACCCCCATCTCCCAGAAAACCAAGATGTGGGAGAGGATCATCAACAGGGTGAACGCACAATCACCATGTCTGCGCACAAAGACCGACATCCAGAACAGGTGGTATGACGTGCGCAGGAGGGTCCGGGAGCTGCTCAAGAAAGACTACCTCCTGAGCCAATACACCGGCAGTGGCCCTCCTGCCAAGCCAGTATACCTCAGGCCCTGGGAGGAGAAGGTGCGGGCCATCCTTCTGCCAGTGAGCGTCTATGGACTAGAGAACATCCCAGAGCCTGGTGAGTACACAACAAATGTACACAATATTCTGCCACAATACACACACACATCACTGTCAAGGGGAGAGTCAAACCATGCACTCATAGCAATTACACAGCAACCAGAACAGAATCATCCCAAAATGTGTATGTCAGTCAGATAAACACAACACATGCCATCTCAAAGTTACATTTAACCGTGCCATCACATGTACAAACACAACTACAACTACAGCTAGGCAGTGGCACAAATAGAACTAACAAACACATCCAGACATGTAGCCACCACTACAACACCAACACACAGTGAAGACCACTGAAAGAAAGGAATTCTGTGTATGCTGGCCAAGTCAGTGTAGCCAATAGCATCATGGGAGTCGTAGTCACACATATTGCCCCCCACAACTGTCCCATCAACACCACCATGAACCATGCGCACATCACAGGGAGTGGAGAAGGACTCACAAGATGGCTGACACTGGCTACTGCTGTGGGGAGCACAAGGCCCTGCTGGCAGCTGTGCACCAACAAACAGCAGGACACCACTGACTGAAACCTGAGAGACAACTTCCACTCCCTGCAATGGAAGCACGTTCCATGGTGGGATATCTGGCTGGCTGGGTGGGAAGGAGGACTCGCACCACTGACCATAGTCACAAGCACCTCCCCTCACACACACCCTCAACACATACTCCACATAACCCACCTGGGAGAATGCAATGCCACACATCCTAACTCAAGATCCCACAAAGAACCTCCACCCTGGGTTATGTTGTGTGAAGCACAGGGACACTCTTGGGACTTTCAGCCAAACAACTGCCAGGACAACACTCCCAGCCATCCTGTCAGCACAGGCAGCCCACCCCACAGGGAAGCAGAGTCAAAAGTCAGGAAGGATGGGCATGCTGGGAAGTGGGGTGGAGGCAATAGCATGATGGGAGTCATAGTCACAGCTCTACATCCCCCACCACATGGCCCAGCAAGCTCACACTCACGCATGCACATCCCACAGAGAGTGGAAAGGCCCATCAAAGATGTCTGACACTGTTGCTGTGTCGTGGGGAGCACAAGGGCATGCTGGGAACTGCACACCAACCAACAGCAGGACACCAGTGTCAGCCATCTTGCCATTGCTCTCACACCCACACACACTGAACTCCCCACAAAAGCAAGTAAGTATGGGAATGCTGGGAAGTGGGGTGGAGGCAATAGCATGGTGGGAGTCACAGTCACAGACATAGCTCACCCCCACAACTGTCCCATCAACACCACCCTGAACCATGCTCACATCACAGGGAGTGGAGAAGGACTCACAAGATGGCTGACACTGGCTACTGCTGTGGGGAGCACAAGGCCCTGCTGGGAACTGTGCACCAACAAACAGCAGGACACCACTGACTGACATCCTGAGAGACAACTTCCACTCCCTGCAATGGAAGCACGTTCCATGGTGGGATATCTGGCTGGCTGGGTGGGAAGGAGGACTTGCAGCACTGACCATAGTCACAAGCACCTCCCCTCACACCCCCCTCAACACAAACTCCACAGAACCCACCTGGGAGAATGCAATGCCTCCCTTCCTAACTCAAGATCCCACAAAGAACCACCACACTGGGTTATGTTGTGTGAAGCACAGGGACACTCTTGGGACTTTTAGCCAAACAACTGCCAGGACAACACTCTCAGCCATCCTGTCAGCACATCCAGCCCACCCCACAGGGAAGCAGAGTCAAAAGGAAGGAAGCATGGGCATGCTGGGAAGGGGGTGGAGGCAATAGCATGATGGGAGTAGTAGTCACAGATATTGCTCAGCCTCACAACTGGCCCATCAACACCACCCTGAACCATGCTCACATCACAGGGAGTGGATAAGGACACACAAGATGGCTGACACTGGCTACTGCTGTGGGGAGCACAAGGGCATGCTGGGAACTGCACACCAACCAACAGCAGGACACCACTGTCAGCCATCTTGCCATTGCCCTCACACCTACACACACTGAACTCCCCACAAAAGCAAGTAAGTATGGGAATGCTGGGAAGTGCGGTGGAGGCAATAGCATGATGGGAGTCACAGTCACAGACATAGCTCACCCCCACAACTGTCCCATCAACACCACCCTGAACCATGCTCACATCACAGGGAGTGGAGAAGGACTCACAAGATGGCTGACACTGGCTACTGCTGTGGGGAGCACAAGGCCCTGCTGGGAACTGTGCACCAACAAACAGCAGGACACCACTGATTGACATCCTGAGAGACAACTTCCACTCCCTGCAATGCAAGCACAGTCCATGGTGGGATAACTGACTGGCTGGGTGGGAAGGAGGGCCGGCTGTCAACCAAATACAACCAATGCAGACCATGTTCACACCCCAACAAATACATAGAAATGCCCAAATAATGCAGGACAATGTGCCACACCAATATCAACCCCTGACTGTGACGACTTAGGACAATGCAATGTACAGGCCCGCACCCAGAGGCACAGTCACAACTGTCAGGTGTGTCAACCATTGATGCCTGCAGAAACATAACATACATTGTGTGTGTCTCCCAAAAACAGGTGATGATGGGGACACAGCAGCAGACGCTGAGGAGTCCCAGTCCAGGCTCAAGAGGATGCGGAGCTCACTGGTGTTGTACAGCCTCTGCCCTCCTCGGACGAAGAAGACCAACCTGGCACATCCGGTGCAAGTCTACATGCAGCACCAGCAGGACCACCAGCTGCAGCACCAGCAGGACCACCAGCTGCACCCCCTGCACCCACCCCTCCAACGACTGTGTCACCACAAATACCATCCCTGCCGACATGGACAGAACAAGGAGCAACACCAGCACAGGGACCCTGGACCAACGTGGGGCCATGGACACCACCACCAACCCCCAAGGTGGACCAGGGTCATCTGTGCGTGCCACTGCATGCACTGCACATGTCGGCAGGGGTGGTGGGAGGGGTGGGAGACAGAGGTCGCTGCTTGCAGAGGTTGCTGGTGTGCATGATGACCCACAACTGGTACGCATAGCTGATGCGTACCAGTCCAGCACCGGAGATCTCAGCCAGGTAGTGGGGCTCCTCAGAGACATGAAACAGCAGCAGGCTGCCCATCATGCCCGCTTGGACTCTCACATGTCCCGCGTGGAGTCACACATGTCCCGCGTGGACTCACACATTTCCCGCGTGGAGTCCAAGTGGGATGCACTGCATGAGATGACGGCGGTGCACAGGGACATTTTACAATGCCTCCGCCAGATGAACAGCAACCAGTCCACACCTCCCTGTGTGCCGACAACATCTGGTGCTGAACAAACTGCAACTGCCACAGGGAGGGAGGATGACTCTGGCGGAGAGTCCCCTGCACCGCAGCAGCCTGTACTTGAGGGGCCCCCCCAAAGAAGAGGGGTCGTCCGAGGAGGGGCAAGTGAGAGGCCGATGGCCAAGCGCAACTCCCAGGAAGCCTGAACCTGTTCTGGATGTTCACCTTTGTGCACAGACTGTTCACCCTGTTGACGGCAACACTACTCCCACACATTGCATGGGGAGTACAAGTTGGACCAATGTCTCAGACAACTGTGGCCCCGATACTGGGGATTTTGTCTACCAGGACTTTCAATTCACCTAGGAACTTCTGATTGCAAGATTTATGTACAGCACTACCCATCCTATGCACTATTCACACAAATGTATCACAATAAACACACTAATACACCATACTTGCCTCTGTTGTGATTCCAACGTGGGTGCTGTTATGGGGATGATGAACTGCAAAATTACACTGTGTATGCGAACTGCAACAGCAAGTACAACACAGGCATGTGAGTAAAGGCAACGTGACACATATGAGGGAGACACACCACCAGGGCTACACAACACATACACACCTAGGCCATCTGACTCATTGCCTACACTGATGTTGCCAGGGAAGACGGTGCAATGCACAGACACCACACCCATTCCCAGTTGTAGTCAAGTAGCCCACAGGTGCAGTAAGCAAATGGCAGTCAAATGTGTGACCACAGACAACGCACATCACAAAGTGAAGCACAGGTTTATTACACAGTTGCAACATGTCGTAACCACTACAGATGCAAGGTAATCCCACCTGGCAGCGGGCACACAGTCAACAACTGTAGAAGGAAGGAAGTCCATGGGTGTGGCGCACATCACCTGTAGGGACACAACAGCTACCACCCTGGAAGTGCAATCACGTCGTTGGTGGACACAGTTGACCAAACGAATCTGAAAGTACCCTGTGAAGGACAGAAATGACACACAGTCAAAAGCAATGGAGAACAGGACAGAACAGCAAAACTCATGCACAATACATGTTACAAGATACCCACCCAGAACCAAGTTAGCATGTCAACACTGTTGGGGAGTACAGACCACCTGTAAGCACATATCGCTACACACATCCAGTCAAGTAGCCCATGGACACACTCCAACAGCACCAGAGCACCACCTACACATATCATGCCAACTCACATCATTGACATGACACCTCAGGATACTCACATTCAGCTAAAGAAGTTGGTGATGAGCTGTGTGCGGACATCACCCTCATCATCATCATCATCATCACTGGCATCGTGGTCCAGGCCAGGATCCTCCACAGGTGGCGGATGTTGGTCATTGTCATCCTGGATGAGAGGCAACTCCTTCCGCACTGCCAGGTTGTGGAGCATGCAGCAGACGATGATAATCTTGCACACTTTCGCAGGGGCATATGGGAGGGACCCTCCGGTCTTGTCCAGGCAGCGGAAGCGGCTCTTCAGGAGACCAAATGTCCGCTCAATCACTCTCCTGGTCCGACCATGTGCCTCATTGTAGCGCATCTGGGCTGGTGTCACAGGGTTCCTGAGGGGTGTCAGCAACCACGGCATGTTGGGGTATCCCGAGTCACCTATGGACACACAAGTGCACATTAGCTGACTTGGAAAAGTGGGCGCAATACTACAGATCAGATCACACACAATGGCACAAAGTCAGTACACACCGACAAGCCAGGCACGCTGGTTCTGCATCTGTGCCATCATCCTGGGGATGCGACTACTCCTCATCACAAAGGCATCGTGTGCTGAACCAGGGAAACGGGCACACACGTGTGTGATGGTCATATCTGCAAGACACACCACCAGTGCATTGACCGAGTGGTAGTGCTTGCGGTTATGGTAGGCCTGCTCCTGGGCCTGTGGTGGTACCAAAGCCACATGTGTCCCATCAATGGAGCCAATGACATGCGGCATCCTCCCCAGGGCATAGAAGTCACTCTTCACGTCAGTGAGTCGTCGCAGTCTAGGGAAATAGATGTACCGGTTCAGGAATAGCAACATTGACACCAAAACATCGCGGAGCACACGGCTCAACATGGTCTGTGACATCCCACCAGCAGTCGCCACAGTATGTTGGAAGGTACCGGTGGCAAAGAAGTGTAGGGCTGCCATCACCTTCACCTTGGGGGTCAGCGCTGTAGGATACGGCCGGCCAGGCTGCAAATGTGGGGCCAACTGCACTGCCAAATCCTCAATCAGCTGCCTGGTGAAGCGGTACCGTTGGATGCTGTCCCGTTCCAATCAATCAATCAATCACAGAATTTGTAGAGCGCACTACTTACCCGCGAGGGTCTCAAGGCGCTGGGGAGAGGGAAGGGGGGGGGATGCTGCTACTGGTCGAACAGCCAGGTCTTGAGTAGCCTCCTGAAGGTCAGTAGGTCTTGGGTCTTTCGTAGGCTTAGTGGAAGGGTGTTCCAGGTCTTGGCGGCGAGGTGTGAGAAGGATCTGCCGCCGGTGGTTGTTCTTCAAATGCGGGGGACGGTGGCGAGGGAGAGGTCGGGGGTTCGGAGCTGGCGGTTGGGGACGTAGAAGAAGAGTCGTCTGTTGAGGTAGGCTGGGCCAGTTTTGTGGAGTGCCTTGTGTGCGTGGGTGAGGAGTTTGAAGGTGATCCTCCTGTCGACGGGGAGCCAGTGCAGGTTCCTCAAGTGGGGGGTGATGTGGCTGTGGCGTGGTACGTCGAGGATCAGTCGTGCGGAGGCGTTTTGTATGCGTTGCAGTCGCTTGATGAGCTTGGCCGGGGCTCCCGCGTAGAGGGCGTTCCCATAGTCCAGTCTGCTACTGACGAGGGCCTGGGTGACTGTTCTTCTTGTGTCTGTCGGGATCCACCTGTAGATCTTGCAAAGCATGCGGAGGGTGTTGAAGCAGGAGGAGGAGACTGCGTTGACTTGCTTGGCCATGGAGAGCGTTGAGTCGAGGATGACTCCCAGGTTGCGTGCGTGGTCGGTGGGTGTCGGGGCTGCTCCCAGCGTCGTTGGCCACCAGGAGTCGTCCCAGGCTGAGGGGTTGGAGCCGAGGATGAGGACCTCCGTTTTGTCCGTGTTCAGCTTTAGTCGGCTGATCTTCATCCAATTGGCGACGGCCTTCATTCCTTCATGGAGTTTGGCTTTGGCGGCGAGGGGGTCCTTGGTGAGGGAGAGGATCAGTTGAGTGTCGTCGGCGTAGGAGATAATGTTGAGGTCGTGTTGTCTGGCGATGCGTGCGAGCGGGGCCATGTAGATGTTGAACAGTGTTGGGCTGAGGGACGATCCCTGGGGTACGCCGCAGATGATCTCGGAGGCTTCGGATCGGAAAGGTGGGAGGCGGACTCTCTGGGTTCTGCCGTCGAGGAAGGAGGTGGTCCATTCCAGGGCCTTGTCTCGGATCCCTGCGTCGTGGAGGCGTGCGCGTAGAGTGCGGTGGCAGACAGTGTCGAAGGCGGCGGAGAGGTCCAGCAGGATGAGGGCTGCGGTCTCACCATTGTCCAGCAGGATCCTGATGTCGTCGGTGGCGGCGATGAGGGCAGTCTCAGTGCTGTGGTTGCTGCGGAACCCTGATTGGGATGGGTCCAGGATGCTGTTTTCTTCGAGGTATCGGGTTAGCTGTTTGTTGACGATCTTCTCGATGACCTTGGCTGGGAACGGAAGCAGAGAGATGGGCCGGAAGTTCTTGAGGTCTCTCGGGTCCGCCTTGGGTTTTTTGAGTAGGGCGTTGATCTCTGCGTGTTTCCAGCTCTCTGGGAAGGTCGCGGTCTCGAAGGAGAGGTTGATGATGTTGCACAGGTGGGGTGCGATGGAGCTGCTGGCTTTGTTGAAGATGTGGTGCGGGAAAGGGTCTGACGGGGAGCCGGAGTGTATTGTGCTCATGGTCTTGATGGTGTCCTCGATGTTCACGCTGGCCCAGGCTGGCAGGGGGTCGTGGTCGATGGTGTGTGGCGGGTCTGGTGTATCGATCTTAGTTGGGGTTGTCTGGGTGTCGAAGCTGTCGTGGATGTCGGCGATCTTGCGGTGAAAGAAGGTGGCGAGGGAATCGCACAGGGGTTGCGACGGCGGGATGTCGTTGGTGTTGGAGCTGGGATTGGAGAGTTCCTTCACGATGTTGAAAAGCTCCTTGCTGTTGTGTGCGTTGTTGTCGAGGCGGTCTTTGAAGGAGATTCTCTTGGTGGACCTGATGAGGTGGTGGTGGTTACGGATGGCGTCTTTGTGGGCTGTGTGGCTGTCCGGTGTCTTATCGCTGTGCCATTTCTTCTCTAGTTTCCGGCAGGTGCGCTTGGAAGCTAGGAGTTCCGAGGTGAACCAGCTGGCTCTTTTGGTGGTGTCGCTGTAGGTGAGCTTTTTCAGTGGGGCGAGGGTGTTGGCACAGTCGTCCATCCATCGTCTGAGGTTGCAGGCAGCGTCGTCGGTGTTGGATGGGTCGGAGGGAGGGCTGAGAGCGAGGGTTGCCCGGAGTTGGTCTTCGGTGACTTTGCTCCAGCAGCGGCGTGGGATCTGTTGGGTGCGGTGGTGTGTGGTGGGTTTCTGGAAGGTGAAATGGATGCAGCGGTGGTCGGTCCAGAGGAGTTCCTTGGTGTGGCTGAAGGAGACGTGGGAGCTTGAGGAGAAGATGGGGTCAAGCGTGTGGCCGGCGCAGTGGGTCGGTGTTGTGACGAGCTGGCTCAGGCCGAGGTTGGCGAGGCTGTCGATCAGGGTGGTGGAGTTGCTGTCGTTGTTGTTCTCCAGGTGAAAGTTCAGGTTTCCCAGGAGGATGTAGTCGGTAGAGGTCAGGGCATGCGTGCTGATGAAGTCGGCGATGGAGTCGCTGAACTGGGGTCGGGGCCCAGGGGGTCTGTAGACAAGGGTGCCTCTAAGGGTGGTGTTGGGGTCCGTGTGGATCTGGAAGTGCATGTGTTCGGCGGTGCTGAGAGTGTCGTCGGTGCTGGTCGAGACCCTGATGGTGTTCTTGTGGACGATGGCGATTCCTCCTCCTACTGCGTTGATGCGGTCTCTGCGGGTGATCTTATAGCCGTCTGGGATGGCTATGGCGATGTCGGGGGCATAGGAGTCATTCATCCAGGTCTCTGTCAGGAAGGCGACGTCTGGTGATGATGTGTCGAGCAGGTCCCAGAGCTCGACGGCGTGTTTGCGTGCGGAGTGGGTGTTCAGCAGGATGCACCGGAGGTGGTTGAGGTCCTTCTTGGCGGGCGCCTCGGTGGCTCTGAGGCTGGTGTAGCTGCAGTTCCGGCAGGTGAAGGGACCATGGGTGCATTTCGGGGCGGCCTTGAAGCAGTTGTGCGTCCGTCCGGGGTTGAGAGCGTGGAGTGTGGTGGCATCGTATCGGCGTCGGTCCTCAAGGCTGGAGCGGGGGCGCGCGGTCCAGGGGTTCTGGCGCTGGGCGCGGTCCAGTCGCGGACGGGCACAGACGGGCTTGCCTTAGGCGCGCCTCGGCGCGCCAGCGCGCGCGCCGCACAGCGGCCGCCATATGGGGAGGTGGGAGGGAGGAGCAGCTGGGAGGCGGGAGGCAGGGGCAGCGAATGGGCAGTCAGGGGGCGGGGCCGCAGGGACGCAGCGGCGGGAATGGAGAGAGGCAGCGGGGGCACAGAAGGAAAAATGTAGAGAAAACAAACAGAAATACGGGCACAGTACAATGGGGCAGCGAGGGGCACAGAAGGGAAAATGGAGAGAAAAACAAGCAGAAATACGGGCACAGTACAATGGGGCAGCGAGGGGCACAGAAGGGAAAATGGAGAGAAAACAAGCAGAAATACGGGCACAGTACAATGGGGCAGCGAGGGGCACAGAAGGGAAAATGGAGAGAAAAACAAGCAGAAATACGGGCTCAGTACAATGGGGCAGCGAGGGGCACAGAAGGGAAAATGGAGAGAAAACAAACAGAAATACGGGCACAGTACAATGGGGCAGCGAAGGGCACAGAAGGGAAAATGGGGAGAAAACAAACAGAAATACGGGCACAGTACAATGGGGCAGCGAGGGGCACAGAAGGGAAAATGGAGAGAAAAACAAGCAGAAATACGGGCACAGTACAATGGGGCAGCGAGGGGCACAGAAGGGAAAATGGAGAGAAAAACAAGCAGAAATACGGGCACAGTACAATGGGGCAGCGAGGGGCACAGAAGGGAAAATGGCGAGAAAAACAAGCAGAAATACGGGCACAGTACAATGGGGCAGCGAGGGGCACAGAAGGGAAAATGGAGAGAAAACAAACAGAAATACGGGCACAGTACAATGGGGCAGCGAGGGGCACAGAAGGGAAAATGGAGGGAAAACAAACAGAGAAATACGGGCACAGTACAATGGGGCAGCGAGGGGCACAGAAGGGAAAATGGGGAGACAAAAAGCAAGAAATACGGGCACCGAGGCCACAAGCGGAGGGGCGAGCTTACCAGCAGCAGCAGCAGCGGGCGGACAACACAGGCGGAGCTGTGTGGTGGGGGAGCGACCTACCTGGCAAGGTCAAGGGTCGCTCTCCTCACCGCGCAGCGGCCGCCATATATGGGGAGGTGGGAGGGAGGAGCAGCTGGGAGGCGGGAGGCAGGGGCAGCGAATGGGCAGTCAGGGGGCGGGGCCGCAGGGAGCGCAGCAGCGGGAATGGAGAGAGGCAGCGGGGGCACAGAAGGAAAAACGGAGAGAAAACAAACAGAAATACGGGCACAGTACAATGGGGCAGCGAGGGGCACAGAAGGGAAAATGGAGAGAAAAACAAGCAGAAATACGGGCACAGTACAATGGGGCAGCGAGGGGCACAGAAGGGAAAATGGAGAGAAAAACAAGCAGAAATACGGGCACAGTACAATGGGGCAGCGAGGGGCACAGAAGGGAAAATGGAGAGAAAAACAAGCAGAAATACGGGCACAGTACAATGGGGCAGCGAGGGGCACAGAAGGGAAAATGGAGAGAAAACAAACAGAAATACGGGCACAGTACAATGGGGCAGCGAGGGGCACAGAAGGGAAAATGGGGAGAAAACAACCAGAAATACGGGCACAGTACAATGGGGCAGCGAGGGGCACAGAAGGGAAAACGGAGAGAAAACAAACAGAAATACGGGCACAGTACAATGGGGCAGCGAGGGGCACAGAAGGGAAAATGGAGAGAAAACAAACAGAAATACGGGCACAGTACAATGGGGCAGCGAGGGGCACAGAAGGGAAAATGGAGAGAAAACAAACAGAAATACGGGCACAGTACAATGGGGCAGCGAGGGGCACAGAAGGGAAAATGGAGAGAAAAACAAGCAGAAATACGGGCACAGTACAATGGGGCAGCGAGGGGCACAGAAGGGAAAATGGAGAGAAAAACAAGCAGAAATACGGGCACAGTACAATGGGGCAGCGAGGAACACAGAAGGGAAAATGGCGAGAAAAACAAGCAGAAATACGGGCACAGTACAATGGGGCAGCGAGGGGCACAGAAGGGAAAATGGCGAGAAAAACAAGCAGAAATACGGGCACAGTACAATGGGGCAGCGAGGGGCACAGAAGGGAAAATGGAGAGAAAACAAACAGAAATACGGGCACAGTACAATGGGGCAGCGAGGGGCACAGAAGGGAAAATGGAGGGAAAACAAACAGAAATACGGGCACAGTACAATGGGGCAGCGAGGGGCACAGAAGGGAAAATGGGGAGACAAAAAGCAAGAAATACGGGCACCGAGGCCACAAGCGGAGGGGCGAGCTTACCAGCAGCAGCAGCGGGCGGACAACACAGGCGGAGCTGTGTGGTGGGGGAGCGACCTACCTGGCACCATCGTTGCCAGGTCTGGGAATGGTCGATGGACAGCAGGAGCCCTGCAGTGCAGAGGAGAAGTAAGCAAGATTGTCAGTCAGCCCACATATGCGGCATTGAACACACTCAATATCCCAACATCCATCATTATGAGGCACAACTACATGAAGTGTGCAGTTCCGTAAGGACATGTATGGTACATACATGGCCAACATCTGTCATCACGGTCCAACAAGTGGCATCAATAAGTCCCAGGTTGGCCCATTGGATATCATGAGGCCGTGTCACAGTTCCCATCTCCTGCTGCCGTGTCACAATCACCCCCCACAGTGACATGTGAGGACAGATGTGCCCCAGGCATCACAGCTCAACGACAGGTACATTCCCAGGGACCCTGTATTGCCACATGGACACTGGCATTACATGGAGTATCATGTATACACCACAGCAAAACAACTATGACCCCCACAGGTAGTGGTCCCACTTGCCACTGCAGGACAGACATGGACGTCTGTGACACACACACGCACAGCATCAAAGTCCATGCACACACAACGTGGATGTGGAGACTGTCTCCCATTGTGCACATGAAATCAGAGACATTGTAAACACTACATGCACACAGACTGTGGAGGACCATCACTATTTTGCCACTGGGACACCCTGGCTCAAACATACCGTCCCACATGGGACTCACGGGGTATGTGACATGACATACACATACACCACCGTGAAATGTGACCATGGCACATGCACAGATATGAACAGTTGCACATCACAGTGGTCATGTACACGTAACACCCAGGATCCTGTCCCCATGAACACGTGCACAGCCTGGGGGTGGCTGCCCCCAGGTGACACCCACAGGACAACATGTACAGCAACATACACACAATAGGAAATGCAGCCTTACATGCCTTATCATACAGTTTGGACAGGCTGTCGTGTTGTAGGTGTGCCCCTCACTCCCTGGGAGCTATCTGTGGCTGGCATATGTCCATCTGAGACAGGCATGGTGACATATGCCAGTCACTTGTACAGGGATGCGTTGAACAGCAATGGACCGATCGGTGCCCCCGGCCGGCCCATTGCATTCAATGTGTGTGGGTACGCGTTGTACCCCTGTACGCGTTGATCAGCAATGGACCGATCGGGGCCCCAGGCCGGCCCATTGCATTCAATGTGTGCGGGTACGCGTTGTACCCCTGTACGCATTGATCAGCAATGGACCGATCGGTGCCCCCGGCCAGCCCATTGCATTCAATGTGTGCGGGTACGCGTTGTACCCCTGTACGCGTTGTACCGCAATGGACCGATCGGTGCCCCCGGCCGGCCCATTGCATTCAATGTGTGCGGGTACGTGTTGTACCCCTGTATGCGTTGATCAGCAATGGACCGATCGGTGCCCCCGGCCGGCCCATTGCATTCAATGTGTGCGGGTACGCATTGTACCCCTGTATGTGTTGTAACGCAATGGACCGATCGGTGCCCCCGGCCGGCCCATTGCATTCAATGTGTCGCGGTACGCGTTGTACCCCTGTACGCGTTGATCAGCAATGGACCGATCGTTGCCCCGGCCGGCCCATTGCATTCAATGTGTGCGGTACGCGTTGTACCCCTGTACGCGTTGTACCGCAATGGACCGATCGGTGCCCCCGGCCGGCCCATTGCATTCAATGTGTGCGGGTACGCGTTGTACCCCTGTAGCGTTGTAACGCAATGGACCGATCGGTGCCCCGGCCGGCCCATTGCATTCAATGTGTGCGGTGCACGCGTTGTACCCCTGTACGCGTTGATCAGCAATGGACCGATCGGTGCCCCGACCGGCCCATTGCATTCAATGTGTGCGGGTACGCGTTGTACCCCTGTACGCGTTGTACCGCAATGGACCGATCGGTGCCCCGGCCGGCCCATTGCATTCAATGTGTGCGGGTATGCGTTGTACCCTGTACGCGTTGATCAGCAATGGACCGATCGGTGCCCCGGCCGGCCCATTGCATTCAATGTGTGCGGGTACGCGTTGTGCCCCTGTATGCGGTGTACCGCAATGGACCGATCGGTGCCCCCGGCCGGCCCATTGCATTCAATGTGTGCGGGTACGCGTTGTACCCCTGTACGCGTTGTACCGCAATGGACCGATCGGTGCCCCCGGCCGGCCCATTGCATTCAATGTGTGCGGGTACGCGTTGTACCCCTGTACGCGTTGTACCGCAATGGACCGATCGGTGCGCACCCATTGACAATGGCCTTGCCTGGCAACGGACGCGTTTTCGAAATTCGAACGAGTCGGTTGCTGGAAATTCAGTTGATCACCCACAACAATGTTGCAAAATCATGTATGTCATGAAGTTGAAGATTTGAAGGATGCCGTGGGCGTGTATTGGTGCTGCTATTCCATGGATTGGCCAGATTCAGAAGATGCAAACGACTTGGACCTATCACTTTGGACACAAGGGACAGTATCTGCCTCTCCAGCACATATATATTGCTGGCTGTTCCCCTGAGAGCTCACTTGCCTGCACTACATGCTCCAGGACGACATCTGCCACTGCACTGCTGCTGTCTCTGCCCCTCTGGACCCTGCAATGGCACGTACTGTGGAGAGAGCCCCAGCCTTCAGCCTTGAGGAGAACCAGGCCCTGCTGGACAGCCTATTTCCACAGTACAGCAAGCTGTATGGGACACCAGGGAGCAGGTGAGTGTTCTGTGCACTGCCTTTCTGAATGTGCATTTTGTCTGACTAGCAAGGCTGAAAGTCTGCACGCCACTGGCTAGCAGGCTCACTGAGTAGTTGTCAACCCCCATAGTGTGTAGTGACATGCACTGGACAGGTATGGTGCAGTGACAGTGCATTTGAACAAGGTTTTACTTCCCATGCAATGATACCATGTAGTGACGTCTGGCAAACTGTCCATGGGCAGCGTTGCACTGCCTGTGTACATCATGTGCCCCTGTGAATGAGACATGTATATACAACTGTGTCATGCACGGATATGTTGCATGTGTAGTAATGGCCTTTTCACGTTGTCATCCTGACAGGTTAATGCCCATCGGAAGCAGGAGATCTGGAAGGACATCGTCCGGGCTGTGGGGGTCTACAAGCGCCGGATCCGCAACTGCCAGAAGAGGTGGCAGGACCTTCGGGGCTGGACCCGGAGGATTGCACGGGTCCAGCTGAAGCTGTCACCTCCTCGCAGGAGGGGCGGAACACGGACCCTGACCCCCCACATGCTCCAGATCCTGACGGTGGTGTTTCCAGACCTGGATGGGCAGCTGAAGGCCAGACAGCAGCAAGGAGGGGGTGAGTCAAAGACTGCACTGTGAACTCTGTATTACATGCTATGTGCCCTCCTCTGGCCTGGTTCAACTGCCACAGTACAGCAGTCATGTTGTCCAGGAGCCATGTCCCTTTATTGTGCACTGCCCACTCCTCATCTGATACCCAGGTGTGGCCCTTACATTCAGGGAATTGTGTCACTTGGGACTGTGTCCTTGCAGTTTGCTTCACTAAAGGTGGGGGACAGCATCTGTTTCCCTAACTCTGTTGTGGGCATCATGGGTGGGTCCATTGTTCACACAATGCCTGTGTTCGGACATGTAATCTGCGTGTTGCTTTGATATGCGGTCCACTTGCTGAGCTGAGCCACCACATGTGCCTGGGGTATGTGGCACATACCCATGCAGCGGGTGGGAACAATGTTTGGGCCCCAGGAGTATGCAGATTACGTGTGTCACACATACATAGCCAGCTATCCACTGTCCAGGGCTCATCCCTCATTCATGTGGGGCAGGACAGTCATGCCTACTCCAGGCCATGCAATGCACTCTGTACTCCCACTCCCGTGTATCAGCTGACACATTGTGCGCAGTGATTTGACCCCTCAGGTGTCTGCCTCTGTGTCAGTGTGCTGTGGATTTGTTGCCAGGACTGCTGGGGTGTTTCTCGGTAGGGGCTCAGCATGCCACTGGAGATGTGACCATAGGAGACGATACTTGTGTGTCACATAGGTGTTTGATCAGCTGCCCGTGCAGACTGGGGTATGCGAATGTGAAGTTCAGGCAGCTCTTCCCCATTCACAGCAGATTGTGAGGGGCTCAGGTTCAGAGGGTAGTGTCACAGGTCTCCCATATGTCCAATCGGTATGACCTGGACAGATGAGGGTTAAGATAATGTGTTGTGTGGGGGATGTACATGTGCACTTGTGCAGCTCCAGGACTTGCATTCCCCATGACCTACTATTGTGACACAGTGCAGAGTGTTGTTGTCTGGCTGCCAAGTCATACATCACTGAGACAGTGATGTATGACTTAGCAGTCATGCCTCCGCCATGGCATGTGTCTACTTATTGGTGATCCTGCAGGGGAGTGACATGTGCTACATGCACACCATTGTGGCGATGGCTATCAGGACATGGGTGCATCATGGTGTCTGTCGCTGGTATGCATCACATGCATATCCTATTTGACTCTGGGCGTCCCTTTCATCCGGAAACCTGTACTGACTCAGTGGCAAGAGTTGTGATGTGTGCATGTCCACATGCAAGAGAAAATATATTGTTCCTAGGTAATAGAGAAACAAATCGCAATAACTGTGCTAAACAATAAAAAGACAATGAGGACAGACGATAACAATATAGATAAAAACTGTGATTATTTATTTAATTAATATTCATATATATAAAACAAATCAAGGAAATATTTTCAATAAAAAACAAATTATCAATAACATATGCATTCATGTACTCTGATACACTCATAAAACATACATCAAATTTAATAAAATACAAAGTACATATATAAAATTCCAAAGTGGCAACAGATAGATTTTCGACGCGCGTTTCGGCGCACGTAGCGCCTTCGTCAGGAAAAGCAACAACCACCTAAAAATTAATAAATAAAAACATGACTGAACCTTCATTGTCATAATTTCCACAACATTTACAATAATAATAGTAGTGATACATTTATACGTGCCTTCAAATATAACTACAAAGAAAATAGACCAAAGACCAAAGTGCCCCTATAGATAGAGTTAATTAAAAAACAGAATAAAAAATATAGATAAAGTGCATGGAAGAAAATGAAAAAATTAGGAATAAATAAAGTGCAGTAGAGCTACTCCCAAAACCAATTTCCAATAAACTTGAATGTGGGCTTACTTGAAAACTGATGCGGCTCGACAAAGATAAACGAGGCTTGGTCACTCGTTATTATGTTATGCGATGGAACATCTGCAATAACGTTTATAATACAAATTGATAAGGATATTTCCAAATATATCGATATATATGCATGAAGCGCATTATATATCGTATTTCAGTATCTAATTCTATATGGAACAATTTTATAATCTAAACGAATATATAGTGCTTACCGATAAATAAAACATATAGGAACCGATGTAAACACTCAGATGAAAACGTACACGACGGTACTGTTAGAATATTAGTTAGCATGTGAATAAAGCCAATTTTATAAGATAAACGAAAAAGAGCAGACCTTACTTTCTCTCAATACTGACAATGGTCACGTCCTAAGAAAAACATGAAAGTGATGTCATAAATCTAAACATACCGACTGCAGACAAAAATGTGAGTCAAAATTAATGACATGATACTGGGCAAAAAAATATATATATAGTACCTACTTGTATGTACAGTGATCCTATGATTTGCCAGTTCTAAAAGAAAAAGCAGGCGGACAAATAAATATTCAAAGAAGGGGGCAACACTATATCCTAAAAGCAATGAGGAAGATTAAATCTCGAAGAAAAAGCCACCATCTAAAGAACAACTTACTTGTGTAAGGATGCCGCCGCGTATAAAACGTCTGGCGTTCTGTCGAGCGAGATTCGCTTCTAAATAACGCTCGTGGGGAATCGGCAATTTAAACACGGAAATCAAATGCCTGTTCCGGTCATGTGATATAAGGATAGCGAATACCAGGAACGCTTTCTGGTATCGGTTCATACCGTAGGTTGGCCAATGAAGAAAGCGGTCTCTCTCCCAGGTTAAGACAATATGAACAACCGGAAGTGGCTAGAACGCTAACCTCTATCTTAATCGGAAGTTCAATCAGATAGTTATTTACAGGTTGCGGGAAACAAGTTCCGGTCATGTGATGTCAAGCTATGAAGTAAGAAGGTAGTTCCTAATTTTATTTCTTAACGTGAACTATCTATGAAAAATACAATCTTTATTTAATATTGTAAAGATATGTGACGATAGCATCAATGGTCATGAATAAAAATTAAATACTCGACCACAACTAACTTATATCGCTATTGAAAATAGCAGTGGTAATGTAACAAGATAGACTCTACCGATTATATGATGGAAAACTGAACATGAATGCATTAAGCATTGAGAAAACACATACAAAATATCGAACATGTTCTGATAATCAGGGAGTATTGCACAATGATAATGACAAAAAAGCACTAACTAAATTCTAAATCGATTTCATAGACGTTACAATTCAGATTAAATAGATCAGACTTGAGGGCAGAATTCTAAATATAGTATATGAGGATTAAACAATAGCGTTCTCCCAAGGTATATCGCTGTTTAATCCACATTTATAAGTATTAAGAGAGAATATCCAATAAACCTCTCTTTTTTTACGGATTGCCAATCCACCTTTCTCGTCTGGTAATCTGATCTTTTCTAAAATTCTCCACTGCATTTCATCCGGTTTGTGGTTAAACTCTATATAATGTTTAACTAAAGGTGCTACCAGTTTCTTAGTTCTAATGGCTGAACGGTGTTCTGTAAGTCTAGTTTGAATAGCTCTGGAAGTTTCACCTACATAGCCCAATTGACAGGGGCACAAAATCAGATATATGACATTTTGAGTCTTACAGTTCCATAGCTGTTGAGCTTGTATAGCAAACCCATTGAGTTCAAAAGTGTCGCCTGTCATCACGGTGGGACATGATTTACAGGTAGAACATTTAATGGTACCTCTAATGGGTATTGCACCATGAATAGTTTTCTGAATGAAACTTGGAGTGGAGTTCATAGATTTAAATCGTGAATGTACAATCTTATCTTTGATGTTTTTATTGCGACGATGCGCAAATAGGGGTTTTGCAATCTTATTTTTTTGTTCAGGGTCACTATTTAAAATATGCCAATTAGTATTTATAATTTGTTTTAATTTATTATTCAAAGTGGAATGTTTAATGACACAGACCAGTTGGGACTTTTTGGCATTGTTGGTGTTTCTGAGAAGCTGATCCCTATCATAAAATCTGGCACGTTTAAATGATTGCCTCACCAGCCGGTGAGGGTAGCCTCTTTCCAGGAACTTAGCCTTCATTATAGTCGCTTGGGCATCATAATCTGCTATGTTAGTGCAGTTACGCCGTACTCTCAAAAATTGTGAGAATGGTATGCTATCTTTTTGAGCATGCGGATGGTAACTTTTATAGTGTAATAGGGTGTTTCTTGCTGTAGGTTTAATGAATAAGTCAACCTCTAATTTGCCTAAGTGATGTCTAATCAAAATGTCCAAAAATTCCACCTGCTGTATACTGGAATGTGCCACAAACTTAAGATTAGTATCTGCCAGATTAAGCCACTGTAGGAACTCCAAGAGGCTATCTTCCCCATTGGTCCAGATAAAGAAAATGTCATCTATATATCTGGACCAATGGGAAACGGATTCACAAAAGGGGCCACTTCATTAAAGATGTGTTTTGCCTCAAATAAGGCCATGTATATATTGGCTATTGAAGGTGCTACCGAAGCACCCATACTTACGCCTTTTATTTGGCGAAATAATTGAGATCCAAATTCAAAAATGTTTTCAGTCAAAACTATATATAGGCATTGCAATAAAAAGGATTTGGAACAGGGAATCTGATATTCTTCAATAAACCATTCAGTGGCTTCTAAAGCCTCTTGCTGTGGTATATTACTATATAGTGACTCTACATCGAGAGTCACTAAGATGTCAGTATGGGGATTAAATGGTAAATTTTCTACTTTATTTATCATCTCTCCTGTATCTTTAATATAGGATCTAATTTTGGGAATTAACGGTCTTAATATCTTATCTATGAACTTTGATAAGGGTTCTGTAACTGTTCCAATTGTTGAAACTATTGGACGATACGGAGGGTCTTTCTCATATTTATGTATCTTTGGGATACCATAGATACATGATGTTTTATTATTTGAGAAATTTAAATACTCAAATTCTTTTTTCGTAATACTACCAGCATTCAGAGCCTGATTGGTGACAGATAAGATTTTTTCAGATATTTTATATATAGGATTAGATGTAATTTTGGAATAAAATGTCCAGTCAGCTAACATAACAGACATCTTTTTTCGTAGTCATCAGTGTCGATGACTACAATACTACCGCCTTTGTCGGCACTTTTGATGGTTAACTTGTTATTTTGAGATAAAGATTGCAATGACAAGAATTCTTCTTTGTTTAAATTATATATAGGTTTCGGAATAAATCGAAGTGCTTCTTCTAATCGCTTAAGAACAACATGTTCGAAACCAGACACTTCAGGGCCTACTTGATCCAATGAGGGTGTAAAAGTAGATGGCAGGGTTAAAATATGAGATATGGGTGATACAGTATTTATGTCTTCGGTGTGAGAAAAATATTTGTGTAATCAAATTTTTCTAAAAAAAGAAAAGATATCTTTTGCTACACCGTGTCCTCTGCACTGTCCAACTACTGTGTAGTTGGTGCATGTGTCCACACTGGGGTGTTGCTATCCAACAGACACCATACAGATGGGTGCAAGGCCATGTGGGATGTGAGTGCCATGGTTGGCATCAGACTGACAATTGGCTTCTCCTGTTCAGTTAGGGCACTTTTAGCAATGTACAACTAATGATGCCAGGGCTTGCTCTGTAATGTGCTGTGCTCACAGTGGTGTGTGCGTTTGGTGCAGGTGACTGATGTCTGTCTGTTTCCCCATTGTTTGCAGATACATCCACGGCCACGGAAGGGGACAGCTCCACGGACCAGGAGGAGCCGGAGAGCCAGACTGGGTCAGAAGCCGAGGAGTGGTCGGAGGGACCCAGTGGCACGGAGGGCGAGTGGAGCCACACGAGGAGTCCTCAGCACCATCCACCTCAGCTGAGGACCAGAGCAACTCGGAGGATGACTCCCTTATGGAGGCGGGTGTCAGCAGCCACCACACCCGAGCTAGTGTTGCTGTCCCCGCCACCACCACCACCACCACCGCCCTCCCATCGGCTCCCATTCCCCAGGTCCGTGGAGGCTCCCATGTTCGGGAGCGTGTCTCCTTTGGGCCAGGCACCGCACCCCCTGCCCCTGTGTCCCCTGCTGCCCTGAGTGAGGAGTCTGTGTACCTCCTTCGCCAGCTCCATGTAGGGCAGACAGCCATGCTGAGTGTCCTCCATGCGCACACCGCTCTGTTGACTCAGCTGGTGTCGTTCATGGAGGGCATCTCATCGGGCATGTCTGACCTACAGAGGGGCAATAGGTCCATGGACTCCTCCCTGACGGCAGCAGTGTCCCTCCTCAGACAGTCCCTCACCCCTCCTGCCTCTGCTCCATCCACACTCCCCAGCACCTTACCCGTCCCAAGCACACACACACCGGCACAGGCACACACCAGCACACACACATCCAGCACACAGACACACACGCCACAAACAAAACGCACACGCACGCACAGTCAGGGGACTGAAACCAGACTCACAGGGGATGGGGCCCTGGAACACACACACGCATCCACGAGCACTGCGCAGTCCTCAGTTGCCTCTCCCTCCAAAACACCCTCCCTTGCCTCACCTGCAACCCCAAAGACCCAGCGGCTCTTCCTCAGTGACCTCGGCCTCTTCCCCTCCGATCCAGCTGATACAGCATTCAGGGGGAAGAGGAAGCCCACCCACACGGAGCAGAGTGCCCCTCGCCCCCGGACACCCTCCCCCAGGCGCAGACAGACTGAGGCCCCCACCCGCAAGTCCCCCCGGAGTCGTAAGAGCAAGACCCCGCCTCCGCCCTGCAGCTCAGGCACCACGTCTCCTTCCTCCATCCCTCAGGCCCCCACTCCACAGGTGCCCCCACCACACCCCTGCCCCAGGTTCCCCCACCCACAGATATACCATCCCCAAGAGGATCCAGCCTTCTCCCCCTGCCACTTGCTCTCCCGGCACCACCCCCCGCTGCGCTTGTCTGTGCCACTGATGTGGTGAGGGTGTCCTCCCCCTCTGTCCAGCCCACTTTGCCTGTTCCCCATTCTCCTCCCCTGGTGGTAGGCACTGCAGTGGAGTCCACTACCACCCTGTCTGACTTGGGCACTGCAGTGGCGGACCTGTCCACTCCATCTGCAGGGTCCACTGCAGTCGTGCCGGCACCCACAACATCTGAGTCATGCCCCCCAGTTGTGCCGGCACACACCATGTCAGACACCTCCACTGCAGTTGTCAGTGGCTCTCCAGCACCCACCACCCCTCCCTGCTTCCTCCTGGTGAGCCCTGATCCTGTCCCTGCGGTGCCTGGCCTGCCCCCGGTTGCCCCTCTTAGTGGATTGTCCCTGGTTTTGTGCAGGCATGCGTAGGGTGACATCTGCCACTGTCACCCTGTTTGGACTTTGACAATGGACTGGCCATTGGCCTTTGTGTTTTTTCTGGACTTTGTTTTCATTACACACATATGCTGAATAAAGCAACGTTCTGTTCTCTAGTGCTTATGCTTCTGATGTACATGTTGTTGATGATGCTAACCATGCCCTTGCTGCAGTGATGGTGATATTTGGTCTCATGATAATGAAGTGTTACTGTGCAGGAACCCATGTGGTCCAGGGGGAATGTGTCCTATCCTGTGGTGTATCCATGTAATCCATAGCAGCATCTGAGGGTGTCATGTGTTCAGTATTTGGCAATGGGATTTCCTACTTAGATTAGCTATTTCACATCTGTGGCTTCCACCCCTGCACATCTGTTGTGCCTGCCATTGTTCAATTCGTCTACTTCCCTGACAGTGTGGCCATCTCCACTGGACATGCAGGTTTGGGCATCAATGGGGAAGGACTCATCTGTGTTGTCAGTGCAACATTGCTATACAAGTGTGTTGGATCTGTGCTGATGATTACGTTGGCACTTCCATGACCAGGCTGATGTGACGGGAGCCCTCATTTGGTGCTAATTGTTGATTGTGTGACCAAGTGCTCAGCTGACATGATGGGGCCCTACTGAGGCAACATTTGGCACAGCTTTCCTCACACAGGAGTGGAGTCCCCTCATGGCAGTGTGTACTCCTGTGACATTGCCTGCGCCCAAGGTGTGTGTTGTATGTGCATGTCTGTGTGTTCACTTCCGTTTAGCTGTGCATGCTGTGATCCCTAGTGTTGTACCTGTTTGTGATGCTTGCTGAGTTGACCTATGTTCCCCCAAAGTCTTCTCCCTGGGTTCTCTGTGATGTGGGTGCATGGCACATTACTGGTCATCAGGGTGTCACCCATAGGTGTGTTTGCTGTCAGGGCTGAGTTTGTGTGCAGACGCAGATGGGTCACAGTCAGGTTTCCCCTTGGCACTTGTTGTTTGCCCCTGTCATGTGATTTCCAGTTTGTGTTATCTTTCAGTGATTGTGACACGTTGTGTGTGTGACTGCTGGCACTCCTCAGGGTCCGGGCTGCAATGTTGGTTGTTGTCTATGTGTGTTCTTTGTGGGTGACCTTGGCTTCTTCATTGGTGTGTGACTGTGGCTGGGATCCCATTGGTTGGTGTGGTATTGCCGTCATGTCCATGTACAGCGTAGTGTGCAGTGTGTCAGACATTCAGGAGTCTTGTTGAGTGGCCATGTGTGATGTGTTTCTGCACCTTGGTTCCCACCCACCACCCTGGAATAGTCATGGGTGCATGTGCAATGTCACCAGTGCATGTGTGCTTCACTGCTGCACATTGTTGGAGGTCGAGGGGTGTGGTGTTGAGTGTGTGCAGATGAGAGTTGTTGCCCGGCTAGGCCCCTGCCTCCATGTTGGCCTTGGCTTACTGGCCATGCTGATTGATTTGTGCTTGTGTAGGTGTGATGGTAGTTTGTTGCTCAGGACACATGACTGTGGTTCACAGTGTGAACGACATTTAGCTTTGTCATCACAGTGGGATTGTAATGCAGCCCAGGGTCACCACATTGTGGGGGCCCTGGGGGTAGTGCTGTGGTGTGTCTGTGTCTTGCTGTGTCAGTTGCTGTTCCTACGTGCCTGTGTGACATGTGTGATTTGTGCTCCCTCTCATCTGACAATGCCTGCTTGCCCACATAGGGGATTTGGATCCATGAGTTACCTTTGTGTGGCACTGTATGCACATCTGTATGATTGGTATTCAGGTCTCCTCATGTGTTGTGTGGTTGCCTGGGGACACTGGCACCCCCTCACCTGTTGTGTATGATGTGCAGTGTGGGTCTGCCTGTTTGTGTTTGTGCATCTGCACCACTGCATTGGCATATCTTGGGTGTGCCATTGGCTGTATGTAGTTTGGTGGGTTTCCCCTGCTGTCCCTGGGACTCCTAGGTCATCGGTCAGCACAATGATCATGGTTTGTGTGTCCCATTGCTGCCATGGTATGGTATCTGTTCACCTCACATCTACAGTCTCCACAGGGTATCTGCATGTGTGTGCCCATTGGTGCAAATATGTGGGTCTGCATTCTGATGGTCACTTCTGTCATTGTGTCATTGATGAATGTTGACAGTGTCAGCCCCCATGGGTGTTGTTTGTCTGCACATGGCCAAAGGTATGTCTTATTTGCACTGCAGTATTTGGCTCCCCCAATTTATGTTGCAATGGGACACATGCACTACTTTGCCACTGATGTGTTTTTGTTCTGTGACCAGGAATCATCCATGCAGTTTGGCAGTTGCAGCTCTTTCTTTGTCAACACTTACCTTTTGGTCAATGTGATGAAGGGGGTTTGGACCCCATTGCCACAATGTTCAAAATGTGCTTCAGCTATGGACCCCACACTTACATTTTGGTCACTGTGATGATGGGGCTTTGGACCCCATTGCCACACTGTTCAAAATGTGCTTCAGCTATGGACCCCACACTTACATTTTGGTCACTGTGGTGATGGGGCGTTAGACCCCATTGCCACAATGTTCAAAATGTGCTTCAGCTATGGACCCCACACTTACATTTTGGTCACTGTGATGATGGGGGTTTGGACCCCATTGCCACAATGTTCAAAATGTGCTTCAGCTATGGACCCCACACTTACATTTTGGTCACTATGATGATGGGGGTTTGGACCCCATTGCCACACTGTTCAAAATGTGCTTCAGCTATGGACCCCACACTTACATTTTGGTCACTGTGGAGATGGGGCGTTAGACCCCATTGCCACAATGTTCAAAATGTGCTTCAGCTATGGACCCCACACTTACATTTTGGTCACTGTGATGATGGGGGTTTGGACCCCATTGCCACAATGTTCAAAATGTGCTTCAGCTATGGACCCCACACTTACATTTTGGTCACTGTGATGATGGGGGTTTGGACCCCATTGCCACACTTTTCAAAATGTGCTTCAGCTATGGACCCCACACTTACCTTTTGGTCACTGTGATGATGGGGGTTTGGACCCCATTGCCACAATGGTCATGGCTTGCATTGTGGGGGCCACACACATATATGTGTGGCACATGTGCTAGGGGGTCACATTGTATGTTCAAAGTCATGTTCAGTGTTGTAGGCATTTGACACAGTCTACACACGCTTGTCATGGTGTTGGAGGGATGTCTTTTTCTTGCATTCCCTAGGTTGTGGTGTGCTGGTTGTGTCATGCATTGTCCATCCTATGAGTGGGGGTGGTGTTGGTGGTAGGCATCCAGCCCCCTATGGGTGGAGGTGGTAGTAGTGACAGGCATCCAGCCCCCCTGGCTAAGGGTGGTAGCAGTGGTAGGCATCCAGCCCCCCCTGGGTGAGGGTGGTAGTAGTGGTAGGCATCCAGCCCCCCCTGGCTAAGGGTGGTAGTAGTGGTAGGCATCTGGCACCCCCTGGGTGAAGGTGGTAGTAGTGGTAGGCATCCAGCCCCCCCTGGCTAAGGGTGGTAGTAGTGGTAGGCATCTGGCACCCCCATGGCTAAGGGTGGTAGTGGTGGTGGGCATCTGGCACCACCCTGGCTAAGGGTGGTAGTGGTGGTTGGCATCCAGCCCCCTGGCTTAGGGTGGTAGTAGTGGTAGGCATCTGGCACCCCCTGGCTAGGGGTGGTAGTAGTGGTAGGCATCCAGCCCCCGGGGTAAGGGTGGTAGTAGTGGTAGGCATCTGGCACCCCCTGGCTAAGGGTGGTAGTAGTGGTAGGCATCCAGCCCCCTGGGTGAGGGTGGTAGTGGTGGTAGGCATCCAGCCCCCCTGGGTGAGGGTGGTAGTAGTGGTAGGCATCCAGCCCCCCCTGGGTGAGGGTGGTAGTAGTGGTAGGCATCCAGCCCCCTGGGTGAGGGTGGTAGTAGTGGTAGGCATCCAGCCCCCTGGCTAAGGGTGGTAGTGGTGGTTGGCATCCAGCCCCCTGGCTTAGGGTGGTAGTAGTTGTAGGCATCCAGCCCCCTGGGTAAGGGTGGTAGTGGTGGTAGGCATCTGGCACCCCTGGCTAAGGGTGATAGTAGTGGTAGGCATCTGGCACCCCCTGGCTTAGGGTGGTAGTAGTGGTAGGCATCCAGCCCCCCCTGGGTAAGGGTGGTAGTGGTGGTAGGCATCTGGCACCCCCTGGCTAAGGGTGGTAGTAGTGGTAGACATCTGGCACCCCCTGGGTGAGGGTGGTAGTAGTGGTAGGCATCCAGCCCCCTGGCTAAGGGTGGTAGTGGTGGTTGGCATCCAGCCCCTGGCTTAGGGTGGTAGTAGTGGTAGGCATCTGGCACCCCCTGGCTAGGGGTGGTAGTAGTGGTAGGCATCCAGCCCCCCTGGGTAAGGGTGGTAGTAGTGGTAGGCATCTGGCACCCCCTGGCTAAGGGTGGTAGTAGTGGTAGGCATCTAGCCCCCTGGGTAAGGGTGGTAGTGGTGGTAGGCATCCAGCCCCCTGGGTGAGGGTGGTAGTAGTGGTAGGCATCCAGCCCCCCTGGGTGAGGGTGGTAGTAGTGGTAGGCATCCAGCCCCCTGGCTAAGGGTGGTAGTGGTGGTTGGCATCCAGCCCCCTGGCTTAGGGTGGTAGTAGTGGTAGGCATCCAGCCCCCTGGCTAAGGGTGGTAGTGGTGGTTGGCATCCAGCTCCCCTGGCTTAGGGTGGTAGTGGTGGTAGGCATCCAGCCCCCCCTGGGTAAGGGTGGTAGTGGTGGTAGGCATCTGGCACCCCTTGGCTAAGGGTGGTAGTAGTGGTAGGCATCTGGCACCCCCTGGCTTAGGGTGGTAGTAGTGGTAGGCATCCAGCCCCCCCTGGGTAAGGGTGGTAGTGGTGGAGGGCATCTGGCACACCCTGGCTAAGGGTGGTAGTAGTGGTAGACATCTGGCACCCCCTGGGTGAGGGTGGTAGTAGTGGTAGGCATCCAGCCCCCCCTGGGTAAGGGTGGTAGTAGTGGTAGGCATCCAGCCCCCCCTGGGTAAGGGTGGTAGTAGTGGTAGGCATCTGGCACCCCCCTGGCTAAGGGTGGTAGTAGTGGTAGGCATCCAGCCCCCCTGGGTAAGGGTGGTAGTGGTGGTAGGCATCCAGCCCCCCCTGGGTGAGGGTGGTAGTAGTGGTAGGCATCCAGCCCCCCCTGGGTGAGGGTGGTAGTAGTGGTAGGCATCCAGCCCCCCCTGGCTAAGGGTGGTAGTGGTGGTTGGAATCCAGCCCCCCTGGCTTAGGGTGGTAGTAGTGGTAGGCATCCAGCCCCCCCTGGGTAAGGGTGGTAGTGGTGGTAGGCATCTGGCACCCCCTGGCTAAGGGTGGTAGTAGTGGTAGGCATCTGGCACCCCCTGGCTTAGGGTGGTAGTAGTGGTAGGCATCCAGCCCCCCCTGGGTAAGGGTGGTAGTGGTGGTAGGCATCTGGCACCCCCTGGCTAAGGGTGGTAGTAGTGGTAGACATCTGGCACCCCCTGGGTGAGGGTGGTAGTAGTGGTAGGCATCCAGCCCCCCCTGGCTAAGGGTGGTAGTGGTGGTTGGCATCCAGCCCCCTGGCTTAGGGTGGTAGTAGTGGTAGGCATCCAGCCCCCCTGGGTGAGGGTGGTAGTAGTGGTAGGCATCCAGCCCCCCTGGGTGAGGGTGGTAGTAGTGGTAGGCATCCAGCCCCCTTGGTGAGGGTGGTAGTAGTGGTAGGCATCCAGCCCCCCTGGGTGAGGGTGGTAGTAGTGGTAGGCATCTGGCACCCCCCTGGCTAAGGGTGGTAGTAGTGGTAGGCATCCAGCCCCCCTGGGTAAGGGTGGTAGTGGTGGTATGCATCTGGCACCCCCTGGCTAAGGGTGGTAGTAGTGGTAGACATCTGGCACCCCCTGGGTGAGGGTGGTAGTAGTGGTAGGCATCCAGCCCCCCCTGGCTAAGGGTGGTAGTAGTGGTAGGCATCCAGCCCCCCCTGGGTAAGGGTGGTAGTAGTGGTAGGCATCCAGCCCCCCTTGGGTAAGGGTGGTAGTGGTGGTAGGCATCTGGCTCCCCCTGGCTAAGGGTGGTAGTAGTGGTAGACATCTGGCAACCCCTGGGTGAGGGTGGTAGTGGTGGTTGGCATCCGGCCCCCCCTGGGTAGGGGTGGTGGTGCGCATTCAGGCCCCTGTGTGCATATGTGGCATTGGTGATGGGCATCCCGCCCCTATGGTGCTGCTGTTGCTGGTGTAAGTAAATTCTGCATCCCTCTGTGTGTGTGTGATGTGTCGTGTACGTGTTGTATGTGTTTTGTGGTTGGTGTCTGACTTACCTTCTGCGCCGTACGCGTCCGTGCCTGTTCCGGTAGTAAATGGTATGATCGGGACGAAGGGATTCATGGTTGGTTCGTGTCGTTCGTCCTTCTCGTTGCTTCGCGTCGTCCTCGTCGCTGGCGTGTTCGTCTCGTAGCCGTGGATTGTGTTGTGGCGCGAATCGGAGCTTATGTGCGCCTCTCCCGGATGCTTTGACGTGCCGTGCGTAGCGACGGGTTCGGCGCGTACGGGAAGCGCATCGTACTTGGTCGGCCGGACGGAGCTGCATTTTCCCTTCTGTGCGACTCGATTCTGCGTTTCCGGATTCACCTCGGTCGGAGAACAGGACCTGGATTGGGTGAGTACGACTCGGACAGATTCTATGCTGTTGTGCGCATCGTACTTACTCGTTCGGAATGATGTACGGATCGGTCGGGAAACAGGCATTCGCATGGCTTTTTTCCCGACCGAATGGTATTGGGTGCGCCTCCGACCGAGATCGGAATCGGCCCCTAAGCGTGCTAAAAGTGGAGTACGTGTTGTCTGGACATGTCAAGCAAAATCATCATGTTTCAGCGAGCCGTTTTGTTCTTTGAACCAGTTGAAGTAACCTTGGAGACTCGTTAAGAAGTTGGAGGAAACTGTTTAAGCTGTTGCAGTATCGTTCGTAGGATCCTTAGGAGTGCAGAAGTTCGGTGTTATAGGACCTGCTAAAATTGAAGCCCCCGAGGAAGGGCCCTCAGGCCCGAAATGCATAGGGCATGAACGAATTCTTGAAGATGTATTGTGTATAAAAGAATTCTTGGAGATATTTAGTTTCACGAAAAATGTTTTTTGATTTTGGAAATGTACTAGCAATTTGATTATGAGTTTGATTGATGACTGTAATTTTGTTATAATTAGTCTCTGATAATAAATGTTTACAGAGATTTATATAATCTAAATCTAAATATTGATTTATGTAATTTGATTGAACAGTGCAGTTGCACCTAGTAAAAGTGCAAAGTGGTCAGGTCAATGAGACGTGAAACATGATTGGTGATGGCCATCCCACCCCTATGGTTCTGCTGTTGCTAGTGTACGTCATTTGTGCATCCCTATGTGTGTGTGACATATTTCGGGTACGTGTTGTTTGTTTGTATTGTTGGTGTTTGACTTACCGTCTGCGCCGTACGCGTCCGTGCCGGTCCCGGTAATAGATGTAGTGTATAGGTAGGACCTGCGTAATGGGATTCATGCTTGGATCATCTCGTTCGGGTTTCTCGTGTCTTCGAGTCGTACTCGTAGCAGGCTTGTTCGTCTCGTAGCCGTGGATCGTCTTGTGGCGCGAAACGGAGCTTATGTACGGCTCGCCCGGATGCTCAAACGTCCCGGACGTAGCGACGGGTTCGGCGCGTACGGAGTACGCATCGTACTCGTCCTGCCGGAAGGTGCTGTGTATTTGCTTCCGTACGACTCGATTCGGCGTTTACGGATCCGGCTCGGGCGGGGAACAGGAGCTGAATTGGGTAAGTACGGCTCGCTCGGAAGCTGGGTTGTTATACGCATCGTACTTGTTCGTCCGGACGAATGTTCGAATCGGTCGGGAAACACGCAATCGGCTGGGTTTTTTTCCGGACGAATACTGTTAGGTGCGCTTTCGGCCGGGATCGGAATCGGCCCCTTTGTGTTACAGCGAAGATCAGCAACGTGAGATCTGCACTTCACACTACAGCATCGACACCTGCTGTGACCGCCAATGCGAATCTCCAACATATACCATCTACAACGCCCGACAGGATCTTCATTCTACTGCTATGACCGTCTCTAAATACCTGCCTGCTCTTTGCGTTACAGCGACGACCATCTGTGATGCTCTCCCTGCTCCTCATTCTGCTGTTTGGATTTTTGTCATTTTAGTGTCAAATAATTTATACATTTCTACTCTATTTCTCTAAATTGGTGTGGGATTTTTTGAGTTTTGTGTTTTCAATTTATTATTGTTTGTGTGCTGCATAACTACTTTACACATTGCCTGTAAGCTAAGCCTGTCTGCTATTGTTCCAAGCTACAAGAGGGTTAAGTACATGTTATTTAGTGACCTTTGTGGGTCACCAGACAAGGATTGTGGCTATTGGTTCAGAAAAGCTCACACCCCCTTTAACCAACAACCCAATTTCTCTCATTAGCCAAAACATATTTATTTTCCAAAAAGCCCCAAAACCATGAAAAATGAAATCATTCCAATAGAGATCCATAAAAGAAATCCAAAGCATCTCAAAACCATGAAAACTAGAAAAAGTGCTTAAAAGAAATGCTCCTGGAAACCTTAGAAAAAAGGAAATCAAAGAAAGAATATTGGTTTATTAGAAATCAAAATAGACTTCCTATAAAAAAAAAGACAAATAATGCACATAGGACACGTTCGTAAAGAAAAACCCGCAAAGTAAAACAGAAAATACACTCGTAAAAAAGTACACAAAACAAAAAAATATGCATAACACTTAATCATCAAAAAGTAAAAAACTTAACACAATATAACATAACATATCAATACATTATTAAAACACTGTCTGAAAACCTAAAGCAACACACTAGTAAAAAAGCTAAAATGACTACAAATAAATGTACATAATACCCACAAACAACACTATACCTAACCTCTAGAACTGCCCCCACATGCTCCCTACCCTCAAAACCTACACTCAAAAAAAGAAAACCATTTAAAGAGGACTTGCCTGTTCCAACAAACAGCAGCACCTTCCAGTGACCTGGAAAAAAGACAAAACATTACCAAATAGACTACAAAGTAGAAGGTATCAGTAAAAAAAAAGTGTTGCTAAATGAAACTAAAAAAAGACTATCTCCGCATGAAAATGAATGGGAAAATAATTTTAAAAAGTTTTCAAAATTGAAAAAATTAATAAACATGTAAAACATGTTAAAAAATGTTATAAATGTAAAAGAACATTGTGAAGTACAAATTAAATATTAGTATACAATTAATAGAATAATTTAATACTTACTTATGTAAACATTATGTTAAGCATATGTATATAAAACAACTCAATTAATTAAAAACAAATATTAAACAATAGAAAAAAGGCCTGAAAAATTTACACCATATAACTCTATTTAAAAATTATTTACTTTGTTCAGTTAATATTAAAAATTCATGAAAAATTATTCTATTTATCAATGTATAAATGTTTTTGTACTTATAACTATATATGTTAACCAAAATACAATTATATATTAAATAAACTGAAAGAATAAAGAAAAATTGAAAATGTTTTTATTCTTTGAAAATATGGAAATAATAATGTTATTTATGACAAATATACAGCCAACATCTATGTTAATTATCTTTCTAAACATCAACAATACTAATTAAATGACAGAAGCTACTTCTACCACATAGAAATACAATTTAACAAAGGAATTTTACACTAAAATGTTACTATCAAATATTCCCACTCCAACGTAAACTATTTTCGGGAAGTGTTGGACACTAAACAGGTAACATTTACTATTCCCACTCCAATCTAACCCAGATTCGGGAACATTTTAGACACTAACTCCAAACTAAACCGTTGTTAGACACTAACTTCAAACTAAACCGTTTTGGGGAAGGTGCTAGACACTAAAGAAGATATTTTTACTATTCTACTCCAATCTAAACCATTTTGGAGAATGTGTTGGACACTAAAGGGGCAACATTTGCTACTCCCACTCCATTTTACACCACTTTAGGAAATGTGTTGGACACTAAAGGGCAACATTTACAATTCTCACTCTAATCTGAACCATTTTGAGGAACGTATTGGACACTAAAAGGGCAACATTCATTATTCCCATTCCAATCCAAGCCATTTTGGTGAAGATGTTGAACACTAAAGGGGCGACTTGTTATTCCCTCTACAATATAAACCGTTTTGGGGAAGGTGTTGGAAACTAAATGAGTGACATGTACTATCCCCACTCCAATGTAAAAAGGTTTAGGGAAGGCGTTGGACACAAACAGTTTTATATACACAATCAATACTCCATACTCACACATAATTTTTAATGTATAAAATAAAATAAATAGTATGAAGGAGACACAATAATGCAAACCTATATATTTAAAATTAAACATTAAAATAAAATAATATATTCATCACTATTTATAAAATATATATTTATTGTCATTTATTATTATTCATAAATTGTGAAACATAAAATAATGTATATTTCAATTTTAAAAATCATTGAATATATTGCCTATATTTCTAATTATATAATAAATATAAATTATATGGCATTTAAATTAAGAAATTCATAATACATATTCCCACCAACAGAAGTTATTCGAATAAAACAAATATTAAAAATGTCAATATTAACAGTGTTTTTATAAAAATAAAATAATATAAAGCTATAACATAAATATACAAATACATCTTTAATAATACATCATAGATAATACATATTTATTCTATTTTCATAATTTAATTATACATAGTTTTGAATGTTTTATAAATAAATGTAAAAAATGTGAAAACAAATTCCAACAGCTTATTAACAATACCTTATAATTTTCAACATTAAAAAAATGTGAAATATTCTAAAATGTCCAAACAAAATGTAACATTTTCAAATGTTTGATTAATAGGCAATAAAACTACTTTTACGAAAATATTACATTATTTCATTTAAATGTAATAAATGTTAATTTTTCCTAAGATTTCCCTAATTAAAAAAAAATAGTTATAATAATTCTTTTAATTTAATATATTTTATCAATACATTAAAAAATAAATATGAAATAGTATTTATACAAAATAATTTAACAAAATGCATTTATTACATTTTCAATATTAGGTTGCATATCATAAAAAATTACATTTACATTTAAATTGAAATATTAACTTTTTAAAAATCTTCCCACACTTATCCCCTAAAGAGCCAACATCCTGCTCCTAAAATATATATTCACATTTGCAGAGTGGTGGAGAGAGAGGCGTGGCCTCCCACCACCTCTCAGCAATCCCACTGTGTGAGGCTTACTGGAGGCAACAGGAGGGCTAATTGGCCCCCGAGGACCCTCAAGAGCCAAGGGGACTTCATCCCCCTACTAGCAGTGCCCACCAGGCACATTTGCAGAGTGGAGAAGAAAAGGGATGTGGCCACCAAAAACCTCTCAGCAAACCCACTGGGTGGGTCGTGATAGAGGTAATGGGAGGGGTAATTGTCCCCAAGGACCCTCAATAGCCAAGGGGACTTCATCCCCGTACTAGTAGTGCGTCATGAGGTGCGTTTGCAGAGTGGTGTAGAAAGGGGGTGTGGCCTGCTATCAGATCTCATCAATCCTGCTGTATGGGACTTACTGGAGCTAATAGGAGGAGTAGTTGGCCCCCAAGGACGTCCTTGGGGGCCAACTACCCCTCCTGATTGCTGGGAAGTTGTCAGATGCCACACCCCCATTCTCCACCACTCTGCAAACGTGCCTCCCGGTGCACTACTAGTTGGGAGATAAAGTCCCCTTGGCCAAGAAGCCCTCCTGGTACCTCCTGTAAGTCCTATGCAGCAGAATCGCTGAGAGCTGGTCAGAGGCCCAGCCCCCTTTCTTCACCACTCTGCAAACGTGACTGCCAGGTAAAAAATCATAGAAATTCACTAAACAAAACAAAGGTTACAGAGAAGTTACAGTTAGGAATTAGCATTTAAAAAACCTTAGAAATTCACTGCACACTAGCCACCAGGCTCCACGACGCCGGTATCCGAGAAATAGCCTTAGACTGGATATGATCTTTTCTCTCAGGCAGAACAAAGAGAATAAGACTCCTGCCCTTCCTCTCAGAACCGACAGAGATCAGTTGTGGAGTACCCCAAGGATCCTCCCTCAGCCCCACATTCTTCAACATCTACATAGCCCCCTGCGCAACCATCGTCAGAATCTATGGACTCAACATCATCTCCTGTGCCGGTGACACCCAGTTCATCCTCTCCCTCACCAAGGAACCCGACATCACCAGGTGCAACTTCCAAGAAGGGATGAAAGTTGCTGCAACCTGGATGAGCAACACCTGCCTGAAGCTCAAAATGGAGAAAACAAAAGTCCCTCTACTCGGCTCCAATGCCCTCCACATGGGAAAACACCTGTTGGCTCCCTGCCCTCGGAAACCCACCCACCCCAACGGACTACGCACGCAACCTCAGAATCATTCTCAACTCTCTGCTCACCATGAATTGCCAGATCAACGCTGTATCCTACGCCTCCTTCTACACCCTCCGCATTCTTCGCAAGACGTTCAAGTGGATCCCCCAACTCCAGGAAAACCATCACCCACACACTCATCACCAGCAGACTGGACTACGGAAACGCTCTCTGTGCCGAAATCAACAAAAAACTCCTCTGCAAACTCCAGACCATCCAGAACACCTCAGCCAGACTTATCCTCGACATCCCATGACATGACCACATCACCCAACACCCACATGACCTCCACTGGCTCCTCCTCGAAAGAAGAATAACCTTCAAACTACTCACACACACACCTACTAAGCCCTCCACAACACCAGACCCCAGTACCTCAATGACCAAATCTCCTTCCACGCCCCCAAGAGAAACCTCTGCTCAGCCGACCTCGCCTTAGCCACTGTCCCTCGTTTCTACAGGACCAGAGCAGGGGGAAGATCCTTCTCCTACCTCGCATCCAAGACATGGAACGAACTCCCCCTTCATCTCCGACGAAGCCAGACACTGCACCAATTCAGAAAGGACCTCAAGACCTGGCTATTCGAATGACCCCAATGGAGCTGCTCAGACCCCCCTCCTTCAGCGCCTTGAAACCCTCATGGATGAGTAGTGCGCTCTAAAAAACCATGATTGATTTATTGATTGATTGACTGAAAAAAGCAAAGGTTACAGGGACATTCTCGTTAGGGTCAGATTTTACTCATACAAAACCAGAGAAATCCAGCCGTTATAGTTACCTGAGTTAACTATAACTCGTGCACCCGCAATGCACTGCTTATGACCTCACATCTTACATCAGTTATGACATGGTCAGTGACATCACTAATGACATCACTGATGACATCTCAAATGACTTCACTGATGACATCCTCCACAGCATCTCTGACACACCCACTCTCACCCCATAGAATCTTTTATATACCCACTGCCACTCCCACATAACCACTCACAAACCTGTTATTAGAGCCATACCAGTGCTTACATACCCACTCACTGATTCATAGATCTACAGACACATCCACTCACTCACCCATACTGCCACTCATACACCCACTCACTTACTAATACAGCCATTGACATATCCACTCATTAACCCATACAGGCACTCACACATTGAGTCAATCAGCAATAGATTAACTCACACACGTAGACACTCACCCATACAGTCAATCACACAGCCACTTACTCACCCAAACAGTTACACACACACACTTACTTACTCATACAAATAATAACACATACTAACTCACCTATACAGTTAGTGACAGAAGAACGCACTCATCCATATAGCCACTCTCATATTCACTCACTCATGCATACAGTCACTCATATACCACCTCACTCACCTCTACTGCCTTTCATATACCCAGTTACTCGCCCATACTGACACATGCACTCAATCACCAACACAGCCATACACTCACTCACCCATACAGCTTCTGAGACATGCACACAGTACCCCATATAGCCACTGACTCACTCACTCATCCATACAGGCAGTCACACACCTCCTCACCCACACACACAGACTCCCAGACAACCAGAGAGGTAGTCAGACAACCAATCACCCATATAGCCATTTATATACCCACTAACACACTCATACACCTACTTAGACATCAACTGACAGACAGATAAACTCATTTGCACAGCCAGTCACTCACCTATATATTCACTGAGACACCTAATCACTCACTTATCCTGTCAGTCATGCACCCACTGAGTCATCCATACAGACACTCACACACACACTGATTCACCAATACACCTTACTATATATATTTAACACTCAAAAACGTTTTTTTAAACAGTCACTGGATGATGTCATCACTGATGTCATTGATGTTATAGTTAACTCAGGTAACTATAACAGCTGAATTTCTCTGGTTCTGTATGAGTAAAATCTGACCCTAACTATAACGTCCCTGTAAGCTTTGTTTTTTTGTGTGAATATATATATACATTATTTTTACACATTAATACAACAACAACAAAATCTATAATTAATAAATTATCTTACTAAACACACAAATTAATAAAATAAACACAAAAAAGTCAATCAAAATACCAGAAAATCCATATAAAAGAACACTTACAAAGGATATTACATTCAACAATATTTTCTAAAACGATGTTAAAAATAACCCTGGGTGGGTAACTCCGCTCCGCCATCGGAGTTTGCAGAGATTTGCCTACTCCGCGCTCTGTGGCAAACGCGGAGTAGGCAAAAACTGCGCCTCCATGGCGGAGCGGAGTTAGCCGCTCCCTCCACCCTCCCTAATGCTTTGAAAAGATATTCTTCATAAAAAAACACTACGTTGTACGTCTTGCGAGTGCGCATGTGCACGCGCAAGACTTACAACGTAGTGTTTTTTTATGAAGAAGGACGTCGAGGACACGAGAGGAGCAGGAAGAAGAGCGGCCAGGCAGGGGAGGCAGCAGAAACACAGGTAAGTGCCTTCTTTATATATTTTTAAAGCATTTGGGAGTGGGGAGGGAGCGGAGCGGAGCTACGCGTAGTTCCACTGAGTTTTTTTTCAAACTCCGTGGAGCTACGCGTAGAGGCACTACGCCAGCTCTGCCCAGGCCTAATTAAAAACACTTAAAATTATATTCTTAGCTTCGATATTCCTCTCTGTGACACAATATTTTTTTATCACAATATTTTGTATTCAATATTTTGTCCAAACAACCTAACAGCTTGTATTCTATCCCTTAAGAAGGATCAGTTCTAATGAAAAGTGTGTCCTTCGATGCCAAATTTGTTCATGCATCTGATGAAGAAGGGCTGTGAGACAGTGTAAAAAGCTGCAGAGAGGTGCAGGAGAATGAGAGCTGCTGTGCCTCTGTCAAGGATCATGCAGATATCACCTCTGGAGGAGATGAGTGCTCTTTCAGTACCGTGGTTGGGCCTGAAAATGGACTGCATGGCTTTGAGGAGCTGGTGGTTGCTGAGGTGGCCGGTGAGGCATCGGTTGATAAGTTTCTCTATGACCTTTGCTGGGTATGGTAGGTAGTAGTTAGAAAGCATGGCTGGGTCAGCGGATGGTTCCTTGAGCAGGGGTATTATGGTGGCATATTTCCTGGTCTCTGGGAATGTGGCTAAGTTGATGGAGGCATTGAGGATGGGTATTAGTGCTTTGCCTATCGGTAGTAGTCCTTTGGTGAAAGCATGGTGAGGACCTGGGTCAGATGGAGCCCCTGAGTGGATGGTCTTCTTGATAACAGTGATTTCAACAGTGGTGCTGGCTGGTTACAAGGTCGGGGTTCATTAATCGGTCATGATGAGAAGCTGAGTTGCAACGGTGACATGGTCTGGTTGAAGATCAAAGTTGCTGTACTCACATCATGCCACACCTCAAGGCACTCCACTGACTCATGATACACAAACAAAGTAATTTCAAACTCCTTACACACACATTCAAGTCTCTACACAACTTCGGCCACATCTATCTGAACAGTGGTATCTCCTTCCACAAACCACCCAGACACTTTCACTCCACAGGAATCCTACTTGCAACCATCCCACACATACACAGAATCAGATCAGGAGGATGGGTTTTCTCTTACATCGCTCCTAAAGTGTGGAACGGCCTCCAACTCCACATGAGAGCTTCCTCCATTTTTCTTGAATTCTGCAAGAAGCTGAAGACCTGGCTTTTCAATTAACTAACGTACCACAATCAGGGCTAGAAACACACAAGTTTATCCCCAGAATACCTTTGTGGGTGATAGTGGGCTTCACAAATACACATACATAGCATGACAAAAGTGGGTCTGTCTTTGTTTTATATATGTTGGAAGGTGGATACTTAGGGGCCGATTCCGATCTCGGTCGGAGGCGCACCCAATACCATTCGGTCGGGAAAAAAGCCATGCGAATGCCTGTTTCCCGACCGATCCGTACAGCACACCGAACGAGTAAGTACGATGCGCACAACAGCACAGAATCCGGCCGAGCCGTACTCACCCAATCCAGGTCCTGTTCTCCGACCGAGGCGAATCCAGAAACGCCGAATCGAGTCACACGGAAGGGAAAATGCAGCTCCGTCCGGCCGACCAAGTACGATGCGCTTCCCGTACGCGCCGAACCCGTCGCTACGCACGGCACGTCAAAGCATCCGGGAGAGGCGCACATAAGCTCCGATTCACGCCACAACACAATCCACGGCTACGAGACGAACACGCCAGCGACAAGGACGACGCAAAGCGACGAGGACGACGCGAAGCAACGAGAAGGACGAACGACACGAACCAACCATGAATCCCTTCGTTCCGATCATACCAATATTCTACATTTACTACCGGAACAGGCACGGACGCGTACGGCGCAGAAGGTAAGTCAGACACCAACCACAAAACACATGCAACACGTACACGACACATCACACACACACAGAGGGATGCAGAATATACTTACACCAGCAACAGCAGCACCATAGGGGCGGGATGCCCATCACCAATGCCACATATGCACACAGGGGCCTGAATGCGCACCACCACCCCTACCCAGGGGGGGGCTGGATGCCTACCACTACTACCACCCTTAGCCAGGGTGGGCTGGATGCCTACCACTACTACCACCCTTAGCCAGGGGGGCTGGATGCCTACCACTACTACCACCCTCACCCAGGGGGGCTGGATGCCTACCACTACTACCACCCTTAGCCAGGGGGGGCTGGATGCCTACCACTACTACCACCCTCACCCAGGGGGGGCTGGATGCCTACCACTACTACCACCCTCACCCAGGGAGGGCTGGATGCCTACCACTACTACCACCCTTAGCCAGGGGTATCTGGATGCCTACCACTACTACCACCCTTAGCCAGGGGGGGCTGGATGCCTACCACTACTACCACCCTCACCCAGGGGGGGCTGGATGCCTACCACTACTACCACCCTCACCCAGGGGGGCTGGATGTCTACCACTACTACCACCCTTAGCCATGGGGGTGCCAGATGCCTACCACTACTACCACCCTCACCCAGGGGGGGCTGGATGCCTACCACTACTACCACCCTCACCCAGGGGGGTCTGGATGCCTACCATTACTACCACCCTCACCCAGGGGGCTGGATGCCTACCACTACTACCACCCTTAGCCAGGGGGCTGGATGCCTACCACTACTACCACCCTCACCCAGGGGGGCTGGATGCCTACCACTACTACCACCCTCACCCAGGGGGGCTGGATGCCTACCACTACTACCACCCTTAGCCAGGGGGGTGCCAGATGCCTACCACTACTACCACCCTCACCCAGGGTGGGCTGGATGCCTACCACTACTACCACCCTCACCCAGGTGGGGCTGGATGCCTACCACTACTACCACCCTTAGCCAGGGGGGGCTGGATGCCTACCACTACTACCACCCTCACCCAGGGGGGGCTGGATACCTACCACTACTACCACCCTTAGCCAGGGTGGTGCCAGATGCCCACCACCACTACCACCCTTAGCCATGGGGGTGCCAGATGCCTACCACTACTACCACCCTCACCCAGGGGGGCTGGATGCCTACCACTACTACCACCCTCACCCAGGGGGGCTGGATGCCTACCACTACTACCACCCTTAGCCAGGGGGCTGGATGCCTACCACTACTACCACCCTCACCCAGGGGGGCTGGATGCCTACCACTACTACCACCCTTAGCCAGGGTGGTGCCAGATGCCCACCACCACTACCACCCTTAGCCATGGGGGTGCCAGATGCCTACCACTACTACCACCCTCACCCAGGGGGGGCTGGATGCCTACCACTACTACCACCGTCACCCAGGGGGGGCTGGATGCCTACCACTACTACCACCCTCACCCAAGGGGGGCTGGATGCCTACCACTACTACCACCCTTAGCCAGGGGGGTGCCAGATGCCTACTACTACTACCACCCTCACCCAGGGGGTGCTGGATGCCTACCACTACTACCACCCTCACCCAGGGGGGGCTGGATGCCTACCACTACTACCACCCTCACCCAGGGGGGGCTGGATGCCTACCACTAATACCACCCTTAGCCAGGGGGGGCTGGATGCCTACCACTACTACCACCCTCACCCAGGGGGGGCTGGATGCCTACCACCACTACCACCCCCACTCATAGGATGGACAATGCATGACACAACCAGCACACCACAACCTAGGGAATGCAAGAAAAAGACATCCCCCAACACCATGACAAGCGTGTGTAGACTGTGTCAAATGCCTACAACACTGAACTTGACTTTGAACATACAATGTGACCCCCTAGCACATGTGCCACACATATATGTGTGTGGCCCCCACAATGCAAGCAGGCCATGACCATTGTGGCAATGGGGTCCAAACCCCCATCATCACAGTGACCAAAAGGTAAGTGTGGGGTCCATAGCTGAAGCACATTCTGAACATTGTGGCAATGGGGTCTAACGCCCCATCACCACAGTGACCAAAATGTAAGTGTGGGGTCCATAGCTGAAGCACATTTTGAACATTGTGGCAATGGGGTCCAAACCCCCATCATCACAGTGACCAAAAGGTAAGTGTTGACAAAGAAAGAGCTGCAACTGCCAAACTGCATGGATGATTCCTGGTCACAGAACAAAAAACAAATCAGTGGCAAAGTAGTGCATGTGTCCCATTGCAACATAAATTGGGGGAGCCAAATACTGCAGTGCAAATAAGACATACCTTTGGCCATGTGCAGACAAACAACACCCATGGGGGCTGACACTGTCAACATTCATCAATGACACAATGACAGAAGTGACCATCAGAATGCAGACCCACATATTTGCACCAATGGGCACACAAATGCAGATACCCTGTGGAGACTGTAGATGTGAGGTGAACAGATACCGTACCATGGCAGCAATGGGACACACAAACCATGATCATTGTGCTGACCGATGACCTAGGAGTCCCAGGGACAGCAGGGGAAACCCACCAAACTACATACAGCCAATGGCACACCCAAGATATGCCAATGCAGTGGTGCAGATGCACAAACACAAACAGGCAGACCCACACTGCACATCATACACAACAGGTGAGGGGGTGCCAGTGTCCCCAGGCAACCACACAACACATGAGGAGACCTGAATACCAATCATACAGATGTGCATACAGTGCCACACAAAGGTAACTCATGGATCCAAATCCCCTATGTGGGCAAGCAGGCATTGTCAGATGAGAGGGAGCACAAATCACACAGGCACGTAGGAACAGCAACTGACACAGCAAGACACAGACACACCACAGCACTACCCCCAGGGCCCCCACAATGTGGTGACCCTGGGCTGCATTACAATCCCACTGTGATGACAAAGCTAAATGTCGTTCACACTGTGAACCACAGTCATGTGTCCTGAGCAACAAACTACCATCACACCTACACAAGCACAAATCAATCAGCATGGCCAGTAAGCCAAGGCCAACATGGAGGCAGGGGCCTAGCCGGGCAACAACTCTCATCTGCACACACTCAACACCACACCCCTCGACCTCCAACAATGTGCAGCAGTGAAGCACACATGCACTGGTGACATTGCACATGCACCCATGACTATTCCAGGGTGGTGGGTGGGAACCAAGGTGCAGAAACACATCACACATGGCCACTCAACAAGACTCCTGAATGTCTGACACACTGCACACTACGCTGTACATGGACATGACGGCAATACCACACCAACCAATGGGATCCCAGCCACAGTCACACACCAATGAAGAAGCCAAGGTCACCCACAAAGAACACACATAGACAACAACCAACATTGCAGCCCGGACCCTGAGGAGTGCCAGCAGTCACACACACAACGTGTCACAATCACTGAAAGATAACACAAACTGGAAATCACATGACAGGGGCAAACAACAAGTGCCAAGGGGAAACCTGACTGTGACCCATCTGCGTCTGCACACAAACTCAGCCCTGACAGCAAACACACCTATGGGTGACACCCTGATGACCAGTAATGTGCCATGCACCCACATCACAGAGAACCCAGGGAGAAGACTTTGGGGGAACATAGGTCAACTCAGCAAGCATCACAAACAGGTACAACACTAGGGATAACAGCATGCACAGCTAAACAGAAGTGAACACACAGACATGCACATACAACACACACTTGGGCGCAGGCAATGTCACAGGAGTACACACTGCCATGAGGGGACTCCACTCCTGTGTGAGGAAAGCTGTGCCATATGTTGCCTCAGTAGGGCCCCATCATGTCAGCTGAGCACTTGGTCACACAATCAACAATTAGCACCAAATGAGGGCTCCCGTCACATCAGCCTGGTCATGGAAGTGCCAACGGAATCATCAGCACAGATCCAACACACTTGTATAGCAATGTTGCACTGACAACACGGATGAGTCCTTCCCCATTGATGCCCAAACCTGCATGTCCAGTGGAGATGGCCACACGGTCAGGGAAGTAGACGAATTGAACAATGGCAGGCACAACAGATGTGCAGGGGTGGAAGCCACAGATGTGAAATAGCTAATCTAAGTAGGAAATCCCATTGCCAAATACTGAACACATGACACCCTCAGATGCTGCTGTGGATGACATGGATACACCACAGGATAGGACACATTCCCCCTGGACCACATGGGTTCCTGCACAGTAACACTTCATTATCATGAGACCAAATATCACCATCACTGCAGCAAGGGCATGGTTAGCATCATCAACAACATGTACATCAGAAGCATAAGCACTAGAGAACAGAAAGTTGCTTTATTCAGCATATGTGTGTAATGAAAACAAAGTCCAGAAAAAACACAAAGGCCAATGGCCAGTCCATTGTCAAAGTCCAAACTGGGTGACAGTGGCAGATGTCACCCTACGCATGCCTGCACAAAACCAGGGACAATCCACTAGGAGGGGCAACCGGGGGCAGCCCAGGCACCGCAGGGACAGGATCAGGGCTCACCAGGAGGAAGCAGGGAAGGGGTGGTGGGTGCTGGAGAGCCACTGACAACTGCAGTGGAGGTGTCTGACATGGTGTGTGCCGGCACAACTGGGGGCATGACTCAGATGTTGTGGGTGCCGGCACGACTGCAGTGGACCCTGCAGATGGAGTGGACAGGTCCGCCACTGCAGTGCCCAAGTCAGACAGGGTGGTAGTGGACTCCACTGCAGTGCCTACCACCAGGGGAGGAGAATGGGGAACAGGCAAGGTGGGCTGGACAGAGGGGGAGGACACCCTCACCACATCAGTGGCACAGACAAGCGCAGCGGGGGTGTGGTGCCGGGAGAGCAATTGGCAGGGGGAGAAGGCCGGATCCTCTTGGGGATGGTATATCTGTGGGTGGGGAAACCTGGGGCAGGGTGTGGTGGGGCACCTGTGGAGTGGGGGCCTGAGGGATGGAGGAAGGAGACCTGGTGCCTGAGCTGCAGGGCGGCGGCGGGGTCTTGCTCTTACGACTCCGGGGGACTTGCGGGTGGGGGCCTCAGTCTGTCTGCGCCTGGGGGAGGGTGTCCGGGGGCGAGGGGCACTCTGCTCCGTGTGGGTGGGCTTCCTCTTCCCCCTGAATGCTGTATCAGCTGGATCGGAGGGGAAGAGGCCGAGGTCACTGAGGAAGAGCCGCTGGGTCTTTGGGGTTGCAGGTGAGGCAAGGGAGGGTGTTTTGGAGGGAGAGGCAACTGAGGACTGCGCAGTGCTCGTGGATGCGTGTGTGTGTTCCAGGGCCCCATCCCCTGTGAGTCTGGTTTCAGTCCCCTGACTGTGCGTGCGTGTGCGTTTTGTTTGTGGCGTGTGTGTCTGTGTGCTGGATGTGTGTGTGCTGGTGTGTGCCTGTGCCGGTGTGTGTGTGCTTGGGACGGGTAAGGTGCTGGGGAGTGTGGATGGAGCAGAGGCAGGAGGGGTGAGGGACTGTCTGAGGAGGGACACTGCTGCCGTCAGGGAGGAGTCCATGGACCTATTGCCTCTCTGTAGGTCAGACATGCCCGATGAGATGCCCTCCATGAACGACACCAGCTGAGTCAACAGAGCGGTGTGCGCATGGAGGACACTCAGCATGGCTGTCTGCCCTACATGGAGCTGGCGAAGGAGGTACACAGACTCCTCACTCAGGGCAGCAGGGGACACAGGGGCAGGGGGTGCGGTGCCTGGCCCAAAGGAGACACGCTCCCGAACATGGGAGCCTCCACGGACCTGGGGAATGGGAGCCGATGGGAGGGCGGTGGTGGTGCTGGTGGTGGCGGGACAGCAACACTAGCTGGGGTGTGGTGGCTGCTGACACCCGCCTCCATAAGGGAGTCATCCTCCGAGTTGCTCTGGTCCTCAGCTGAGGTGGATGGTGCTGAGGACTCCTTGGTGTGGCTCCCCTCGCCCTCCGTGCCACTGGGTCCCTCCGACCACTCCTCGGCTGCTGACCCAGTCTGGCTGTCCGGCTCCTCCTGGTCCGTGGAGCTGTCCCCTTCCGTGGCCGTGGATGTATCTGCAAACAATGGGGAAACAGACAGACATCAGTCACCTGCACCAAACGCACACACCACTGTGAGCACAGCACATTACAGAGCAAGCCCTGGCATCATTAGTTGTACATTGCTAAAAGTGCCCTAACTGAACAGGAGGAGCCAATTGTCAGTCTGATGCCAACCATGGCACTCACATCCCACATGGCCTTGCACCCATCTGTCTGGTGTCTGTTGGATAGCAACACCCCAGTGTGGACACATGCACCAACTACACAGTAGTTGGACAGTGCAGAGGACACGGTGTAGCATGTGGACATGCACACATCACAACTCTTGCCACTGAGTCAGTACAGGTTTCCGGATGAAAGGGACGCCCAGAGTCAAATAGGATATGCATGTGATGCATACCAGCGACAGACACCATGATGCACCCATGTCCTGATAGCCATCGCCACAATGGTGTGCATGTAGCACATGTCACTCCCCTGCAGGATCACCAATAAGTAGACACATGCCATGGCGGAGGCATGACTGCTAAGTCATACATCACTGTCTCAGTGATGTATGACTTGGCAGCCAGACAACAACACTATGCACTGTGTCACAATAGTAGGTCATGGGGAATGCAAGTCCTGGAGCTGCACAAGTGCACATGTACATCCCCCACACAACACATCATCTTAACCCTCATCTGTCCAGGTCATACCGATTGGACATATGGGAGACCTGTGACACTACCCTCTGAACCTGAGCCCCTCACAATCTGCTGTGAATGGGGAACAGCTGCCTGAACTTCACATTCGCATACCCCAGTCTGCACGGGCAGCTGATCAAACACCTATGTGACACACAAGTATCGTCTCCTATGGTCACATCTCCAGTGGCATGCCGAGCCCCTACCAAGAAACACCCCAGCAGTCCTGGCAACTAATCCACAGCACACTGACACAGAGGCAGACACCTGAGGGGTCAAATCACTGCGCACAATGTGTCAGCTGATACACGGGAGTGGGAGTACAGAGTGCATTGCATGGCCTGGAGTAGACATGACTGTCCTGCCCCACATGAATGAGGGATGAGCCCTGGACAGTGGATAGCTGGCTATGTATGTGTGACACACGTAATCTGCACACTCCTGGGGCCCAAACATTGTTCCCACCCGCTGCATGGGCGTATGCCACATACCCCAGGCACATGTGGTGGCTCAGCTCAGCAAGTGGACCGCATATCAAAGCAACACGCAGATTACATGTCCGAACACAGGCGTTGTGTGAACAATGGACCCACCCATGATGCCCACAACAGAGTTAGGGAAACAGATGCTGTCCCCCACCTTTAGTGAAGCAAACTGCAAGGACACAGTCCCAAGTGACACAATTCCCTGAATGTAAGGGCCACACCTGGGTATCAGATGAGTAGTGGGCAGTGCACAATAGAGGGACATGGCTCCTGGACAACATGACTGCTGCACTGTGGCAGTTGAACCAGGCCAGAGGAGGGCACAAAGCATGTAATACAGAGTTCACAGTGCAGTCTTTGACTCACCCCCTCCTTGCTGCTGTCTGGCCTTCAGCTGCCCATCCAGGTCTGGAAACACCACCGCCAGGATCTGGAGCATGTGGGGGGTCAGGGTCCGTGTTCCGCCCCTCCTGCGAGGAGGCGACAGCTTCAGCTGGACCCATGCAATCCTCCGGGTCCAGCCCCGAAGGACCTGCCACCTCTTTTGGCAGTTGCGGATCCGGCGCTTGTAGACCCCCACGGACCGGACAGCCCGGATGATGTCCTTCCAGATCTCCTGCTTCCGATGGGCATTAACCTGTCAGGATGACAAAGTGAAAAGGCCATTACTACACATGCAACATATCCGTGCATGACACATTTGTATATACATGTCTCATTCACAGGGGCACATGATGTACACAGGCAGTGCAACGCTGCCCATGGACAGTTTGCCAGACGTCACTACATGGTATCATTGCATGGGAAGTAAAACCTTGTTCAAATGCACTGTCACTGCACCATACCTGTCCAGTGCATGTCACTACACACTATGGGGGGTGACAACTACTCAGTGAGCCTGCTAGCCAGTGGCGTGCAGACTTTCAGCCTTGCTAGTCAGACAAAATGCACATTCAGAAAGGCAGTGCACAGAACACTCACCTGCTCCCCTGGTGTCCCATACAGCTTGCTGTACTGTGGAAGTAGGCTGTCCAGCAGGGCCTGGTTCTCCTCAAGGCTGAAGGCTGGGGCTCTCTCCACAGTACGTGCCATTGCAGGGTCCAGAGGGGCAGAGACAGCAGCAGTGCAGTGGCAGATGTCGTCCTGGAGCATGTAGTGCAGGCAAGTGAGCTCTCAGGGGAACAGCCAGCAATATATATGTGCTGGAGAGGCAGATACTGTCCCTTGTGTCCAAAGTGATAGGTCCAAGTCGTTTGCATCTTCTGAATCTGGCCAATCCATGGAATAGCAGCACCAATACACGCCCACGGCATCCTTCAAATCTTCAACTTCATGACATACATGATTTTGCAACATTGTTGTGGGTGACCAACTGAATTTCCAGCAACCGACTCGTTCGAAATTCGAAAACGCGTCCCTTGCCAGGCAAGGCCATTGTCAATGGGTGCGCACCGATCGGTCCATTGCGGTACAACGCGTACAGGGGTACAACGCGTACCCGCACACATTGAATGCAATGGGCCGGCCGGGGGCACCGATCGGTCCATTGCGGTACAACGCGTACAGGGGTACAATGCGTACCCGCACACATTGAATGCAATGGGCCAGCCGGGGGCACCGATCGGTCCATTGCGGTACAACGCATACAGGGGTACAACGTGTACCCACACACATTGAATGCAATGGACCGGCCGGGGGCACCGATCGGTCCATTGCGGTACAACGTGTACAGGGGTACAACGCGTACCCGACACATTGAATGCAATGGGCCGGCCGGGGCACCGATCGGTCCATTGCGGTACAACGCGTACAGGGGCACAACGCGTACCCGCACACATTGAATGCAATGGGCCGGCCGGGGCACCGATCGGTCCATTGCGGTACAACGCGTACAGGGGTACAACGTGTACCCGCACACATTGAATGCAATGGGCCGGCCGGGGGCACCGATCGGTCCATTGCGGTACTAACGCGTACAGGGGTACAACGCGTACCCGCACACATTGAATGCAATGGGCCGGCCGGGGGCACCGATCGGTCCATTGCGGTACAACGCGTACAGGGGCACAACGCGTACCCGCACAAATTGAATGCAATGGGCCGGCCGGGGCACCGATCGGTCCATTGCGGTACAACGCGTACAGGGGTACAACGCGTACCTGCACACATTGAATGCAATGGGCCGGCCGGGTGCACCGATCGGTCCATTGCTGTTCAACGCATCCCTGTACAAGTGACTGGCATATGTCACCATGCCTGTCTCAGATGGACATATGCCAGCCACAGATAGCTCCCAGGGAGTGAGGGGCACACCTACAACACGACAGCCTGTCCAAACTGTATCATAAGGCATGTAAGGCTGCATTTCCTATTGTGTGTATGTTGGTGTACATGTTGTACTATGGGTGTCACCTGGGGGCAGCAACCCCCAGGCTGTGCACGTGTTCATGGGGACAGGATCCTGGGTGTTATGTGTACATGACCACTGTGATGTGCAACTGTTCATATCTGTGCATGTGCCATGGTCACATTTCACGGTGGTGTATGTGTATGTCATGTCACATACCCCGTGAGTCCCATGTGGGACGGTATGTTTGAGCCAGGGTGTCCCAGTGGCACAATAGTGATGGTCCTCCACAGTCTGTGTGCATGTAGTGTTTACAATGTCTCTGATTTCATGTGCACAATGGGAGACAGTCTCCACATCCACGTTGTGTGTGCATGGACTTTGATGTTGTGCGTGTGTGTGTCACAGACGTCCATGTCTGTCCTGCAGTGGCAAGTGGGACCACTACCTGTGGGGGTCATAGTTGTTTTGCTGTGGTGTATACATGATACTCCATGTAATGCCAGTGTCCATGTGGCAATACAGGGTCCCTGGGAATGTACCTGTCGTTGAGCTGTGATGCCTGGGGCACATCTGTCCTCACATGTCACTGTGGGGGTGATTGTGACACGGCAGCAGGAGATGGGAACTGTGACACGGCCTCATGATATCCAATGGGCCAACCTGGGACTTATTGATGCCACTTGTTGGACCGTGATGACAGATGTTGGCCATGTATGTACCATACATGTCCTTACGGAACTGCACACTTCATGTAGTTGTGCCTCATAATGATGTATGTTGGGATATTGAGTGTGTTCAATGCCGCATATGTGGGCTGACTGACAATCTTGCTTACTTCTCCTCTGCACTGCAGGGCTCCTGCTGTCCATCGACCATTCCCAGACCTGGCAACGATGGTGGAACGGGACAGCATCCGACGGTACCGCTTCACCAGGCAGCTGATTGAGGATTTGGCAGTGCAGTTGGCCCCACATTTGCAGCCTGGCTGGCCGTATCCTACAGCGCTGACCCCCAAGGTGAAGGTGATGGCAGCCCTACACTTCTTTGCCACCGGTACCTTCCAACATACTGTGGCGACTGCTGGTGGGATGTCACAGACCATGTTGAGCCGTGTGCTCCGCGATGTTTTGGCGGCAATGTTGCTATTCCTGAACCAGTACATCTATTTCCCTAGACTGCGACGACTCACTGACGTGAAGAGTGACTTCTATGCCCTGGGGAGGATGCCGCATGTCATTGGCTCCATTGATGGGACACATGTGGCTTTGGTACCACCACAGGCCCAGGAGCAGGCCTACCGTAACCGCAAGCACTACCACTCAGTCAATGCACTGGTGGTGTGTCTTGCAGATATGACCATCACACACGTGTGTGCCCGTTTCCCTGGTTCAGCACACAATGCCTTTGTGATGAGGAGTAGTCGCATCCCCAGGATGATGGCACAGATGCAGAACCAGCGTGCCTGGCTTGTCGGTGTGTACTGACTTTGTGCCATTGTGTGTGATCTGATCTGTAGTATTCCGCCCACTTTTCCAAGCCAGCTAATGTGCACTTGTCCTAGGTGAATTGAAAGTCCTGGTAGACAAAATCTCCAGTATCGGGGCCACAGTTGTCTGAGACATTGGTCCAACTTGTACTCCCCATGCAATGTGTGGGAGTAGTGTTGCCGTCAACAGGGTGAACAGTCTGTGCACAAAGGTGAACATCCAGAACAGGTTCAGGCTTCCTGGGAGTTGCGCTTGGCCATCGGCCTCTCACTTGCCCCCTCCTCGGACGACCCCTCTTCTTGGGGGGGCCCCTCAAGTACAGGCTGCTGCGGTGCAGGGGACTCTCCGCCAGAGTCATCCTCCCTCCCTGTGGCAGTTGCAGTTTGTTCAGCACCAGATGTTGTTGGCACACAGGGAGGTGTGGACTGGTTGCTATTCATCTGGCGGAGGCATTGTAAAATGTCCCTGTGCACCGCCGTCATCTCATGCAGTGCATCCCACTTGGACTCCACGCGGGACATGTGTGAGTCCACGCGGGACATGTGTGAGTCCACGTGGGACATGTGAGAGTCCAAGCGGGCATGATGGGCAGCCTGCTGCTGTTTCATGTCTCTGAGGAGCCCCACTACCTGGCTGAGATCTCCAGTGCTGGACTGGTAAGCATCAGCTATGCGTACCAGTTGTGGGTCATCATGCACACCAGCAACCTCTGCAAGCAGCGACCTCTGTCTCCCACCCCTCCCACCACCCCTGCTGACATGTGCAGTGCGTGCAGTGGCACGCACAGATGACCCTGGTCCACCTTGGGGGTTGGTGGTGGTGGTGGTGTCCATGGCCCCAGGTTGGTCCAGGGTCCCTGTGCTGGTGTTGCTCCTTGTTCTGTCCATGTCGGCAGGGATGGTATTTGTGGTGACAGTCGTTGGAGGGGTGGGTGCAGGGGGTGCAGCTGGTGGTCCTGCTGGTGCTGCATGTAGACTTGCACCGGATGTGCCAGGTTGGTCTTCTTCGTCCGAGGAGGGCAGAGGCTGTACGACACCAGTGAGCTCTGCATCCTCTTGAGCCTGGGACTGGGACTCCTCAGCGTCTGCTGCTGTGTCCCCATCATCACCTGCTTTTGGGAGACACACACAATGTATGTTATGTTTCTGCAGGCATCAATGGTTGACACACCTGACAGTTGTGACTGTGCCTCTGGGTGCGGGCCTGTACATTGCATTGTCCTAAGTCGTCACAGTCAGGGGTTGATATTGGTGTGGCACATTGTCCTGCATTATTTGGGCATTTCTATGTATTTGTTGGGGTGTGAACATGGTCTGCATTGGTTGTATTTGGTTGACAGCCGGCCCTCCTTCCCACCCAGCCAGTCAGTTATCCCACCATGGACTGTGCTTGCATTGCAGGGAGTGGAAGTTGTCTCTCAGGATGTCAGTCAGTGGTGTCCTGCTGTTTGTTGGTGCACAGTTGCCAGCAGGGCCTTGTGCTCCCCACAGCAGTAGCCAGTGTCAGCCATCTTGTGAGTCCTTCTCCACTCCCTGTGATGTGAGCATGGTTCAGGGTGGTGTTGATGGGACAGTTGTGGGGGTGAGCAATGTCTGTGACTGTGACTCCCATCATGCTATTGCCTCCACCCCACTTCCCAGCATTCCCATACTTACTTGCTTTTGTGGGGAGTTCAGTGTGTGTGGGTGTGAGGGCAATGGCAAGATGGCTGACAGTGGTGTCATGCTGTTGGTTGGTGTGCAGTTCCCAGCATGCCCTTGTGCTCCCCACAGCAGTAGCCAGTGTCAGCCATCTTGTGTGTCCTTATCCACTCCCTGTGATGTGAGCATGGTTCAGGGTGGTGTTGATGGGCCAGTTGTGAGGCTGAGCAATATCTGTGACTACCACTCCCATCATGCTATTGCCTCCACCCCCTTCCCAGCATGCCCATGCTTCCTTCCTTTTGACTCTGCTTCCCTGTGGGGTGGGGTGGCTGTGCTGACAGGATGGCTGGGAGTGTTGTCCTGGCAGTTGTTTGGCTAAAAGTCCCAAGAGTGTCCCTGTGCTTCACACAACATAACCCAGGGTGGTGGTTCTTTGTGGGATCTTGAGTTAGGATGGGAGGCATTGCATTCTACCAGGTGGGTTCTGTGGAGTTTGTGTTGAGGGGGTGTGAGGGGAGGTGCTTGTGACTATGGTCAGTGCTGCAAGTCCTCCTTCCCACCCAGCCAGCCAGATATCCCACCATGGTACGTGCTTGCATTGCAGGGAGTGGAAGTTGTCTCTCAGGATGTCAGTCAGTGGTGTCCTGCTGTTTGTTGGTGCACAGTTCCCAGCAGGGCCTTGTGCTCCCCACAGCAGTAGCCAGTGTCAGCCATCTTGTGAGTCCTTCTCCACTCCCTGTGATGTGAGCATGGTTCAGGGTGGTGTTGATGGGACAGTTGTGGGGGTGAGCTATGTCTGTGACTGTGACTCCCATCATGCTATTGCCTCCACCCCACTTCCCAGCATTCCCATACTTACTTGCTTTTGTGGGGAGTTCAGTGTGTGTGGGTGTGAGGGCAATGGCAAGATGGCTGACAGTGGTGTCCTGCTGTTGGTTGGTGTGCAGTTCCCAGCATACCCTTGTGCTCCCCACAGCAGTAGCCAGTGTCAGCCATCTTGTGTGTCCTTATCCACTCCCTGTGATGTGAGCATGGTTCAGGGTGGTGTTGATGGGCCAGTTGTGAGGCTGAGCAATATCTGTGACTACCACTCCCATCATGCTATTGCCTCCACCCCCTTCCCAGCATGCCCATGCTTCCTTCCTTTTGACTCTGCTTCCCTGTGGGGTGGGCTGGCTGTGCTGACAGGATGGCTGGGAGTGTTGTCCTGGCAGTTGTTTGGCTAAAAGTCCCAAGAGTGTCCCTGTGCTTCACACAACATAACCCAGGGTGGTGGTTCTTTGTGGGATCTTGGGTTAGGATGGGAGGCATTGCAGTCTACCAGGTGGGTTCTGTGGAGTTTGTGTTGAGGGGGTGAGGGGAGGTGCTTGTGACTATGGTCAGTGCTGCAAGTCCTCCTTCCCACCCAGCCAGCCAGATATCCCACCATGGAACGTGCTTGCATTGCAGGGAGTGGAAGTTGTCTTTCAGGATGTCAGTCAGTGGTGTTGTGCTGTTTGTTGGTGCACAGTTGCCAGCAGGGCCTAGTGCTCCCCACAGCAGTGCACAGTGTCAGCCATCTTGTCAGTTGTTTTCCACTCCCTGTGATGTGCGCATGGTTCAGGGTGGTGTTGATGGGACAGTTGTGGGGGTGACCAATATCTGTGACTGCCACTCCCATCATGCTATTGCCTCCACCCCACTTCCCAGCATTCCCATACTTACTTGGTTTTGTGGGGAGTTCAGTGTGTGTGGGTGTGAGAGCAATGGCAAGATGGCTGACAGTGGTGTCCTGCTGTTGGTTGGTGTGCAGTTCCCAGCATGCCCTTGTGCTCCCCACGACACAGCAACAGTGTCAGACATCTTTGATGGGCCTTTCCACTCTCTGTGGGATGTGCATGCGTGAGTGTGAGCTTGCTGGGCCATGCGGTGGGGGATGTAGAGCTGTGACTAAGACTGCAGCATACATAGAAGTAGCAAATCGTCAGAGCACATATAGAAGTAGCAAATCGTCATTATTTAATGATTGTTTATGTGCAGAAGGGGACACCTTCCTGCACATAAACAGTCATTAATGGTGTTTTGAAGCACACATAGAAAAAGCAAAAACGAGGAGAAATAAAAGCATTTCTCCTCATTGCAGCATTCTAACGCCTGAAATTGCATGGCGTTAGTTTTGGTCATTGCCTCAGATTTACACATCCTTCTAAATCTGGGGCAGTGTCAAAATGCAACGGGTGTTGTGGTGGAGAGCCCACAGCAACACCAATTGCATGCCCCTTTCATGCAAAGTGATTCCTGTAAAGGGGCGTACTAACAAGGTTAGCACCTCTTTGTAAATAGGGAGAAGGGCATAGTGGCAACAGAACATCACTTAAAGTGACGTTCGGATGGTGCAATCCCCATGTAAATATATCCCATTGTTTTAATTGATGTATCCTTTAACAATAGTGAATCGGGGGTATGTTTGACAATGTTCAGCATTCCGTACTTCATCTTTTTGTGTTGCTATAGTTGCCCGAAGTGAGAAGGGTATGGCCAGACGTGGATCCCATGCTCACTATGCCACTGGATTTAAGCTAACATGGCTGATATGGGGTGGTACCCCGAAAGTGGTCCCAGGATGCTTGTTTCCAGTCCAGAGAGGAAGTTGCTTGTCAGTTTTGTCTGGATTGTTACCATGGGGGGGCAGGGTGAAACCTGATTTGCATATTACTGTGTCCAACATGGGGTGCCAGTGTGAGCAAAACAATTATGGATTTAACCCAGATCTATGACTGGGGGTGAATGTTTGACACTGTTCAGCATTCCGTCCATCATCTTTTTGTGTTGCTTTAACAATATTCTCCCCATAAACGCAGGGCCTTAACTCCCCAACAAAGCATAGAGCCTTTCTTCAATGGCTTAAACACAGAAAGGCAGATGTAACCCATCTCCAAGAAAATCGCCTGCTGTCCAAAGATATGTAAAAAATATGCTCATGTAGTTTTCTAGTCCAAATCCATTCTACCTTCATTACCAAAACAAGAGGGTCGCCATCATTCATCATAAGGGGCAGGACCTTCTTCTTGAGGCCAGACAGGTTGACAAGGAGGGACGATTTGTGGGACTGAGAGAAAATTGACCAGATTCCATTGACCCTGGTTTCAGTGTACATTCCCAATCACGATAAGATTATTTTCCAACTTATTCCTGGAAGTAGCCTACTTTTAATTTGGCTCCCTAAGAGTTACAGGTGACTTTAACATGATACTCCACTCTCTCAATGACCATTTGCAGACTCGGCAAAACATGACTCTACCTCTGCCATATTCTTCCCAAGGCATTCAAGATCTAAATCGTCTGGACACCTCCCTAGGGATTACTCATTAAAATTCAGATGTCCATGAATCATCCATCAGATTAGACTATTTCTAATCTTAAAATACTTACTACCTAGGATTCTAGACATCTACATAGATGTTAAAACCATGTCTGACCACGCACCCATATAGCTACAGGTCAATTCAATCCTATCCACCATGTAACAAATTCAGCCTTGGTTGGTGTTCAAGGTGACTTTGAGGGACCCCACATTGAGGGAATGTATCAGAGAAGTAGTAGAGCATTACTTCATCAACAATGACAAGGTTGTGGTAAACTATTCCATGGTATGAGAAGTGTCCAAGGCAGGTATTATGGTCAAACTTATATCTTATACCACCAAACAAAAAGGAGATGCTTTGAAGCAGCAGCTATCCTTAGCCAAATACTGAGGCTGTTTCCTCCAGGTCGTCTTTTGGCTTTTTTGACATCAAGACTGTGAATGCATATGAGCCATTCCGGGATATGGTCACTGCTCCTTTAGATTTCAAGTTATACTTTCAGTTTCATGTGGGCACCTTACCATTGATATCTTTTACTGCAAGGTGGTCTCCTGGGCCGGCAGATGTTTGTCCAGCTTGCAAAGCCTCTGTGGAGATTGCTGCCCATGTTTTCTTTGTTTGTTCAATCAATGCTCGCCCACACAGTTTCTGGCTTGCCCCTACCTGCAGATGCCTGGGCGTGCGTAATTGCCTTGTGGCCCTGCAAATTTTTAGATCAGACTGCAGTCTTTCACTTGTTGCCTCAGTCGCTAAATTTCTAGGTGCAATGTGGAAACATCGCAAAATGATCTGCTAATTTATGTATTAATATGCTGGATATTTTACTATACTATAAATATTAGATTTGCTACTCTTTTATGGATATGTACTGTGTCGTTTTATGTTACATGTATAATTTTATTGATTTTATGCTTTTGAGCTTTTATGGCCCCAGTGGCGAAGCTATTTTGAATTAAATTGACACAAGCAGGCAGGCTCACTAAGATCACTTAAAGAGTTATGTTGAGTTGGAAGGTCTTATTATGAACTTGGCGGTGCAGGAGTGGGACCGCCCTACTTCCACACCGTCAAACCAATATAGAAACCGCCCATCACATCAGGAGTTTACTCCTGTCTGGCAGGCGGTTCTTTGGCGTTCTCAGGGTGGTGCCTATGAAATAGGACCGCAGTGGGAATGTTAAAGGCAGAACCTTCACAGCAGAGACTGCTGCAGTCCATATCGTGCAGGTACTGGTGTTCATGCACAAACCCCCCTGATTGCATCTACACGGCGTCAAGCACCAGGGGACCTTGCAGGGCCCCCCTTTGTTTCCTCACCACCACACTTTTCATTGCAGTCACACCGCCATAAAAAGTGCAGCGGTGAGGAAACTCATAATATGCTTGGTGGGGCCCTTGTCACCCCGGCAAACATATTGCAGCCTCAAGACCACTGCGTCACCTCCAGAGATCTCTGGTCCCTTGCAGTTGCAGTGGTCCCAGGGCAGCCTGACAGCCCTGATCCTAATAGAGTGGTCGGAAGACCGCAGCACCCCAACAAGTCTGGAGGCTCGTGGACCGCCAGACTCGTAATAAGCCCCAGAGATAATTGGAACACCTTCTAATGAAGAAAGATTTATTACGAAAATGGGACCAAAGTTGACAGGATAGGCTCGCTGTGCCACTGGATTCAAGCTCCCCTGGCTGATGAGTGGTAATACCCTGAAACTGGTCCCAGGATGCTTGTTTCTGGTCCAGGGAGGATCTGGCCTGGCAGTTTAGGCTGGAGGAACAGGGTCAATACTGATTTGCATATGGCTGGGTCCAAAATGGGGTGGCATAGTGAGCAAAAGAACGATGGATTAAACCCAGATCTGTTATTGGGGGCGAGTGGTTGACAAGTTTCAGCACTCCGTCCATCATTTTGCTGTGTTTGCTATGTTCACCCTAAGTGGACAAGGGTATGCCTAGACGTGGGTCACTTGCTCGCTGTGCCAGTGGATTCAAGCAAGCCTGCCTGATGAGAGGGAAATACTCTGAACCCGGTCCCAGAATGCTTGTTTCTGGTCCAGTGAGGAACTGGCCTGGCAGTTCAGGCTGGATTGTTCCCATGAGGAACAGGGTCAAGACTGATTTGCATATGGCTTGGGCCAAACTGGGGTGGCAAAAGAACGATGGATCAAACCCAGGTCTGTCACTGGGGGTGAGTTGTTGAAAAGTTTCAGCACTCCATACATCATCTTGTTGTGTTTGCTATGTTCACCCTAAGTGGCCATGGGTATGCCCAGACGTGGGTCACTTGCTCGCTGTGCCAGTGGATTCAAGCTAGCCTGCCTGATGAGAGGGAAATACTCTGAAACCGGTCCCAGAATGCTGGTTTCTGGTCCAGTGAGGATCTGGCCTGGCAGTTCAGGCTGGATTTTCACATGAGGAACAAAGTCAAGACTGATTTGCATATGGCAGGATCCAAACTGGGGTGGCATAGTGAGCAAATGAATGATGGATTAAACCCAGATCTGTGACTGGGGGTGAGTGGTTGAAAAGTTTTAACTCTCCATCCATCATTTTGCATACAAACTTAAACAAGCCTAGACTCAAACTCATATCAAATAGTAATAGATGATGGGGGAATAAACATCTTAAGATAGTTACAACCCTGATGTTCACATTAGCAGAATGTGGACTAGGTTTTCCCTTGCAGCCACATACATTCAAGCAGCTCAATTGCATCCCGAATTGGACTGGAACTACAACACAGAGAACAAATCATGAATGGAGCTTGATCAAGAGTTTTTCAAAATCTCCCTTCTCCACCTTCCCTGGTTCTTTTCAAAATCCACACCTGCATCATACACCCTCTTGAGAGCAGCCTCAAATCTGTTAGACAACTGACCACAAGTAGAGAGCAAAAAGGGGGCATTATCTTATCCATCCCCGATGACACCAGTGGTTTACAATACTGATTTCCCACTAGGCTTTAGTGACCCTCATTTTTACAATTGGATCAAAATAATCCCCTCCTTCTGGGAGATCTATTTGAAGATGGTAATCTTCTGTCCTGAGCCAACCTGCGAGAGAAATTCAATTTGAACAGAGGCGATGAGTATTGTCTACTACAGTTATTACTTTGTGCTAGTAATTGAATTGAAGAGAAAAATACAAGCGGGGAAAAACCCAAATAGAAACCCTCTTTGCCAATAGACTTTGACAGAAGAGTATAACAAGGTTCTATTAATGCTTCCAAGAACTAGGTACCAAAGCTAAGCACAAACATGTAGCAAAATGGGCAAGTCACGTAGAGAAAGAGATTCCTGAAGAGAGAAGGCGATCAATTTGGAAGAGGCAGAGGGAGCCTCTATTTGCATACAATTCAGGAACAAAACTCACAATCTTATTACTAGATGGTATCTCATACCTTCCAGGTTAAAATCAATGCTTGTATGCTCAGATGTCTGCTGCAAAGGCAGTGGGGAAAGGGGATAGCTAATTCACACACAGTTTGGTCTTGCACATGCATCCAAACATACTGGAGACAAATTCTGTCACATATCAAGAAAATAATGGGAATTGCATTGCCGCACCAGCCTCTATTGTTGTTATTGGGCAAAACGGGGGGAAATAGTGTATTTCCCTTATCTACCCCACTTGGGAAACTTACCGCCTTCTTGCTACTGGCAGCATGTTTATGTATATCACACATGTGAAAGCAGCTGATAGTCCCTCAAATCCATATCTGGTGTGGAAGGCATGGTCAATTTATCCAATGGAAAAAACTTTGACTGTTGTGCATGATAGAATCTTCAAGTTTGATATGATGTGGGCCAAATTTGAAACCAGTATGAAGAGGGTCTAAATGCTATGAGGCTATCCAGTGATTTAATCGACAACTGAATGTCACTTTGGACTATGCAAGAACTCGCCAGGTAGAGCCGATGCTGGTACAGCCCTAGACACATAGCTATAGTTAGGTAAGACCTACTGAGGTCCCAAATATTTCTGTACTACTTCACATGGGAGTTGAATGTGAGAGGTGGGGCCAATGAAACACAGCTGAATGCACTTTTGGCTGAAGGGAAGCTACTGGGTCTATGACTGGGGGTGAAGGTTTGACACTGTTCAGCATTCCGTCCATCATCTTTTTGTGTTGCTTTAACAATATTCTCCCTATACACGCAGGGCCTTAATTCCTCAACAAAGCATAGAGCCTTTCTTCAATGGCTTAAACACAAAAAGGCAGATGTAACCCTTCTCCAAGAAAATCGCCTGCTGTCCAAAGATATATAAAGAATATGCTCATGTAGTTTTCTAGTCCACATCCATGCTACCTTCATTACCAAAACAAGAGGGTCGCCATCATTCATCATAAGGGGCAGGACCTTGTTGTTAAGCCCAGACAGGTTGACAAGAAGGGACGATTTGTGGGACTGAGAGAAAATTGACCAGATTCCATTGACCCTGGTTTTAGTGTACATTCCCAATCACGATAAGATTATTTTCCAACTTATTCCTGAAAGTAGGCTACTTTTAATTTGGCTCCCTAAGAGTTACAGGTGACTCTAACATGATACTCCACTCTCTCAATGACCATTTGCAGACTCGGCAAAACATGACTCTACCTCCACCATACTCTTCCCAAGGCATTCAAGATCTAAATCGTCTGGACACCTCCATAGGGATTACTCATTAAAATTCAGACGTCCATGAATCATCCATCAGATTAGACTATTTCTAATCTTAAAATACTTACTACCTAGGATTCTAGACATCTTCATAGATGTTAAAACCATGTCTGACCACGCACCCATATAGCTACATGTCAATTCACTCCTATACACCACGTTACAAATTTAGCCTTGGTTGGTGTTCAAGGTGGCTTTGAGGGACCCCACTTTGAGGGAATGTATCAGAGAAGTAGTAGAGCATTACTTCATCAACAATGACAAGGTTGTGGTAAACTATTCCATGGTATGAGAAGTGTCCAAGGCAGGTATTATGGTCAAACTAATATCTTATACCACCAAACAAAAAGGAGATGCTTTGGAGCAGCAGCTATCCTTAGCCAAATACTGAGGCTGTTTCCTCCAGGTCGTCTTTTGGCTTTTTTGACATCAAGACTGTGAATGCATATGAGCCATTCCGTGATATGGTCACTGCTCCTTTAGATTTCAAGTTATACTTTCAGTTTCATGTGGGCACCTTACCATTGAGATCTTTTACTGCAAGGTGGTCTCCTGGGCCCACAGACGTGCGTCCAGCTTGCAAAGCCTCTGTGGAGATTGTTGCCCAGGTTTTCTTTCTTTGTTCAATCAATGATCGCCCACGCAGTTTCTGGCTTGCCCCTACCTGCAGATGCCTTGGTGTGCGTAATCGCCTTGTGGCCCTGCGAATTTTGAAATCAGACTGCAGTCTTTCACTTCTTGCCTCAGTGGCTAAATTTCTGGGTGCAATGTAGAAACATCGCAAAATGATCTGCTAATTTATGTATTATTATGCTGGCTATTTTACTATACTATAAATATTAGATTTTCTACTCTTTTTATGGATATGTACTGTGTCGTTTTATGTTACATGTATAGTTTTATTGATTTTATTATGTTTTATATCTGTGTATTTGTGCTTTTGTGGCCCTAGTGGCCGAAACAAAGCTATTTTGAATTAAATTGACACAAGCAGGCAGGCTCACTAAGGTCACTTAAAGAGTTGTATGTCGAGTTGGAGGGTCTTATTATGAACTTGGTGGTGCAGGAGTGGGACCGCCCTATTTCCACACCATCAAACCAGTATAGGAACCGCCTCCACATCAGGAGTTTACTCCTGTCTGGCGGGCGGTTCTTTGGCGTTCTCAGGGTGGTGCCTATGAAATAGGCACCGCAGTGGGAATGTCAAAGGCAGTACCTGCACAGCAGAGACTGCTGCAGTCCATATCGTGCAGGTACTGGTGTTCATGCACAAGCCCCCTGTGTGCATCTACATGGCGTGAAGCACCAGGGGACCTTGTAGGGCCCCCCTTTGTATCCTCACCACCACACTTTTCATGGCATTCGCACCGCCATAAAAAGTGCGGCAGTGAGGAAACTCATAATAAGCTTGGTGGGGCCCTAGCCGCCCCGGCAAGCATATTGCAGCCTCAAGACTGGTGCGTCACCTCCAGGGATCTCTGGTCCCTGGCAGTTGCAGTGGGCCCAGGGCAGCCTGACAGCCCTGATCCTAATAGAGTGGTCGGAAGACCGCAGCACCCCAACAAGTCTGGAGGTTCGTGGTCCGCCAGACTCGTAATAAGCCCCAGAGATAATTGGAACACCTTCTAATGAAGAAAGATTTATTACGAAAATGGGACCAAAGTTGACAGGATATGCTCGCTGTGCCACTGGACTCAAGCTTCCCTGGCTGATGAGCGGTAATACCCTGAAACTGGTCCCAGGATGCTTGTTTCTGGTCCAGGGAGGATCTGGCCTGGCAGTTTAGGCTGGAGGAACAGGGTCAATAATGATTTGCATATGGCTGGGTCCAAAATGGGGTGGCATAGTGAGCAAAAGAACGATGGATTAAACCCAGATCTGTTATTGGGGGAGAGTGGTTAACAAGTTTCAGCACTCCGTCCATCATTTTTCTGTGTTTGCTATGTTCACCCTAAGTGGACAAGGGTATGCCTAGACGTGGGTCCCTTGCTCGCTGTGCCAGTGGTTTCAAGCTAGCCTGGCTGATGATGGATAATACCCTGAAACTGGCCCCAGGATGCTTGTTTCTGGTCCAGGGAGGATCTGGCCTGGCAGTTCTGGCTGGACTGTTCCCATAAGGAACAGGGTCAAGACTGATCTGCATATGGCTTGGGCCAAACTGGGGTGGCATAGTGAGCAAAAGAACGATGGATCAACCCAGATCTGTGACTGGGGGTGAGTGGTTGAAAAGTTTTAGCACTCCATTCATCATCTTGTTGTGTTTGCTATGTTCGCCCTAAGTGGCCAAGGGTATGCCCTGACGTGGGTCACTTGCTCGCTGTGCCAGTGGATTCAAGCTAGCCTGCCTGATGAGAGGGAAATACTCTGAAATCGGTCCCAGAATGCTTGTTTCTGGTCCAGTGAGGATCTGGCCTGGCAGTTCAGGCTGGATTGTTCACATGAGGAACAAGGTCAAGACTGATTTGCATATGGCAGGATCCAAACTGGGGTGGCATAGTGAGCAAAATAATAATGGATTAAACCCAGATCTGTTTCTGGGGGTGAGTGGTTGAAAAGTTTCAGCACTCCATCCATCATCTTGCATACAACTTAAACAAGCCTAGACTCAAACTCATATCAAATAGTAATAGATGATGGGGGGAATAAACATCTTAAGATAGTTACAACCCTGATGTTCACATTAGCAGAATGTGGACTAGGTTTTCCCTTGCAGCCACATACATTCAAGCAGCTCTATTGCATCCAGAATTGGACTGGAACTACAATACAGAGAACAAATCATGAATGGAGCTTGATCAATAATTTTTCAAAATCTCCCTTCTCCACCTTCCCTGGTTCTCTTCAAAATCCACACCTGCATCAAACACCGTCTTGAGAGCAGCCTCAAATCTGTTATACAACTGACCACAAGTAAAGAGCAAAAACGGGGCAATATCTTATCCATCCCCGATGACACCAGTGGTTTACAATACTGATTTCCCACTAGGCTTTAGTGACCCTCATTTTTACAATTGGATCAAAATAATCTCCTCCTTCTGGGAGATCTATTTGAAGATGGTAATCTTCTGTCCTGAGCCAACCTGCGAGAGAAATTCAATTTGAACAGAGGCGATGAGTATCGTCTACTACAGTTATTACTTTGTGCTAGTAATTGAATTGAAGAGAAAAACGCAAGCGGGGAAAAACCCAAATAGAAACCCTCTTTGCCAATAGACTTTGAAGAGTATAACAAGGTTCTATTAATGCTTCCAAGAACTAGGCACCAAAGCTAAACACAGACATGTAGCAAAATGGGCAAGTCACGTTGAGAAAGAGATTCCTGAAGAGAGAAAGCGATCAATCTGGAAGAGGCAGAGGGAGCCTCTATTTGCATACAATACATGAGCAAAACTCACAATCTTATCACTAGATGGTATCTCATACCTTCCAGGTTAAAAGCAATATTAGTATGCTCAGATGTCTGCTGGAAAGGCAGTGGGGAGAGGGAACGCTAATTCACACAAAGTGTGGTCTTGCACACACATTCAAACATACTGGAGACAAATTCTGTCACATATCAAGAAAATAATGGGAATTGCATTGCTGCACCAGCCTCTATTTTTGTTATTGGGCAATACGGGGGAAAATAGTGTGTTTCCCTTATCTACCCCACTTGAGAAACTTACCTCCCACGTGCTACTGGCAGCATGTTTATGTATATGACACATGTGAAAGCAGCCGATAGTCCATCAAATCCATATGTGGTGGGGGAAGGTATGGTCAATTTATCCAATGGAAAAACCTTTGACTGTTGTGCATGATAGAATCTTCAAGTTTATTATGATGTGGGCCCAATTTGAAACCAGTATGAAGAGGGTCTAAATGCTATAAGGCTATCCAGTGATTTTATCGACAACTGTACGTCACTTTGCACTATGCAAGATCTCGCCAGATAGAGCCGATGCTGATACAGCCCTAGACACGTAGCTATAGTTAAGTAAGACCTACTGAGGTCCCAAATCTTTCTGTACTACTTCACATGGGGGTTGAATGTGAGAGGTGGGGCCAATGAAACACAGCTGAATGCACTTTTTGCTGAAGGGAAGCTGCTGGGTCCAGTGGCGGCTGCCTTAGAACAGGGGTGGTGAGGCAGGAGGAGGGATGAAAAAAAAAAAAAAACGTATCTCCTTCTTCGCCGCTGCACATCTCTCCTCCGTCTTTTTCTCTGCTGCACCAGAAGCACCCAGGCTCCCGGACTCTCCCAGGCAATCACAACGCTGCATGAGCAGCCTCATGATTGGTCTGAGTGGCCTGTTTGACCGCTCAGGCAGTGCCTGGGAGGCTGGGCACGTTTCCACTGGGCTGTGCAACACAGCCCAGTGGAGAACATGCCAAGTGCTCATGACTGTTTAGCCGGCCCCAGAGGGCCGGCCAAGCCTTCATGTGCACTTAGGGAGAGAGTGCAAACCACTCCTGCTACCTCTGACGGCAGGCAGCCCAGCCCTGCCTCACTCGACCTGGCTAGAGTCGTAAAGCAAAGTAAAATGATAATACCTTCTTGTTATCATCATTCTATTTATATTTTCCACTGCTCAACGAGCAGTGTGGCGACTCTCCTCCGCCATAGCGGAGGAGCCGCCACTGGTTGAGTTCTTGTAAATGTTTATTATGCGACATTGAAAAATGTAAATGTATTATCCTTGCATTCTATAAAAGCCCAAAAAAAATGTTAAAAATATGAGAGCACGATTTAAACAAGGCCTTAAATTTAACACTGCGTTTGCTCACTTGTGCTCGATGTAGCTAACTTGAATGTCATATATTCATAGATCAGAGGCAGAAGAAACAAAAGAACATTTGCTAATGCGTAATGCTATCGAATTTATCTGTCTCTGTGTATTGTTCCTTTTTTTTTTACAGATGCAATCATGAGTGGTTTCGCTACAAATGTATTTGCCATAAACAAAGCAGCCACCACTCTTCCAACAGCTTTTATTGCCAACATCAAGGCTTACCTCTTGGGAGCAACTACGGACCTATTTGAGGTTTGAGGTTTAATTCAACTTTTTTGAGCTTATCACGCTTTCAAGTAGACAGAAACTAATTGTTTCTTGCTTCAAATATATATTTAACAGGTTGGACTTCGAGCTGAAGGGCTTCAAGAAGTTATAATGAAAAGACACTTGTTCAACTGGAGCAGCAGAGCACAAGGTGGTAATGAAATTAGACATATTTTGAAAAAGGTAAGCTATACACTATATCTGTCGGTGAAAGTACATTCTCCTAGTGGCAGAACCTGGGTGGAAATGAGAGCTTGCACTAGAAATGTAAGCTCTTCGTCAGTTCCAGTAAATCCTATATGTGCACCAGCAGTCATATCACAGTGCACGTGTTTGTGTCACATTCCTATAGATATGAAAATATAACTGATTTATTGACATCCCAAATGGTTGCATAACAAACATGTGCTCATGCCTACTTGCATTTCATGCTTCCCTTATTGCGTTTGATCAAGGACTAAAGTGTCTTAGGCAAATTTCTTCTTTAATTAAAAACATCCAAAGAAAACATATTAGAAAATAATGGCCTGCATAATTTGCACCTATAATACCAGGAATGTTAAAAGGGGGAAAACGTCAGCTGTAGAATTGTTCCATCTAAATTAAAATACCCAAACAGATATAGAGAAAGAAAGAGAGCGAGACAAGGGAGTAATTTCCATTTTATGACGGGTGTTTGTGCAGCCTACGGACGGTATTCCCATGGATTATGGGGTATCCCAGGGTGCAGGGCAATGCCACCCATGTCTCCCTCCCATAGTCCAAAAGGCAGGCTGCAGTGGAAACCCAGGGGCAAATTTAGCAAAGATTTTGCATCACCCTTGGCTACGCAAGTGCGAGGCAAACCCTAGAATGGCATTTACCAAGCCACGCAGGGCCACCTTTTGTGGCCCTGCGTGGCTTGGTAAATGTTGAGTAAGCCAAAGCAGTGTAGGTCGCCCCAGCGAGGCATTCCATAGGTGGAGCGTGGGTGTTCCCACTCTTCCACCCATGGATTCTGGAGCAATGACAGATTTACCATTGGTGGTAGACCTGGGAATGTGTCAAAATGCTACTCCTCTCCAAGGGAGGCTTAACAAGGAGAAGGATGATTATTTCTCTTCATTTTTTCCTCTTTCTACACGTGTTGAATTCTGCAGTACACGTAGAAAGAGGAAAAAGCCTCGGAGGATTGTTTTTATGCAGGAAGGTGTCCAGGGCATTTCCCCGGTGGGCCACCAGGGTGGGGGTCAGTTTTGGGCCCCTCGGGGGCCGTTTTTGTTACAGGGCTGTTTTTGCAGCATAGGTGCAATATCGGCCCCTGTAACAAAATCGGTCGAAACTGGCCCTGGCAAATGGCTCGGCCGCATCTCCAACGCCCGAGGGGCTGTCCGAGCACTTTGCCAGGGCCGGTTTTGGTTCCCAGTCCGGCCCTGAAGGTGTTCCTTCCTGCAAAAAAACAATCCTACCTACAACTCAGGCACCCTTGCACCATGGTGCAAGGATGCTTGTGTAGGAGCTAGGCAGCAGTTTATGCACCAGTGGAGGCAGAGAGCAGAAATCTGCCGTATAATGTTAAATAGGGCACATTCCTGCCCTCCCCCTTTCACGCAGCGTAGCTCAGGAAGGTGGCTTTTTGCATTGCGCTACGTGAATATTTGATAGATATGCACCCAAGTGACTCTCTGAACCTTGGAGAGAGGGGAGATTTGGCCTTCACCAGATGAAAGCGGGCAGACCCCACTGCCATCCCCCTTGCTTAGAAAAGAAGTGTCCCATTTCATGAAAAACTAAAACGCATGTCTCATAGATATCGTGCAAACACCATTTTTCAGACAGCACTTCAGCTCTGTAGCCTCAGGCCCTCAGCAATCTCAATACAAATAACCATCTGAAAGGAGAACACTAAACTATGCTTTGGTGAAAATAACTATACCAGAGACATATTGAACACAAAACGTAATCACGTCATTCACACTGTGAGTGGACATCAATACCTTCTGACCACCCGGGCATCCCTATCACAGGTTCCTGCCACCAAAGCTGCTCCTTGTGGAGGGTCAGGTTGTCTGGCCATGGGCCGGGCAAAATATTTGGATCTCAGTTGTACTAATACAAAATTAAACCACACTGGAGCCACGTTGTATAATTTGCACGTAGAAGAAATCTGCAATGGGTGGTGGCCTACTTGCCGTGCACCCTGCTCATAATGTGCCTACCACCCTTTAGGTAAATTGTTAGCACCCTTTATGTAATGTATTGCCCAGATGAACACTTCTTTTGTGTGTGCCTTGGTTCCCTGAGGCTGTTGTGCAGTGAGAGTGCTGTTACGGACATTTTAGGTGGGGCTCAGAATCCATTAAACCCTCCTTGCACAGTTTGAAATGACCATGTCGCGAGTGCCATCTGTCGGTGGTGTACAATCTGCACTTCATGGGAGGATAATTTCCAATGTCCTGTGGTCCACAATCCGACATTCGCTCTAGAAAGCTGGCATTCACTTATTTAGATGTGGAATATCTCAGCAGGAATTTTCGGGGACCTTCTTTATCACAGAAAGGCAAAAGGCATGTACACGAAAGGAAATCAAAGTTGCCACCAAGCACATTTCATGTTTCATGACAATTGCCTTCTTACCCTTCAACGCTCGAATGATAATCGAGTCATCTTAAATGTGAGAAGTGAGCGGACTGACCAATGATATTTTTGTTTATCTTGGCTCTGTAGTTTGATTTCACATCTACATATGAAAGAGCCATTTAACTGAAAAAGCTTGCAAATGTATTAAAGCTATAATTTAATTGCCATTGATTTTCAGAAATAAAATAGATGTTTGAATTTGTTCCATCACTTTATGAAGCATCGCACAAAAGGACTGTGTGTAATCTAGACTGCAGCGTTCCGATGCCATTAGAGAAGTGCAACTCCTTGTAACATCTGTGCCTCAGCTTTGGAAAGGCTCTGCAAACTCACTACATTATTTATACCACACGGATCGGTCTGTGTCTGTCATCGTGTGATTAGCGTCATGTAACAGTGCAAATCGGGTTCTTAACATTATATTTCCCTGCAGCTATCTGAGTGGAAAGCATTGCCAACCCATGAACCGCTGGCATCTGTGTACCTGAAGTTGTTTGGACAAGAGATCTTCTTTGCTAAGCTTGACAAGGACAGCATTGAGCGTGCAGTCGAGGTAAACCATACATCAGTGGTTCTTAACCTGTGGTCCGAGGACCTCTGGGGACCCGCGAAGTCTAGTCAGGGAACCGCAACTGTTTACCTAATTAGGAAATATGAAAATGAATAACGTATGTATAAATAAAGAAGCCACATTTTAAAATTTGCAAACGTTTTCTTTATTCGATTGGGAATGAAAAAAATACTTCAATATGTGAGCCTTTTTGATGTGTACTTGCTTTTTTATTTTTGTGTATTAGCTGAAATGTAGTTTTATTGTGATGTAGCTTGTTTATTGGACCTGGAGGTTTGGTACTACGGTGGTGGTGAAGGAAGCATCAATGTGTACCTGCCAAAACATTTTTCAAACACCAAGCTTCTCGCTCGTCACTACCAGAATCTAAAAAGTTAAAAACACCTATTTATTTTCTGCATTTAAAATGAGGGATTTTCAAGCCTGTGCAAAACCTAACTTCACATTCGTACCACTTGATGGACCTAGTGTGTTAAAGAGAAAGAGACAAGTGAGAAAGTTGGGGCAGATTTATCATATTGTTGTATTGCCCTTGTGCCACACAAGGTAATGCAACATTAAAGTCAGATTTACCAAACAGTGCATGGCCACCTTGCATGGCCCTGCGGTGCTTGGTGAGTCTGGAGTAACACAACAAAGCGCTAGTTGCTGCCTTGCAACTGAGTTGCCTCTGAGTTGGGAATGTGTTCCATGGCTGAAGCATCGGTGTTCCCACTCATAAACCCATGGATTTTGGTGCATTTCCAGATTTTCCATGAGGGGTAGGCCTGAGAATGCGTCAAAATGCTACGCCTTCCCAGGTGAGGCATAATGAGGAGAAATATCTTTATTTCTCCTTGTTTTTACCTCTTTCTACGTGTGCTGCATTCAAATAAGGAGGAAAATGCCTCGGAGGGTTGTTTTTGTGCAGGAAGGTGCCCTTCCTGCCCAAAAACAATCCTGCCTGTAACGCAGGGACCCTTGCACCATGACACAAAAGTGTCTGCATTTGCACTAGGCAGCCAAAAGTGTGCCAGTAAGGCGAGGACAGAAATACACCATATAAAGTGAAATATGGCGCATTCCTGCCCTCTCCCTTTAAAGCACCGCAGCACGGCAAGGTGGCTTGCTGCTTTACGTTGCGTGAAAGTTTGATTAATCTGGGCCTTGGTATTTAAATGTTACCCGATCATTGATATAAAAAAAACACCACTAGTAGTAGTATAATGTACCGTGTAGGATTAGATACTGGTAAACTAAAGGATATTTTCTTAGCAGCATCAACCTTTTGATTTGATGAATTATACAAACAGTCATTAACAATTTTGTTATAGATTATGGTCTCCTTTGCCGTTTAAAATTAACATATCGCAACTGATTTCTACCACTTGCACTTAGGTCTATTTGGAATGCTATATTGCCTATTGAAGTATATGCTTTGTTGCAGGTGTTTTACCAAACAGAAAAAAAACTCCCCAAACTCAGTGACCTCTTGAGAAGCCTTCAAGAGAGCCTTGATGTGCATTGGACCAAACCTCTGCTGTCTACTGAAGTTCGCTTCATTGTTCCTACCTGCATCGGGCTTCCTATAGAAAAAAGCATGTATTATGCTTCTGTGACCAATGCTGCAATAAATGGTAAGATTACCTGTGCCTGTAAATATATATGTAGGGACACATAATGGGTAACCTTATATTATGAACTCATTGTGCCTTCTCAAGAAACTAGTAACAAAATTTCAAACCACGAGACAGAAGACCAACTGGTTTGTAAACATTACTAGACTCCTTGGATGACAATTGTTATGATATTATGAGACTTAAGCAGTGAGAGCCTCATTGTGATAGTGACAGGTGGTCCATTTTCTCTGCCACTCTGGTTGGACTACAATCCTCCATATTTTTAGATCTTTTCTGACTTTGTAAAGATCTCTGTGCCTTTGGTGGAGTCATTGCCATGGCAGCACCTCCTCTGAAAGCACTGAAAAAATGGCAAGCGTCTGCCATGTTTCAGGCAGATGCTCATCAAACTTTTTTGTTTTCCCAAAACAAAAAAAACAAACTCCCAAATTTGGAGACTTTACCTGGTGACCTTGATCAGAAAAAAGTACATCAGACAGTCCAATCCAATAGGGCAGATGGCCAAATGTGCCTACATCGAAAGCCCTAACTCCATTGGGTTGTCAATATAGGGGTTTCCAACAGCAGAGTCAGTGGAGTGTTGCCATTAGATACATGACAGTGCGCCCAACTCTAAATAGAGTAGGAGCACCATTCGTTTGGAGGACAGGGTCTTATGCCACATTTGTGGTAGGGTACTCTGTATGCCAAACTCTAAATCGGGCAATAATTTTCTAGGCTTTTCATGGCATTTATTATTGATGGAAAATATATAATTGGCTTCAATTATGGCGGTAGTTTATTGAAATGACACATTCCCACGTGTGTTAGGCTATGAAATTATTACTATTTTAGGAGTAAATATAAACAAAAGTGTATTAAATATCTATATGCACAAAATGTTTCTTTTTTCTCTCTTGTTGGCAACAGCACGAGCGCAGATTTTGCCATCTCCATCTTCAGATTTTAGCCTCTCCCAATTATTTGACTCCCATATTAAACTCCATTCAAAGATGAGTCTCAGGTGAGTATTTTAGGCATAAATGCTACTAGTAAAACTTTATTAGGATACAAGAAGAGTTTACACCGAGAGCTGTGATATCTGAGCAGTGGTACTGTGGTGTAAGTAACATCAACACTTATTTTTCAATTCCCAGTTTAGCCAAAGATTTGATTATGTTCATTGGCCTGAACACACATCTGATTCAAGCAGGCATGGAATTGCAGGTCAAAGTTCATGCGATGTTTCCTGTAAATATTGCTGCTGCAGTGAACATAAAGGAGAAGAACTTCAAAATAGATATTGACCCTTGCCGTCAAGAAAGCGAGATCATGTCAGCCAGGTAGGCTAATCCATTTCTTACTTTCTGGGGAACTCTCAAGCATTGCTTAATGTATGGATTTGAAAAGATAATCCAGGGAATTATCCCGTATGCAATTTACAATGACCAGATGGGGCAATTTTGATTGGAAATTACAGCATTTAATTTGTTAAATAATATGTGACGGCGCCCAAAGTTTTTCTTCGAAGCCCACAGCCGGTGCTGAGGAATGTCGGGATTGCCACATACCAATGCTGCGTAGTCTAGATTCTACCCCGTGCCTCTTTCTTCCTCCACCATACACTCCCTGTCCCTTTATTTCATTCTAAGAGGTTCTTTCTCATCCTTACTTTCTCCTTTGTCACTGATTTTCCATCTTTCTCTTTCTTCCCCTTTCTTCCTTCTGTATTTTTCTCTCTTGCTCTGGGTCAAAATCTGAAAGAAAATAAAGGGCTACATCATGAGCACACGGACACACTCGTTGAACTGGCTACGGGCACGTGCACTCGACACCTTTATTGGCATGGTCACAAGTACAGTGACGCATGTGCTGGATGTGTGTGGGGTGAGTGTAAGCCAGCCCTCATGGAGTCGTTGGTGCTGGCAACAACTTGAACAGTGATCACAATTAAAGCGGAAACAGAAAACACCAGCATAACAGAAACAACTGTGAAGCATCATGGTGGTAGCCGGAGAAAGTACAGTGTTCACCCAACATGCAAGCAGAATGGTCCATGATTTGTGGTGCACTGAGTTAGTGGCACCTGAAGAGCTGAGCAGGGAACAAGCTGATGATGGCACCCACGACTGATGTGAGCAACTCTGATAGTCCGGCAGTAAGACACTTACGACTCTGGCACCTGTTGTTTGGAGTTGGTCCTGGTGGTGGTGGCGCGTGCATCCTGCGGTGATGCGACGTCCGGGCAGGCCAGGACTCGATTTGATGTGTGAGCCCAGGTGGGCCGCAGTTGAGGCCAGAGGCAGCGGACAGCGCAGGGCCACAGACACATGGCCTTGATGACCCCCAGTCCATCGACCCAGAGGCCATCCAATATGCTATCAGACAGGGGCCATGACTTGAGCTGCACAGAGTTAGTGGCCCCAGGTGCACTGCGGCCGGCACAGGCACACTGCCACGGGACGGTGACTTGCGGTGCAGTGAGATAGGGCCACGTGAGGTGAGCGGGTCCTCGTCGATGTCGAAGGTGAATGTAGCGGAGGTTTGCGGGGGACAGTGGAAGGTGTCCTCCAGGGCATGATGCAGAGGGCAGAAGCCGGCCGGAAGCGGCAAATGGAGGAGTGGAATGCTACAGCCTCGTTTTTGCCACAAAAGTCAGTATCACCGACATGATGATGAAGGCAAGCCCCAGTCCATAGACCCAGTCGCCACCAAAGTTCAACCAGAAAGTGTCCATGGATGTCGGGGAACAGACTTAGTGGCACCGGAGCTGAAAGGGGATGCAGTCTGCAATGACGCCAGTACAATGATGTCAAGTCTGCCATAAATGATTCATGACTGAATTCCCAATGTGTGACCTACGAACCGCAGTGTAGGCCGAATGCGTAGTCATCAAGGGCCCACAGACACGTGTGGTTGGGATGCCATGCACATACTTTGTGTCACCACATCGAAGGGAGTATAGTGATATAAACTCAGCCATAAAGTGTGTACTCGGCCATTGTGTAATCAAGACTCAGTTCCAAATGTGTGACCTACTTGACCGCAGTGTAGGCCCGAGGCAGCGGTCAGCAGGGGCCCACAGTCACGTGTCATTGGCCCGCGATGCACAGAGTTAGTGACACCAGAGCAGTTGTCGGCAGTGTTCGATCACCTCCGTAACGATGATCCTTTTCTCCTCTGGACTGAACCGCGTGTTCCTCTTACTCGTCTCCTTGCGTGCAATGATATGAACACCGCCATGCAGAAATCAAGACTCAGTTCCACATGTGTGACCTACTAGACCGTAGTGTAGGCCCGAGGCAGCGGTGGAGTACGTCAACGAAAAAGGAGTAAAGCGGGCATGTGTCGCGGAGGCCGTGATGGTCTGAGGAGGCTGCCAAGGTCACGGGCTTCGGGCTTGGAGCTTGCGCCGGCACGTGGTGGGCCCTCTTTGACACACGCTGGTGTCGGCAGGTGAGCAGTGAGGCCTGGCTGCGCAGGGGTGGTATGACGGGTTCGGGGACCAGCGGCCCAGGGTGCAGCAGGCGCACAGGATCGCAGGCCACACCGCTCAAGGCGACGGCATCGGCCTCGTGGCGGGGTGGGAGGCGCCGCCCTGGCAGACACGTTGGGCATTCTGGAATAGAGCCCAGTTCTACGTGCTTTTTATTCACCCCCCTGCGCTGGCCTGGCGTACGCCGGGCCAGCCCACTCTGCACACGCTTACAGGGGGGGACGTCACAAGCTACATTTCCTTGGGCTTCCCCACTGGCTGGGGTGACATGGTTGCGTCCACTGTCCAATACACTCCAGACACCAGCAGTGCATGTAGACATGGATATGTCTGTGGTCTGCATATTGCAGTCTGTCCAGCACATCTCCGCCACACTTGGCATTGTGTACATTCTCATTCATGGGTGACTTGCCTCCTTTGCACATGCCTGGTTCCCACCTCTCCCCACATTCCGGTATTGTGTGGCTGAGGTGCCATGCCATTGATGGCTCATGTACATGGCTAACCAAGGTTGCCACAGTAAGTTGTGTTGTCGTGTCTGGTGGGTGGGCATGTTGTTTGGCATGTTGTATGTGGTTTTCTGACTTGTGCAGTGCCAGAGTTGTGAGTTGCATGATTGTGGAGTTGAGGGGTGTGGTGTGTTCATTTGGTACTTGCCAACGTGCAGTGCATTTCCATAGGTGCCATCCTGGAAGCGCTGGTTGATGTTGGACTGTCGGAAGATGAAGGGATCATGCACACTGCCTGGGTAGTTGGCTACGACATTGGTGAAGAGTCCCCTGTGGTCCACTATTGCCTGCACATTGATGGGATGCGTGTGCTTTCTGTTGCGGTACTTGTGTGCGGTGTCGGCAGGGGGCACAAGTAGGACATGTGTGCAGTCGATTTCCCCCAACACATGCGGGAATCCAGCTATGGCATATAGTCCTTGCTTGGTCTCCAGCTGTTCCTGCGCATTGTGGGGGACGTATAGGTACTGGGGTACCTAGCTGATGATGGCATCCAGGACAGGTGTGGGGAACTTGGATGGGGCTGGCTGTGCGACTCCTCTGACTCTGGCGGTTGTTGGTTGGGAGGTACCAGAGGCCAACAGGTGCAGCACAGCCAGCAGCTTTGTCTGCGGAGGGATGTTGGTTGTCCGCTGTGTTGGTACCGTCAGCCTGTGGGCAATGATGTTGAGGATGCGGAGGATGGTTGTCCTTTTGAGCCTGTAGTGGGCATTGACATTGTCTGGTGTTAGATCTGTGAGGCTGGTGCATTTCCTGAAGGTCCGCTGTCTTTGTCTGCGCTGCCTCTGTGGTGGTCCGGGTGGGGGAGGGTCCGGGGGGGGTGGCGGTCCTGGGGGTGGTGGCGCTGGGTGTTGTTGCCCTCTCGGGGCTCCGGGATGCATAGTGAGTGGCTCCATGGCATCTGGTGTTCTTCATGTGTGGCTCTGGGCTGGGCTCCCTTAGATGGAGCAGGTTGTCGTCCGACTTTACACCAGGTCGGAGCAGGTGTTAATTTCCTGCTGCTAACGCACCTTATCGCCTGTTTTGTGGTCTTACCGCCGATGTGGCTGGTCGTTGAGAATGTTGAGGTGTGGTGTTGTCGCTGCTTTTTGCTCGGGAACGCCAACTCTGCATCTCATTAGCGATAGTTGCCGGGGTCATCTGTGGCGATGGTTTTTGTGGATGCTTTCGCAAGTAAACTGGTGGTATCGGCTGTTAGCACCAGCTTGTGAATGGGGCGATAATTTTATCGCGACTTTGGCTGCGATAAAATGCAGTTAACTCGGCGATAGTTCCTTGAGAATATGCCCCTCAGTCTCTTAGGGCTCTTTTAGTTGTGACAATGCCAAATGTCCTTCATGAGCTAGTTCAATGACTTGCTGTCTTCGGCTCTCAGGTATGACAATTATTGAGCCTCTCAAAACAATACCTTCCTTGGTAACAGACAGTTCATCCTGTACATTTTATAATTTTTGAAATTCAACATCGTCAGAAAAAGGTCGCACATTATGCTTCCAGGATTCAGTTGAAATTATGTCTTTTAGGACAGGCATGTTTTATTGGCATTAGTAGCAGCAATAATCTGTTCAATGGATAGGGCTGCTAACGTGCTGGTCCTCACAATGAAGGTGATGTACTCTTCAGCTGCTTTAGATGTTGAGCTGTGATGATTTGAAGGTACTCATGAAAAGTAATCTGTAAGGTTCTGAACTTTACCTGGCTTGTGAACAATTGCATAGTTGAACTCTTGCAGTCGCAACCCCCACCTCTCAATGCAAGGGGGCATCTTGCCTTTTGAGTTTCCGAAAGTGGTGAACAGTGCTTGGTGATCTATAATGATAGTGAAATATTTCCATAAAGAAACACATGAAAATGGTCGCAGGCACACACTACAGCCAGACTCTCCCTCTCTGGCTGAGAATAGGCACGCTCTGTGTCAGACAGACTTCGACTGGCATAAGCCACAATGTGTCCCTGAGCATTTGGATGACCATTATGTTGAGCAACGATTGCTCCCAGCCCCACAGGACTCGCATCTATTGTGATCTCAGTATGAAATTTGGGGTCAAAATAGACCATCTCGGTTGCATTCTCAATCGCATGTTTTATCCTTTTGAAACTTTGATCACATTCAGAAGACCACTGGAAAGGGACATGTCAATTTGTCAAGTCTCCCAATGGAGCACTAACAGTAGCACAGTCACAAATGTACCTTGGTGTAATAAATGGGCATGTCTAAGAAGGAACGCAGCATGGTAACATCTTGTGAGGGGCCAGTAGCTGACAGTGCTTGTACTGTGTCTGGGTCAAGAGTCATTCCACCACACACGGAGCTCTGTAACAGATGTCTTTATTCTTCAGTGTACAACACACACACTGTCTTCTCATTACGTCATAACCTTTAATAACCAGACCTTAACATCTCCCAGCCAGTTATGTAATTCCTCTGTTGAGTCCTCCCAGAATCACGAAGATCCTAGCGCACATCCCCTCAAGCCACTACTACCACAGGTTCAAATTAGGCACTGAAGGGGAGGTGTTAGACTTGGCATCTTTTGGCGTGTTTCCCCTGTCTTTTTGCTTTCTGACCTCCTGGTTTTGACTCTGTTTTTGCTGGTTTAGTGTCTCGGCGCACTTTCTCACTGCTGTTCAGTGTTAGAGTGCAAGTGCTCCTGTTATAAATTGTTATTATGGATTGGTGTTTCCATGATTTGCATATTTGATTTACTTGTCAGTCCCTAGTAAAGTGCAATGTGAGTGCCAGGGCCTGTAAGTCAAATGCTACTAAGTGGGCCTGCAGCACTGATTGTGCCACCCACATGAGTAGCCCTGAAAAGGTAACTCAGATCTACCATTGCAGAGCCTGTGTGCAGTCTAGTGCTGTCATGACGACTTGGCAAGTGCACCTACTTGCCAGGCCCTAACATTCCCTTTTCTTATATATGTCACCCCTAACGTATGAAAGGTAGGGCATGCCCTGGTGTGTGTGGCATGTCCTGATAGTGAACTACTGCCAATTTCATTTTTCACGATTGCAAGGCTACCTGTTCCCATAGGACAGAATGGGGAGTTTGCTTATAACATTTTATAAACATAACTACCCCTGGGAACAAGGTAGGAAAAAAAGTTTAGCATGCCTGAACTCAGAATCTAAGGATGCATCTTTTAGTGAAGGTGATTTTTACATTCTGTGTTTGAAAATACCACTTTTAGAAAGTAGGTATTTTCTTGCTTAGCCATTCAGTGTGCCTCTGCTGGGTTTGTGGATTAACTGTCTGGCTTTGGGATGACAGGGGCTGGGGAGGAGCAGTGGCTCCAGAGAGTCTAGATGGGTCAGGGATGGGCTGAATAGACCTGGGCTGCATTTAGAGTAGGGGGAGGAGATTTCCTTTCACCTGAATGGGCCAGGTCTGCCTATGACAATGCTGTCTCCAACTCCTGCCAGGAAGCTGCACCAGGGAGGACAAGACTGGTTCTGGCTGGGCACAGACACTCTCTGCCCCCAGAGAACAAAGGATTTTGGGCAATAAAAAATATGGGGCCCAAACCCCTAAACTTTAGAACTCTTTTGGAACCAAGAAGACTGCCAAGAAGAAGAGCTGGAGAAGCTGTGAGGAGGGACTACCACTTTGCTGTGTGATTTGCTGTGTTGGCCTGCAGTGGCTGCTTGTGTCTTGGGCAGTGAGAGGACTGGACTGAACTTTCTGCAACTTCCTTTGTGTGAGTTTCTCCAAGGGCTTGAGGTAGAGCTTGCTCCCTGTTCCAGAAGTCTCAGGAACAGCAAAGACTTCAAGTTCTTCTGCCCTCAGCACTGGGGACTGTGTGTTTTGTGCTGTAACGGAAGAAAAAGCAACCCAACGCTGTCTACAATGCCGCTGCCGGCTCTGTGTCCTAAAGGCACTGCAGTAGGCACCGCCGCAACACCGCACCGCAACCCTGGTCTCACCAACAACGACAGCAGACGCTGCCACCGAGCCCCTGCTTGCACCGCAACTTGTGGGCACCGCACTCCGCACCGCCTCGCTTCACACTGTCGCCTTGGTATCCCTGATGACGCTGCTCCACGCCGACATCAACACCACCCCTTGCACCGTGGTTCGAGGGCAGCGCTTGTAAGTTACACGACGCACCTTCCTCATCCTGCACCGCAGGCTTGGCCTACTGACGCCAGCGACATCGACTCCAGTTTGTCAGCCAACGACAGCGCTTCAGCAACAACGATGACTCTGCTTGCACTGTGACCTGCCAGCACCGCGAGGAGCACCGGATCACTTCGCACCGCAGCTCTGGTATCACCAACGGCGCTGGATGACCGTCACCGAGCCGCTGCCTGCACCGCAGCCTGAGGGCACCGCACGCTGGACCGCTGCACTTCGCACCGCAGACCCGACACCCCCGCCGGCGCTCCCAACTTCAACCGCGAGGAGTTCGATCTGCAATGCATGTGACTTCAAGGGCCCGACGACTCCTGCACTGACCTCCGGAACCGACGCCTGCGGACGCCAGTCTTTCGGGGCTCATCGAGATGTCGCCGATGCCCTGCATTTCTAAAGGTACTGTTTTGCGGGAATCACTGACAAAATATCGAAGGTCAGAATATCGACCTACAGAAATATCGACGCAAGAATATCGAAGTCAAGAATATCAACATCCTATGTACATTATGGTAAGTACAAAAATATCACAAAAAAAATATCGATGTCAAAAATATCGTTGTTAAAAATATCGTTTTTATTTAAGTTAAAAAAAAAAGTAAAAAAGTAAATAATACATATAATTAAAATAAACATAGTTAAAAATATTTTAAAATGTTTAAAAATTATAAGCAATATATATGTAATGTACAAATAAATTAAACATATACATATAATATATAATATATATACTTACTTACTAATAATTTTTAATAATTATTTTAATAACTTATAATTTTTTAAAAATATCATATAAATTATAAATACATCTATACACATAAAACAATAATATAAATGAAAATTAAATATATATAACAAATTTAAAAAAAAAAAAATTTAATCTTTTAAAAATTAATTATATACTACATTAACTAAAATAATACAAAAAATATTAGATAGCGGAGGTAATAAAATTACTATTCCAACTCCAAACAGTGCAACAGAAGGGAAAATGTTGGATTGCGTAGGGGTAAAAATTACTATTTGCACCCCAGTGAGTGCAACAGTAGGGAAAGTGTTGGATAGCGTAGGGGTAAAAATTACTATTCCCACTCCAGTGAGTGCAACAGTAGGAAAAGTGTTGGATAGCGTAGGGGTTAAAATTACTATTCCCACTCCAGGGAGTGCAACAGTAGGGAAAGTGTTGGATAGCGTAGGGGTAAAAATTACTATTCCCACTCCAGGGAGTGCAACAGTAGGGAAAGTGTTGGATAGCGTAGGGGTTAAAATTACTATTCCCACTCCAGTGTGTGCAACAGTAGGGAAAGTGTTGGATAGCGTAGGGGTAAAAATTACTATTCCCACTCCAGTGAGTGCAACAGTAGGGAAAGTGTTGGATAGCGTAAGGGTAAAATTACTATTCCCACTCCAGTGAGTGCAACAGTAGGGAAAGTGTTGGATAGCATAGGGGTAAAAATTACTATTCCCACTCCAGGGAGTGCAACAGTAGGGAAAGTGTTGGATAGCGTAGGGGTAAAATTTACTATTCCCACTCCAGTGAGTGCAACAGTAGGGAAAGTTTTGGATAGCGTAGGGGTTAAAATTACTATTCCCACTCCAGTGAGTGCAACAGTAGGGAAAGTGTTGGATAGCGTAGGGGTAAAAATTACTATTCCCACTCCAGTGAGTGCAACAGTACGGAAAGTGTTGGATAGCGTAGGGGTTAAATGAACATACTTATTAATTAAATAATTTTTGTAAAATAAATAACATATTAATAATTAATTAACTAAAAATTAATAATAAATACCAATAAAATTAAATTAATATTTACTTAAATAACATTAAATTACTTCCCACCCTATTCCCCCATAAACCCACAACCCGCTACACATAAAAAAGAACACAATTAATTTAATTATCAATCAATAAAAAATAATTACCATTGAAAAATAAATTAACAATAAATTAATTAACAATAACAATAAATAAAAAATAATAATACATTAATTATAATTAATATAATTATAAATTAATCAAATAATAAAAATTAATTACCAATTAATAATTAATTAACAATAAATTAATTACCAATAACAATAAATATAAAAATATTAATTAATTAATTATAATTAAATTACTTCCCACCCTATTCCCCTATAAACCCACAACCCGCTACACATAAAAATTAACATAATTATTCAATGACCAATTAATCAATTGTTAAAAATTAATAACCAATTAATAATTAATAAACAATAAATTAATGAACAATAACAATAAATAAATAAAAAATCATGATAAATTAATCAATTGAAACAATTAATTACCAATTAATAATTAATTAACAATAAATTAATAATCAATAACAATAAATAAAAACAATTAATTAATTGTAATTAAATTGCTTCCCACCCTATTCCCCTATAAACCCACAATCCGCTCTGATACTAAAACGAAAAATTTACTTTAAAAAAATTACTAATTTCTAAACATTTAATACATATATTTAAAAATAACAAAAATACATTACAAAAAATGTTAAACATACATATAAAATACATACTAAAATACATATCACTAATATAAATATCGATATTATTAACAACGATATTTTTGCTAACGATATTACTTACTTCGATATTACTTACTTCGATATCCAAAAACTCTATAGGGCCCATTACGATGGCGGGCGGACTTTGTCCGCCCGCCACCGCAACAGAGCCAGGGACCGCCCGCTGACGTTGCGGCGGTCCCGCCCGGCACATTACGATGCGCCCGCCACACTGGCGGGCGCATCCCGCATAGTTTACATTGCGGCGGGCGGTGCTGCTAGCAGCACCCGCCGCAAGGTACAAAATGCATGCTGTGCTTTTGCATGCACAACGTGACAGGCACCGCGCGGTGCCTGCCACCTTGTGCATGCAAATGCAGGGGGGTACCATAGGTACCCCCACCATGTGCACCCCCCACCCCCCCAACATCCTGGGGGCCCGCAACAGGCCCCCAAATGCGAATACCGCCAGCCTTTTTATGGCTGTAATGCCGCCATGAAAAGGCACCTCTCCGCCTACATCCTAATATGGATGGCGGTGTCTCACAGAACACCACCACCATATTAAGGCCGTTACCGCACGGTCGACAAATCGACAAGCGGTAACGCGGCGGCGGTATTTACATCCGCCGCTGACCCCCAGCCATGCTAATATGGCGGGGGGTAAATGGAGTGGCGGGCGGAGGAAAATGGAGGGCGGATCGCCACCGCCATGCGGGCGGTGGCGATCCGCCCTCCATCGTAATGACCCCTATATTACTTACCTTAAGGTCGATATTCTGGTCACGATATTCTTGACATCGATATTCTGTCCCTACGATATTAAAAACTCGATATTAGTGTAGGTCGATATAAAAAAATCGATATTTTGACTGCGCACCGTTTTGCGGGTCTCCGACACCGTAGCTGGCCCGCGACGCCGCGGTCAGTCAGAACTGTTTGGATTTGTTGTTCACAACACCGTGATAGCCTCAGACGGAGCTATCAACTTCAAGGAACTATATTTCAAGTCTATTTTGATGACTGAAGATTTCTAAGTACTGTATTGTGGATTTCTTATCGTTTTTGATCTTGTCTTAAGTATATACAAATATTGGATATTTTTCTAAACTGATGTGGTGTCCTTTTTTGGTGTTTTCACTGTCTTACTGTTGGTTATGTGCAAATGCTTTACACACTGCCTCTAAGATAAGCCTGACTGCTCATGCCAAGCTAGCAAGGGGCTGAGCAGGAGTTATTTTAGGAGTGTAACTCCCTTATCCTGCCTAGAAGGAAGGGTCCCTACTTGGACAAAGGTGCAAACACTTGCCAACTAGAGACCCCCATTTCTAACAGGAGGTCAACAGGTTTCTCTGAAAATTAAACAGGATCAAGGGCAACTTTGATTGTTTTTCCAGGCGATTCAAAGGTCTACTGGGAGGAGCCTAGAAGTAGCGATTGCAATAGTTCAACATTCTGAAGTCATGAGTATTATTCTAGGAATTACAAGTGAAAGATGTGGCATATTTTACAGTACATCTGTGTTGGTGTATTGTGAAAGGATGACCTGAAAATCTATATTATTTGAAATAACAATTACACACCATACCGCTCAATCCAGGTGTCTCTTACCAAACAAGTTGCAACTGCTCTTCCTAGTTGTGCATAACTTAATCATTTCAGTGCATCAAGGGGCTATCAACGAACAGATGCACTGTTCATAACATTACATTTTTAATAAAAGTTTCAGTTTTGTGTGTATGCTTGTGTGTATCTTTTGCTATCTGTGAAAAATAATGGACTGAATAAGATCTCAGTTTGAGAAACTATTAGCTGGCAGGTAGGTTTTTGCCCTTAAGCAAACTCCACTTTTTGTGATGTGTGAACTATGTTAGCAGTTGTTTTTGTGATGGAGGCTGCTGGAACCATGGGGTTTTGAGTTCTTTCTTTCAAGTGCTAGCAAAAGAAAACCTAAAAACAAAAAAACAATACATGCTAACCCCCTGGAAGAATTCATCTGTCCTTTATGTTCTCAAATAAAACACATTTCAAAGATTTACTACAAACTTATATGAACAGTATACAAACTGATGTCATTTATTTGCATATTTAGTGTGGGGGAAGACCTTGGACTTTTTTTTACTTTTGCAATCTTAATAAATTTGTTACAGGCCCATTTCGCTGATTGACACTACAGTCAAAATACTAGGGTGGGTAATTTATAATAGAATCTAAGAGTGGGTCCTATATCCATGTCAATATGGGTTTAGAAACAAAATGAGCAATGTTCGAATCTGAACTTGATGCTTGGTAAATACATTGTTGCCAAGCACAACCCTCTTTACTTGGCTCTCATGGACCTGATGGCAGCATTTGACTGTGTTAGTCGCCCCAAGCTATGGCAAATGCTCTTATCGTGAGGGCTGGATGTAGCACTTGTGCACTTGCTTGGATATGTGCGCATAGATATGAGAGCCAGGGTCAGAATTAGCAACACGGGCCAGGTAACTAATGATATAGATATTTACTGGGGTGTGAGACAAGGGTGTGTGTTGACCCTTCTTTTGTTTGTTTATTTTATATATCAATGAGCTCCCTCCTTTTTTAACTCAAATCAATCATGATGTACCAAAAATTAAGGACAGATTATTAACCACACTTTTATATGTGTATGCCACAGTGCTTATGGCTCACACTCCAAAAGCACTGCATCTACTAGTGCTTGCTTTTGTGAAGTTTATGGCTGCTGGGGACCTGCTTACCAATTCTTCTAAATCACACATTGTGGCTCAAGGTGAAGTCAGCTCTCAAATCTGTCAGTTGGTGCCAACCATTTGACTAGCGCAAGCAGTTTTCAGTATTTGGGAGTAACCTTTTTAGTCACGGAGTCATGGACTCCTAACATTGTACAAAGCAGAACACAGCTATCAAGGGCAATTGGTTCCCTTTTTATTCTTCCACAACCTCAGGGGTGGTCTATTGGCTCCTTTATTGCAGTTATATATAAATCACAATGCACTTCTATTGCAACATATGGAGCTGACATATGGGGCAATGTAAACTGCGAGGCCTTACAGCGTGAAGAAAACAGGTCCTGCAGGAAGCTCCTCTCAGTTCCCATCTCAACCTACCATTTTATTTGCCTTGAAGAGCTGGGTTTACATTATCTAAGTGATCGTATTAGACCCCAGCCAACACTATTATGGCTGGCATTCTGGAGTAATGTGGAGGTGGGTTTATCTAGAGATATCATATTGGACTGCCTCTCTTGTGATAACGGCCATCGAATTTCCTGGTTGGTGGAAGGATGCTGATCAGCTGAGAGAGGCTGCAACCACTCCCCCTCACTTCCCCTTGATGTCAGACGCTGAGAGGAGCCGCGCGCAAGGCCATCGAAGCTGCCGCTGACGGAGCCGCTGAGAGGAGCCGCTGAGCGGTGCCGCAAAGTTACTAAAGCCTGTTTTCGGATGCATTAGCGGGCAGGCTGTGTCACAGCAGCGGCGGCCTTGGTTTCTCTGACGAAGGAAAAGGGTTTTTTATCTCTTCCTTTTCTCGACGCTTTATCCAGCCAGTTCCACCTAGCGTAAGGAGCTGGAAGTGGATGACTCTGGAGCTGTGCTATTTTGAGATTGCAAACCAAGCTGAGTGGCTCTAGATGCCTCGGATATGCACTGGATTATAATAGAGCTGGTGTCGGTGAAAACGCAAAGCAAGCAAAATACTCCCTGCTGGGATACAGAGCCAGGACAAATTTGGTCTCGGTCTGCTTCTACGGACGCTGGGACTGCTGTGGCCCCGGACCCGAGGACTGGGGACTATTTTTGGGACTCCAGGTTTCTCTCCAAGAGGGGGTAAGTGAAGGTCTCGTCCTTACTCCTTACTCACCTTGGTTGAGGGTCGCTGGGGAGGTCCCACAAGTAAAATTGGCAGTAATTCAGGTCAGGGATATGTTGAGGGGCTTCGCAATCAGTACATTATGCGAAAGCTTATCAAAGGACCTAAAGGGATTGCCAAGTCCGAGTCTCCAAATTTGGGCCAAAAGGTTAAAAAGCGAGCTGGCCAGGCCGCAGCTCGGTCCAATTACGCAGCCGCCTATAGAAAGGACCTTCCCCTCTCTACTGAATTTGCTGAGATGGCATGTACTGAGATACTAAACAAGACCATCACGAAGCAGCCTCGGCAGATTCGGATTCTACCATTAGCCCTAGTGGGTTGGCTTCTTTAAGGGCGGATTCACCAATTTCTTCAGCTTCGACCAAGGTAAACATGACACCTGATGGAGCAGTGGGGGAAACTACAGATTTTAGAAAGTACCCTATATTTTTTAAAGCCAAGCAGGGTAGGCTCTTGGGTGAAGCTGAGCAGGAGATGGTAGGGAATGACCTCCTATCAGTCGATAATTCATTGGACTCAGGCCCGGAGACTTTAAATTCCGAAATTGGTAGTCATCCCTCCCTTCCTTCCTCAGGTGTGTTAGATCCATCAGATGGAGGTGGGTCCGTGTATCATTCTATTTCGGTGGCTCCAGAGGTGTCCGTTTTGTCCATACCAGCGGAGTCGGTGCTTGTTGATCCAGAGGGTTTGCAGGCGGAGGAAAGGCCTAAAGAAAATCAGATTAATCCTTCCCTAGACAGTAGCTCTTTCTCCATGCAATGGGACGCTAAGAGTCTTCTTAATTTAATTCTGGAAGAAATTTGTGAATTAAAAACCACCCAATCTGCTGAGATTGCGGTAATTCATGCCCGCTTGACAAAGATTGAGGAAAATATGGCTCAGATCCCGGTACGACTGTCAGAGGCCGAAACCAGGATTTTGCAATTGGAGGATCAAGTGTCATCTATGAAACTCATAGTCGCCACCTTTCAGTCCCAGAGAACCACGTTGGAATACAAGCTGGAGGAGTTAGAGAACCATTCCAGGTGCTCAAATCTCCGTATTTTGGACATCCCGGAGGGCATTGAGGGTCAACAGACTCTACAATGGGTTGACTCATTTCTAAAGAAAAATGTCCTCCCAGAATTCAATGGTGATCTGACGATAATGAGAGCCCATCGCGTTCCAGCACACCTTCCTCCTAATGCTAAATTCCCACGGACTATTTTGGTCAACTTCGGGGACTTTAGGGTCAAAGAACAGATTTTATCAAAAGCCATTAAACAAAGACAGTTTTCCTCAGCAGAAGTCCCTTTATGTCGCATCTTTTCGGACATGTCAGCCTCAGCAGCTAAAAGGCGGAAAGAATTTGTCAAAATGCTAGATTTATTTAAGGCACAGGGGGCGCAAGCTATGATAGCCCAGCAGAGTAAGCTGAAGGTGTTAGTCAAGGGTAAATTCCACATCTTTTGCAGTGTTCCAGATGCACAGGAATTATTGCAACAGATTTCTATGGATAAACCCTAATGGCAGTATGTTAGTCTTCAGTGGGGTGTTTGGGCGGTTTTTCTCTTGGAAAGGCAAAGAGCAACTTGTTTGTAGAAAGTTGTTATTGCCCCTTTTTTTTTTTTTTTTCTTCTCCTTTTCTGCTTTTTCTAGATGTTTAATGCTGTTAAATGTTGCTTTTTTCATCAAAGAAGGGGCGGGGAGGGTAGAGGGGGGAGTGGGCTGTCCGGCAGCACTAGGCACCAAGTCATTGTGCCAGTAGTAGGGTGGGTGGGCAAGGTTGTCTGGTTCTGAGCAGGGGCGGCCATCTGCTCAGGGGGACAATGGGTCGAGGGTGGGGACACGGGGGTGGGAAGGGAGCATGTGGGAAAAAACGAAAACCATATTTTAGGTCACAATTCATCTGTCCATCGCTATTTAGAAAGGAAGAAGGGTTGACAAGTTATTTGGCTTGCCCTATGTTGGAAATTGTTCACCAAAGTGGGAAATTTCTTTTCTTTATCAGATTATTGGGGTATCTAGAAACCTGCCTCATTTTCAGTAAATGGCAAATTGGGAATTTAGGCAAATGGGAAATAAGGAAATACTGAAGGTGGTTTCTTTTAATGTAAACGGCCTCAATAATAAGAAGAAAATGAGGGCCATTGATGCCTGGATTAAGACAGAGAATCCTTCTGCTATCCTTTTACAAGAGACCCATATACCAGCGGGGAAAATAGCAGATTTTTCAATGTTTAAGTCCTGGGCAGCGTATAGGGGCTTCTCTTCATCTTCTGCAGCCCACAGGGGGACAGCGATTTTTCTTAGTAAAAAATTTCAGGCGGAGATAGTCAATTCGGCGAGTGACCAAAGTGGAAGATGGTGTTGGGTCACCTGTAATTCAGGACACAGATCCTTGACGCTCGCTAGTATTTATGCCCCAGTAGAGGAGAATCCCACCCAGTACGAGGAATTTTTTCAATCATTAATCCAAGTATCAGGTGATTTAATTGTGGGGGGGATTTCAATTTGTTAATGAATCCAAAAATTGATTCCTCATCTAAGGCAAAAAAACAGTTAAAGCGAAAATCCTTTAAAATTGTACAAAGTTATAGCTCGATGCTTGATATAGCCGACCCTTGGCGGGCTGCATTTCCTACTGAAATCGCTTATACCGGCTTTTCAGGAAGATTCCATACTTTTTCGTGTATTGATTTTTTTCTTATCTCCAGGCATTTGGTTTTTAGTTCGCAGAAAATCCTTCAGAGTGGGTTCTCGGACCATGCACTGATCATTTTAGTGTTAGAACTGGGTGAATGCAGTAAAAACTCCAAAAGATGGCTGTTAAATCGACAATACTTATTAGAGGAAAATTGGGTGTCTTCTATCAAAACAGAAATCAGAGAGTTCTTTGAGCGAAATCATGGCTCAGCACCACTGCATGTGGTCTGGGATTCGTTTAAAGCCTTTTTCTGACGGCTGGCTATTGGGAAAGATGCGGAGAACTCAAGGAATAGGAAGGAGGAGAAGCAAACACTTGAGCAAAAAGTTCAAAGGTCTTTCGATATATTCCTTTCTAGCCCCTCGACGGTGAACCGACAACAGCTGGGTCAGGCTAAGCGGAACCTGGCCGAAAAATAATATGCTAAAAGTGAATCCCTACATCAGCATAATAGGCAAAAGATTTATGAGGAAAGCAATTATACAGGTAGATTTCTGGCATGGCAGGCAAGGGAACGGGCTGCTAGTAACCAAATAGTCGCACTGAGATGCCCCACTTCCGGTGCTCGTTCGGAGGACTTGGGAGCGATAGGAGACATAATGGTACAACATTATAAGAGGATATATGGCCAACAACAATCTATCGATATGTCATCTTTGGGAGTTTTTCTTCAAGAATATGAACTACCTGTCTTAACAGACTTAGAAAAAAGGAACATGGCGAGACCATTCACAAAAGAAGAGCTAGGGGAGGTTATTAAAAATCTCCCGAATGGTAAAGCCTGCGGACAGGATGGTCTCCCTGCCGAGTTCTTTAAAACATTCGCTAGTGTAATTGTGGATTATCTCCTATTATTGGTAAATTCAATTCTTGAAGGAGGGCTCATACCTTGGTCTTTTAGAAAAGGGAATGTTGCCAGTTTTTAAAAAAAAGGCAAAAACAGTGAAGACCCTAATTCATATCGCCTGATTACGCTTTTAAACTCTGACTACAAATTAATTACTAAACTTTTAGCCAATCGATTCAACGGGATCGCTTCATATTTATTCCATCCTGATCAAAATGGTTTTATAGCCGGGAGGCAGCTCGGAACCAATACACATTTTTTAGTCGAGGCACTAGACTATTTTGAGACCCGGAAGATACCAGCTTTAGTACTTTTTTTAGACGCCAAGAAGGCATTTGATTTGGGAGACTTTATTTTGTATTTTATCGAAATTTGGCATACCCTCTAAAATTATAGGGTTGGTTGAGAATTTATATTTGAATGCAGAGGCCAATATTATTATTAATGCCACTGAGGTTGGCCAAGTAAAAGTCAAAAGGGGAACCAGACAAGGATGTCCATTATCCCCGCTGCTATTCGCCTTTTTTATTGAGCCTCTCGCAATAGCAATCAGGAACAATGGGGATATCTGCCCTCCGCTTCCAACCATGGGCAAAGTTAAATTATATGCCAACGACATCTTGCTTATTATAAAGCCGGAGGAGGAAGTGCAGGCAAAAGCCTTCCAGATTTTTGACCTCTATGAGTCGTTTGGTGGTTACAAAATTAATAAAAGGAAAACGGAAATAATTTTGTGTGGGTGTGCATCTAGGGATTTACACCCCGATATTCTTCCGTGCTTAAATTCTAACCCTAAGAGGTACCTAGGTGTCTATTTTTCGCCATTAATTTCGGAAATGTATGATCTGAACTTTGTTCCATTGTTACGAAAAGTCCAGGATTTAATTTCGAGATGGAACTCTCTCCCTTTAACCATTCTCGGTAGGGTCTCTTTGATCAAAATGTCGGTGCTTCCACTGTTTAATTTCCTTTTTTCAGCAATTCCCTGTGTTGTAGTGAACTCCTTTTTACGAAATTAGAGTCAATGTTTACATTGTTCTTGTGGGGCAATAAAGTTCCCCGAATTGCACTTAGCACTTTATATGAGAAACTGGAAGATGGCGGCTTAGCCCTCCCCAATTTGAGGGAATACTACTTTGCATATTTTGCACAATACATGACTAGATTTAAGCAGGGTTTACATCTGGGTCTTTTTATCAACTTTTTTATGAATTTAATATGCAAAGAAAATCAGATCCACTGCCCATTATCAATATTTAGATCTCCTAAATTAGTAAGATATAAGTGTTTACATTGGTTCTATCATAAACGTCAGGCTTTTTATAGAAGGTACTTCATTCCAATTATTAATGTCGCAACTCCAATAGCGGATCTTTACGTGTCAGCAGGAATTAGAGACGCGTTCTTAATTATACAAAATTGGACCAAGGCTGGCTTTCATAAACTTTCCGATTTTCTTCGGAACGATAGATGGCTGAATATTAGTGAAATATCTCAATTAATCCCCGGCGATTTCCTCCTTCTTGGGTCATATAATATTCTTAGTAAATTTTTTAGCAAACTTGATCTGCTCCAGATTATTGCCCAGAAACAGTTAGTTCATGACTTGCTTGAAGATAGGGTAGTGAAAAAGCCAGGGGAATGGAAAAAGTGTTTAGCCTCAATCAAAGGGATAGATCTTGAGGCCAAGGCCATAATAAAATGGGGTAAATATGAGGACCTGGAAATAACTGCAAATATGTGGTCTACAATCAATAACCTACATTTTAGTTCAGTTAGAGGGGCTAACTGGCAAAGGATGCTATATTTTAGCAAGTGGTTACTGTATAGAACCCCTGCTTTGTAGCCAAGGTTTATCCCAATCAATCTGGGCAGTGTTTCCGGTGCCATATTCACCCCTTAGCCAATTGGACTCATATTATATTACAGTGCCCTCGATCCAGAAATTTTGGAACGATATTTTTGATTATCTGGCAACAGAATGTTTGATAACGATTGGGTTTAACGCTAGGCTGATAGTGCTGGGCTATGACCCAGATCTTCGGCTACCAGAGAAGTTGATTAGATTATTATATATTGGAATGGCTGTCGCCAGATCACTTTTACTTCAAAGATGGCGAATGGATTTAATTCCATCTAAAAATGAATGGGTTCGGAAAATGGATCAGGTTAAAAGAAGCGAACGAATCTATGCTTCACGAATTGGGGGACTTAAGAAGTTTGAGAAGATCTGGGCACTGTACTTTGATTGTGATTGCTAAAAGTTAGTATATAACCTGCCGTTTTTTTTTTTCATTTTTTTATGAATCTCAGAACTTGGCACTTTAACATGTATAGTATACTTTGTCATTTTTGCACTATTTTACATGTATTTTAGATATCTTAAATTTAATGTCTTGCTTAATTGGTATTGTTTTGAGGCAGTGGACATAAGTTTCAAGATCTTAGGCGTTCTTTTAATCTTACGGCCTAATAATGTTTCTTTAAGATCCCCCTGCTTATTGATTATTGGATGTGTTGCTTCTTGATTAATTAGTGCTCTTTATTACCCCTTCGGATGTCAATGATGGATTTTATTGGATGTATATCTGGACTCAAATTGATGTATTCTATATGGTTTTCAATAAAAAAAAATAAAAAAATTACAAAATTAAAAAAAGAATTCCCTGGTTGGTGTATGTCAAATCTAAAATAGGTAAAATTGGTTTGCAGAGTGCCTTTGTGGAGCCAGATACCTGCAATCATTTCACTTTATAAGTGTGAGAGAGCAAAGCGCATAAGCAGCATGGCAGGAAAGTGCAGATTGCGGCAGACCAGTCCTTGGTTACACTGAACTGCCCTACTTTTCATTATTGTTTCGCCTAAGAGCAGACACTGTTAAGTATTTGTTGTGCTCCCCCCTTGGTCTTATGAATAATCTGCATGGTACCCCATGTCCGTGTGATGGGAAATCAGGTCAATCGATGAAGCACTTTATGGGGCATATCTACAAGGCCATGCGATAATTATCGCTCAGCGCTCTTAGCGCGAGGATAATTATCGCCGGCCAACTCTGAATTTTATCGCGGAGATAGCGTGCTATCAGCAACGCTTATCTCCAAAGCGATAAAATTCAGAGCGCAAGCTGCCAATTGTGCGATTATCGCTGGAAATACAGTGATAATCACACAAGGTTTGGCGATAGCTTGCTGATAGGGCAAGACATACTTAGCCATGATATCCACCTTACATAGGATATCATGGCTAAGTCAGTCTTGAAGCAGGCGTAAGGAAGGTAGCGATAACAGAGGTTATCGCTACTTTGCTTGTCGCTATGCTTCATAGCGTGAGGCTTGATAATAGGAGAAATGTCGCTTAGCGACATTTCTCCCGTTATTCTGGGGAGGAACGCCCACTTTGCATCTTATTAGAGATGCAAAGCTGGGCGATGGGAGAAAGGGCGAAGAAGCATGGATTCACGCGTTAGCGTGTCCTTGCTAATAGGGCGTTAAAATTATCGCTGCTTTTCGTCCGAAAACGGACGCTAAAGCGGCGATAATTTTATCGCCAGCCCTTGTAGATATGCCCCAAGGTTTTTTTGCAAGTACTATGGAAGGTACACAAGACTGCCCTCAATCCCCTTTTTCAAAAGAAATATTATAGCATCAGGCACTGTGGGGCACATTTTACTTTTTTATTACAATTATTAGATGAAGAAGCTGCCCTGTATGTTGGTTCTTTTTTTTAAATTTGCTGCGAGGGCCCACGGCATTATGCCCTCATAATCATGCTGCTAACTCCTTCTCATTTTATGCTGCTGTTTATAAGTGTCACGTTATATTGTGTTAACTATTTTTATGTCATATCTTAATTGTTGCTTTTATGCTACATTTATAAGCGAAATTCCACCTGAATAAAGTTGATTATGATTCTAACTGTATCAAATTTAAAAAGAACAAAGTGGGTGAAAGACTTTCAGAATATATTTTTGTGGGGAATAAGCAAGTAAAAAACAAGATTTTGGGATAAAAATATCTAGCAAATATTTTGCCCACAGAGGAAGGAGATAAACTTTACAACTTCTTGAGATGCTATTTATGTTATCTATGCAAAACGTTAACAGTACAACTTATTTAATTGCTTTGTGCAGCACAGCATGCTGAATGTCCTATTACTTACCGGTAATCTTCATTACTCCGGGTCCCGTTGTCCTCGTCCCCTTCATACAACAAGTGAGATAATCTATCTCACCGACAGAAAAAAGAAAAGAAGGAATGCTGGTACACCCCTCCCCCCCTCTACTGGGAGTACATAACAGTACTCTACCCAGCATTCCTCCTGAACCACCAAGCCCCAGATGAGGGCCAGAAAGCCCGGGAGGGAGGGAGGGATGCTATGAAGGGGACGAGGACAACGGGACCCGGATTAATGAAGATTACCGGTAAGTAATAGGACATTACACCCAGGTTCCTCCAGTCCTCGTCCCCTTCATACAACAAGTGAGAATACCCAAGCAGCAACCGACCATCATCACACAACAAACCACCAGGACACAGAGCCAGAGCAAACCAGCGATTTATTGAAAAAGGCATCAAAGAAGAAGAAAAAAAGAGGGGAATCAGGAGCTCACAGCTCGAAGCACCCCCATAAAAAAAGTTAGCATCACCCCCAGAACATTCTGAATCCGGTAATGCCGAACAAAGGTATTAGCAGAAGCCCAAGTGGTGGCCCTACAAATCTCAGAAAGGGACACACCACGAACCTCAGCCCAAGAGGCCGCCACCCCCCTCTTAGAATGCCCCTGAACCCCAGCCGGAGGAGGGGAGCCCGAAAGGGAATAGGCGAACATGATGACCTGCTTCAGCCAGCGACCAATGGAGAAAGTGGAAGCCTTGCACCCCCGGGAGGCCACCCCAAAGCAAACAAACAGGGAGTCGGACTGCCGAAAGGGACGAGTACGGTCCACATAGATCCACAAAGCACGGCACACATCCAGCAAAGATCAGGGAAGATCACTCCCACCCACCTGATCCTCACACAGAGCAGGCAAGACCAGCTCCTGGGAGCGATGGAACTGGGAAGGAACTTTGGGAACAAAGGAGGAGTCCAAACGAAGAACCACTCCATCATCAGAGAAGGAAAGAAAAGGCTCCCGAGCCATCAACGCCCCAACTCCCCAAGGCGCCTAACCGAAGTAATAGCCACCAAAAAAACAACCTTAAAAGTGACAAACTTCAGATCAACGTCCTCCAATGGCTCAAAAGGAGCAGCAACCAAAGCCTTCAACACCAAAGGGAGGTCCCAAAGAGGAAAAGAAGGAAGAACCACAGGACGCGAAATGGAAAAACTGCACAATAAACGAGAGACGAGGTCATCCACATCAGGCAGGTTCCCCCAAGGGGAACGGAATGCCCGAATAGCCGCCCACTGGGCCCTCAAAGTGGAGGCAGACAGACCCTTCTCAAACCCCTCCCAGAGAAACTGAAGAACATCAAGTAAAGGACAAACCAAAGGCAACAACGCCAGACCCAGACACCAACGCTCGAAGTTCCCCCAGTGATGACCATAGGACTTAAGCGTAGATGGCTTCCAGGACTGCTGAATCGCCAAAGCTAAATGCTCGGGGATACCCCGATTCCTCCACCCCTGCCTTTCAACCTCCAGACCGACAGACGAAGCCACCGGAGGGACAACACTGGAGCAGACCGCAAGGGAGACGGAGGGAACGGGAAGAACCAAGGACCCTGAACAGATTACAATTTCAGGGTGGGAAACCATGACCAGCAGGGCCAGAAGGGCACCACCACAACCACCTCCTGATCCTCCATCATCAGCCGAGACAGAAACCGAGAGATCAGAGCAATGGGAGGGAAGGCATACAGCAGCCGCGACGGCCAAGGGAGGGTCAGAGCATCCACCCCCCATGACCCCACCTGAGGGGACCCGAGAGTAAAAGCGGGGAAGCTGCGCATTGAGCCGGGAAGCAAAGAGGTCAAAAAAAGGAAGCCTGCACACCAGACGAAAGGCCACCGGAGTCAACGCCAACTCCTGGGAGGCGGGAAAGTACAGACTGAGGACATCTGCTACCCCATTGTCGACCCCTCTGATATGAACAGCTGCCAGAGACAAGAGGTGCCCCTCCGCCCAACAAAACAACGGGGACACCACAGCATTCAGGGACTTGGACCGGATACCCCCCTGGTGATTCAAGTAGGCTACTGTCACCGTGTTGTCCGACCGCACCAGCACATTGCGGTCCAACAGCCGGCTCCGGAACCCCATGACTGCCCAGGACACAGCAGACAACTCCCGCCAATTGGATGACCGCCGACTCTCCAGAAGCGACCAACGACCCTGAAGGAAGTCCGACACCAAAGTTGCCCCCCACCCCACTGGCATCCATCGTGAGGACAACTGGGGAAGGGACTGCAGAGGCAGACCCCTGGAGAGATTGTCCGACACCGTCCACCAGCGCAGGGCGGGGAGGATTGAGAGAGATACAGGAACCAGGAGGGACAAATCGCAAGACAATGGATCCCACCGAGCCAACAGGAAGGACCAAAGAGGACGCAGATGGAAATGCGCTCAAGGCACAGTGAAAACCGTAGCAGCCATCAGCCCCAGAAGGCGCAACCAGAGATGGATCGGAAAGGAACGACCCTCCAGAAAACGACGAGCAAGGGAGCACAAGGTCACCGCCCGAGACACCGGCAAGAAAACCTGATTCAGATCAGAGCGGAAACGAGCCCCTATGAACGTCAAGTGCTGAGAAGGCACCAGTTGACACTTGGGGAGATTCAACAGAAACCCATGGGCCCTCAACGCTGAACACACCAACTCTCGATCCCTCAACAACCGATCCCTGGAGGGAGCATGAAGGAGCCAATCGTCCAGGTAAGGGTAAATCAGAACACCCTGAAGATGAAACGAAGCCACCAACGGGGCCACCACCTTCGTGAATACCCTGGTGGCCGACCGCAGGCCGAAGGGCAGGACCCGAAACTGATAATGCCTCCCCCGAAGACAAAACCTCAGAAATGGACGGGACAGGGGGTGAACCGGGACATGATAATAAGCATCCTGAAGGTCCAGAGGGCACATGAAATGACCCGGGAGAACCAGGGGAATGACCCGCTGAAGAGTCTCCATCTTGAATGTTAGATGCAAAACAAACTTGTTCAGGGCTTTCAGATCCAGGACAAGACGGTACCCCCCGTCACCTTGGGGACCAGAAAATTATGGAATAAAACCCCTGACCCCTCTCCACATGAGGGACCTCCTGCACCTCCCCCTTGTCCAGCAGAGCCATGACCCCCAGACACAGCTCTGACCTCTTGAATGGACAAGACGGCAAGGGAGTTGGACGGACCCCGGAGTCCGGAGGAGGATCCGAAAATTCGATGAGGTACCCTAACCGCACAATGTCCAGCACCCACAAATCTGAACAGGAGTCCAACCAGGCCGGAAGAAAGAACGGAAGTTGACCTCCGACCAAGGATCCGGCGCCGGCCTCCAGATAGTCAGGAGCGAGGTTTTGCGGGAGGAGACTTCGCTTTCTTGTCCCGACCTTTCCTAAACTGAAAACGACCCCTGCCATGAGAAAACTGCCTGCAAGAGGGAGGATGGAAAAAGGATTTGGGTTTCAAAGGAGCCGGCACAGATGAAGGCTGCTTGTAAGAAGAAGAATGTTTCTTCTTTTTAAACAGATTATGTAACTTGCCCTCCAACTCCTCCCCAAACATCATGGTCCCCTGAAAGGGCAACCGCAGCACAGAAGATTTCTGGGCCGAATCCGTCTTCCAGTCCTTCAGAACCAAATTGCGCCGAGCAGCCACACAAGCTTCACCAGAAAGGGCCGAGGCACGCACGGCGTCGAAGGACACATCAGACAGGAACTCCACTTGCTGCTCAATATGAACCAGAAGCCCCGACCAGTAAGTCACATCGTCCATAGACCCATACAGGGACTTGATATCTGGAATAATCGATTGAGCCACGTAAGTCCCATAAATACCAGCCCGCAGCACCAGATGGGAACAAGAATAAACCTTCCACAGGGAAGCGTCCACCTTCTTGTCCACAGTATCTCTCACAACCGCATCCTCAGCCAATGAAGTACGGCCCCCGAGACTGGCCACAAAAGAATCGATGGGAATGGAGTCCGGTAAGTCCTTGGCCATATCCTGAAGAGGATAGAGTTTAGCCATGAAACGGAGAAGCATAATGCGATCAGGGTCCTTCCATTCCCTGTTAAGCACCTCATGTATATACGGATGTACAGGAACACCAACAGCAGCAGTGCTCTGGAATTGGCGAAGTAAAGAACCCCCTGAAGTGCTTGGCACATCATCGCAAGGAAACCCCATATTAAATTTCACATGTTTCAACAAGTCCGGCCTCGTCCCCTTGTCAATGTATTTGACCTTAAGGTCATCACTCCCCAACCACTCATCCTCAGAGGCAGATGAAGGCGACGGAGGGGCCCGACCAGAGTTCTTGGACCTAGGAGCGCCACCCATTTCCAGCAAGGTCTCCTTAATTAGACGTTTAATCCGCGCCTCACTTCCCACCTTACGTCGCCTGGAGCGCGGTGGAAGGCGAAGAAGAAGAGGAAGCCGAGGAGGAAACTTCAACATGCCTGCTCTTCCTGGCATGTTTACCCATGGCGAATGAAGGACCAACCGGGGCAGGACCGCAGGGAAGGAAACACAGGAGGTAGATCCAGTCAGGAAGCCCAGAGAACCAGCCAGATGACCACCAGAAGAGGGCCTCAACAAAGAAGCCTCACCTGCAGAGTCCCGAGCACACGACCAGAGGACCCACAGCACAGCAGGCAGACCCCCAACTCAATCAATCAATCAATCAGGGAATTGTAAGCGCGCTACTCACCCGTGAGGGTCTCAAGGCGCTGAGGGGGGGGGTCCGCAGATCTGTTTAGCCAAAGAGCCAGGTCTTGAGGGTCTTACTGAAGGTGTTCAGGGAGGGGGGCGTGTCTGATGTCTGCTGGTAGCTCGTTCCAGGTCTTGGCTGCAATGTGAGAGAAGGATCTTCCGCCTGCTCTGGCTCTGTGGATGCGCAGGGTTTCGGCCAGTGCGAGGTTAGAATATCGGAGGTTTCTTTTGGGTACGTGGAAGTTGATTCTGTCGTTGAGGTATTTGGGTCCGTTGTTGTGTAGGCATTTGTAGGCGTGACTGAGGATTTTGAAAGTGACTCTTTTCTCCACGGGGAGCCAGTGGAGACTTCGTAGGTGTTGGCTGATGTGTTCGTGTCGGGGGATGCCGAGGACGAGTCTTGCGGCGGTGTTCTGTATTGTCTGGAGTTTGCGGAGTAGGGACTTTTTGATGCCGGCGTAGAGTGCATTTCCATAGTCCAGTCTGCTGGTGATGAGTGCATGGGTGACTGTCTTCCTTGACTCAGGGGGAATCCACTTGAAGGTCTTGCGGAGGGTGTTGAAGCAGCTGGAGGTGACGGCGTTGACCTGTTGAGTACGATGTTGAGGTTCTTGGCGTGGTCTGAGGGGGTAGGTGGGCTTCCGAGGGCGGTCGGCCACCAGGTGCTGTTCCATGCAGAAGGGGTGGTACCGAGGACGAGGACTTCTGTCTTCTCGGCGTTGAGCTTCAGGCAGCTGTTGGTCATCCAGACTGTGATGTCTTGCATTCCTTTCTGGAAGTTGAGTTTGGCAGTGGTGGGGTCTTTGGTGAGGGAGAGGATGAGCTGGGTGTCGTCAGCGAAGGATACGATGTTGAGGCCGTGTTGTCGGACGATGGCTGCGAGGGGGGCCATGTAGATGTTGAAGAGGGTGGGGCTCAGTGATGAACCCTGTGGGACTCCGCAGGTGATTTTCGTGGGGTCGAAGAGGAAGGGTGGGAGTCTGATCCTTTGGCTTCTTCCGGTGAGGAATGATCGGATCCAGTCCAGGGCTGCTCCTTGTATGCCTGTGTCGTGTAGTCTGGCGACTAGTGTGCGGTGGGAGACGGTGTCGAAGGCCGCTGATAGGTCGAGTAGGATGAGGGCTGCAGAGTGGTCTTGGTCCAGGAGGGTGCGGATGTCGTCTGTGGCGGGGATTAGGGCGGTCTCTGTGCTGTGGTTGTTTCGGAATCTGGATTGGGACGGGTCCAGGACTTCGTTCTCTTCAATGAATCGTGTCAGTTTCCTGTTGACTGTTTTCTCTGCAACTTTGGCTGTGAAGGGGAGGAGCGAGATGTGCTGATAGTCCTTGAGGTCGATGGGGTCAGCTGTGGGCTTCTTGAGCAGGGGTCTGACTTCTGCGCGCTTCCAGTCGTCCGGGAAGGTGCCTGTTTTGAAGGTGGTGTTGATGGTGCGGTGTAGTTCAGGTGCGATGGCGGCCGCGGCTCTGTGGTAGATGTGAGGGGGGCAGGGGTCCGGTGGGGGCCCCCGAGTGGATGCTTTTCATGGTCGAGGCAGTGTCTTCGGCCGTGATCGGTGTCCAGTTGGAGATGGTGGGCTGGCTGGTGTTTCTGGGGGGCGGGGGCCGTCTGTGGCGCCTGGTGGATGGTCGATGAAGTTGTCGTAGAGGTTTTTGATCTTGAGGTGGAAATAGGTTCCAAGCTTGTCGCAGAGGTCTTGGGATGGGGTGATGTATGTGGCTTCACTGCATGGGTTGGTGAATTCCTGAATGACACTGAAAAGTTCCTTGGAGTTGGCCAGGATTTTGTTGTGGATGAAGTTCCTCTTGGTGGCTCTGATCTGGTTGTGGTAGTCCGTCATGGCGTCCTTGTAGGTGGTGTGGTTTTTGGTTGTCTTGGTGTTTCTCCAGTTCTTCTCCAGGCGTCTGCAGGTGTGCCTGGCTTCTTGGAGAGCGGTAGTGAACCAGGCGGCTTTCCTCGGCCGTTGTCTGTCGGGGTTGCGCAGCGGGGCGAGCTCGTCTGCGCAGTTGAAGATCCAGGTGTGGAGTTCTCTGGCTGTGTCGTTTACGTCATTTGCGTCGGGTGCCCAGGTGTGGTTGTCTCGGGTGAGAGTGGAGTTAAGTTGCTTGTCGGTAACCTTGCTCCAGTTCCTTCGAGGTGGGCGTGGAGCTGGTTTGGGTGCCTTGGGTTTGTTGATGGCGAAGTGTACGCAGTGGTGGTCGGTCCATGGCGGCTGCGTTGTGTGGCTGAATTGAACGCTGTTCCTGCCGCGAAGATGGGGTCGAGGGTGTGTCCTGCTCTGTAGGTCGGTGTGTTGACGAGTTGTTGAAGTCCGATGCTGGCGAGTTTGTCACGAAGGATAGTGGAGTTGGGGTCGCTGGGGTTGTCAAGGTGGAAGTTCAGGTCTCCAATGAGTATGTAGTTTGCTGAGGTGATGGCGTGGGGTGCGATGAAGTCGGTGATGGTGGAGGCGAAGGGTGTTCAGGGGCCGGGGGGTCTGTAGATGAGGGTTCCTCGGAGTGTGGCTTTGGGGGTGGTCTGGATCTGGAAGTGCAGGTGTTCGGCGGAGGGGAAGGTTTCGCTGGAGGTGGTGAGGTGGAGGGTGCTCTTGTGGGCGATGGCGAGGCCCCCTCCTGGGTGGTTGGGGCGGTCTTTCCTCTGGACCTTGTATCCGTCTGGGATGGAGGTGCTGATGTCGGGGCGAAGGATGCATTGGTCCAGGTCTCTGTGAAGAAGGCGATGCCGGGCGAGAGAGAGTCGAGTAGGTTCCAGATTTCCATGGCGTGTTTGTGTACGGAGCGTACGTTGAGGAGGATGCATTTTAGGGTGTCGCCGGTGTAGGAGAGTAGGATCTGCTTCACATGGGTACCCCCACTTTTTGCTGATGCTTCACTGTTTTTCGACCTTAGTCTGGCTGGGGCCCTGCTAATCAGAACCCCAGCCTAGCTGCTTCCTCTCTAAAATGGTTTCCATGTGCCTTAGGCACATCTCTGATTGGAATCTGGAGTGCCCTTATAAGTCCCTAGTATATGGTATACTATGTACCCAGGGCATAGGTACCTCAGAGGCCTACCAGGGGCTGCAGCCTATATTGTGCCACCCCTGGAAGGCCATCCAAACTGACACCACAGGTCTGCTACTGCAGCCTGGGTAAGGTGGTGCATGCACCCCTTACTGTGATATAGGCTACCTATATCACTATATACATACACACATATAAACCTATAAGTCACTCCTATGGCAGGCCTTATCAATCCTGAAGGCAGAGTGCGTGGTTCCTATGTGAGAGGGTGCCCCTGCATGAGCAGGGCCCCTCTGCAGTGTTCGGAGACCCTTCTCTGATGCAGTTTGTAGTGCAGCCTGACCATATACTCTTAAGCGCATTATAACCTCGTGTTAAATGCTAACTTTGGGATGGCTGCACGGAAACATGTCGTGTTTGGTGTCAAACATCTTGGAATACAACCCCCCCCGCCAGTTCTGGCGGCGGGGGTAGCATTCCACCCTTCTAGAGGGAAAGACATGTACACACCGGTATGCCCGGTACTGACTTTCCAAGCCCTGGCATCACAAAATGGATGCCGCTGCCACAGACACGAGTCTGGCCTCCTGCTGCTGACCGAAACTCCGGCAGGGGAGGCCTGGACAATAGGTTTCCTGTCCCAGGGAGGTGTGACCACCTCCCCAGACAGGATAGTGTGTATTGGGGCTGGGCGGGAGCACTCTCTGGTGCTTTGAAGTCCTGCACTGGGGGCACACTTGGTGTCCCTGTGCATACCCCAGTTCAAACCGGCTCAGGGGCTTCCAGCCCCTGCTCTGGCGTGAAACTGGACAAAGGGAAAGGGGTGTAACCACCCCTCTGCCCTGACCCTCCCATAGGTGGGGTCACAGAGTATGTCCAACCCCCTACCTTAGTATAAGTAAGGGAACCCAGTCCTTAGGACTTTAGATTTACCTGGACGAAACTCTGATACAGAATCCTGGACCTTCGACGCTCTACTTTAAGATTAGAGGACTGAAGAGTCTCCCTTGGGGTCAAGGAGTGACTCCCCTGCTTGGCAGGCACCAAAGAAGCAATTGTCCGGTCTGCATCGCCAAAGCTCCCGTCGGACGCCGAAGTCTTTGCATCACCAGAGGTGGATTTCCAGTCTTCACCAAGGCTGCCCTGAGTCCCCAGCAAAGCTGAGGCCCGTAGCTGTCGTGGGTAATGTGGAACCGTGACCCCTGGACACCGAACGTATTTGCAAGTGCATCCTCTTCTGGGTCTCCCACGAAGGCGTGCTTTGGGCTCCGAGTAGCCCCAGCCTCCAGCACCAACTGCACCGAAGATCACTGGCCTCCACTCCACAAGTGTCCTGTGAGCCAGCTCCACGTGCACTGTCTCGAGGCTCCTTCGCGGTCGCTAGTCCGTTGGCTAGTAGGCCCTCCCGAAGGCCAATGTTTTTATGCTTGGGCTCCCTGGTTGCTCCAGGTGTACTCTGACTTATCCTCGCTGGGTGAGTCCCCCAGACCTTGCTGGTCTGCAACATCGTCCTTCTTTGCTTTCCACGAGACTTGCCGTTTCCAAGGCTTGTTGGGTCCAATCCGGTCGCCGACACCCCTGCAATCGACAGATGTCGTGGGACAGCTCGAATCCAGCTCCTGGTTGTCGTCGACGCCTCCTGGACCTCGTGGCTGAAGAGTCGAGATGACTGTCAACCTACCTGAAGCACTCGACATCGGTGGGCATCTGCTCATCGCCTTCCTGGTCACTGGCTAGTGACCCAGACTCTGTCCCCTCTGCTTTCAGGTTCTTCAGAACTTCGATCCACCTTTGGATCCACCCGAACACTTTCGACTTGGTCGCCAGCAGCACTTTGCAGCAGATCGCCATAGAAAGCGACGACGAAACTCGACCCCGAAAGACACCTATGCACCCGGCTTCCCTGGGTGAGGTAACTCGAGTACTCCGGTGCTCCCGTGGGTATAGACACTAGAACAGCCTAGTTCTCAAAGGGTTTGCTCCAAGTCCTCCTCTAAGTGTCCCTTTTCTTTTAAATTCTAATCGCGACTTTCCCCATAGAAGTTAACGGTGGTTCGCGGTTGTGTTCATACACTGCACGCGTCCCCCGTGGGTCCCCTGTGTCACTGCCTTGGGTGGTTCCTTGGGGTCCAAGCCCTTCTACAGGCTCTAGGCCTTGTGTCTAGCTCAGTCGTGGTTCTTATACCACTTTATTGGTATATGGTTGGGTACGCCCCTGGGGCTCAAACGTGTATTTGTGCTATTACTGTAGATAACTAACTCGTAACGTATGTACTTCGAACTCTAGCCTCATAAAGAGACTAGAGGGGTGTGTTTAGTAATAAATACATATATTTTGAATATATACCTGGTGTGGTCCTCTTTCATTTGGTCACTCAAGAGATTATAGACTGGTAAAACAAGCTGCTTTACATTCCTTCAAGACTTAGCCTGAAAGCTGCTCTCCATAGCTACCACTAGGATAGCTTTCAATAAAGGTTGTCTTTAACCTATCTCCAATAAGGGGTTGTTTGGACTGGTCCAAGGTGCCCACTATAATTAGTGGACAGCATATGCCAGGCCAACTTCTCACATTGGTGTGCAGCGTGTGGGATTCCAGCTTGCTATTGTTTTACCAGATAATCTCAATTGAATTGATCAACTGAAAACCACTAAGGGTACCTAAGGTACATATAATCAAGCTTAGTAATACAGTAAGTTCTACTGAACTTAGAGTTGTGTGTTAAGGGACAGCACACCCTTTCTACAACTCAAGAGAGTTTAGTAGGCCACACTAGAGTAGGTAGTGCATACACCACACCTCACTAGTGATGTCTTCAAAGCCAGGACCCAGTGAGTCCTTGCCAGAAGCCAGTGGGCTTCTTCCCTCCAAGTATGATAAACTCCCATTCTTGGAATTGAGAGCCTTATGCACTACTAGGAAGTTGAAGACAGGCAAAAGTGCCAGCACCCAACACCTCAGGGAGGTGTTACTAGCTGATGATCTCAGCAGGCCCCTAGGGTCTGAAGGGGTAGGCAAAGAGGGTGGGGCAGAAGATGAGGAAGGGGCCAGGGGTGAAGAAACCCAGCCCCCCCTCTGAAACTGGCCAGGAAGGTGAAAATGACCTTGTCCTGGAGAATCCAATTCCTCCTGTGGAGGAGGAGGAGGGAGAGGATCAGACTGACCTCCCCTTTGTCCCCCAGGAAGAGTTCTGAGTGTGCCCAGAAGGTCTAGGTCTCCTTCTCAGGAGTCTAACCACTCTGACACCTCAATAGGGACCTCTGTCTCCTCTCATAGGAGGGAATCCTCTCATGAGAGGAGAAAGAGACTGATTCAATATGAGCAAGCTCAACTTGAACTCAGGAAACAGCAATTGGCTATAGACAGGGAGTCCCTAGATCTCTATAGAGAGAGACAAAAGTTGGGACTAAAGTCCCATGGTGGCAGCAGTTTCCCCAAAGACAGGGAAAGGTCTTATGACCATAGAAACCTGAGCAAGATTGTCCCTCCCTACCAGAGTGGGGATGATATCCACAAATGGATAACTGCTCTAGAGAGGGCCTGTAAAGTACAGAGGGTCCCTCAGGAGCAGTGGGCAGCAATCTTGTGGCTCTCCTTTGCAGACAAAGGTAGAGACAAGCTCCTCACTGTTAGAGAGGAGGATGCTGATAATTACAAAGTCTTGAAGAGTGCTCTAATTGATGTGTTTGGCCTAACCACTGAACAATACAGGTTAAAGTTCAGGGATACCCAAAAAGCACAGACTCAAGACTGGGTGGACTTTGTTGATTGTTCTGCCAAGGCTCTGGAAGGTTGGTTATTGGGCAGTAAGGTATGTGACTTCACAGGATTGTACAATCTTATCATGAGGGAGCAGATTCTTAATAACTGTCAAAATCAGCTGTTGCATCAGCACCTGGTAGACTCTGATCTGACCTCTCCCCAAGAATTGGGAAAGAAGGCAGACAAATGGGTCAGAACCAGGGTGAAGCAGAAGGTACAGAACCAAGGTGGTGACCCTAAGAAGCAAGATTCGAAAACCTCTGATAAGGGTGGGAGAAGGGTAAAGATCAAAAGTCTTCACAAGGCCCCCAAAAATCTTCTTCAGGTGGGGATTCACAGTCTACCAAAGGGAAAGGCCAAAGAAAACCATGGTGCAAGGTCTGTAAGCAAAAGACCCACTGGACCAGTGATTGCACCAAGTCCAAAGACTCGACTCCAGCCCCCACCAATGCCCCTAAGGCACCTGCTCCCCCTAGTGCAGTTACAGTTGGTGGTGGGACTACACAAGCCAAGGGTTTAGTAGGGTTGACCCTGGGTAAAGAGATGAGCTCTGACCTAGTCAGAGAACTCACTCAGGCTGTCCTAGTCTGTGATGGAGGAATGGATATGACCTCCTCTGTGAGTCCCAGTAATCTGGGCAAGTACAGACAACAGCCTTTAATCAATGGAAGAGAGGCTTTGGCATTTAGGGACACAGGGGCAAGTGTCACCATGGTGACACAAGACCTTGTGAATCCTGGGCAGATTATACTTGGTGAGATGTACCAAGTGACCAATGCTAGCAACGTCAGAACAGACCATACTCTGGCAGTTGTTAACTTCTCCTGGGGAAGGGTAACTGGCCTTAAGAAGGTTGTGGTAAGTGCAGACCTACCCGTTGAATGCTTGCTTGGCAATGACTTAGAAACTTCAGCTTGGGCAGAAGTGGAGCTCAGGACCCATGCAGAAATGCTGGGGATCCCTGCAGATGTGTTTGCTGTGACCAGGTCACAAGCCAAAATGTCTAGCACTGAACAGGCCTTGGATTCTGGAATAATGGACCAAGTGCCTTCCAAGAAGAGGAGTAGTAGGGTAAAGGCAGTGCCTTCCCCTTGGCTCAGAAGGAAGATCAGTCCCTTGAGGGGGATGATCTCAGTCCTGAGGAAGGAACTGTCCCAGAGGAGCTTGAACCTGAACAGGTTGAGTTCTTGGGGACAGGGGGACCTTCTAGGGCAGATCTGAGCCAGGAGCAGCAGAGCTGCCCCTCTCTTGAACCCCTCAGACAGCAAGCTGCTGCTGAGGCTGCTGGGAAAGCTAGTGGTCCCCATACTGTGTATTGGGATGATGGACTCTTGTACTCAGAGTGTAGAGACCCCAAGCCTGGTGCTACCAGGAGGTTGGTTATACCTCTGAAGTTCAGGGGCTTCCTATTGACCCTAGCCCATGATATTCCCTTAGCAGGTCACCTGGGCCAGAACAAGACTTGGGACAGAATTGTCCCTCACTTTCACTGGCCCCACATGTCTGAAGACACCAAGGAGTTTTGTCGCTCCTGTGTAACCTGCCAGGCCAGTGACAAGGCAGGTGGCACTATAAAGGCCCCCCTGATACCACTACCTGTGGTGGGGGTTCCCTTTGAAAGGGTGGGGATTGACATTGTTGGTCCCATGGATCCCCAAACAGCATCTGGGCACAGGTTTATCCTGGTGGTAGTGGATCATGCCACCAGGTACCCAGAGGCTATTCCCCTTAGGACCACTACAGCACCTGTGGTGGCAAGGGCCCTCCTGGGAATTTTCTCAAGAGTGGGCTTCCCTAAGGAGGGTGTATCAGACAGGGGTGCAAACTTTATGTCTGGATACTTAAAAGCAATGTGGAAGGAGTGTGGAGTGACTTACAAGTTCACCACACCCTATCACCCACAATGCAATGGTTTAGTTGAGAGATTCAACAAAACCTTGAAGGGCATGATTAAAGGGCTCCCAGACAAGCTTAGGCGAAGATGGGACATACTCTTGCCCTGCCTTTTATTTGCGTACAGGGAGGTGCCTCAAAAGGGGTTGGCTACAGCCCTTTTGAACTTTTGTTTGGTCACCCTGTCAGGGGTCCACTGTGCTTGGTGAAGGAAGGATGGGAGTTACCTCTCAAGCCCCCAAAGCAAGACATAGTGTACTACGTACTTGGTCTCCGCTCCCGGATGGCTGAGTATATGAAAAAGGCAACTAAAAACCTTGAGGCTAGCCAGGAACTTCAAAAGGCCTGGCATGACCAAAGGCTGTACTGACTGTTTATCAGCCAGGACATAAGGTGTGGGTGTTGGAGCCAGTGGCCCCAGCAGCTCTCCAAGACAAATGGAGTGGACCCCATACCATTGTTGAACAGAAGGGTGAGGTTACCTACTTAGTAGACCTAGGAACACCCAGGAGTCCCCACAGGGTTCTCCATGTCAACAGGTTAAAACCATATGTGGACAGGGCAGACATGGGCTTGCTCATGGCTACTGATGAGGGACAGGAGGAAGAGAGTGACCCACTCCCTGACCTGCTCTCACAGAACCCTGATGATGGGTCAGTGGATGGTGTAGCCTTGGCAGGCAGCCTCACTACCCAGCAGCAGACTGATTGCAGACAGGTGCTCAATCAGTTCAGACACATATTCTCACTGACACCCAGTCAGACTACCTGGTGCACTCATGAAGTGGACACTGGGGACAGTCTGCCTATTAAAAATAAGATTTATAGGCAACCTGACCATGTCAGGGACTGTATCAGGACAGAAGTCCAGAAGATGTTGGATTTGGGAGTTATTGAACCCTCAGATAGCCCTTGGGCTAGTCCAGTGGTCCTTGTGCCAAAACCTCACACCAGTGGTGGGAAAAGAGAGATGAGGTTTTGTGTGGACTACAGGGGTCTCAATGCAGTCACTAGGACTGATGCCCATCCAATACCAAGGGCAGATGAGCTCATAGACACTTTGGCCTCAGCCAAGTATCTAAGCACATTTGACCTGACAGCTGGCTACTGGCAGATCAGACTAGCTGATGATGCAAAGCCAAAGACAGCATTCTCAACCCCAAGTGGGCATTATCAATGTGTGGTGATGCCCTTTGGTCTGAAGAATGCACCTGCCACTTTTCAGAGGCTGGTGAATACAGTCCTTTCAGGTCTGGAAGCCTATAGTGCAGCATATCTAGATGATATTGCTGTCTTTAGCTCCACCTGGGAGGATCACCTGGTCCACCTCAGAAATGTTTTACAGGCCCTGCAGAAAGAAGGCCTGACTATAAAGGCCACCAAGTGCCAGATAGGGCAGAGTCAGGTTGTGTACCTGGGCCACCTTGTGGGTGGAGGCCAGGTTCAACCACTGCAGAGCAAGATCCAGACCATCATGGACTGGACTGCTCCAACTACCCAGACTAGGGTGAGAGCCTTCTTAGGCCTGACTGGGTACTATAGGAGATTTGTCAAGGGGTATGGATTAATAGTGACACCCCTGAATGACTTAACTTCCAAGAAAATGCCCAAAAAGGTTCAGTGGACAGTTAGCTGTCAAAAGGCATTTGATGACCTGAAGCAGGCCATGTGCACTGCTCCCATTCTACAGAGTCCTGATTACTCCAAGAAGTTCATTGTTCAAACTGATGCATCTGAATTGGGGGTAGGGGCTGTACTGTCACAATTGAATGATGAAGGTCAGGATCAGCCAGTAGCTTTCATTAGCAGAAGGCTGACCCCTAGAGAGAAACGTTGGTCAGCCATTGAGAGGGAGGCCTTTGCTGTGGTCTGGGCTCTGAAGAAGTTGAGGCCATACTTGTTTGGTACTCACTTCCTTGTTCAAACAGACCATAAGCCCCTCTTATGGCTAAAACAAATGAAGGGTGAAAACCCCAAACTGCTTAGGTGGTCCATTTCCCTACAGGGGATGGACTTCACAGTGGAACATAGACCTGGGAGTAACCATGCCAATGCAGATGGACTCTCTAGGTACTTCCACTTAGAACATGAAGACTTAACTGGGCAAGGTTAGTTTAATGTCCCTACGTTTGGGGGGTTGTGTAGGAGAGTAGGATCTGCTTCACATGGGTACCCCCACTTTTTGCTGATGCTTCACTGTTTTTCGACCTTAGTCTGGCTGGGGCCCTGCTAATCAGAACCCCAGCCTAGCTGCTTCCTCTCTAAAATGGTTTCCATGTGCCTTAGGCACATCTCTGATTGGAATCTGGAGTGCCCTTATAAGTCCCTAGTATATGGTATACTATGTACCCAGGGCATAGGTACCTCAGAGGCCTACCAGGGGCTGCAGCATATATTGTGCCACCCCTGGAAGGCCATCCAAACATACACCACAGGTCTGCTACTGCAGCCTGGGTAAGGTGGTGCATGCACCCCTTACTGTGATATAGGCTACCTATATCACTATATACATACACACATATAAACCTATAAGTCACTCCTATGGCAGGCCTTATCAATCCTGAAGGCAGAGTGCGTGGTTCCTATGTGAGAGGGTGCCCCTGCATGAGCAGGGCCCCTCTGCAGCGTTCGGAGACCCTTCTCTGATGCTGTTTGTAGTGCAGCCTGACCATATACTCTTAAGCGCATTATAACCTCGCGTTAAATGCTAACTTTGGGATGGCTGCACGGAAACATGTCGTGTTTGGTGTCAAACATCTTGGAATACTACCCCCCGCCAGTTCTGGCGGCGGGGGTAGCATTCCACCCTTCTAGAGGGAAAGACATGTACACACCGGTATGCCCGGTACTGACTTTCCAAGCCCTGGCATCACAAAATGGATGCCGCTGCCACAGACACAAGTCTGGCCTCCTGATGCTCACCGAAACTCCGGCAGGGGAGGCCTGAACAATAGGTTTCCTGTCCCAGGGAGGTGTGACCACCTCCCCAGACAGGATAGTGTGTATTGGGGCTGGGCGGGAGCACTCTCTGGTGCTTTGAAGTCCTGCACTGGGGGCACACTTGGTGTCCCTGTGCATACCCCAGTTCAAACCGGCTCAGGGGCTTCCAGCCCCTGCTCTGGCGCGAAACTGGACAAAGGGAAAGGGGTGTAACCACCCCTCTGCCCTGACCCTCCCATAGGTGGGGTCACAGATTATGTCCAACCCCCTACCTTAGTATAAGTAAGGGAACCCAGTCCTTAGGACTTTAGATTTACCTGAACGAAACTCTGATACAGAATCCTGGACCTTCGACGCTCTACTTTAAGATTAGAGGACTGAAGAATCTCCCTTGGGGTCAAGGAGTGACTCCCCTGCTTGGCAGGCACCAAAGAAGCAATTGTCCGGTCTGCATCGCCGAAGCTCCCGTCGGACGCCGAAGTCTTTGCATCACCAGAGGTGGATTTCCAGACTTCCCCGAGGCTTCCCTGAGTCCCCAGCAAAGCTGAGGCCCGTAGCTGTTGTGGGTAACGTGGAACCATGACCCCTGGACACCGAACGTATTTGCAAGTGCATCCTCTTCTGGGTCTCCCACAAAGTCGTGCTTTGGGCTCCGAGTAGCCCCAGCCTCCAGCACCAACTGCACCGAAGATCACTAGCCTCCACTCCACAAGTGTCCTGTGAGCCAGCTCCACGTGCACCATCTCGAGGCTCCTTTGCGGTCGCTAGTCTGTTGGCTAGTAGGCCCTCCCGAAGGCCAATCTTTTTCTGCTTTGGCTCCCTGGTTGCTCCTCGTGTGCCCTGACTTATCTTTGCTGGGTGAGTCCCCCAGACCTTGCTGGTCTGCAACATCGTCCTTCTTCCCTTTCCACGAGACTTGCCGTTGCCAAGGCTTGTTGGGTCCAATCCGGTCGTCGACACCCCTGCAATCGACAGACGTCGTGGGACAGCTCGAATCCAGCTCCTGGTTGTCGTCGACACCTCCTGGACCTCGTGGCTGAAGAGTCAAGATGACCGTCAACCTACCTGAAGCACTCAACATCGGTGGGCATCTGCTCATCGCCTTCCTGGTCACTGGCTAGTGACCCAGACTCTGTCCCCTCTGCTTTCAGGTTCTTCAGATCTTCGATCCACCTTTGGATCCACCCGAACACTTTCGACTTGGTCGCCAGCAGCACTTTGCAGCAGATCGACATAGAAAGCGACGACGAAACCCGACCCCGAAAGACACCTATGCACCCGGCTTCCCTGGGTGAGGTAACTCGAGTACTCCGGTGCTCCCGTGGGTATAGACATTAGAACAGCCTAGTTCTCAAAGGGTTTGCTCCAAGTCCTCCTCTAAGTGTCCCTTTTCTTTTAAATTCTAATCGCGACTTTCCCCCTAGAAGTTAACGGTGGTTCGCGGTTGTGTTCATACACTGCACGCGTCCCCCGTGGGTCCCCTGTGTCACTGCCTTGGGTGGTTCCTTGGGGTCCAAGCACTTCTACAGGCTCTAGGCCTTGTGTCTAGCTCAGTCGTGGTTCTTATACCACTTTATTGGTATATGGTTTGGTACGCCCCTGGGGCTCAAACGTGTATTTGTGCTATTACTGTAGATAACTAACTCGTAACGTATGTACTTCGAACTCTAGCCTCATAAAGAGACTAGAGGGGTGTGTTCAGTAATAAATACATATATTTTGAATATATACCTGGTGTGGTCCTCTTTCATTTGGTCACTCAAGAGATTATAGACTGGTAAAACAAGCTGCTTTACATTCCTTCAAGACTTAGCCTGAAGGCTGCTCTCCATAGCTACCACTAGGATAGCTTTCAATAAAGGTTGTCTTTAACCTATCTCCAATAAGGGTTTGTTTGGACTGGTGCAAGGTGCCCACTATAATTAGTGGACAGCATATGCCAGGCCAACTTCTCACAGCCGGTGCTGGCGTCGGCGGTGTTGGAGGCCGGGGTGGCGGTGAGGGTCTGGCAGCAGTGGAGGCAGGAGAACTGGCCCTGAGTCGTGTTCGGCGAGGCCTGTTGGCATTCTCTAAGTCTTCCAGGGTTGAGTGCGAGGAGGGTGGTGGTGTCGTAGCGCTGGGTATTGGGATGTCCAGGGTTCCTGGTGCTGGCCGCAGTCGGGTCGCGGACGGGCACAGATGGGCTTGCCTTTGGCACGCCTTCGGCGTGCCGGCTGCGCACCCACTGCGCGCATCCGCTGCACGAGCACGCAGCGGCCGCCATTAAGTAGGGGAGGTGGGAGGGAGGAGAGGCTGGGAGGCGGGAGCAGGGGAATTCCGGAGGGGAATTCCAGGGGGAATTCCGGGGGGGCAGCAGCGGCGAAAGGTGAAAGGAACAGGCAGGCACGAGAAAATAAAAACAGTGGTGGAATTAGAGCAAGACACAGATGGGCACAATAACAGTGGCACAACAGGGAAAAATTAAGGAAAAAAAACGGCTGAGAAAGGTTACGGTGGTTGCAGCCAGTATGGTCTCAGTTGGAGCAGGCAGCAGGCGCAGGAGCGGGCAGCAGCCTCGAACCTCCCAAGGAGGAGGTTGGGTCTGGAGGCAAGAGACGGCACAGCGGAGCTGCGGGGAGAGAGTGGACCTAGACTGAGGGTCAAAGGTCTTACTCGCGCTCCCCCGCTGCGGCCGCCATTAAGTAGGGGAGGTGAGAGGGAGGAGAGGCTGGGAGGCAGAGCGGGGGAATTCCGGGGGGAAATTCCGGGGGGGGAGGGGCCGCAGGGGCAGCAGCGGCAAAAGGCGAAAGGAACAGGCAAGCACGAGAAAATAAAAACAGTGGTGGAATTAGAGCAACTGAAGACTGAGGCAGGAGAGAAAGCGGACCGACCACAAGCAGGGTTCAAAAACCAGCCAAAACCCTCAGCAGGTGAAAAGTACAACGTGTCCCAAAAACAAGCAGCCTAGAATGAGCGCAGAGCATGCACACATGAACAGTAATAAAGAAAAAAAAACGCTACGCGGTATTCACGGGAGGGCCGGCAAGCGCCCCACGCCATTGCCGCCAGCCGCAAAGAAACGAGCGCCTGACTTCCTGCCCCAAACCCAGGAAGTCAGGCAAACTCCGGCAGGAAGCACCCCAGCCACCCGTGGGCCGCCGCACACAGCCGGAGAAACGGAGCAGGAACAGCTGCACCCCCGACGTACCCAGAAACCTGGGAGGCGCGGCCAAGCCCCGGCAGGAGGAACACCACAGCCAAACCACCAGGACAGTGAGGCAGCATCCCGAGACCGCCTAGGCAACAACAGGACTCCCCCAAGCCCGGCAGGGGGGGGAGACCAGAAAGGACCAGCAGACAACCGCCGCCCAGCAGCAGGTAAGCCTCAGGAGCCTCCAGGCCCCTGGTCCCCTTCAGACTGTCGTAAGACAGAAAAAAGAACAGGAGGAATGCTAGGTAGGGTCCGGTTATGTACTCCCAATAGAGGGGGGGAGGGGTGTACCAGCATTCCTTCTTTTCTTTTTTCTGTCGGTGAGATAGATTATCTCACTTGTTGAATGAAGGGGACGAGGACTGGAGGGACCGGGGGTAATGTCTGCTGGAATAGCCTAATGTTAGGGCATAATTTTTAAGGACGTTATTGTGGCAGAAGAAATCAGTTTATGATACATTCCATAGATTTACCTGCAGCTGTAATTCTTAATAACAAACTTGGATTTTAATTTCCTCAACTACGCATTATCGAAGACCAACACTATTGTCCCCTTGTTCAGCGCCTATAAAAATATGAATAAGATAGCTAAAGTACAGTTATCTCGTTTGAACTGCTGGAGGGACATTTTCAATACAGCTTTTGAAATCTCTGCACACCCAAAATTTGTGCTACTATGGAAAATGGGCAGGGAAAGCAACTTAAGCATGAGCAACATTTGTGTAATTTCCTTTGCAGAAATTAAGTGAAATGGCCAAAAATTAAACAGTTATAAGTTTTTACGTAAAGTGCCAACTTTTGTATTTCGCACAATTTTTAATGTGTCCTCATGTCCATCTTTGCACAAAAACTAATTTCCTCTGAAAATAGTGCAAACTTGCACATGACCTGAACAACACCTGCCTGTGTTCATCTCTTTCACATTCTTCCCATACTCCTGCAATAGGATTTGTACCTGAACTGAGACTCAAATATACAATGTGGTGTAATGGAATAATCTGGCATTTCGTGTAACAATGATAACTCAAGATTACGATGGCGTAAATTAAATTTCATCTGGCGTAGAGACCATACTTCCATAGAAAGAAGGAATGATCCTGGTGGGTCTGAGAGACCACGCAAAAGTCACTCAGAAAGTGGGGATGAGAGCCTGCCATCCTGCAAAAAGGTAGACCTTCAAACAACTGGAACACATACGGATTAAAACTGCTCAGTAGTTTGGGCATAAACACATGGACCTCCTAATTTCTGGAAGAATGAGAGCATTCTAGAAAAAGACCACTAGTCTTGCTACAACAATGAAGAGTCTGTCAGCACTCCCTGACAGGGAGGATGCAGGACCGCTCATCTGCCAGTGTACACCAGAACCTGGGTAGGGTGTGCCCAGCAGTAGAATGTCCCGGATGCAACACAGTATGTCTTTTGGCTGATGCGCTCTACCTCTATCATCATTATGGCTAAAACATGCATCATTATGTATGCATGTCGTATTTATAAAGCAGAAACCGACCCAAATTCAGTGAAGTGCTGTACAGGGTCAAAGGCAAGCACTCCATCAACGACTGAAAGGAGAACTAGCTGGTTATTGGATTATTACTGCATTGTAATATAGTGTTCTATTTATCTATGTATGTGGCATTTATATAGCACAAACTATTATCATCTGTTTATTTGTATAGTGTCTACAAAACCACAAAGGTAGCCTAGAGAACAAAGAAAAATCACAGGTAATCAAAAAGTCAGAAAAAAAGGCTTGAGTCCATGTCCTCAATATAAGCAGACTGGTGCTACTGTGCATTGATAGAGGCATTGATTCCAAAGTTAGTAGACATTGTATATAAAAGATTTACCATCTGGTCAAGCTCCTTTCACTAGAGGCGTCTCCAACGAGTAGCTTGTGAGCTACTGGTAGCTCTCCAGGGACCAATAAGTAGCCCTCCTGTGTGCAACTCAGCCTACAAAACTAGAAGATTGGAAAGTATGTATTCAAGATGAAAATGTGTTTATTTTCAGAGCTTGTAAACTGATGTTTGGAGAAATGACAGAATTTCCAAAATATACTTAAAGCTGATATTTGAGTAATAAATCATGTGGTGTTGGGAAGACTTACTACTAATATTACCTTAATGTCAGGGGCATTACTGCTATGGCTATTATGCATTAATCACATGGAGGCACTCTACATTGACAAAGCCTTTATGACGTTACTGCTGGCAACCCTGCCTGGAAAACTGAGGTGACCACTGCTTGTAAGGTGTCCGCTAATGTAATCTTGTCTGATGTGGTCAGTATAACTACACAATAATATTAGTAGCTCGGGGTGATTTTCATTGAACAGAAGTAGCTATTATTAAAGGAAAGGTTGGAGACCCCATACCAATATATCATATAACCCTTCTTGACATTAAGGGGCATATTCTCAAGGACTCATCGCCGAGTTAGCGGCACTTTATCGCAGCCAAAGTGGTGATAAATTCATCGCACCATTCACAAGCTGGTGCTAACAGCCGATATCACCAGTATTCCTGCGATAGCACCCGCAAAAAACATCGCCACGGATGACACCGGCAACTAACGCTAATGAGATGCAGAGTAGGCATTCCCGTGCAAAAACCCGTGGAAACACCACTTCGCAACATTCCCAACGACCAGCCAGAACGGCAATAAGAATCAAAAACATGCGATAAGGTGCGTTAGCATCATGGATTTAACACCTGCTCCTACCTGGTGTTAAGTCGGACGACAACCTGCACCATAAAAGGGAGCCCAGCCCACAGCCACACCAGAAGAACAACAGATGCCATGGAGCTACTGATCATGCAGCTCGGAGCACCAAGAGGGCCACAACACCCACCACCACCACACCCAGGACTCCCACCCCCCTGGACCCCCCCCGGACTACCACAGAGGCAGCGCAGACAAAGACACCGGAACTTCCGAATTCGCACCAGCCTGGGAGACTCAACGCCAGAGGAAGTCATTGCCCACTACAGGCTCAAAAGGACAACCATCCTACGCATCCTGACCATCATTGCCCACAGGCTGACGGTACCAACACAGCAGAGAAACAACATCCCTCCACAGACAAAGCTGCTGGCCGTGCTGCACCTGTTGGCCTCTGGGACCTTCCAACCAACAACTGCCAGAGTCGGAGGAGTCTCACAGCCAGCCCTGTCAAAGTTCCTCACACCTGTCCTGGATGCCATCATCAGCTTGGTACCCCAGCAACTTTACTTCCCACACACTGCGCAGGAACAGCTGGAGATCAAGCATGGCTTCTACACCATAGCTGGCTTCCCGCACGTCTTGGGGGCAATCGACTGCACACATGTACTCCTCGTGCCCCCTGCCGCCTCTGCACACAATTACCGCAACAGGAAACACACGCATTCCATCAATGTGCAGGCAATAGTGGACCACCGGGACTCTTCACCAATGTCGTCGCCAACTACCCAGGCAGTGTGCATGATTCCTTCATCTTCCGACAGTCCATCATCAACCAGCGCTTTCAGGATGCCACTGATGGGAATGCACTGCTCGTAGGTAAGTACCAACGGAACACACCACACACCTCAACACCACATCCAGACAACTCACAACTCTGGGAATGCACACGTCACAAAATCACATACAACATGACAACCAACATCCCCACATTCCAAACACGACAACACTACTTACTGTGGTAACCTGGGCTAGCCATCTACACAAGCCATCAACGGCATGGCACCTCAGACACACAATAGCAGAATGTGGGGAGAGGTGGGAACCCGGCATGTGCGAAGGAGGCAAGTGACCCATGAATAAGAATGCACACAATGCCAAGTGTGGAGTGGATGTGCTGGACAGACCGCAGTATGCAGACCACAGACACTTCCATGTTGAGATACACTGCTGGTGTCTGGAGTGTACTGGACAGTGGACACAACCATATAACCACAGCCAGCGGGGAACAATGCGGAAATGTAGCTTGTTACGTCCCACCCTGTAAGCGTGCGTGGAGTTGGCTGCCCCGGTGTTCGCCAGGCCAGCATAGGGGTGTGAATAAAAAGCCCTTTACTCTGGGCGTGGTTCTCTTCCAGAATGGCCAACGTGTCTGCCAGGGCTGTGCCTCTCACCCCGCCACAAGGCCGACGCCGTGAGCGGCGGTGCCTGCGATACTATGCGCCTGCTGCACCCCAGGCCGCTGGTCCCAAAACGCATCATGCCCGCCCCAGCGCTGCCAGGCCACACTGCTCACCTGCTGACACTGGCGTGTGTCAAAGAGGGCCCACCATGTGCCGGTGCAAGCTCCAAGCCCGAGGCCCTCGACCATGGCAGCCTCCTCAGACCATCACGGCCTCCGCGACACAGGCCCCCCATTACTCCTTTCTCATTGGCGTACTCCACCGCTGCCTCCGGCCTACACTGCGGTCCAGTAGGTCACACATTTGGAACTGAGTCTTGATTATTCAATGGCAGAGTACATACATTTATTGCAGGGTTTATATCACCGTACTCCCTACGATGTGGTGCCACTGACTCTGTGCATAGCATTCCAACGACACTTGTCTGTGGGCCCATGCTGACTACTGCCTTCGGCTTACACTGCGGCCCAGCACCGCGGGGTCACCTGTGTACTGCCTACACTGCGGTCCAGCAGGCCTCACACAAATCCAATACAATCCGTACCAGGCAGGACATGGCATCGTCGCAGGCTGCACACACGCACAGCTCTGGTGCCACTACCTCCGTCAACCACAAATCATCGCCACATGGAATTCCAACGTCGTGTGTGATACTACCAGGAGGAGCTGCCTGAACAGCCCTTGCCCCGCGCTGACCGCTGCCTCCGGCCTACACTGCAGTCAAGTAGGTCACACATTTAGAACTGAGTCTTGATTTTACAATGGCAGAGTCAGTATCATTGCACGCTAGGAGAGGAGTAAGAGGAAGACGCGATTCAGTCCAGATGACAAACAGGATCCTCGTTACGGAGGTGACCGAACCCCACCAACAACTGCCCTGGTGCCACTGACTCTGTGCATCGCAAGCCAAGGACACGTGGCTGGGGGCCCCTGCTGACCGCTGCCTCCAGCCCACACTACGGTCAAGTAGGTTACACATTTGGAACTGAGCCTTGATCTATTTATGGCAGAGTTTATACCATTATACAGGCCTCATCACAGACTGCATCCCCTTTCAGCTCTGGTGCCACTAACTCTGTGCCCCAAAATTCATGGACACCCTCTGGTTGAACTTTGGTGGCGTCTCAGTCAATGGCCTGGGGGTTGTCTTCATCATCATGTGGCTGGTAATGACTTGGTGTTAAACATGAGTCTTTAGCATTAATCTCCTCCATATTGCATGTGTCTGCCTGGTACTGCCCTCTGTATCATGCCCTGGAAGAACACCTTCCACTGTCCCCCGAAACCCTCTGCGACATTCACCTTCGACATTGACAAGAACCCGCTCAGCTCTCGTGGCCCTACCTCAGTGCACCGGTAGTCACCGTCCCATGGTGGTGTGCCTGTGCCGGCCGCAGTGCATCCCTGGCCACTGACTCTGTGCAGCTCAAGTCGTGGACCATTGCTGTTTGAACTGTGAACTTCTGATTGTCTGATCACTGTTGTAGTTGTTGCCAGTGCCAACAACTCCCTGAGGGCTGGCTTACACTCACCCCACACCCATCCAGCACAGGCGTCACTGGACATGTGACCCTGGCAATAAAGGGTCCGGGCGCACGTGCCCGTAGCCAGTTTCACAAACTATCTAAGTGTGTCCGTGTGGTCATTGTGTGTGCATGAGGGCCCCGGGCCCTACCACATTGCATTGTGCTGTGTACAGCGGACGCAACCATGTCACCTCAGGCAGTGGGGTTGACCTGGGACATGTAGCTGTGTCGTACCCCCCTGTAGGCATTGCCGGAGTGGGCTGGCGTACGGCAGTCCAGCGTAGGGGTGTGGATGATCACCCCGGGGCTCTGGGCGTGGTTAAGTGTTGGGCTTGCCAATTTAGTACCTAAGGCGTGTGTCTTTGTTGTGGTGTCCGCGCCACCCGTCCCGCAATGGACAAAGTTGCAATGTAACATGCCCCTGAGTGCGGGCTCGGACGAAGGGATTAATGAATGAGCGCAAGACCGCTGGGGGTCCGGGATCATACATGCCAACTGTTGTGTGTGTATCGCTATTACCGCAGCATGAGCCAAAGGTCTTGCCTCGACCGCATTGTGACTTCAGCCAGCCATGAACTCCACATCTGTGTCCGCCCTATCCTTACCATAGGCCTACACACACGTGGCCGCCCACCTTCAACGCACAACATCACAGTGTCGTTGTCAGGCTTGTGGACATGCGCAGAAAGGCATGACAATGGTGTACCGTAGGAGTGCAGGTGATGCAAGCGCGCAGCGCACACAAGGAAATAGGCTCGGGGGGAGGGAGGAGCAGCAGTGAGGCTACGTAATGCACATTGATGGCGCTCATTTGCTACTAGCAGTACATGTCAAACCGGAATCACTATGACACACATATCACATGCCAATGAACTAGTGAGCCTGCCAACACATCATGCAGAACCAACTATTGACTCATGTCTCTCTGCACTGTCACAGGTGATCAGGGATATGCACTCTGCCCTTGGATGATGACACCCCTCCGAGCCCCGAACACACAGGCCCAGAGGCAGTACAATGCGGCCCACAAACACACCAGGGGCATCGTGGAACGCACATTTGGCGTGTTGAAGTCACGTTTCAGGTGCCTGGACATCACAGGTGGAAGGCTCCTGTACAGCCCAGTCATCATGTGCAAGATGATCGTTGCATGTTGTGTGTTGCACAACATATGTGACGGCACCAATGCCCCATGGTTACGAGTGCCAGTTGCACGGACGATGATGAGGAAGATGAGGCAGGTGGACCACACCCCACTGCAGCTGCAGCAGGAATAGCCCGTAGGAACAACATCATTGACAATTTCTTCACATGAGGACGTCACATTGTGTCAGTGCTTGGCAATCATGAGACGGTGCAAAATGACCACAGGCACAGCATGTGCAAATAAATTCAATGCAACACACATTCCCTGAGTTTCTGTATGTGTGCTGCTGTGTGGCACGGGGATCAGGGACATGTTCCAGAGTCATTGTGGGTGTGCAGTGTGCCCTACTTAATTGTGCATGTGTGCCATTGTGCCCATCTCCCCCTGTCCCCCCAGTCCCTGGTCGGTACTCACCCTGTTGATGTTGTGTCAGGTCATGTTGAGCAGTGTCCCGATCCCCAACTCCTGGCACCGTATCCCGACTGATGACTGTGGCCACTATTTTCTCACTGTCATCCAGCTCCTGGTGTGCCACTGGTCCCCCACCTCCAATCTGCGTTGCTGCTTTAAAGTTGGCATAGTGTTTCTTCTTGGTTTTGCCCTTCACATCATTCCAGCGCCTCTTGACCTCTTCCATTGTCCTCTTCGACACTCCGACTGCATTCACGTTGTTCACGATTTACTGCCATGTTTCCGTTTGTGTTGCCGATGACACAGTGGAGGTGACGTACAGTTGTTGGTTGTGTTCTGTCTCCTCCGTGACGATGATCTGGTTTTCCTGTGGACTGAACCCCGTCTCCCTCTTCCTCTTCTCCTTACCCTTCCCCGGCCCCGGGGTTCCTGGCTGGGCGCCTGTGGGGCTTGTGGGGTTCGCGTTGTCCTGTGCACTCGGTCCGGGTGCGTCCATGGTGGTACGCAGTTACATTTTTTAATCTTTTTTTTCTCTGCTTTTATGGTGCATTTTCCCACATGTCGCATGGGAATCGCAGGCCTGTCGCTGGTTATCGCTGCTTTTTGAATTGCGATTTGGGACGTCGCAACTTTTTTCACGTTGGGGTTTCGGTTTTTTTCGGCGTCGCGTTGATTATAACGCGGGCATTTGTCGCGTTATCGTGAGGCTATCGCATGGTGCCACCGGGTAGTGAATGCTGCGTTAACATGGTGTTGTTTTCCCGCGATGGACTGCGATGTGAGAAGTTGCGTTAAGCGATTTTGGCGATAGTTAACACGCGTTCTTGAGAATATCCCCCAAAATCTTTCCTCTCCCTTCCCCTGTTTGTCTCTCCGCTCCCCTACCTGTCTCTCTTTTCCTTTAGTCTCTCTTACTCTCCTTTCCTTCTTCTCTCCCCTTTCATCCCAGGATGGAGGTTGTTTTTTACAGTAACACATTTTAATCCGTTTCTATTCATATCTGTTAACAAAGTGCAAAGTAATGTAAAACTTTTGTGGTTCCTGGTGCATTTTTTTCTCATTCCATTGCACATTATTTGAAGGAACCTTCCAATCTCATTCCCAGAAAACTGGCAGCAGGCACTTGCGGCTTGTCTGCCTGATCGTTTTGACCTGCTGTGGGGGAAAAAAGCCTCCTCCCCATACCAAAGACTTGCTAATTGTGCAGCTTAAAAGACGCACCTCCCTTCAAAGGCTCACTGTCGCCTACTGAGGCCCAGGATGGAAGGATGTGCACCACATGAGATGTGTCCTCCGGCCGCCCAATTTTCATTCTGTAAATGACAATTATTTGCCCTAATGTGGGGCTTGCTCAGTCTATCTCTCACCTGAAGCTGCGGCAGTCTATTAGTTAGAAAAATCAGCCCAGGTCTGTGAGGCTGCTTTAGCCACAGACTAAAGGAAGAAACAGCCCACTAGCTCTTCTCTGCCACAGGCCCCTCGGACAGGGCCGTTTCTAGGTGTTTTGCCACCCTAGGCGAGAATTGAAAAATGCCGCCCCCTCCCTTTTACTACCATCGCTCTCTCCCCCTGTCATCACGGCTCAACTTCACTTTTGCTTTTCTGCTTTCCGGCTGATCCGAGCAGGAAATCCAGCCGAACGGAGCACAGAAGACACACACATGACCTAATATTGGGAGAGGATGTGGCCTAACGGGCTAGGGCGGTCGATCTCAAATCTGGGGAGCCGGGTTCCAGTCTCGGCAATGACGCTCAACATCCTGTGATCCTGGGCAAATCACTTAATGCCCCCGTGCCCACTGCCCAGCGAAAAATGGAAGTGTCCTTGTATAACGTAACTGGTTCTCATGTAAAACGCTCTGATATCGCGCTATATAAATCTCCGGGGGAAAAACCTTGCTATATAATAATAGAAACATGAAATAACACACCACTCGCATGAAAATGAAATATCAGTACAACACAAAACACAGCAGGTATAGAACATTCAACCATCAATTCCTCTATAGGATGCACCTCAATAATTCATTCCAGCAACATTTTTGCTCGCTCTAAGTCAGGTGCGCTTGCTCGCTCTAGGTCAGGTGCATTTGATTAGCGTGACCTCTGCCTCGTAAACTGCAGGCTAGCTAAGAGCTTCAATGAATGGCAGGGAGTCTCGTTGCAATTTTAGGCCTCACTGTTGCCAACACTGCTCAGAGAACACCATAATGGACAACAAAACCCACGTAACTCCCGCTTTCCTTGCAACTAGTTCACATGTGATCCCATTGAAAGAGATGGTCTTCAAGTGAGTGAGAAAGCCTTTTGGTGAGTGAGATGCCAGAAATGGCCTTCTAGTGAGTTAGATGGCCTCCCTTTGAAAGAGACAAACTTCAAGTGAGTGAGATGGACCACACATTATTAAAATAGGCTTCTATTAAAGAAGAAGACCTTCCATTGAATGAGATGTGTTGAGCAGTAGTAGTCCTTTTAAGCAGTGTGACGTTCTTTAATAGGATTTTCTCCCTCTGAGTTGAACATACTACCAGTGATTGAAATGCCTATCCGCGGAAGGAGACTGCCGTCCCCTTGAGACCGCTTGCCAACGAGGCATGGGAAGTCAGCGAGAGACGTGACCTTCCTCAGAATTCCTTGTAAAGAGTGAGTTTCATGTGGTGGTTTATAATGGTTTATGTTAGGAAAATTCAGATTGAGTATGTTTTAGTTGACCTGGGATGAGCCGGCCCTGCCTGCACGCACTTCAAACCCCCCTTGGCTCCAGATACGACCGCTCAACTTACTGCTTACTTAGCCAGGTTATAATTAACTGACCAGGCCTTTAGCCCCCTATATTTTTATTTATATCTACCTGCCGCAGCCGACCCGGATCCCACCCCGGCCTCCCCCGGTACCTGATGGGCCTGCAGGCCGCAGCGGGAACTCCCTGCCTCTTGCCGGCCGCGCGCGCACGGCCCCCGCCCATGGTGCCGAACGTGATGTCACGTGACGTCACATCGGTCGAATTGAAGGCGCTACGCTACTGCTACCCAATCAATGCGCGCTTTCGTTTCGAGCCTAGGTCGACGGAAGGCCGTTCAAGGGTATTCGGATTCCCGGCCATCAAACAGCAGAACTCATGTTTTTTGCCACGGCCGCCGGCCGCCCTCCCCCTTTTGGCGCCCTAGACGGCCGCCTAGTCCTGCCTAGTGGTAGAAACGGCCCTGCCCTCTTGCACAGACCGATTGCCCGCCTTGCCAATCCGACCCTGAATGCCACTCCTGGAAGTAGGTGTTGCCAGAGGAGGAAGTAGGAAGTGCCAGTGTTAGAAGTGAACAGCCCCTGCGCAGTGGCGTAGCTAGGGGGGGGCGATGGGGGTGGACCGCCCCAGGCGGCATGAGTTTTGGGGCGGCAGCCGGCCCCCCTTACCCCCGCTCTTACCTGCGGCCGTTGCGGCCGCAAGAATCGGCCGCTACCACCCCCCCACCCCCCCCGGTCTTCAATCATTTTGCAAACGCAGGGCCGCCACGGGCAGCCTAAGGCCTAGCTACGCCCCTGCCCCTGCGGGGACTGGTAGCACCTCTAAAGCGGCACCATTTTTATTTATTATTATATTTTTTTTTCAAAACAACGACTCAGGAAGGAGATATTGAGTTTTTTTTGTGAAGCCAAGCTGTGAGAGCTGGAGCTAAAAGGATAGGAGAGTGTTGACAGCACAGCCATCCATCGACATACTGGTGTCATGGAAGGCAGCAGTGAAAACTGTCTTGCTCCTATGTACGTACAGGGCAAAGGGGAGAGTGCATTGGGTCCATAAGCATCTAATGTTCCCAGAAACTGAGAAAGCTGGAAATGTACTCATTTTCTATGTTTTTTAGCGAATAGTGAACAAGGTCCGGTGTCTCTGTGCGTTTCACTAGGAACAGTGGGGCTTAATTACAAGCCCCTTGCGCCGCCGGTACGTCACTTTTTCCAATGTTAAAAGTGACGCACCGGTGGCGCAAGGGGCTTGTAAATAAGCCCCAGTATTATTACGGCCCTTCTGAGCACGTTTAAGCAAAGAGAGAAATACGCTTCTGTGCCATCTTCTTGAGAATCATGGGGGCAAAGGTCAGGATAGGAGCTACATCTGATATGGTGGAGGCTGGCGGTAGCAGAGGTTTGAAAGCTTTTAAGTGGCAGAGTGGGACTATAATGGCGAGGGATGATGCCTTCACAAATGAAATGCAACAGCAGGAAGACAGTGAATAAAGCCTTTATTTCACAGGAAAACAGTGGATAGTTTTTGTACCGAGTTCCAAAGAAGGAGGGGGCAGGAGATTTTAAATTTGCTGGGTCGCCAAAGATGGTCTAGATCAAATTTGTGACAGTGTAACCAATGCACGGAAAATAAAGGCTCACAGAAGCGGGGAAGGGTTTCTTGTTAATCTGTATGTTTGTTTTTCACAGGAAGTCTGTAATGTGTAATCCGTGCACATGAGATGTGATGTCTTCTTGCAGGTAGATTCTATGCTGCAGGCCCTGATCAAACATATGGGGCAGAGGAGCGAGACCTTCTAAACGAAGATATTTTCATATTTTTCATTAACTTCCGCAACTCTCCAGGCACCGTTTGAGCAAAACCTGTAACTGAATTACCATCAAGAGGGATATGGAGAGGCATGCAGTTATCTGGAAGTGCAGTATCAGAAAGTATGGACGATTCGTTGTTTTGGGTTACAACAAAGCAGCAGAATGCGAAGGGAAGTGGACAAAGAAGAAGATGAGGAATGGTCTGTCGGGGAGGCGAGGGGTGGACGGGAGGGCGGAGCACATTTTCTTCACGAACTAGACAGGACGTATGGAAAACATACAGGGGCATATTCTCAAGGACTCATCGCCGATTTATCTGCACTTTAGCGCCACAAAAGTGGCGATAGATTTATCGCCCTATTCTCAAGCTGGTGCAAACTGCCGATATCGCCAGTTTTCCAGCGATAGCTGCCGCAAAAAACATCGCCAAGGATGAGTGCGACAACTAACGCTAATGATATGCAGAGTAGGCGTTCCTGTGCAAAAACACACGAAAACACCACTTCGCAATATTCACAACGACCAGTCAGATCTGCGATGCGAACCAAGAACAGGCGATAAGCCGCGTTAGCAGCAGGGATTTAACACCTGCCTTTAACTGGTGTTAGGCAGGACAACCAACAGCAGTAGAAAGGGAGCCCAGCCCAGAGCCACATCTGAAGACCAACAGATGCCATGGAGACACTGATCATGCAGCTCGGAGACCCAAGAGGGTCACAACACCCACCGCCACCACCCCCAGGACCCCCCACCCCGGACCCTCCCCCCAAGGTCATGAAGTCCAGTAGTCAACGGTAATGGAAAAACAGAACTTTATTACAAATACATAAATCAACAAAACGAAAAGCTCAGCCAACGCATCCCATTCCCAACGGGGAACTCCAACAGGGTAACGTGTCTTCAGGAACCTTTGGGAAAAATGGTGACAATGGTCAAACTTCCGTATAGTCACATGCCTAATCTGGTACAGTGTACTGCACTTGGACAAACCGGAATGCTCACAGGCCAGATAAACCATGCATGAGAAGACCGTAACAGAACTACGTGTGGCCGTAACCATCATAGGAATGAAGAGGAAGGTAACAACCACACGAACTGCTGCTACGGTCACATCATGCAGGACTCATCACACCTGAAAGCATCTCGGTGTGTGTCAGCTCGATACCCCTGCCCCTCACACCCCCCACACTGCGCAGGAACATCTTGAGACCACGCAAGGGAACTACGCCATAGCTGGCGTCACGCACATGTTGGGGGCAATTCACAGCACACGTGTATGACTTGTGCCCCCTGCCGACACTGCACACAATCACTGCAACAGCAACCACACGCATGCCATCACTGTGCATACAAAAGTGGACCACTGTGGCCTGTCCACCAATGTCGTCGCAAATACCCCAGGCAGTGTGCATGATCCCCACATGTCCGCAAGTCCGCCACCAACCAGCACTTTGAGGATGGCCCCCATGGAAATGCACTGCCCATCGGCAAGTACCAACTGAACACACCACACACCTCAACTCCACAATCCCCCAACTCACAACTGTGGGAATGCATACGTCACCAATCCACCACCAAAGTGACTACTGCGTGTGTCTCAGTCTCCGCCACAACCTGCCCATAGGCCTACACACACGTGGCTGACCACCTCCAACGGGCACATTCACACTGGAGACGAGGTGGCTACGTCACAAACAAACCCGCGCACATCACGAACATCGCATGCAGGGCCATGTCAGCAAGGGCGGTGCCCCTAACCCAGCCACGAGTCTGCCGCCATGACCGGTGGTGCCTGCGCGATCATGTGCGCCTGATGCACCCCAGCCCAGGTCCCCAGACAGGTCTTCTGCCCAGCGATGACTGGCCGCCCCTGCGCACCCAGGCCTTAATGCTCACCTGCCTCCACCGGCGTGTCCCCAAGAGGACCCACCACGTGCCGGTGCATCCTCCTCAGCGGATCGCTGGATTCGGCGCCACAGGCTCCCAGCGCACCCTGCGGCACCGCACCGCGAAGTCATGTGTGTGCTGACTGCTGCCTGCGCGTTCACTGCGGTCCAGCAGGGCACACTGTTCAATTTGAGTCTTGATTCGCTGGACGCCATATCGAGGCCAACGCATCATCGCAGGCTGCACACCCGCTCAGTGCTTCAGGTGCCACTAACCCTGTGCAAATCAAGTCATCGTCACGTGGCGGTAGGCCCGTGCGGGCCGCAGTGCAACGGGTGCCACCAACTCAGTGCACCGCAAGTCATCGTCACGTGGCGGTAGGCCCGTGCGGGCCGCAGTGCAGCAGGTGCCACCAACTCAGTGCGCCACAAGTCATGGACCCTTCATGATTGGGTCGCGTGGTGCGGACGCCATCATGTCATCTCCGGCAGTGGGGTTTGTGACGTGCTAGGCCCATTTTATTGGCAGGGTCACATGTCCTGTGATGCCTGTGCTGGATGGGTGTGGTGTGGGTGTGAACCAGCCCTCAGGGAGTGGCTGTGGCATGCTGACGACTAGACCAGTGATCAGCAGCTCACTACAGGGAAGACCTCGGACATGTAGCTTTGTCGTCCCCCCCTGAGCGTAAGCGGAGTGGACTGGCCTGGCGTATGGCAGGCCAGCGTAGGGGTGGGAAAAATGAGGCCGGGGCTCTGGGCGTGCTTCAGTTCTGGGCTGGACAAGGAAGTAACTGATGCTTGTGTCTCTGTTTTAGTGTCTACGCCACCCGGACCGCAATCGGCACTGTTGCAACCTGTGACTCAAGTCCCACGAAATGAGCAACATGGACGTAAGGGGGAATCACTGACCCTACATTCATTCATGCTCTCCTACTTGAATGATCAATGGCATGACACATCTGTGCGATTCTGAATGTTTAATTCACATCCAGTGGAGTGTTGCAGCTGGAGCAGTACAGGGCCATGCAAACCCCACTTCACATTATTGGCCCATGGAGGGCCAGCCAGAGTCCTTCAGGGAATGACAAGTACATCAGAAGGGGAAGAGTTCAGTCCGCAGTCTGATCGCTGTGTCATTGGTAACCAAACAGAAGATGGCAGTCCATGTCAAGGTCCAAGGTGAGTGTCGTAGAGTGTATCGGGGGACAGTGGAAGGTGATGATGCAAAGGGCAGAACCAAGCAGAAACAGGCCATTTGGCGGAGATGAATGCTACTGCCTCCTCCTTACCAGTAAGGTTGGTTCACCTGCATCTTCGTCCTCTGATGTCACATGTGCCTCACACGTGGGTGGTCGTGGATTGCCTACCGCACTGTGAGGCACTGACACATCAGGGGGCGGAGATGTGGATGTAGAAGCAGCAGCATCATTCATCTGCGCAAGGCCTTGAGGCAGCAATGCCATGACGATGTGCTGCAGGGCATGGAAGGTCGCAGCCACATCTCGCTGGTGTGCAGCCGTGGCAGCCATTCTTTCCGCCATCATCCGCTCCATGTTCTCCATGAGCCCCCGCATCTGTCCCAACTCCGGGCTGACATCGCTGGAGCCACTCTGACTGGACAGTTGTTCTTGTCTCAGTATCATGACTCCAGCGATGTCAGCCATGGATCGTTGGAGAGCATGGAGCGGACTGGTGGTGTCCGTTAGGGACTGTAAGTGGTCCCTGATGGTACTCAGACACCCATGTATGGCATCAAGTTTGGCTGCCATGAGGTTGAACCCAACCCGCACCTGATCAGCCATCTTCTCTTGGCCCTCTAACACATGGCGTTGGAAGGCCATGTGTTGTCCGTGGGGGTCCTGGGAGACAGCCGGGGTGGTAGGTGCTTCCTGCTGTGTGGTCTGTGCAGGGGGTGGGGTCTCCTCGATGCAGCTTGGCTGCCCTGCTCCTGGAGGTGAGGTGCTGTAGCTGTCCATGAACTCTTGGAGGGCGTCGGTGTCGAAGGTGTAGAGGTCCTCTTCGTCATCAGTGAAGAGCTGTTGGGTCTGCTCTGCAGGAGGTGTTGGTTCTCCCTTTGCAATGTGAAGGGGAGATGCAGTTTAACATTTCGTTCACATGTATGTTGACGCATTGTACAGGTTTACATACAAACTGCATGAGAATGTACATTGTGACTGTTTGGGAGGAGCTGCCTATTAGATGCGTGACAGTGGACATTTCGACGACATCACGATTGTGTGTTTGTACTTGTACATTATCATCTCACGTTTCCCTGCTATGCTAAATGTGATTGACCAGTTTCTACACACAAGCGGCACCAGTTGTGTCCTCTGTTCTGTTGTGAACGTGTTGCAGTTTATACCAAATTGTTGTCAATGTTGATGTGCTCTGAATATTATGTGTGTGTGCTGCATTTTGGGAGAGTCGCCCCTGCAGCTCTGATTTGGCTGGCCCTTATCCCTTTCAGGCGGTGTGCCTTTGTCTTCTGTGCTTCTACAGTGCTGAGATGTTGCATTCTTAGGGAAATTGGGCTCTTGGTGGGACTTGGGACTCTGGGGCATGGTTTGTCCGCAGTTGTGTTGTTGAGGTCAGGGGTTGTTTGTGCACATGGATGTGTCAGAGTGTGACCTGCTCCTTTATGGATGTGGTCCACACTCAGCCACCTCAGTGTCGTGGCATGCAACATGTTATGATATATTGACTGCAGCCATGCTATTCGTCATGCAGTGTCAATTGCATTGTCAGTGTGGCTCACAGACACGCTGCTTTGCTGGGTTCAGCACATGTGCATGGGTTTGTTGTGATATTAGTGATGTGTGGGGAGAGCCCCCTCTGTGCACATTGTCGACGGGGGCCTACTTGCTGTTTCTATGTGTGCTGCAGTATGCCAAGGAGATCAGGGACATGATCCAGAGTCATTGTGGGTGTGCACTGTGCTATACTTGATTGTGCATGTGTGCCATTGTGCCCATCTCCCCCCGTTCCCCCAGTCCCTGGTGGTTACTCACCCTGTTGCTGTTGTGTCAGGTCATGTTGAGCAGTGTCCGGTGCCCCAACTCCTGCCACTGTCTCCCCACTGATGACTGTGGACACCATTTCCTCCATCTCATCCAGCTCCTCCTGTGGCGCTGGACTCCCATCTCCAGTCTGCATTGCTGCCTTCTGGTTGTTGCCTAGTTTCAGCTTGGTTTTGCGCTTCACATCATTCCAGCGTCTCTTGAGCTCTTCCATTGTCCTCCTCAGCACTCCGACTGTATTCACCTTGTCCAGGATGGACTGCCATATTCCATTTTTTATTGCCAATGACACAGTGGAGGTGACGAACAGTTGTTGATGGTGTTCTACCACCTCCGTGATCAGGATCCTGTTTTCCTGCGGACTGAACCACGTCTTCCTCTTCTTCTTGTCCTTGCCCTTCCCTGCCCCCAAGGTCCCAGGCTGGTCCTCCGTGGGTCTTGTGGGGTTCTGGCCGTCCTCTGTACCTGCTCCGGCTGCCTCCATTGTGCTTCGCTGTAGTTCGGTTTTTGTTTGTTTATTTTTTTTTCTGCTTTTCTAGTGATTTTTCCCGTCTGACGTGTGTGATTTGCAGGCCTGGCGCTGCTTTTCGCTGATTGTCTTATCATGGTTGAGCCCATCGCAACTTTTTTCGCGTTCAGGTTTGGATTTTCATCGCCGTCCCAATAGTGTTATCGCAGACATTTGCCTCGTTATTCGGGTACTATCACATGTTACCGCCGTGTTGTGAATGCCACGTTAACACGGGGTTATTTTCCCGCGATATGTAAACTTGCGTTAACCTATTTTGGCGATGTTTACGCATGTTCTTGAGAATATCCCCCACAGTCTGATGAGTGGCCAGCGTTAGAAGTGGGGCCAAGTGAGGAGAATACATAAAGTCAAGGTATGTAGCAGCCTCAGGTCGACCTTTTAAGGTCATCCTAAACGCGGGCCGGTCCTAGGATTTTTGGGGCCCTGGGCAGAAAGGGAATGGGAGAGGCCCCCCTAATTTGCATATGGCGTGACATCACATTAATACTATACATTGACTTCATCCTATGGCGTTGTTAAAGCGATTTTGCATGAAGCAACTTTACTGATGCAATATCAACAGAAACATAAATAATTGCACCGATAAAATAAGTTGAAATATTTTAAAACTATGTTAAGTGTAAATACATTATATTATTCACTCTGGGTGAAAAAGCTTGGCCCAGGTTTCTACAAAATACATATCTTTACTCCAGTGTTAACATTTCTTCCAGGCTAGTACGTTATTATATGTGTAGGTATGTGGTATTGATATAGTGTAAACCAAACACATACCCCTGCAATGCCATGGGTAGGGGGCCCTCTCTTGTGCCTCGCAGCAATTGTGTAGTGCTGTGAGGCCAAGGGGAGCCCCCCCTTAGGACTCGCAGTGATGATGACCAAGACAACAAATGAGGCACCCTCGTGAGCAGCAGAGACAGTGTGGCTTCTGTTTCCTCCACCCCGCCCCTGACCTTCTGTGTAGGGTGTTAATCTTCACCCCCACCTCCCCAGACAATCTACCTTGCCCTTTGAAGTGGGGGGTGCGAGGCCGAGCTTCACCTGGCTGCTAAATAGTGCATGGATTGGGGGGGTGGGGCACAAGAGGAGCACACAGCGTGGGCAGAAATGTGTGTGAGAAGCTTGCTGTGGGCTGTGACCAACTGATGCGGGGCCCCATGTGGGTACGGTAAAGGTGTGGCCCTGGGCAGCAGCCCACACTACCTATGCCTAGCGCCGGCCCTGATCCTAAATGTAAAAGACCCCTTCAAATAGGAAACTTGAGGCAGTGGCTGCAAAAGGAGCAGAATAATTTGTGATTGACTCTCCAAAGTGGACAGGAGAGAGTCTTTATGGAAAGGGAGACATGCCGGATAAGAGTGAGAGAAAAAAGGAAGTGTCCCATGTTAAGTGAATGATCCTGCCACAGATGAGTTCAGATGAGTTTGCCTTTGGCATGCCTTTGGAATACTGTATGCATACCCACTGCACAAGTGCACGAATCCACTGCACAGACATTGAGTACCTTACATCATCCTCAGAAAGATGTCGCCACTCTTAAGAACTACAGGCCAATCTCCCAGCTTCCCTTTCTGGCGAAAGTTGTGGAGCAACATGTCCTAAAAATACTCTCGGCCTTCTTGGAGGAACATCAGCTTCTCCAGGTGCAGCAGGCTGGCTTCAGGGCTCACCACAGCACTGAGCTGAGCTGGTGATGCTGTCTGTACTCGATGAGCTTAGAGTCATGGCCGACAATAAAAAAACGAGCGCCCTGGTTCTGTTAGATCTATCAGCGGTGTTCGACACGGTCAATCATGCTCAGCTCCTGGCCCGTATCGCCAACCTGGGCATCTGCGGGTTGGCATACCAGTGGCTCGAGTCCTTCATGTCAGGACGGTCCCAGAGAGTCCAGTTGGGTGAGCAATTGTCGGACAGAGGCGCCCTCACGTGTGGCGTCCCCCAGGGCTCAGCACTGTCCCCGCTCCTTTTTAACATATATCTCTAGCCATTGGTAGCTGCCCTAGCGTGCATGGACTGACAAGTTTTTAACTACGCGGAAGATACACAACTTATCCTCCAGATTGACAACTCCCCTCAGGCCCACTTACGGGTGCAAAACATCCTCAGATATACAGTGAATTGGATGATAGTTAATTCATTAAAAGTCAACCCCGACAAAACAGAGGTCCTTGTCATCCCCTCGAAGATCAATCCCTGGAGTGATCTTTTCTGGCCCCAAGAGCTCGGCACCACCCCACGCCAGTAACGGTCGTAAAAAGCATGGGCATCAAGATTGACGCCCATCTTTCCATGGCCAATCAAGTTGCGACCGTGGTTGGAACCTGCACAGGCCTGCTAAGACAGCTGCGGAAACTCGCCCCCCTCCTCTCAACTGCAGCGCTACAGATGATTGTGTCAGCTACAATCGAGTCCAGACTGGACTATGGGAATGCCTTATACATTGGCCTCCCTGAGAAGCTCATCAGCAAATTACAGGTGACTTTGAACGATGCAGCTAGGCTGATCTTCAGGCTTCCCAGAAGGACTCATGGAACCCCTCTGCTGCGCAAGCTACACTGGCTCCCCATTAAGCAGCGAGTAAAGTTTAAGGGCCTCTGCATTGCCCACAAAGCCATCCACGGCCAGGCCCCATTTTACATTAAGGATCGCCTTGGGAACTATGTGCCGGGCCGTACACTTCGGTCATCCGCGTCCTGCCTCTTGGCTGTCCCACGGTTCAAAACAGTATCCAAGGGTGGCAGAGCAATCTCTGTCCTGCTCCCGCAACTCTGGAATCAACTGCGTGTTTGCCTCCGCAAGGAACCCGCATTCCTCCCCTTCAGGAAACGTCTCAAAACGCTCCTGTTCAGGGAGGCTTTGGACACAGTCTAATCATCTGCCACGCGTGTTCTGGTGACTGCCGGTGGTCTTGGCCACTCTCTCTAAGCGCTAAGAGACCTGCTGGTGATTATGCGCTATAGAAATAACAGTTAACATAACATAACATAACATTAAGATAAATGAGGGAGGGAAATAAAGAATAAGTTTGAACCCATCCTGGCACAGAACTTTGTCTGTGATAGTATTATGTGAAATTTAAATCAAGCTAAAAAATCTGTGAAAACAGCAAGTACAAGAAATAACAAAATAAAAATGGAGCAAAGCGTTCTTAATTAAAATAATGAATTAAACAAACGAGCAGCAAGCCTAAACTGCTAAAAAGCAAAATTGATAATGGTAACAAAGTAATACATTCAAGTGGTATAATACAGAAAGTGCTCTTGTGGGTGTAATGGTCATTTGTGCCTTATTCTTACACCCATATGGAACTTAGGTATTACAGAAGGTTCTGTAGGTACCTGTGCAGCACCGTCTATAATATGGATCACACATTTTTTGCTGCCCAAAAACCCAATAAGCTGTTCAATATGCAGTTATTTAAGAGAGTTCCAAGCATTAGGAGCTACCTATCCTGGGAGCCCTGGGACTAAGATGCCCACAATAATGTCTTACATTTTGAAGGTATGATTAAGTCAAACAGACCTGACTCAAAGAATATTGCTGTTTGGTAGATCTCTAAACACAATCTGTAAATTGCCCCTGTTAAACTTGGCTTTTTCAGCGGGTTTACCACCAGACTTTTTGCTTTTTGGCCTCCTGTGTTTTTTACCCTGTTTTTGTTGGTTTTAGGACTCTGAGCACTTTACCACTGCTATTCAGTGCTAAAGCGCATATACTCTCCATGCAAATTGTGTTACCATATTTGATTTACTGGTAAGTCCCTAGTACAGTGCACTGTGTGTGCCCAGGGCCTGTAAATCAAATGCTGCTAGTGGGCCTGCAGCACTGATTGTGCCACCCATATGAGCAGCCTGTAAATGTAACTCAGACCTGCCACTGCAGTGTCTGTGCGAAGTTTGGAACTGCCATGTCGAACTGGCAGTGCACCCACTTGCCAGGTCCTAACCTTCCCTTTTCTTACATGTAAGACACCCCTAAGGTAGGCCCAAGGTAGCCCCATGGGCAGGGTGCAGTGTATGTGAAAGGTAGGACATGTACTGAGGAGTGTGACATGTCCCAATAGTGAAATACAGTGTATTTTGTTTTTCACTATTGAAAGGCTATCTGTCCCATAGCCTAGAATGGAAGTTTATTTATAACATCCTATAAATATAACTTCCCTTTGGGACAAGATAGAAAGATGGAGTTTATTATGCCTGAACACAGAATATAAAAATGCATCTTTTAGTAAAGATGATTTTTATATTGTGTGTTTGAAAATACCACTTTTAGAAAGTGGGTATTTTCTCGCTTAGCCATCCTGTGTGCCTCTGCTGGTTTGTGGATTGACTGTCTGGCTTTGGAGTGACAGGGGCAGGGGATGTTCATTCTCTCAGATGGACAATGGGGGGGTTGATGTGTGTCCTGCCTTTCCTGAATCAGTCAGGGCTGGGCTGAATAGACCAGGGCTGCATTCAGAGTAGTGGGAGGAGTTTTCACTAGCACCTGAATAGGCCTGATCTGCATTTAGAGTGGTGGGAGGAAATTTCACTTGCACCTGAATAGGCCCTGTCTGCCTTGGACAATGCTGTCTACACCTCTTGCTGGGAAGCTGGACCAGAGAGGACAGAACTGGTTTGGGCTGAGCACAGACACTCTCTGCCTAAAAGAACAAAGAGAAATTGAGTAGAAATATTGAGGCCCAGACCCCAGAACTTTAGATTACTGCTGAACTAAGGAACCTGCTAGGAAGAGGGCTGGAAAAGCTGTCTGGAGGAACTGCCACTTTGCTGTGTGCTCTGCTGTGTTGGCCTGCTGCTTGCTGCTTCCGTCTTGGGCAGGGAAAAGACTGGATTGTACTTTCATCATCCTGCTGTTAGAGTTTTCTCCAAGGGCTTGAAGTAGAGGTTGCCTCCTGTTGGAAGTCTCAGGGAGATCAAAGACTTCAGGGAATTCGCTGGAATCAAGGAACCTGCCAAGAAGAAGAGCTGGAAGAGCTGCCAGGAGGAGTACTGCCCCTTTTCTGTGTTGTTGCTTTGTTGGGTTGGCCTGCAGTTGCTGCTTCTGCCTTGGGCAATGAAAGGAGTGGACTGAACTTTCTTTATTTGTGCTGAGTATCTCAAAGGGCTTGAAGTAGAGCCTGCCTCCTGTTCTGAAGTCTCAGGGACTGCAAAGATTTCACCGATTCTGGGTACTGCCTCTAGAACCGTGGTTTCAGTTGCCACAGAGGGGCGAAAGCAGCCGACTCAGTCACCGACTCTGTCACTGGCTCTGTGTCCTGAAGGCAGTGCAGAGGGCACCGCAGCATCTTGCACCGCAACCCTGGTCTCACTGACAATGACCGAGGCTACCGCCAGCGAGCCGCTGCCTGCACCTTGACCTGTGGCCACTGCACTCCGCACCACCTCGCTTCACTTTGCCACCCTGGTCTCACCGATGCCATCGTTGCACCTGACCGTGACTTCCATGACCGCATCGTGGCTTGGGGGCACTGCTGGTAAGTCTCACGATGCACCGTCCAGTGCCACACTGCAGTCCAGACCGACCGACGCCAGATCCCCACAACCGGCTCTGTCGTCTGCACCGTGATCTGTCAGCACCACCTCGAGCACCTCCTTCACTCCGCACTGCAGCCCTGGTCTCACCGACGCCGCTGGATGACCGTCACCAAGCCGCTGCCTGCACCGCGCCTTGAGGGCACCCCACGCTGCACCGCTACGCTTCGCATTGCAACCGCGACGGTTGCCACAACTGACTTGCACCAATGTGTCGGCCGCAACACAAAAGGTACTGTTTATGAATCTGTCGATGCCCCTGACCGACGCGGTCAGCCACAACTGCTGGATTCTGTTGTTTACAGTATCGTGGTAGCACCAGCTGGAGCTACCGACTCCAAGGAACTGCATTTTCAGTGTTATTCTTGCAAAGTGAATATTTTTAAAGTATTGTATGTTGGATTTTTGTCGTTTTCGTCTTGTTTTGGATATATAAAATTATTGGATATTTTTCTAAACTGGTTTGGTGTCCTTTTCTAGTGTTTTCACTGTATTACTGTTGGTTATTTGTAAATGCTTCACACACTGCCTCTGAGATAAGCCTGACTGCTCATGCCAAGCTACCAAGGGGGTGAGCAGGGGTTATTTTAGGAGTGTAACTCCCTTGCCCTGACTAGGAAGAAGGCTCCCTACTTGGACAAAGGTACCTACCTCTGCCAACTAGAGACCCCCATTTCTAACAGCCACTGAAGGCACTTTTTACATGACTGTTAGAAATGGGGGTCTCTAGTTAGAAGAGGTATGCATCTTTGTTCAAGTAGGGACCCTTGCTTCTAGTCAGGGTAAAGGAGTTACACACTTTAGATAACCCCTGCTCACCCCCTTGGTAGCCTGGCACGAGCAGACAGGCTTATCCCAAAGGCAATATGTATGTACTCCAAACACACAGGAACTCAGTGAAAACACCACAAATGAACACCACACAAGTTTAGACAAATAAAGTATCTTTATCTAAACCAAACAAGACTAAAACAACAAAAATCCAACATAAATGTATTAAGATATCACTTTTAGAACAGTTACTTCAAATATAGCACTTGTAGAAACAAATAGCTCCACCTGGGGCTATTACGATGTCGTGACAGGCATAAATCCAAAATACACCACTGACTGTGAGGTGCACGGCATCGGGCACGGAGGCACACGGACCCACAAACAACAGCACCTTGGAAACAAAGTCTATGGACGATGCATGGTGTCGTGGGGTGAGGCATCTGTTCCAAGGCGAAGCTGGTTACTTGGTTCCCCCGCGGGAGGTGAGGCGTTGAGTCCATGAGGTGGCGAGGTGTCGAATCCAGGACAGGGGAAGTTAGGTGTCAGTGGCAGTGAGGCATTGGTTCCAGTGAGGTGATGTGACATCGAAGAGTTTGTGAGGTCCACTTCGTCAGTTTTCGGCTCTGTGTTAACGAGATGCTGGTGGTGACGGGCGTCGGTGCTAGCGCTGGCGTCAGGAAGGAGGATAACTTCTGGCATCGAAGGGTGTTGGAGCTGCAGTGTAGATGGTGTGGTGTGTCGTACACTTCACAAGTGGTGCCCACAGCCACGGTACAGGCCGCAGTGTCACTGGCGGCAGCGCTGAGAGCGTCCAAGTTGTTTTTCTTGCTTCGCAGCACAAACCACACAATTCACAGAACCCAAGAACTGGAATTGGCACCCTTTTGAATACAGGAGCCCACAGAAGAGTCCAGGTGCTGGTCAGTGGGTTGCAGGGGAAGTCTTTGTGTCACTGAGACTTCAGAACAGGATGCCAGCACACACAGGCCCTTGGAGTTTCTTCTTCAAGCAGGTTCACAGCAAAGTTCCAGTCTTTGTCCTCTCCTTGGCAGAAGCAGCAACTGCAGGCCAGCCCAACAAAGCACATGCAGCAAAGGGGCAGTAATCCTCCTTACAGCTCTCCAGCTCCTCTTGGCATAGGTTCCTCTTGAGTCCAGAAGTGATCTAATTCTCTGGGGTTTAAGGTCCAATACCTATACCCTATTTTCTCTTTGTTCTCTTTGTGGCAAGGGTCTCTGAACCCAGTCCAAACCAGTTCTGCCCTCTCTGGCCCAGCTTCACTACAGGAGGTGGAGACAGCATTGTGCAGAGGAGACACTACCTATTCAAGTGCAAGTGAAACTCCCACCACTCTAAATGTAACCAAGGTCTATTCAGCCCAGCTATGAGTTACCCAGGAAAGGCAGGACACACATCAACCCCCATTGTGGCTGTCTACAGTGAATGCACATCCCCAGCTCCTGTCACTTCAAAACCAGTCAATATACAAGACAGAAGAGGCACACAGAATGATTAAATAATAAAATGCCTACTTTCTAAAAGTGTCCTTTTCAAACACACGATTTAAAAACCATCTCCCTAAATTGATGTTATTAAATCCTTAGTTCAGAGAGCCTAAACTCCATTTATCTATCTTGTCCCAATCGAAAGTTACACTTGTAAGTTGTTACAAAGCAACTCCCATGTCAGCCTATGGGACAGATATCCTTTCAATAGTGAAAATCAAATTTGGCAGTATTTCACTATCAGGACATGTGACACACACCAGTGTTATTATTATATATTTCTTTATTCGGAAGCAAATGCGACCATAAAAGATATAGACATTTATTAAAAAGAGAAAAGTATACATCATAGTTAAAAACATTATATGAAACTATTGCACAGCCAATTATTAAAAGGTTAAAAATGCATCAAAGATCCCTCGTAAATTCATAGACAATACACATCCTAAATCTAGATGGTATCACATGAATGCAGGCCAAACATTAGTTAATCAGGTCTAGAGAGCCTAGATCTGTAGGCGGCCCACAAAAAACTTGTCACTGCACGGAGGGTATAAGCATTTGGCAAAAGCTGTAAATGCAAAAGTGGCACTCTAGTGTGCCTAAACTTCATACTCTTTAACAAAGGACAGAGAAATTGCCTTCTTGACAAGGATTAAAATGTGCACAATAGTACAAAGTGTAATGTATCCTGTGGAGATCTAGTATCGCAGCCACAGGGTCCTCTTTGATTTGACAGGGAAAAACCTGCAGGGGAAGCTAAAAGAGAATGGAGATAATTGAATCTAAAACGAGTGATTAAAAATCTATCAAGCGTACTAGTAAGAGAAATAAGATAATGTTCCATGCCCATTACGGACTTTAACATGGCATAAGTCCTCACGGAGGGGTTCCTAAGTTCAATGTCTTCACGATGAGCAGAAGAGTATTTGCGATTTAGGTCTTTTATTATGTTAACCTCTGTTAACTTCTCCGGGACTTTGGGGGGCAGACTTACAAGCCCCTTGCGCCACCGGTGCATCACGTTGCGTGACGTACCGGTGGCGCAGCCTGCTGAGTGATATTTACAAGAACAGGTAAAGTCACCCTGCGTGACTTAACCTGTGCTTGTAAATATCGATCCTGTTCACGCAACACTTTGCGTGTTAGGGGCGTGGCATGGGTGTTGCTGTGGGTGTTCCCACGCAACACCCATGTCCACTGATGCATTTCCAGATTTACAAGAAATCGTAAATCTGGAAATGCGTCAGAATGCTACGCCACCCTCTTTCAATGCGTGCTGCATTCTACAGCACACATTGGAAGAGGAAATCACCTCAATTGATTGTTTTTGTGCAGGCAGGTGCCACTTCCTGCACAAAAACAATCTCTCCACGATGCAGGCATCCTTGCACCATGGTGCAAGGGTGCCTGCGCTGGCGCATGGCAGCAGTTTGTGCGTCAGCGCAGGGGAAGCACAGAGATGCGACATATTGTTGTAAATATGTTGCATCCCTGTGCTTCGAAACTAACGCAACGCGGCGCAGCAAAATTACTTGCGGCACCGCGCTGCATTAGTTTCTTGTAGATCTGCCCCATTGTATCATGTGCAAACTGTCTGGCCAGCCTGAGAGCATAAAAAGATGCCTTTACATAACGAAACCATGGTATTTGGTTACCATGCTCCAGGGAAAGGCAGACTGTGAGGATCAGGCGATTTAAACCCTTATTTTCACTTGTCAATATCTTTATCCAGCACAACAATGGTTTAATTGCCACTTGATCCACCAGAAAATCAACCCCTAACTCTTCGTGCACTGACCATGCTGGCGTGCCTTGCGGGACTCGCAGAATCTGCCACAAAAACGTATTCTCCGCCACCTGTAGCCTGTGTGTTGAGACATACCCCCATATTTCACTACCATATAAAACCTTGGAAATGCCTTTAGACTGACCTCAGGTGACCATGATCCCAATCTGCCAGCAAAACTGGAAATAGCACCCGTAGATTTATTCAAATCTCTCAATTTCTCCTCTAGAAGCGATTTCCACTGTAGTTGATCATCAAATAACACTCCCAGATAGGGAAAAACTGGGACCTTTGCTAGGATATGACTGCCAGCTTTAAATATTTTCGACCGGAGACTCCGGGGACCCGCAACTAGGGCGTAAGACTTAGTAAAATTAACCTGTCCTTAAAAACAACAAACCCATCTATTAAAACCTGCAAGCCCCGGGCCGTGCGGGCCATAAGCACCGCATCATCGGTGTAAAGTAAAACTGGCAAAGATCTCCTGCACACTTTAGGGGAGTCTGACTGTAGAGCCAAAATTGCGGATTCAAGGCCATTAATATAAATCGAGAATAAAAAAGGGGCTAAGATACAGCCTTGACGGACTCCCCGGGTGCAATTGAAATGGTTGGTGCGGGCCCCCTCTTGGGAAAATCTAAACGCTGCAGTTGTGTGAGCGTTACTCGATCAAATGCAGACATAAGGTTCATAAAGGCTAAAAACAAAGCACCCGGTTGTGTTACCTCTATATTTGGTTATCAAAAGATAGAGGTTAAGGTATTGGTCCGTTGTTGATCTGCCTGGGTGAAAGCCAAATTGGACATCTGATAAAATCTGGTTATCATTGGCCCAAGAAGAGAGTCTAGATAAAAGGACCCGACCCAACACCTTAACTACAGCATCAATGAATCGGTGGATAAGATTGAGGATTAACCTTATCCCCCTTTTTAAAAATTGGTATAATGATAGCCGTGGACCAGGAGGGCAATGTCCCTTTCAAAGCCACCGCAATTAATACTTAGGTCAAAATTGGGGCCCACACCTCACTGTTATCCCGAAAAAGATCCGGTGGTATCCCATCGGGCCCAGTGCCTTATTCTGCAACAACAACTCAATACTCATTTAAACCTCCTCAAGCGAAAAACTGACTGGTGTAGCAGCAAAACTAGGGATTATATCTAAACAAGGATCGTCTCGGAGGCCTACTTTATTAACACTTTCAAAATGAGAGACCCACTGTTCTGGGGTGATATGATGGCACCCGTCGGTCCAGCTGGCTCCACAAAACAGGGGCTATTAATGATGTTCCAAAATAACGTTGTATCCCTCAACTCACCCGCTTTAATTAAATCCTCCCAAGCCTGTTTCTGTAGTTGGAACCTACGTTCTTTCAAGGCCTCTTTATAAAGACGTCAGCAAATCAACACTCTGGCCTTATCCCGGGGCTCCTGTTTCAAAGCTTCCTTCAGTCATCTAAGGGCCCGTGAGCACCTGGGATCAAACCAAAAAGGGGATGCCAGGCAGTGTCCCGCCGCCTGTGTAGATAAAAGGCTGGTAACTATTTGCGTAATGGAGGCAAACGCGCTTAAAATTACCCCACTAGGTGTTAAGGGGTCCAAACACATAACTATCTCTTGCTGGCAAATGGAAAAAAGGCTGTAATTAAAGGCCTTGACATCTATCTGTGACCAGCATAAACGCCTTCCCTGGTCCGTCGGAATTAAAAGGACCTGGGGTTTTCGAGGGCCTGCGGATTCCCCACCCCTATCATAGAAAATATCAGAGGATTATGATTGCTAAAAGAGCTGTGTTCTACATTAAAAACAGCAGATGATCCACCCAAGGGGACTGTCACAAAGATTAAATCTATTATAGTGGCAGAACCCCGTCCTTTATAAGTCGGTGGCAATTGAAGAATAGTCCCATTGACCAGAAGATCTTAGGTAAAAATCAGATTGTGAGTATATAAAAAATGATTTAACTTGTCCCCTTCCGTAGTGTGCTCCATGTGCAAATCCTCTGATACTGGACAGAGCTGTGCATTAGGTGAGCTATTAATGAAATATGGGCACAATGAAAATTAAAATCCCCCACCAACATAAGATTCTGATTCTCTAAACCCTCCCCCTTTAAGGAGTCTAAGGCACTGTTTAAAGAATTGAAATTAGAGGGCCAGCCCTTACCCCTATTAGCATGATAAAAGTTAATTATTACCAGAGGAAAAGCTCTCCCCTTTCACAATTTTATGCCCTGAAACACATGGGAATCCACCTTCATAAACTGAAGGGCATTACAACACTCAATATCTAGAGATATAACAGGACCCCCTCTTGCTCTGCCCATATTCTATTCTACCGCTGGGCAAAAAATTGTCTTATACCCGTCTACAAAAAATTGTTCTTTAACTCCCAGGTCTCTTGTAAACCGTTAATATTAAATGATCTGATATACAATAGCCAGCTGTCATCAGTGAACTTAGAGGACAAGTCAGCCACATTCCAAGAGATGAGACTTAATTCATTTCCAAGCTTGGAATTAGTACTAACGGGGGGGTAAAAAAAAAAGGGAGCAAATGGAGAGTCCCCTGACAATGGGGGTTACCTGGAGAGTGCTCACACAGAGGGGGTCTGAGACAAACTCAATCAGGCTCTTATCCGATAAAACACTGGCCACCTCTGTGTGCTGACCCAAAGCACCTAACTGGTGAGGTAACCTGATGGGTGTCACTTTTGCCTCATGAAGTCAATCCAAATCATTAAGATCGGCTAGGGAGCATAAGAATTTGTGAGTGGGTGAAGCAGCCAAACTCTACCCTCTTCGGGCCCACCCATCATTTGATGTTCCAGCCCTCGGTTGCTAGACGGCGGTCTATAGAAAAAACCCAGCGGGGGTAACTTAATACATGATACTAAGTGAAATGATTTACAAGCTCCATGAAGAATTGTTTGTGGCAACTCTGGATATCGGTTCGAAATAATAATGCAGTCTCCCCCCAAATTTTTCCTGAGGGCCCTATCCAGGCAACCCTCCGTGCAATCATAATGTCTTGATGATCCCTGACAGTATAACCAGAGTGTAAGGCTAACCAATGTGAAGCTTTATTAATCAATTGGTCAGTGGATTCCCCCTTATCTGAAGATAGTCCAGGAACGTCGGCTAATACAACAGTGTAAGGGGCACATGCCGGGGGGAGGTCAATCACTGGTAACTGGAGGGCCTTGTGTATTTGCTCCCCTGTGCGGGGGGCCGCTGCCATAGGTGGGACCAAAGTGGACTGATCAGCATAGGGCAAGCCTGCTATGTTGTTATGAAGAGTCCGCAAACCTAGAGGGGTAGTCTGAGCCAATGCCACCATGGACGTTAAAGGGTCATTTGCGTACAGGACACTGCCACTGCTCCGGGGATTAACTAAGGGCATAGCTTCAGCTGTAATTTGGGGCTGTGGCTCTGAATGTAGAGTGTGCTCAACCTGGGAAGTTAAAAAGATATCTGTTTTGCTTGACAAATCCCCAGAAGCTGTCTCCAATTTGTCCAGTCTTGTCCAGAGAGGAGATAATAAATCAGTAAAAGTCGCCGTGATTTTGTGCACAACTGGAGCCAGATGGGTCAGCAAATCCTCCACACTCCACCTGGACTGTATGCTTTCCTGGACCTGACATGTGACCATAGGGGCTTAAACAGCCTTCTTGACCTTCTGTTTCCATTTTGGGGCTGGAGAACTTGCTTCCTATATGGTTGGGGAAGAAGAGGGCGGGAGCCCATGAGTTAATGGTTCAGGGGGAGGTGTCACTGATACAGCAGGAGTAGGTGACAAAGTGGATAAAATGGGTGGGAGAGCTGCCGGTGCCCCGTCATTAGAAATTGATATTAAGTCAGGTGAAAGCCAGGGGCCCATACTTCCTGCATCAACTGAGAGCCGCCTCTCTGCCCGATCTATCTCATTGGATATGGCCCCCACAGCTTTTGCCAAGAACGAGTCAATGGTTAGGCAAGGCTGCCCTGAAGGTGTCGGAGGTTTGAGTCTTCCTCTTTCCCATGACGATAAATATAACAATGACTTTAAAACAAGTTTCTAAGCACCGCACAAAAGGGGGACTAAGGCACCACCCTCAAAACCACGGGAAGTAAACAGGCATGCAACACAAGTCAATGAAAAGTTACTCACTGCTCGTCCTGGGCCCCCCCCTACGAACAAGTTGGTGCCGGGGATGATTGCTCGCTGTCAAAAGTGCAAAACAATGTCCCAGATCGAACAGCAAAGAGGGGAGGCACAGCCCAGCCTCAGTCAGGTGCAGACGGGCGCAAACGTGCCCGCTCTTGGCCCAGGCACGCGCCTGGTTGTGTCCCGCGCAGCAGGCGCCCGAGCCAAGTCTGTAGGTGCCTCCGTGCGCAGGGCCAAAGACGTAGGCAGCGACGGCCACAAGAGCCTCTGGGGCCTGTTGTCAGCCCCCTCCTGCGGGTAACACTGATGATGGCGTCCCGCGCAGCTGGCGCCCTAACCAAGTTTGTAGGCGCCTCCGGGCGCAGGGCCAAATACGTGGGCGGCGATGGCCACAAGAGCCTCTGCGGTCTGTAGTCAGCCCCCTCCTGCCGGTAACACTGATGCGGGCGACACACACCAGTACATTACCTACCCTTCACATGCACTACACCCTGCCCATGGGCTACTTCTGTGGGTGGCAGAACCAGTGCTGCAGGCCGACTAGTAGCATTTGATTTACAGGCTCTGGGCACACACAGTGCATTAGACTAGGGACTTACCAGTAATTAAAATATGCCAATCATGAATAACCAATCATAATAATAATTAACACAGGAAGCACTTGCACTTTGACACTGATCAGCAGTAGAAAAGGGCCCAAAGCATCTAAGCCAGCAAAAACGAGATCTAGCATGCCATGAAAAATACAGGAAGTAGAGGCAAAGTCTGGGGAAACCACACCAAGGATGCCAAGTCTAACAATGACACACCTACATGAAACAAAAATGTTAATTCCAACTCTGTGGAAATGTCATTTTTGAATGAATTAAAAGTTATGTTTTGCTCGTTGCAGGTTGTAGATGTACCCTGGTGATAAAAATATACATTGTGGGCCCTGAAAACCTCAGTTATAACCTGGTATTTGTAAAGCTCAAGCTATTCACCCGAAAGGGTCTCAAGGGGAAATTAAGTGAGCTATTGCCTAGAGTCACATGGTGCTGGGCTGACCTGCCTCCGGCACTGGGAATTGAACAGTGAGCCCCGCGCTCCGAAGTCAGCCGCCCTGGCCCCTGCGCCACACCTCTCCCTCCTAGTTCTGAAACCTACTTTCATACCTTACCCAACGCACATCAGCTTGTGCAAACTCTTACTTACCTTCTGCTATCTGCATCTGATTTGCCCAGTTTAGGAGTGCATAGAAAGGGGTTGACAGTAGTCTGTTTAATTTCAATCAGTGGAAATAGGTGGTGGGCACTGTCACTCATTGTTGGGAACCCAGACTTTTTTTTAAATCAAAGACTTTGACACAAAGCCAGAGATTAGAAAGCAGAAAAGAATTTAAAAACTGAGGAAAGGAAAACAGCGACAAAAGGAGAAATCAAGGAAAGACAAGAACCTGTACTAGTGAGGTAAAAGAAATTAAGAGTAGAGTGATGGAAGAAGGAGGCATGAGGTAGAATCAAGACTAGGTATCCTAGGTATTCGTCCTTCCTGGCATAAGGCAGCGCCAGAAGCAGGCTCCTAAGAAAACATTTGGCCATGCACATTTTTGAGCGAAGAATTGTACCTTGCATGAGGCAGTTTGCAGATATTACCTTATATCAGTGGCATGCATATGTAATTCAGTAAAATTACTAAATGTACTACATTTGCCTAGAGGGTGCACCTGTTTTTTTTTTTTTTTTTACGGAGTTTTATATAGCGTGAACTTGACCCGAATCGGGTATCAGAGCGCTTTACATAGCAGCAGTTGCGTTTCATGAGGACACATTCATTTTTTGTTAGGCACGGTGGGAAATTAAGTGATTTGCCCAGAATCACAGGATGTTCAGCGTCATTGCCAACACTCGAACCCAGTTCCCCATATTCGAGGTCGACCGCCCTAGCCGTTAGGCCACCTCCTCTCCCTGTTGATTGTTTGGACAGTAGAACAGGGACATCAGAGGCCATATTACACATTATCATTATTTGCACCGGCGCACCTTTCAAAAGGTGCGACAGGTGCAAACAATGATAATGCCCTATATTATGGTGAATGCGCTGCCCCCATGGCAGCTGCGAACTCGCTCTGTCCTGGGGGCAGCGCATTTATGTGAAAGTATGGAGCAGCTGCTCCATGTTTTCACTGTGCAGGCGGCACCCGCCTGCACTTTCAAAGGGGATGAGAGACCCCCTTGCAGGTGGGTGCAGACAGTGACTGCACCCGCCTCCAAGGGGATGTCTGCCCCCTGCAGAGGGCTGCTCTCAGAGGGCGCACTGGCAGTGCGCCACCTTTTAAATGGTGCACTGTCAGTGCGCCTCCTGCGGGCTTCTTTGATTCTGCACCCCTGTCTGTAATATGGCGCTGGCACAGAATCAAAGGAATTCCCTCATTTGCATAGGGCACGTCCCTATGCAAATGAGGGAACACTCTGTGAAGGTAGCCCTGGCACATTAAGTGCACCAGCGCTATAGGTATTATAGAAGGGGACGCACAAGCGTCTGCGCCCCCTTCTATAATACCAAAGCGCCCCGGGGGTGCGCAAATCGGGCGCAAATGCCCGTTGCGCCCCCGGGGCACCTTCTGTAATACGGCCTGAGAAGTAAGCAAGAGAGAGCGAGCGATAGAGAGAGAGTGCAAGTGGGCATGTGTGTGTGCTCATGCACGCCCACACATAAGTGTGTGCAGGTTGAAAATAATTAATGAGGTTATGCATTTTACTGCAATGAAAGCAAGTGTTGAAAGTACAACCAATGGAAAATGACGGTGTGACCACATGTACCACATGTACCACACTGATATTTTTTAAAATTGTTTATTGGTGGTAAAAACGTGGGTCTTTTAATAGCGCCTTTTTATTGTATATGAGCAAGGTATTTCTATTTTTTAATGTTTTTCAATGTATGCAATGGTTTTAATTAATCAAGCATAATAAATACATTTACCAATTTACCACACATGATACCTTGGAAATTTACCATATGGTATTCCCACATTTAATAGTCTGTTCAAGGTGGTTCCCTTGTGCATAAATCATACAGAATGGCAATACATCCCTGAGTTCAAGCATAATCCTTTCTTAGAATTCGCTGGTTATTTTTTGTCTCTGATGATTTGCTTTAAGCACGCGTCTCACTAAACAGAAGAATGAGAAGCGTATATCCTTGATGGAGGGCATTATTGCATAAATATTGTAAATGAAGCCCATTCTTCCATTTCACCTTAGTGTACATTAGAGGGGAAATCTGGAATGTATTTCAAGCAGGTGAACCTGTTTAAGTATGCTTCGTTCTTGCCAACTTTGAATACATTCCCCTTTCTCATCCCATCCCACCTCTGCCTCTGGAAGGTTTTACCTGACAGGGTCGTAGCCCTTCCTGTCACCGTTTAGATTTCATAAAGCACTCGTGCTTCAGCTAATTTGGACGGCTTTGCATATGTTTTCAAAACGTCGTCACACGTCATGGTGGTTTTCAAGGGTGAATCTATGAGATTCTAACCTGGACAGAACTCTGCCGTTTTCGAAAGCATTTACTTTTAGCCAGGGCTTTAAGTGGGATGAAAAAAGTGGGGGGATCTCTCGAAAGTAGCGTGCCCTGTGTAATTAAAGGCATGGATCAAACATCTAATTTTGTGGGGACACATTTAGCAAGTGTTTGCACCACGTAATGTGGTACATGCTTTAAGCAAATCCAAATAAGATTTATAAAGTCACTCAAGACCACTTTGCGTGGCCCTGAGTGGCTTGATAAATCAGGAGTAACACAACGCACCTCAAATCGATGCGTTGCATTACTCTACCCAAGAAAGGCGTTCCATGGGCATTGTGTGGGTGTTACCACGCAGCTCCCATGGATTTTGACGCATTCCCAGATTTACAACCTGTTTCTATGTGTGCTGCAAGAGGAATATGAACAACAAACATTCCCTTCTCTAGTCAAGACCTCGTTTTTATGGCAAAAGGACAGTTCTATCTCAGTTTCAGTGTAATATAGTAGATCTATGTATATGTTTGAACTTTATCAATTGTTTTGAAATCTAATGCTCAATATGGTTTTAGGCTCTCCAGAGATTATATATAAAGCTTCAATTCTACCGATTGAGTAATCAATAATTAAGGTCATCGACTAGAGAAGGGAATTTTTGTTGTTTCTAGTTCAAACACATCCCGTCCCTTTTCTTTGTATTGGGGGTGACTCCTTGTTGAGTTTTGATAACTGCAAGAGGAATATGCCACATGGGATTGTTTTTGTGCAGGAAGGTGCTCCTTTCTGCACAAAAACAATCCTGCAAGCAATGGAGGTACCCTGCAAGGGTGTCTGCGTTGGCGCTAGGCAGCCGATTGTGCGGCAGCACTGGGAAAGGACAGGAAAGCGCCGTATTAGAATAAATACTTGCATTCCTGCCCTTTCCCTGTAACGCAGTACAGCAAGGTGACGCTGCGCTACACTGCGCTGCATTATTTTGACATAAATATGCCCCTAAATTCTGGGAGTTCCGATAGTGTGACAAGTGACTGGTATGCACTTCCTCGCATCTCCTTAGACTCACCACATGAAGCACACAACCCACCCACTCACCTATAAGCACTGCATTTTTTATAGCTTCACCTTGTCAATATTTTGACAACTGTGTTCCTCCTTTTTACACATTTGCACAAAATCACAACTGCAACTGGAATTCTTGACCTTGCTGTGTGCGCTCTGCAGAGATGCCAAGGTCTGGTTGACCATTCATTCTGAACACCTTTTTGGCCCAAGGACAGGCACTGTGAAAAACTCACACCTGCCTTCAGCCTAAACTCCAGAGCTCTCAATTGTGGCCACTAAAAACAGGTGGAGGCGGTGTAGTTCGAAGAATGAACTATTCACGACTAAAATGCTACACGAAAAAAATACAGAAACACAACATCATGGATATAGATGGCACCCTTAAAAAATGAAAAATAAAGTTAAACTTGTTAACTATAAACATGAACTAAATTGCTGACATGGGATACCTTAACGTTTTTCACATTCATTGTTCAGTAATCGATCAGTGTTTCTGCCGGTAAAGTTAAGTGCATGACTTTTAGAGCCCGATTGAGACCTGTCACTTTTAATGTCCCTTTTTAAATACTGCCTCTCGGCGCTAAAATCATGGGCAGTATAACTCAATCCACTTGCACTTTTATTTTGGACCTCAGATTGATGAAAGGCTGAGTTCTCTGTGCCGATATTGATTGGTGTGAGCTAACGAGATAATCTCCAGGCTAGGGCTATGTTAGCCTCTTGTATAATGCTGAGATACATCACTGGCTAGTACCCAAAATGCCAAAGGAGCCTCTCAAGAGCCGACTCATTAAATAAAAATCAAACACATACATTTTCGGGGAGGTTATTTCGTATTTTTCTGTTATTTCCTTTACCTGTGAGGTTTTTTTTTCATTTCACAGCTTCCTATTTTGTATCTGTGGGTTATTGTGTTTTTTGCCCATGTTTTATTGTTTTATATTTTTTGTTATCAACCTTGTCTTTTGTTTTCATCATCTTTCTAGGGCCAGCGCTCAACCTAGCGATAGGCGCTTCTCCGAATCCGGCATCACTGGCCCAGAACCTGAGCTCTACAAAGAATATTAATGAATTCGGAGGGATTTCTCTCTGAGAGCAAAATAATAATACTACATACAGTTCGTTATAACGTATGGCCGATGCTAAATTCTCGATAAACTCATGGAATTTGCAGCCTTATTAGGTAAAGGCAATTATATGTTTCCACTATTATGTACGGACTGACATCATTGCTTGTAAATAATAAGCTTCATTACATTCCATCCAGCAGAGAAGAAAACCGCTCGTTTCCTGACACTTTATTCGTTTCCGTCAAAAGCAGTTCAACACTGCCCCCTGCTGTCGATTTACTGAATCGTTCAGGTCTTTCACCGAACGCCTTAAACACAAACAAAAGGATATTTTGATGAAATTTCGCCGGGTTTTTAAAAAAACGCGATAATTTAACGTGATGCATTTTACGTGAATTCTTTAGACGTTTAAAGTACTGGTTCTGGCTGCCTTGACCATGTGCCTGTTCATAAACCCATGTAAGTGACTTGAAGATTCTACGACCTTCTAAAGGCCACCCAAATTTGAGCATTTCCATAGTATATAAATTTGCGCAGTTTGTCCAAGTGAAGGCGAATATGTAGATTGAGGCATCAGATGATAAAGTTAAACAGTGCTGATCGCGGTGAACAGCACGGTGCCACCGTGGGCAAATCAGTTTCTCATGAGAGCATGTACAACTCGTTGTAAAGATGGTCAAATAGTAGAGGTGTAAGAATTAAAAAACATTTTTCTTGCGAGTGTAGTGGCCGGCTGTGCACGTTCTAATGTTTGTGAAGTACTGTTTTTCCAACTAGCTACTTCTTGAGGCTGGCTTCCACACTCACCCCACACCCATCCATCACAGGTGTCACCCGTCAGGTTATCCTAACAATAAAAGGAGCCGGGCGCACGTGCCCTGGGCCAGTTCCAGAGTATACCACCTTGTGTCTGCGTCATGACTATCTCTGCATGCGAGCCTAGGGCCCTAAGTCTTACAATGGCAACGAGTGAGACCTGCCTCGAGCATTGGCCTGAGTCTGCGGCGCCCCCCGCACTCACTGTCAGCACTATCGAGGCTGAGGTTGGAGCGATAGAATACCTGGACTGAAGTAAGCCGGCATGATGACCAGCCTGAAAGAAAGTAGAGAGGCCTGTGATAAAGGAACAGGGGAAAGTTCCGACACGAGAAAGCGCCCCAGGACCTCCAGAGTAAGGAAAGGCCAGTGCGTGTCTATGCTACGACAGGCTGATGCGCCTGCAAGCTGCCCCGCCTGCTGCCGTCAGGGCCAGTGAGAGGGGAAGGAGGAAAGCCTTCATAACATAGCGCAAAACACCTGGGGCCTGCCCCGGCAGGCCTGTATGTCGAATCACCCAGGGTAGAGGGCTGAGAAATAAATGTGCAGGAGCCACAGCAGGAGATGAGCGCACTCCCTGCTGCCACCGCGGACTGGGCACCGAGGCTGATATGCCCCCCCACTCTGACATCTCTGTTGCCCTAGGAAGTGAAGTCCGGTACTAGAAGGGCGAGCGCAGCCAAGGGGGAGGTAAGGACCGTCTAAACTGCCACAGCCTATCCCCGAGGTGCCCCATGCCTGTTTGAATGCCTGTCAGCAACGCAGCCTGCTATCACGTGCCTGTGAGGTACTGATGCCTGGCCTGGGAGGGGCCCCTGTGTGAAGGTCCAGCCCTCCCACCCCCGCGCAGCATGGAGGGCGAGAGAGACTACTGCGGAAGGGAAGGAACCGTTGCGGTGCCAAGGAGTGGCTGATTTCCATGGTCCATTTGATTAAATAAGCAACGCCGTCTCAAGAAAATTGTTGCTGCGGCCCCCATCATTGAAGTAGCGAGCGCAGTGTACCCTGGACGGCCATCTGCCTACCACAGAGGGGACGTGCAGAAGTCTATGTCGGAGGGCCGGCGGCCTAAAAGCATGAATAAAGGAGGCAACGCCTGCCGAGAATTTGCCTACCCTGCACCGGCTCCTGGGAGGCCCGTGTGGGAGAGAAGGCCAGCGGCATCAGGGTAGCTGCTGTGCCTTTGAGTGAGAGTGCCCAGCATCCTCACTGCTTACAGCACGAGGCCCACAGTGTCAGTAAAGCTGCCGGGGCCCATGCTCGGAATAGTGCTGCACAGCCACCTAGCGGCCGCATGGAGTACCGCACTCAGCGGTTGAAAAGGGGAAATAAAGACGTAGAGGTGAATGGCAAAGCTGCCTAGAGTAAAGAAACAGACAAAGTCCTTCTCACCATGCTCTGTTGAACCAGAGGATAGCCTCCCCCTTTCAGTTGAACCAGAGGATAGCCTCCCCCTTTCAGCGAAGGGGCCCTAAATGAACTGTTGAGGAGAAAAGCTGCTCGGGGCCTCTGGCTAGTGTTGTGGTGCCACCTAATGGCCATAGGTGGTTACTGCACAAGATCAAAGGGAACATTTTATGGAGGACCAGCACACAGCGATAGGAAGGAGTCTGGGCCCAGAGCTGAAGTGGTGGCAGCACCCAGGAGCATGAACTGTGAAGGGGTGAAGGACGATGTATCCCAAGGCAGAGAACCCCAAGAAGCTCAAAGCTGCCAGCCAACGAAGAGTCCACTGATCCCAAGAGCAGCCAAGCAGCAAAGCCCCAGGCAGCAAGTCTACGAAGGTCAGAAGAATGCAGGCTGCATGCGCACCCCCAGTGGTTGTCAGAGGCCACTACAATACAGGAGATAGCCAGTGCTTAATTTGTAAAATATTAAGTGCCAGGGCTCTGACGAGGTCACTGCAGCTTGCACCACACATCACCCTTGTCATCGCTGCCAAAACAACTACTAACCATCTCTCTTGCATGTAAATGTGACAGTTCAGATTATTCCAGGTCCCCAAAGCTAAAGGAATGGCAGGGGAGGCAGGTATTAGCACTATTTTAATGTATATTGTATTCCTAAACAACCGTTGTTCTGCTCATCTCTAAATTAGATGAGCAGCGCCACCATGTGGTAGACTGTCAACACCATACTTAGAACAGTTAGGTGCCGGTGCCGAGCACCGGAAACCAATTAAGTGCCGGTGCTGAGCACCGGAAAGCACCGGCACAAATTAAGCACTGGAGATAGCGCTGCGCACCCCAAGTCAAGATTGGGCACTCAGGGCGCCAGCAGATGGTGCTCCTGAAGAAGACTGAGAGCATGAAGGATCAGAGGTGCGTAGAGGGCCACATCTGGAGATCCGACAGCATGGGCAGGAGCCCAGGAGTTAGAGTGCCCTACGAGGGTGAGAAGCAATGTTGTCACACAGACTGGCATACCGTGCAAACCATGCGTGTGTGGAGGCAGGTGTGAGGGCCGTGATGGCTCAGTCGGAGGGAAGGTGACCCTCCTGCCATGGAGTGGTGCACCAAAAAGATCCCTCAGAGAAGGGACAGAAGACCTGTGAGAGGGCCACAATGAGAAGACCTGTGAGAGGTCCACAAAGAGAAGGCCTGTGAGAGGTCCACAAAGAGAAGACTTGTGAGAGGTCCCCGACGAGAAGACCTGTGAGAGGTCCCCACCGAGAAGACCTGTGAGAGGTCCAAGAAGAGAAGACCTGTGAGAGGTCCTCCATGAGAAGACCTGTGAGAGGTCTAGCATGAGAAGAAGAGTAAAGTCCTACAGAGAGGACAGGATGCAACCAGGGAGTCCCTGTGAAAGGAAGATCATAGCGACAGGCCTGGCCAGGAGAGACAGAGGTGAAGAGACTCAGTCCTAGGGGGTAGGACGTGACCAGGAAGGTCCAATTGAAATGCTTGTCACATGTAGAGGCCTGGTCAAAAGGAATAAAGTAAGAAAAAGAAGATGTGAAAGGAGATGAAGAGGGGCATGAGGCCACAGCACTAGAGTGCAAAGAAGATAAAGGAAGAAGAGAAAGGTGTGTAGTAGACACCTGTCACACTACAAATTACAGACTGTTAACTGTGAGTTTCATCATTGTCAAGTGCATCACTAAGACCATCCAAGGAGCACCGACATCTAAAGTGGAGCCCTGTGCTCATGAAACACCCAGAGGTCAACGAGGCATCTTTGGTGCAGTGGGAGGCTGGCCACCCAGAAACCAGCCATGTGCCCCAGGAAACCTGATGCCTGCTGGAGAGAGCACTCTCGACTATTGGACTAGCCACCCTTGGGAGTGCACATGAGGCTTGGACGTGGGCCTGTTGGGAGTTCGCCATTGACCCCTTGACATAGCCTATGAGAGCCCACACAGTCCTGTTGCAATCCAGGGGCAAGGGCCTCAAGGGATTGGCTTGAGAGGGGAGTCCCATCAAGGGTGATGTGCCTGCACCCGCTCCACAACAGGTATCAGGAAGCAAGGAATGCGTATCTGTAGATGCCTGGCACCAGAGTCCAGATGGCCAGAGTACACAGATCCTAGAACAACCACCCCAAGGCGGAGCGAGTGATTTGTATGTGATCATGTAGGCGATTCCCCAGTGGCCATTTTGTGCGGCCTGGGATACTTATCGCGAAGTCCCAACAATCCTGTGGAAGCCGGTGAAAAGGGCTTTATGGATGTCCTGTGAGAGGGGAATCCTGGTAAGAGAGGGAAGTTTGAAGTTGCTCCACCATCGGGCACCAGGAAGCACTGCAGCTTCCGAGGAAGACTTTTTAACCGTCACATTGACATCATCTGTCTTTGGAGGCTGGCTATTCATGGAGCCGGGGTGCCTTTGAAGACATATAAGCTGCAAACTCCACCATTGCTCCACATGCACCCTTAAGTGAACTTTGTACATACACTTTAATGCAGTGAGACCAGATGGGACAGGATCCACAGTTCCCAGGTGGACTGTGACAACTTGGACTGGCGAATGAGAAAGCCGGACTTCATCCACTTTTCCATTTGTGCCCAGAGTAGTCTAATTAAACTACAGAGGCGTACCGTGATGCCTGGTGCTCCCCACTGCACCGGTCCACTCATCCTGTCCTGCAAGCAACCTGAATAGACTCAGTGGAGTTGTGTTTTGTCATTTTGTTCTCTCCCACAGGTTGGACTCGTTGTCCCATTTTTAATAAAGTTTGGGAGGAATGTGGTGACTGGCAGGTCATGTTCTAGACTTTGTAAAATACTGTGTTTCCACCAACCACTTCTTGAGGGCTGTCTTCCACACTCACCCCACACCCATCCATCACCGGTATCACTGGTCAGGTGACCCTGCCAATAAAAGGGGCCGGGCGTTCGTGCCCTGGGCCACTTCCAGAGTATACCACCTTGTGTCTGCGTCATGACTATCTCTGCATGATGTATTCGGGCCCTAACTGTTACAGCGAGGTTCCTGTAATTCTTGTGAAAACTATAATTACTCACAGGAGGTTGCAGAGTTCTCCTCGTGTATTTTCAGATAAAAATCAGGAGTTTCGTGGCACGTTTAAGTTTTTCTGAGGAAAGAAAGTTGCCGATCTCCATCCAGATTCAAAGTCAAGAGGGAAACTATTAAACTTACCTCAAAAGTGAACACCACATCCATCCATTTTCAGCTCTGATTACCTTTCGCAAGAAAATATAGCCATAATCTACTAACTATTCACCTATAATATTTTGTTGCGGAGCAGCATGCTACTCACTGCAAAGCACTTCATCCCCTCGTCAGGGTGGTAGGTGCTACATAAATACACTTACAAATAAAATTTGTGGAGGAAGGTGTAATTATGCCAAGGGTCCCTGGTTTAAATCAGCAGATTCTGTCAGCTACTGAGTAGCTGTGCTTCTCAGCACTGGTTCAATACTTTTAATAAAGGAGTACCAGCACTTCTCAGAAGAAAACAGATATTCTTGAATACCGTGAACCCACACCTCTATATTTCCATTTCAAGAACTGCAAAAGACTACACAAAAAGAGGGAAACTCCATGAACAATTGGTAGTTGTTAGACCTGACATTCTTGACATTGTATTCCCCCAAACCTTTTGCCTTCACTCCTTCTGTTTTGCTGATTTAGTTTTTGTCAGCTTTATAACTCGTGCATTTTAACCTTGCTAACCAGTGCTAAAATGTGTATGCTCTATCCTTTAATCATGTTAAAATTGGCCTACACCTAATTGGCTAACTTAGGGGAATATTTGTGTGAGGGTTGCGCCACATTTGCACCACACAATGTGGTTCATGCGTAACGCAAACCTCTAAGTCAGATTTTTGAAGCCACACAAAGCTACTTTGCATTGCTCTGAGTGGCTTAAAAAATCTGGAGTAATGCAACACAGCGCAAATCGCTGGGTTGCGTAACTCTGGTTTGGGAAGGCGTTGCATGGGTGTTCCCACACAACTCCCCTTGATTGCCAAAATCTTACACCTTCCCAGGGGAGACATAACGTGGAGAAATATATATATTATCCTTGTTTCTTCCTCTTTCTTTGTGTATGCATTCTGCAGCACACATAGAAAGAGGAATATGCCTCCCAGGATTGTTTTTTGTGCAGGAAGGTATTCCTTGCTGCACAAAAACCATCCTTAATGGAACGGAGGCACCCTTGCACCATGCTGCAAGGGTGCCTGCGTTGGTGCTAGGCTGCCAAAAGGATGCAAGGGAAAGGACAGAAATGCACTGTATTGCCTTAAATACGGTACATTCCTGCCCTTTCCCTGTCACACAGTGCAGTGCAGTAAGGTGAGTTGCTGCACTGTGTGACTTGGCCATAAATATGGCCCTTAATTTACTCATAAGTACATAGTAAATGGTTCTGCATGCACCTAGGTTCTGTAACTTAAATGCTAGGAGTGGGCCTTCAGCACTCATTATGCCACCACTAAAGTACCTCTTGAAATGTCTCAGGCCTGGCACTACAGTCTGTCATGCAGTTATAAACTAGGATATGTGTTTTTAAGTTTTACATGTCCTGGCAGTGAAAAACGCCTAAAGTCGATTTTTAACTGTTGTAAGGCCTATCTCTCCCTTTGGCTGACACTGGGTTACCGTATTACATTTATTAAATGCAAACTTTGGATTGAGAAATATCCTGTTTACATTCAAAGTCAGATTTTAAGTTAGAATTCTGAAAATACCACTTTTAGATAGTCAGTGTCAAGGGTCACATGACTGTGAATGGCTCTGCTGTTAGGTTGTGTATTGCTTCCAGACAGTAATACAAACGGGGCTTAGGTGTGGACAAGATGGACCATCCTGGCAGGATAACTGGGAGGTGTTGTACCCACCCCAGTTACACTTCAAAGGAAATTGCCTTTTGCACACACAAAGGAACATGACAGTTTGGCTCCTTGACAGGGGAAGGTGAAGAACTTTCCAGAACCAGATGTGGGGGTAGGGCAAGGAATCCCCCAGAAACAAAGGTTGTCCCAGGTAAAAGTATTGGAGCTCCAGAGCTGCTCATCAGAACACTTCTGGACCTGTGGAAGTTACAGAAGAAGGTCTGCCCTACTGCCAGAGGACTGCCCTGCTGCTGAGGATTTCCTTGTCTGAGAAGAAAGACTGGACATGCTTACTTAAATTCCAGGATAACTGTTAAATTAGATCAACAAAAGAAACAATTGGTGCAATATGATATGGCTTAAGAATTGCATACAGCCAGGAGAAAAGTCAGCTTCATAGAATTGAAAACTGAACTAAAATTTGCTGCTTGTAGGCAACAACTTTTAAACGTAAAACTCATTATGAACCACACATTAATTTTTACAAAATAACCTACAAAAATGTTTCCCAGTCAATGCAAATCTTATTTACACATTTCTATAAATGGCATGTCATCTATGCTTCTCTGTTCGTGTTTCCCCCAGATTGGACCAACTCGCCCTTCAGGACATGTTAACCTTTAACCTAGTTGATTATTCTGGTGTGTATTATCCTCAATGGTTCTTGGGCCTGCCTTCTCTTGCTTCCTATACTACTGGCTTAGATTGCTCTTCTCCCTAACGTGTGTTTCTGCTAAGGCTGAGTGGGGGTTGTCATACATATGTAATGTGCTTTGAATTGCCATGTCTACATAACCCAGAGTGTCTTCAAGGGTCAGTCGGCTGACCTCCCGTGTGAACTACAGGGCTACAACAAGCTTCAGAGGCCTCTCTGCAACTGCCCACCTGACGTCCTGCAAATGGACCTGCCTAGACCTGCAACAGGATCTGCCTGAGCCCTGCTGGCATCTGTTGGAGTAAGTCCCTGATTTCCAGTAGGTGCCTCCCCAAGTCCTGGACCCTTGGCTGGCATCAGGGTGTAGTCCATGTGAGAAAAGGTGAAAGTCCTGAAGTCTGGGCTCCTCTCAACTGTGAATGGGCCATTCATGCCAAGACTTTGCCACCTGGACCGTTAAGGTGAAGCTCCGGTGAGACCTGCTCTTTTTTCTACAGTGACGGCCAGCGACGACTGGCAATGCAAGAGCTCTAATTTGAACTACAGCAGCAACAGCTTTCAGTGAACGTCAGCTTGCTGCTTAACAACTGTCCATAATGCCAGACCGGTTCTTTGCGCTACAGCAGTGATGGCCTGTAATGCCAGGCTTGCTCTTCTCACTACAGCGACAACCATTAACGATGCTCTACCTGCTCCTGGCGGCCTCCTCCACCACGAACAGAACTCTTCTTTGCTGGACTCAGATGATAACTCTTCAGTGGGGCTAGCTTGGTCCCTCTGTTCAACCCGTGTTCCATTGTGGTTGGTGGAACTAACTTGTGATTTTCCCCTGGTCTAGTGTGACCAGATGACTGCGAGTGATGCTTTGTGATTTTAGGTGCTATTTACACTAAAAACCTGCATATCTCCAGTTCTACTGATTGGATTTTTGTTGGTCTGGTGTCATTATATGTATTAAAAGATACTCTTTTTACCAAATGGATGTAGGATTTTTCTTATGTTGTGCTTTCACTTTATTACTGTTTATGTGCTGCATAAATACTTTAGACATTGCCTCTAACGTAAGCCTGACTGCTTTGTGCCAAGCTACCAGAGGGGTAATCACAGGTTAATTTAGTGACTTTTGAGGTTCACCTTGACAAGGATTGTGGTTATTGCTTGAGTGGGCCTTCCACCCCCTCAACCAATAACTCAATTTATTACAGTAGTCTATTGACTCTATAGCCTCCCATTGAGCAGCACTTCTTCTAGGCACTTCTTGCTATCTTGAATCAAGGACACAGTTCAGTAAGCTTCCAAACAGGAAGCACATTTTTAAATTAAAAAAAATTGCCAACCCAGCACAGTTGAAAGACTTTTATGATAACTCTCTCCCTCCACCAAAAACACTGTTTAAGTGAAGAACAAGGTATTAGCTAGCCAAAGGAAATTCCAAAAAAGGACAAGAATGTAATACTAGATACTACTTAAGGTGAAAATAAAGCTACATTTAATTAAAGAATATTACAAAGGAACAAACAAAGATACAATTGGGGTTGCAATCTTAAAAATAGACAATATTGTTAGGTGAGGGTGTCTACAGTCTTAGAATTGACCATACTGTTAGGTGAGGGTGTCTACAATCTTAGAATAAGGCAATTTTGTTAGGCAAGGGTGTCTACAATCTAGAATTAGGCAATATTGTTAGGTGAGGGTGTCTATAATCTTATAATTAGCAAATATTGTTAGGTGAGGGTGTCTAACATTGTTCCATAAGTCTCAGCTCCATTCCACATTTTAAACACTAAGGGGGAGATTTACAAAAAAAGTCGCGCAACGCAGTGCAGCCCCCCGCGAGGCTGCGCAGCATTGCGCGACAGGGAGGGAGCAGGTGAGCGCCATATTTTTAAAGATATGGCTCTCTCCTCCCCTTTCCCTTGCGCCAGCGCTGATTTCAGCTGCTGTGCGCCATGCACACACACCTTAGCGCCACAGCGCTAGGGTGTGTGCATGAGTGTAGCATAGGTTTTGTACAGGTACAAAATACTATGCTAGGCACAATACAAAGCTATTCCCACTTTGCATACCTGCTGCACAGTGCAGCATGCATGCAAAGTCGGAAAAGGAAGGAGAAATGAAAGCATTTCTCCTTCCTTGCGCCTAGTTGAAAAGGGCGCAGTTTTCTCATGCTAAACTCAAACTACTGTTTTCAGTAAATTGGGTTTAGCGTGAGAAAACTTGCGTGGGAATGCCCATGCACCACCCTTGGCACGCCCCCACGGTGCAAAGTAATGCCCCCAAGGGGCCCCGAGGGGGCGGCTGAGCACTTTTCCAGGGCCAGTTTTGGTTCCCAGTCCGGCCCTGGTGATAGTGGGCCCTTCTCCTAAATGTTGGACTTGGTGAATTCTGCATACAGTATGAGCCAAGCAATCCAGTGACTATGAGCCTGATTTAGAACTCCCGTATATCCCATCATCCGAAATATAAATCCCATTACAATCCTATGGGATTTATATTTCAGTGGACGGGAGATCTGTCATCGTTGTGACAGAGTGATCCTTCCACTGAGTTCTAAATCAGGCCCTATGTTTTTGGCTTGATACTCTGCAGTCACCCTCTTCTGGATTCGATAGGGCGAGGTACCAAAGGCATTTTTTAAAATAAAAGGGGAAAAACCTGGGTGGTAGCCTCCAAGACTAGAACTCACCTCAATATGAAAGAAATGGGATGATATAGAGGGAAGAGGGAATACGAGATGGTCCTAAATGACAAATATGTTTTGGCTGAGACACAATATGACATTTATTCAAAATATTTGGTGCTATAATCAAGAGATTGCAATCATGTGCAGAAGTCTCCGGTCTTGGTCAACAGAGTGGAAAGTAGCAAGTATTCATTTTGTTTTCTCTTAACAAAGATGTAGTACCGATGCTTTTTATGAGTTAATCCTTTGATTAAAAAAAAAAAATGCTTTATTTTGTTGTAAAAACTTAAGCACAAAAGGTAATGTTGACCAAAATGGATAGGTGTATGTGTAAGACTGCTGTGAAATAGTTTTGCACCTCAGTGTGAAGAGATGGATTGCCTGTTTTCGTGAGGTGAGTCTATATGAAGAACACTTGCATTTGCATGAATATTCACTCCAATTAGTCACTAAACCTCCCCTAGAACGATGTTGGTCTTCTGGCTCTACTTGCACGTATCATATCTACCTGACCACTGCTGAGGTAATTTATAGTCTGGTGCCAAAACCAAGTGTTAAAACTCCCTAGATCATATTTTCTAAGTTTTGACCCTGATACATACAATGGGAAGTAACCTATGCAAACATATTTGTGTCCATTTAGTGTCTCCTATTTCTGTTTTTTAGTTTTTTGTGCATGGAGTTACCACCAGCTAAGAGTTGAGGATATCTGGGAATGCAGCTATCACATACAATTTGTGCTCAGCTCTTTATCGACAGTAGCGTTTACGTATATACCAAAAGTTAGCCCTATCACCTGGGCCAAATGGCTTAGTTAACATGACAAATAATAATTACAAATAATTACATAGGTGGCTAAACATATAGGGGATATGTAGGAAGGTGGAATCTGACTATATGGTTGCCCCCACTTTTTTCCTGGTGTTTTGCTGGTTTATGACTTAGTTGGACTGGGACCCTGCTATTCAGGGCCCCAGTCTATCTGCTCTCTCTAACGACATGGAGTGCACTCTAGGTGCACTAGTGATTGGATACTGTGGTGCCTTATGAGTCCCTAGTATATGGTACCTTAGGTGCGAAGGGCATAGGTACTTCACAGGCCTACCAGGGGCTGCAGCATGTGTTATGCCACCCCTGGGAAGCAGTCTAAATCTGACACCACAGGCCTGCTACTGCAGCCTGGGTGAGGTGGTGCTAGCACCCCTCACTGAGATATAGGTTTCCTATATCTCTCCTGCACACACATATAAACCTATCAGTCACACCTAAGGCAGGCCCTATCAATCCTGAGGGCAGGGTGCTTGGCTTCTATGTGCGGGGGTGCCTCTGCCTGAGCAGGGCCCCTCTGCAGCTCTCAGAGTCTATTCTCTGGTGCTGTTTGTGGATGCGGTTAAACCATATACTATTAAGTGCATTATATCCTCGCGGTAAATGCTAACTTTGGAATGGCTGCATCAAAACATGTCGTGTTTGGTGTCAAACATCTTGGAATACTACCCCCCGCCAATCTTGGCGGCGGGGTAGCATTCCACCCTTCTAGAGGGATAAGACATGTACCTGCTGTGGAAACGCGGTAGAATCCTAAAGAGCCCTGGCATCACAAAATGGATGCCACCAGTCACAGACACTGGGCTGCCCTCCTGCTGATGACCGAAACTCGCAGTGGAGGAAGCCCAACAATAGGCATCCTGTCACAGGGAGGTGTAACCACCTCCCAGACAGGGTTTAGTGTATTGGGGCTGGGTGGGTGCACTCTTAGAGTGCTTTGAAGTCCTGCACTGGGGGAGCAGAAGGCTCCTCTGTGCATATGCCAGTTCAAACCAGCTCAGGGGCTACCTGCCCCTGCTCTGGTGCGAAACTGGACAAAGGGAAGTGGGTGTAGCCACCCCTCCCTTGACCCTCCCATAGGTAGGGTCATAGAGCTAGTCCATCCCCTCTTTTAGTATAAGAGGGGGAACCTTGCCATTGCAAAGCAGATAACCCCTGGACGACGCTCTACAGAAGAATCCTGGCCCTTCGACGTTCCACTACCTTTGGAAGACAGAAGAATCTCCCTTGGAGTCAAGGAGTGACTCCCCTGCTTGGCAGGCACCAAAAATGACAACGACGGTCGCAAACTACGCCGCTCCCGCCGGAGTCCGAAGTCCCTGCAGCCCAAGAAGTGAATTTCCTGACTTCTCCAAGGCCATCGTGAGTCCCCAGCGAAGCTGAGGTCAGTGGACCCCACGAGTGATGAGGAACCGCGACCCCTGGGTACCATGCACTATTGTCGAGTGCAACCCCTTCACAACGTTCTACAAACTTGTGCTTTGGACCACGTGTGGTTCCGACCTCCAGCAGGAATCCTTCCGAAGATCAGAGGCCTACACCGTCCCGAGTGACCGTGGGCCCCTGTTGAGTGATTCCACCCGAGGTGTCTTTGCGATCCCTTGCCAGCCGGCTCCTGGGTCCCCAGAAGACTTCTTAAAGAAACCAAAGGGCTCCCCTGGTTGCTCCAGACCTGCCCTGACTTACCCTTGCTGGGTGAGTCCCTCAGACCTTGCTGGTCTGTGCCATCGACTTTTCTTCATCTCCCCAAGACTTGCTGTTGCCAAGGCTTGTTGGCTCCGATCGAGTTGTCGACACCGCAGTAAGCTGCAGACTTCGTGGGACACCCAGAATCCAGCTCCTGGTCATTGTCGACGCCTCCTGGACCTCGTGGCTGAAGAGGCAAGGCACCCGCAACCGACCTGAATCAACCGACGACGGTGGGCATCCATCTTCCTTGCCCCGAGTCACTGCCAAGTGACTTTGAACACTGTCCCCTCTGCTTTCAGGTCATCCTTCTTCAGAATCCAGGCTTGGATTCCACCGGACATTTCTTCAGCTCCCGCAAGCAGCAAGTCTTCTTTGTTCGCCATTGAAAACGACGCCGCGACCCGACACCAAAGGACACCTATGCACCCGGCTTCCCTGGGTGAGGTAACTCCAGCACTACGGTGCTCCTGTGGGTGTGGGCCCTAGAACTACTTACCCTGTAAGTGACTTGCTTGTAGGTTCTCCCGAAGTATCCTAGAACTCTTAATTTCCAACCGCGACTTGCCCCATTGAAGTCAACGGCGATCCGCGCCTGTGTATCCACACTGCACGCGTCCCCCGTGGGTCCTTTACTTACCTGCCTTGGGTGGCTTCGTGAGGCCCCAGCACTTCTGAAGGCCCTAGGCCTTGTCTCCCTGCAAGTCGTTGTTGCTAAGTCCCTTTTTTAGTATATGGTCTGGTACGCCCCTAGGGCCCCAGCCATATTTTGTGCTTAACTTATTGTGAAACGTTGATTTGTGCATATGTTTGTCTTCTAATCTCATAAAGAGATTAGTAGAGAGTTATTTAGAAATAAATACATATATATTTGATATATATACCTGTGTGGTGTCTTTTCATTTGGTGATTCAAGAGATTATATGGTAAAACAAGCTGCTTTACATTCCTTCAAGACTTAGCCTGAAGGCTGCTCTCCACAGCTACCACTAGGATAGCTTTCTTTAAAAGGTTGTCTTAAACCTATCTACCATAAGAGTCGATTTGCCCTGGTGCAAGGTGTCCACTTTAATTAGTGAACAGCATATACCAGGCCAACTTCTCACAGGATAGTTACAACAGCGGTCGTTTGGACCGCCGGCTGCTATTGTGGCTGTCAGGAGACTGCCGACAAGCATGCGGGGGGTCCGACTTCTGTATTGCAATGCGCCCGACGGGCTGGCGATCGGAAACATGGCAGGGCATGCTGCGGCTGTGGGAAAGGGTCGCAGCACATGCTGATGCAGTGCACCACCTCCTGCACATGTATGCACCATGTGCCATGCACCATGTCGTGCATGGCACACGTTGCATGGAGGTGAGTGGGGGCACTACATGTCCCTCCAGGGCAATTTTTCAGTGGTCCATGACGGACGGGGTTCCTGTTTGGCTGGTGCCCCCCATATCCCTTTCCGACCACCTTTTTGTGGTGGGATTCCTACCATGAAAAGTCTGTTGGAAAGGGGTATTGTATTCCCGATGACGATGACTGCCTCGGCACCGCCGCCATTCAGGGATGCTGATCCGACCGCCGCCCCGTCGGGATCTATGATCCTGGCGGAGCCGGTGGTTTTGGGTTAGCATAGGGTTAGACCCCCACCAATAGCCTATCGGTGGTCCGACCACCACTATCGTAATGAGGCCCATAATTATTAAATGAGATATATAGACTTGGGTAAAGACTGGCAGTTAAAAAACTTACAGCTTCATTCTAAACACTTCTTAGAATCAGACAACCTCTTGGTAGCTCATCATAAAGTTTCTACCTAGTCCTAGGCACCTAAGAGAAGTGTGTTTGTGTACATGCATACATAAAATAAATATTAACGGGTGATTAGTGCGCTCTACAAATAATTGATTGATTGATTGATTTGTGTCACATCTGAACATGCAGATTGTTTTGTTTGGTAAAGAATATGTAACCACTACAATATCAATTGATTTTTTTTCTCTTTTCCCTTAAGTAATATCTCTTCCATGGTGCTAAATAGAGACTTTCTCACTCCAGAAGCAAAGGTACAGAGGAGTACCTTTACTATAAAGTATTGGAGCACTTTTCGGTAACCAAGAGCTACTTTTGCAGCTAAAAAGGAACCTTGTCCCGAATAATTAGTCAGTGCTTTTAGCATGTGGTGTGCAAGGTTACAAAGCCATGCCGCTTGCAAGTTCACCTAGTTTTTTTTTTTCTCAGGGAAATCTTTCTCACTAATGTGAGGTACACCAAGGGGCCGCAGAAAGATTGCCAGCATCTGACATTCATCATCCACCACAGAAACCACCCGGGACATGTGCCCTGACACACAACCTGAGCCTCATGCTGATCTTTACTGAGTTTGTCCCAACCCTTAATGTCAATGTGACTGTGTCCTAGAGGGCCTTCCCAATGGCTCCAGCACCCCCCCCCCCCACAGGCCTATCACCCACCATACCTTCATGGGTAGGTTATTTTGGGGCCATAAATCTGCCCAGCTGTGCATTTTCCTTCACCTGCCATTATTCATCTAGAAATCACAGTGAGCCTGTCATTCCAATTAAGTAAATTTTTGGAAGGACCAGCACCTGTCGTTTTACTCACTTGACAAGTCCAATTTTACAAATATGGTACATATTTGAAGGCCTTGTTGGTAACAACACTTTAAAAGTCAAGTTGCAATGTCCTGCAAGCAGTATGTAAGATAGAGTTGTACTTCACAATCTACTATGCTTTACTAATCCTTTTCGTGATAGGCGTTTGGCCCAATAACTTATTAATTTGTGTTATCTGCTCCATCATGAACACAGTAAAATCAAGGCAAATTGCTTCAGTGGGACAGTCGTTAGGCCTTTGGTCCATTGCTGAAGCCGAGCACTTTACCTCAAATGGTGCCAATAATGCATATGTTATTTTCCCCGTTGAAGGATGCCTGTAACATATGGGCTTCATTTTCTGGATTCATGCTCAAGCAAGAGGTTTGATTTAAAGATCCTCAGCATAATGAATTCAGAGACTTAGCAACGGTCGCATTGTCTCTAATGCAGGCAAGGTCAATGCCCGCTTACTCCAGTTGAGTAGCAAAAAAGAGGCATAATTTGTTTGCAATGAGCCCATTAGATTCCTCGTCCCCAGTGCTACTGCACGTGTTCAATAATGATAGCTATTTGCCATAAAAGAATACTCATGACCTGCAACATGTGTTGAATTGTAACTGCAAGTGTGTTAGTACTCAAGAAACTGTGGGGCTGATTACGATGTCGGTCGGAAACGCTCCGACCGCTAGTCGGAAGCTTTCCGAACGCGGTCGGAGGTTTTCCGACCGACATGGTCAGTTTGCGGTCCGACCGCCGAATTATGATGTTGGTGGTCGGAGCGTGAATCGGCCGGTCATTCTGATGCGATTCCGACCGGCGTTTCCGCTGTCAGGATTACGATATTGATTTCCCACAGCCTTTCCGTGTTGGCCTTTCCGACATGAAAAGGCTGCCTGAAAGCAACATTGGGGGCCCCTAGGAGGGTCCCCTTGCATTCACGGCCTATGGTTGGTGGCCGCGGGGGTACCTAGGGTGCCCCCCTGTAAATCCCTGCACTGTGTGGCAGGCACCATGAGGTGCCTGCCACATGGTGCATTGTTTTACACACACCCCCATTTCTGTATTGAGACTGTATTATGGCTGGTTTACGGCCGTAACACAAGCTCCCATAGAGAAATGTGAGTATCCGACCAAACAGTGTTCAGTTGCATCATAATCAGGCAGAAGGAGCTGCCGACCAGAGGTCAGTCAGTCTCGAGATGGTGTCGGTCAGAGGCAACTCTGACCGACATCGTAATATGCACCTTTATGGTGAATATTGCCAGTGATGCTTTAATCTAGAACAGCTAGTAGCTTAGTAAGTGGTGCTAAGCAGTTAACCAATGTTTCCAGGCACAGATACCTGACTTACTGCCCTCTTCATGGAATTTATGAATCAGTTTGAAGCAAGACTTGACCACCCAAAATCTTTGGAAGACTTGAATTGTGTACCATAATTTTGCCTTTTGTACTGGTCACAAGAGCTCACATTGTACAATCCGTTGGCACACATGCCGATTCAAACAAAATTGTTTACTACAAATTAGGTTCCTGTTGGAAGCCGGAGTCCCAGACCCGCACCACTGTCACCAAATGCGAGACCCGGGACTCCTCACTCAACGTTAGGCCAAGTAAGGACACCGTTTGCGATAGCCCTACTCACCCCCTTAGTAGCTTGGCACGAGCAGCCAGGCCTATCTCCAAGGCACAAGTGTACAGTATGTGCAACCACACTCACAGCAACCCACTGGTGACACCACAACTGGACTCCACACGAGTTTGATAAAACGAGTATAAACTTTATATAAAAAGATATACGATCAGACTACACAATACAAAAGCCAAAATTTCCGGGCTCTTGGTCCACGCTGCAAGCGCCTAGAGACCTTTTGGTGATTGGCCCTCTACAAATATAATCTAACATAACATAACATAACATAATATTAGTTCCGGCTGGTTGGTAGGTTCAAATCCCAACCACCGCTTTCAAAATGCTATGCTGGTCGCAATGCTAGAATCACACACGTTGCAATGGACAAACAATAGTGCGCTGCGTAACAATACAATACTGTGCTGGGCAAAGGAGAAATAATACAATGCGTAACGATACACCCCGGTACCTTGCAATGGGAGAAATAATACAATGTGTACCGCTACAATCATGTACTGCGCAATGAAGGAATAATGCGATGCGTCACACCCCAATAACGTACTTTGCAATGAAGAAATAATGCAATGCGCACCGCTACAATCATGTACTTTGCAATTAAAGAATAATGCAATGCGTAGCTACAATCATGTACTTTGCAATGAAGAAATAATGCAATGCGGGCCGCTACAATCCTGTACTTTGCAATGGAGAAATAATGCAATGCGTAGCGCTACAATCGTGTACTTCGTTATGCAGAAATAATGTCAGTCGTCATAAGACAGTCCGGCAGTTCGTTAGCAGCAATATTGGCAATGTGTATTATGACAGTCAGCCTCTTCGATAACAGTTGCCCCCCACACGTATCAACGATGACATAAAGTACAGCTTCTCACTATGGCCCCAGTACTGCCACTCCTTTGGTCAGTACGGGCCCCAATCTGAGCCAAAGCAAAGGCTCACATTGCCAGAAGGACTGAGAAGCAGAGAGCGTGTCCCTCCGAGCCCGCACCCCGCTCAGGCAGTGATCCACGTTACCTGGGAGCGCGACCCCACTCTCCTCTACTCCTTCAGCTAACTGGGCCTTCCGTGCAGAACTTTCTCAATGGGCCTCCGCGGCTCGGCCTGGCAGCTCAGCTCCTCCGGGGCTGCCGGTCCGGGCCGCGACTGTTAGGAAGGTCTCAGGCAGCCGCAGGGCACACGTACCCCACGCCTCTGAGATTACGTTACTCCGGGTGCACGTTCACCACAGCACCCTCCGGGTCTCCTCTGGCATGAAGCCACACACACAATGCTGATGGGACTTCATGTTGACTCCGAGTTCATTTTCACCAGGCACTCCTTCCTGCGGTCTCAGTTGGCACCAAGACACGCACACCGTGCTGCAGAGACTCACTTTCTTCCGGTGCACGCGATGATCAGTCGATCACCTCCACAGTCCCAGGTTGCACCAAAGCACGCACACTGCTTCACTGAGACTTACTCCAACTCCGGTGCCCCGATATCCAGGCGCTCTTCATCAACGCCTTCGGCCGCACCCCGACACGCTCACTGTGTCCGAGCCTCACTTCTCCTCTGGTGCACTCGATGACCAGGCGCTCTTCACCAGCACCTCCGGTGCACCCAGACACGCACCCTGTGCGTCCGAGACTCACTCCACTTCCGATGCACACGGTGACCAGTCGCTCCTCACCAACGCCTCCTGTGCACCATGACACGCACCCTGCGCATCCGAGACTCCCTTCACCTCCGATGCACCCGCTGACCAGGCGCTCTTCATCAGCACCTGCGGTGCACCACGACACGCACCCTGCATGTCCAAGTCTCACATCACCTCCGATGCACACGCTGACCAGGCGCTCTTCACCAACGCCTGCCGTGCACCACAACACGCACCCAGCACGTCCGAGACTCACTTCACCTTCGGTGCACACGTTGACCAGGCACTCTTCACCAACGCCTCCTGCGCACCACGACACGCACCCAGCGCGTCCGAGTCTCACTTCTCCTCCGTGTGTCCAAGATCACAGGGCACACCTTCCGAGGGTCTAAAGCTGCCACAACACATGCCCACTGCATCGCTTGAAACTTCTCCGGAAACTTTTATGTTCCTGTGTTTCCAAACAGGGAGCCAGCTCACCTCGGGCCCTTGGGGTAACAAGACACAGCACAAAGCACAGTCTTCTTCAAGCAGGGGGACCCAGCGCACAAAGCACAGTCCCAACAGCCTCTTCCTTGGTTAAAACAGCAAACTGCAGACCAGCCCCAGATCACGTAGCAAGGGTTGGTCCTTCCCAGCAGTCTCTTCAGTTGTTCCTTCCTTAGCAGAGGTTCCTCTTGACCACGAAATGGGTCCAAGCCTTTTCAGTCTCAATCTATTTCCATTCCAACGTTCAGGGGTCTCAGCTCTCATAGTTATACCCCTAAATGTCTTTGAAGTTCGTTGTGCTCAGGGGTCCCTGACCCCTGCCTAAATCAGTTCTGGGTGTCACCTTTCTCCCTTTGATACTGGGGGTCTGGATCCTTAATCACTCAGCCGGAGATGGGTCAATTGTTTTATAGCCGCAACCCAGGCCTCTTCACCTCCTGGGGCTTCTCCTCCGCCTACTCTCCAGATGCAGGTCAGCCTGGTGCCATCTCAACCCCTCCCTGGGTCAAGACCTCCCCCAGCTCCTCTCCCCTCTCAGATCCAGACAGTCAATCCACATTCAGCAGAGACACATAGAAATGCTTAAAGCACAAACTCAGCCACTTTCTAAAAGAGTGGTTTCTGAACACACAGTGACAAAACCTCTTTCATAGAAAGATGTGTTATAACACTGTGAGTTCATACATACTAAACTTCACCTCTCCATTTTAAACTTATGGAAACTAGGCTAACAAACACAATACCCAGCCTCCCCCATTCTGTCCTATGGGCAGGGTGGCCTTTCACCAGTGAAAAACGAAATGGAGTGTTTTTCACTGTCAGGACATAACACACACCTCAGTATATGTCCTGCCTTTTACTTACACTGCACCCTGCCCAGGGCCTACCCCGGACCTACCACAGGGGTGCCCACTGTGTACGCAGAAGGGAAAGTAAGGCCTGACAAGTGGTTGCACTTGTCAGGACAACATGCTAACTTAGCAAACTGTGCGCAGGCCCTACACTGCAGGCCTGAGTTCCCTTCTCCGCGCACCTTTGCATTAGTAGCCCTGGCACACACAGTGCACATCACTACGGACTTTACTAGTAAGGCAAACATACCAATCATGGCCAACCAATTACCATTACACTTTACACAGGGAACACTTGTACTTTGACACTGATCAGCAATGGCAAAGTACCCAAAGCATCTAAATTGGCAACTCTATGTCAGGAAAACGGTCTAGTGGGAAAGCAAAAAGTTTAGGGAACTTTAGCCAAAAAGGCCAAGTCCTACAGGTCCTTAATTGCAAAGATTTGCACCCCCTTTTTAACGATCATTAATATATTATGCTTTTATCAGTGACCAAATTATTTTTATCAGAGCATTTTAGCAAATTTTGTAAAATATTTTTATCCTGAGCATTTAAAAAAATGTCTTATTATTTTAGAACTGTTCTAGAAGGAACTGCATTGTATCGTTATGCAATGGTTTTTACTGACTAAGCATCTATTTAGATAAATAAATAAGTGGTGCTAGGCATTTTCTTATGCCCACAATATTTTTAAGGTCTTCTTCATTGAGGGCCGATATGGACATGATTCTGTCCATTTCAAGTTTGTATGCTGTAAAGTTGTTGGTGGGTATGACCATTTCACAAAACAACTTTACTGCTTCCTGTTTCCATTTTTCAGTTGCTGTTGCTTCTCTAATTCCTGAGGCATTGCTTATAACAGAACAGGAGCACTTCATGCAGAGCTACATGTGTGTTGTAGGAGCATTCATGTCCACTATGTGATGCTTGGTAATTCACTAACATTTATAATAATGAAGCCCATTAGCACCTGATCCAGGTGTGCTCAATGAAGTTACTGCCTGCTTTCTTGTGCTGTTACATTTGTATGCTACAATTAGCTCTCTATGTGGTGTACGCTTTGTAGCAATTGTGAGTTTTTCCATTGAAGTATAACTGCTGGCGAGTTTATCGCTAGCATTATATTTCACTTTCTTGGTGGCATCAGCTCTAATGTTCCTGCCACACTGAAAATAATCGACACTTAATGTTCCCTGCTTCCATGATAGAGTTAAATGTTGTGGTAGTTTTGTTAGTACTGTTTTTGTGTGTATACAAGCTTACCAAAAGGACAGCATAAGGCATCTGATCCAGGGAATATACTGATATCTGTAAGAAAGGCCAATATGATGATCAAGCAGATTGGATAAATAGGAGAACCATGTTGCTTTGGTCAGAGCTGTTAAACGGTTCCCAAAAACTTTCCCGAGAAAATCATCAACATTGTTTGCCAACATTGGTTTTTATAAGTTCATAAGAATAACTTAGAACATGAGAATGTTAAGAGCTGCATTGAAGCAAATGGTGTGTGCTAGGAATTGGGTCTCTAGTTAGCAGAGGTATGCACCCTCTCCAAGCAGGGACCACAATACTAGTCAGGGTAAGCTAGATACACATTAAAAGAAAACCTGTGCTCACCCTCTGGTAGCTTGGCACAGAGCAGTCAAGCTTATCTATAGAGGCAATGTGTAAAGTATTTGTGCAACACACACAGTAGCTGTAGGAGAGTAGGATCTGCTTCACATGGGTACCCCCACTTTTTGCTGATGCTTCACTGTTTTTCGACATTAGTCTGGCTGGGGCCCTGCTAATCAGAACCCCAGCCTAGCTGCTTCCTCTCTAAAATGGTTTCCATGTGCCTTAGGCACATCACTGATTGGGATCTGGAGTGCCCTTATAAGTCCCTAGTATATGGTATACTATGTACCAAGGGCATAGGTACCTCAGAGGCCTGCCAGGGGCTGCAGCATGTATTATGCCACCCCTGGAAGGCCATCCAAACTGACACCACAGGTCTGCTACTGCAGCCTCGGTAAGGTGGTGCATGCACCCCTTACTGTGATGTAGGTTACCTATATCACGAAATACATACACACATAGAAACCTATAAGTCACTCCTAAGGCAGGCCTTATCAATCCTAAAGGCAGAGAGCATGGTTCCTATGTGAGAGGGTGCCCCTGCATGAGCAGGGCCCCTCTGCAGCATTCGGAGACCATCTCTGATGCTGTTTGTAGTGCAGCCTGACCATATACTCTTAAGCGCATTATATCCTCGCGGTAAAATGCTAACTTTGGAATGGCTGCACCTAAACATGTCGTGTTTGGTGTCAAACATCTTGGAACACTACCCCCGCCAATCCTGGCGGCGGGGGTAGCATTCCACCCTTCTAGAGGGAAAGACATGTTAACTCTGACTAGTCCGGTAACTTCTTTCCAGAGCCCTGGCATCACAAAATGGATGCTGCTGCCACAGACACGAGTCTGGCCTCCTGCTGCTGGATGAAACTCCGGCAGGGGAGGCCTGGACAATAGGTTTCCTGTCCCAGGGAGGTGTGACCACCTCCCCAGACAGGATAATGTGTATTGGGGCTGGGCGGGAGCACTTTCGGGTGCTTTGAAGTCCTGCACTGGGGGCACATTTGGTGTCCCTGTGCATACCCCAGTTCAAACCGGATCAGGGGCTTGCAGCCCCTGCTTTGGCGCGAACTGGACAAAGGGAAAGGGGTGTAGCCACCCCTCTGCCCTGACCCACCCATAGGTGGGGCCACAGAGTAGTCCAACCCCTATTTTTAGAATAAAGGTAGGAACCCAGTCCTTAGGACTTTAGATTATACCTGGACGAAACTCTGAAACTGAATCCTGGACCTTCGACGCTCTACGACAAGATTAGAGGACTGAAGAATCTCCCTTGGGGTCAAGGAGTGACTCCCCTGCTTGGCAGGCACCAAAGAAGCATCTGTCCGGTTCGCATTTCTGAAGCTCCCGTCGGACGCCGAAGTCATCGCATCACCAGAGGTGGATTCTCAGACTTCCCGAGGCTACCCTGAGTCCCCAGCAAAGCTGAGGCCCGTGGCTATCGTGGGTGACTTGAGATCGTGACCCCTGGACACCAAGCACATTTGCAAGTGCATCCTCTTCTGGGTCTTCCAAGAAGTCGTGCTTTGGGCTCCGAGTAGCCCTAGCCTCCAGCACCACCTGCACCGAAGATCACTGGCCCCCACTCCACGAGTGTCCTGTAAGCCAGCTCCACGTGCGGCGTCACGAGGCTCCTTTGCGGTCGCTAGCCCGTTGGCTAGTAGCCCTTAACGAAGGCCAATCTTTTTCCTACTTGGCATCCTGGTTGCTCCAGGCCTGCCCTCACTTACCCTAGCTGGGTGAGTTCCACAGACCTTGCTTGTCTGCACCATCGACGATCTACATCTTACTCGAGACTTGCCGTTGCCAAGGCTTGTTGGGTCCAATCTGGTTGCCGACACCTCAGCACTCGACAGACATCGTGTACCAGCCCGAATCCTGCTCCTGGTTGCCGACAACACCTCCCGGACCTCGTGGCTGAAGAGTCAAGACGACCGTCAACGCACCTGAAGCACTCGACATCGGTGGGCATCTGTCCATCGCCTTCCTGGTCACTGGCTAGTGACCCAGACTCTGTCCCCTCTGCTTTCAGGTTCACCAGAACTCCGATCCACTCTTGGATCCACCCAGACACTTTTCTCTTGGCCGCCAGCAGCACTTTGCAGCAGATCGCCATTCGAATCGACGACGAAACCCGACCCCGAAAGGCACCTATGCACCCGGCTTCCCTGGGTGAGGTAACACGAGTACTCCGGTGCTCCCGTGGGTAGAGACTCTTCAAAGTCCTAGATCTCAAAGGGTTTTGTCCTAGTCCTCTTTTAAGTGTCCCTTTCCTCTATTTTCCCGATCCCGACTTTCTCCATAGAAGTTAACGGCGTATCGCGGTTGTGTATTTACACTGCACGCGTCTCCCGTGGGTCCCCTGTGTCACTACCTTGGGTGGTTCCTTGTGGTCCAAGCACTTCTAGAGGCTCTAGGCCTAGTGTCTAGTTCAGTCGTGGTTCGCATACCACTTTATTGGTATATGGTTTGGTACGCCCCTAGGGCCCAAACGTGTATTTGTGCTATTACTGTGATTTAAGATCTTATAACTTATGTACTTCGAACTCTAGCCTCATAAAGAGACTAGAGGGGTGTGTTTAGCAATAAATACATATATTTGAATATATACCTGGTGTGGTGCTCTTTCATTTGGTCACTCAAGAGATTATAGACTGGTAAAACAAGCTGCTTTACATTCCTTCAAGACTTAGCCTGAAGGCTGCTCTCCATAGCTACCACTAGGATATCTTTCAATAAGGTTGTCTTTAACCTATCTACCATAAGAGTCGATTTGCCCTGGTGCAAGGTGTCCACTTTAATTAGTGAACAGCATATACCAGGCCAACTTCTCACATTGGTGTGCAGCGTGTGGGATTCCAGCATGCTATTGTTTTACCAGATAATCTCAATTGAATTGATCAACTGAAAACCACTAAAGGTACCTAAGGTACATATAATTTAAGCTTAGAATAACAGTAAGTTCTACTGAACTTAGAGTTGTGTGTTAAGGGATAGCACAACCCTTTCTACAACTCAAGAGAGTTTAGTAGGCCACACTAGAGTAGGTAGTGCATACACCACACCATACTAGTAATGTCTTTAAGGGCAGGATCCAAAGAATCCTTGCAGGAAGCCATTGAGCTTCCACCCTCCAAGTATGATACACTCCCATTCTTGGAATTGAGAGCTTTATGTAACTTGAGAAAAATAAGGACAGGCCAAAGCCCCACCACCCAACACCTCAAGGAGTTGTTGGTGGCTTATGACCTTAGTAAGCCTGTAGGGACTGAAGGGGTAGGAGCTGAGGGTGGGGCAGGAGAAGAGGAGGACGCTAGGGGTACCAGTACCCCCAGCCCCCCTCTGAAACTGGCCAGGAGGGTGACAATGACCCTGACCTGGAAAACCAAATCCCTCCTGTGGATGATGATGAGGATGATCAAAATGATGCCCTCTTTGTCCCCCAGGAAGGATTAAGAGTGTGCCCAGAAGGTCTAGGTCTCCTTCTCAGGAGTCTAACCACTCTGGCACCTCTATAGGGAGCTCTGTCTCATCTCATAGGAGAGAATCCTCTCATGAGAGAAGAAAGAGGCTAGTCCAGTATGAGGAAACTCAGCTGGAACTCAGAAAAAAGCAATTAGCTTTAGATAGAGAATCCCTAGATCTCCTTAGAGAGAGAAGAAAGTTGGGACTAGAGTCCCATGGTGGCAGCCATGTCCCTAGAGATAGGGAAAGGTCCTATGACCATAGGAACCTGAGCAAGATTGTCCCTCCCTACCAGAGTGGGGATGATATCCACAAATGGATAACTGCTTTAGAAAGGGCCTGTAAAGTACAGAAGGTCCCTCAGGAGCAGTGGGCAGCAATCTTGTGGCTCTCCTTTGCTGACAAAGGTAGAGATAAGCTCCTCACTGTTAGAAAGGAGGATGCTGACAATTACAAGGTCTTGAAGAGTGCTCTTATTGATGGGTTTGGCCTAACCACTGAACAGTACAGGTTGAAGTTCAGAGACACCCAAAAAGCACAGACTCAAGACTGGGTAGACTATGTGGATTGTTCTGCCAAGGCTCTGGAAGGCTGGTTGATGGGCAGTAAGGTGTGTGACTTCTCAGGATTGTATAATCTGATAATGAGGGAGCAGATTCTTAATAACTGTCAAAATCAGCTGTTGCATCAATACCTGGTAGACTCTGATCTGACCTCTCCCCAAGAATTGGGAAAGAAGGCAGACAAATGGGTCAGGACCAGGGTGAAGCAGAAGGTACAGAACCAAGGTGGGGAAACCAAGAAGCAAGATGCTAAGAACTCTGACAAGGGTGGGGAGAAGGGTAAAGATCAAAAGTCTTCATCAGGCCCCCAAAAATCTTCTTCTGGTGGGGATTCCCAGTCTACCAAGGGTAAAGGCCAAAGAAAACCATGGTGCAAGGTCTGTAAGCAAAAGACCCACTGGACCAGTGATTGCACCAAGTCCAAAGACTCCAGTCCAGCACCCACCAATGCCCCTAAGGCACCTGTTCCCCCTAGTACAGTTGGTGGAAGTGCTCCAGCAAAGGGTTTAGTAGGGTTCACCCTGGGAACTGAGTTGGGCTCTGACTTAGTCAGGGAACTGACTCAGGCTGTGTTAGTCTGTGATGGAGGCATGGATGTGACCTCCACTGTGAGTCCCAGTAATCTGGGCAAGTACAGACAACAGCCTTTAATTAATGGACGTGAGGCTTTGGCATTTAGGGACACAGGGGCAAGTGTCACAATGGTGACACAAGACCTTGTGCTGCCTGGGCAAGTTATGCTTGGTGAGATGTACCAAGTGACCAATGCTAGCAATGTCAGAACAGACCATACTCTGGCAGTTGTTAACTTCTCCTGGGGAGGGGTAACTGGCCTTAAGAAGGTTGTGGTAAGTGCAAACCTACCAGTCGAATGCTTGCTTGGCAATGACTTGGAGACTTCTGCTTGGGCAGAAGTGGAGCTCAGGACCCATGCAGAAATGCTGGGGATCCCTGCAGATGTGTTTGCTGTGACCAGGTCACAAGCCAAAATGTCTAGCACTGAACAGGCCTTGGATTCTGGAAGAATGGACCAAGTGCCTTCCAAGAGGAGGAGTAGTAGGGTTAAGGCAGTGCCTTCCCCCTTGGCTCAGGAGGAAGATCAGTCCCTTGAGGGGGATGATCTCAGCCCTGAAGAAGGAACTGTCCCAGAGGAACTTGAACCTGACCAGGTTGAGTTCTTGGGGACAGGGGGACCTTCTAGGGCAGATCTGAGCCAGGAGCAGCAGAGCTGCCCCTCCCTTGAACCCCTCAGACAGCAAGCTGCTGCTGAGGCTGCTGGGAAAGCTAGTGGTCCCCATACAGTGTATTGGGATGATGGACTCCTGTACTCAGAGAGTAGAGACCCCAAACCTGGTGCTACCAGGAGGTTGGTAATACCTTTGAAGTTCAGGGGCTTCCTATTGACCCTAGCCCATGATATTCCCTTAGCAGGACACCTGGGCCAGAACAAGACTTGGGACAGAATTGTCCCTCACTTTCACTGGCCCCACATGTCTGAAGACAGTAAGGAGTTTTGTCGCTCCTGTGTAACCTGCCAAGCCAGTGGCAAAGCAGGTGGCACTACAAAGGCCCCCTGATACCACTACCTGTGGTGGGGGTGCCCTTTGAGAGGGTAGGGATTGACATTGTTGGTCCCATGGATCCCCAAACAGCCTCTGGGCACAGGTTTATCCTGGTGGTAGTGGATCATGCCACCAGGTACCCAGAATCTATTCCCCTCAGGACCTCTACAGCACCTGTGGTGGCAAGGGCCCTCCTGGGAATCTTCTCAAGAGTGGGCTTTCCTAAGGAGGTAGTCTCAGACAGGGGTGCTAACTTCATGTCTGGGTACTTAAAAGCAATGTGGAAGGAGTGTGGAGTGACTTATAAGTTCACCACACCCTATCACCCACAATGCAATGGTTTAGTTGAGAGATTCAACAAAACCTTGAAGGGCATGATTAAAGGGCTCCCAGAAAAGCTTAGGCGTAGATGGGACATACTCTTGCCCTGCCTTTTATTCGCATATAGGGAGGTGCCTCAGAAGGGGTTGGTTACAGCCCTTTTGAACTTCTGTTTGGCCACCCTGTGAGGGGTCCACTGTGCTTGGTAAAGGAAGGATGGGAGTTACCTCTCAAGCCCCCAAAGCAAGATATAGTGGACTATGTACTTGGTCTCCGCTCCAGGATGGCTGAGTACATGAAAAAGGCAACCAAAAACCTTGAGGCTAGCCAGGAACTTCAGAAGGCCTGGCATGACCAAAAGGCTGTTCTGACTGTTTACCAGCCAGGACAGAAGGTGTGGGTGTTGGAGCCAGTGGCCCCAGCAGCTCTCCAAGACAAATGGAGTGGACCCCACACTATTGTTGAGCAGAAGGGTGAGGTCACTTATTTAGTAGACCTAGGAACACCCAGGAGTCCCCACAGGGTTCTCCATGTCAACAGGTTAAAACCATATGTGGACAGGGCAGACATGGGCTTGCTCATGGCTACTGATGAAGGGCAGGAGGAAGAGAGTGACCCACTCCCTGACCTGCTCTCACAGAACCCTGACGATGGGTCAGTTGATGGTGTAGCCTTGGCAGACAGCCTCACTACCCAGCAACAAACTGATTGCAGGCAAGTCCTCAATCAGTTTCGACATATGTTTTCACTGACACCCAGTCAGACCACCTGGTGCACTCATGAAGTGGACACTGGGGACAGTCTGCCTATTAAAAACAAGATTTATAGGCAACCTGACCATGTCAGGGACTGTATCAGGACTGAAGTCCAGAAAATGTTGGAATTGGGAGTAATTGAGCCCTCAGATAGCCCTTGGGCTAGTCCAGTAGTCCTAGTACCGAAACCTCACACCAGTGGTGGAAAAAGAGAGATGAGGTTTTGTGTAGACTACAGGGGTCTCAATGCAGTCACTAGGACTGATGCCCATCCAATACCCAGGGCAGATGAGCTCATAGATACTTTGGCCTCTGCCAAATATCTCAGCACATTTGACCTAACAGCTGGCTACTGGCAGATCAGACTAGCTGATACTGCAAAGCCCAAGACAGCATTCTCAACCCCTAGTGGGCATTATCAATTTGTGGTAATGCCCTTTGGTCTGAAGAATGCACCTGCCACTTTCCAGAGGTTGGTGAACACAGTTCTCACAGGACTGGAAGCCTATAGTGCAGCTTATCTAGATGATATTGCTGTCTTTAGCTCCACCTGGGAGGATCACCTGGTCCACCTCAGGAATGTTTTACAGGCCCTGCAAAAGGCAGGCCTGACTATCAAGGCCACTAAGTGCCAGATATGGCAGAGTCAGGTTGTGTACCTGGGCCACCTTGTGGGTGGAGGCCAGGTTCAACCTTTGCAGAGCAAGATCCAGACCATCATGGACTGGACTGCTCTCACTACCCAGACTCAGGTGAGAGCCTTCTTAGGCCTGACTGGGTACTATAGGAGATTTGTCAAGGGGTATGGATCAATAGTGACACCCTTGAATGACTTAACTTCTAAGAAAATGCCCAAAAAGGTTCAGTGGACAGTTAGCTGTCAAAAGGCATTTGATGACCTCAAGCAGGCCATGTGCACTGCTCCAATTCTGCAGAGTCCTGATTACTCCAAGAAGTTCATTGTTCAAACTGATGCATCTGAATTGGGGGTAGGGGCTGTACTGTCACAATTGAATGAAGAAGGTCAGGATCAGCCAGTAGCTTTTATTAGCAGAAGGCTGACCCCTAGAGAGAAACGTTGGTCAGCCATAGAGAGGGAGGCCTTTGCTGTGGTCTGGGCTCTGAAGAAGTTGAGGCCATACTTGTTTGGTACACACTTCCTGGTTCAGACAGACCATAAGCCCCTCTTATGGCTAAAACAAATGAAGGGTGAAAACCCCAAACTGCTTAGGTGGTCCATTTCCCTACAGGGGATGGACTTTACAGTGGAACATAGGCCTGGGAGTAACCATGCGAATGCAGATGGACTCTCTAGGTATTTCCACTTAGAACATGAAGACTTAACTGGGCAAGGTTAGTTTAATGTCCCTACGTTTGGGGGGGGGGGTTGTGTAGGAGAGTAGGATCTGCTTCACATGGGTACCCCCACTTTTTGCTGATGCTTCACTGTTTTTCGACATTAGTCTGGCTGGGGCCCTGCTAATCAGAACCCCAGCCTAGCTGCTTCCTCTCTAAAATGGTTTCCATATGCCTTAGGCACATCACTGATTGGGATTTGGAGTGCCCTTATAAGTCCCTAGTATATGGTATACTATGTACCAAGGGCATAGGTACCTCAGAGGCCTGCCAGGGGCTGCAGCATGTATTATGCCACCCCTGGAAGGCCATCCAAACTGACACCACAGGTCTGCTACTGCAGCCTGGGTAAGGTGGTGCATGCACCCCTTACTGTGATGTAGGTTACCTATATCACGAAATACATACACACATAGAAACCTATAAGTCACTCCTAAGGCAGGCCTTATCAATCCTAAAGGCAGAGTGCATGGTTCCTATGTGAGAGGGTGCCCCTGCATGAGCAGGGCCCCTCTGCAGCATTCGGAGACCATCTCTGATGCTGTTTGTAGTGCAGCCTGACCATATACTCTTAAGCGCATTATATCCTCGCGGTAAAATGCTAACTTTGGAATGGCTGCACCTAAACATGTCGTGTTTGGTGTCAAACATCTTGGAATACTACCCCCCGCCAATCCTGGCGGCGGGGGTAGCATTCCACCCTTCTAGAGGGAAAGACATGTTAACTCTGACTAGTCCGGTAACTTCTTTCCAGAGCCCTGGCATCACAAAATGGATGCTGCTGCCACAGACACGAGTCTGGCCTCCTGCTGCTGGACGAAACTCCGGCAGGGGAGGCCTGGACAATAGGTTTCCTGTCCCAGGGAGGTGTGACCACCTCCCCAGACAGGATAATGTGTATTGGGGCTGGGCGGGAGCACTTTCGGGTGCTTTGAAGTCCTGCACTGGGGGCACATTTGGTGTCCCTGTGCATACCCCAGTTCAAACCGGATCAGGGGCTTGCAGCCCCTGCTTTGGCGCGAACTGGACAAAGGGAAAGGGTGTAGCCACCCCTTTGCCCTGACCCACCCATAGGTGGGGCCACAGAGTAGTCCAACCCCTATTTTTAGAATAAAGGTAGGAACCCAGTCCTTATGACTTTAGATTATACCTGGACGAAACTCTGAAACTGAATCCTGGACCTTCGACGCTCTACGACAAGATTAGAGGACTGAAGAATCTCCCTTGGGGTCAAGGAGTGACTCCCCTGCTTGGCAGGCACCAAAGAAGCATCTGTCCAGTTCGCATTTCTGAAGCTCCCGTCGGACGCCGAAGTCATCGCATCACCAGAGGTGGATTCTCAGACTTCTCCGAGGCTACCCTGAGTCCCCAGCAAAGCTGAGGCCCGTGGCTATCGTGGGTGACTTGAGACCGTGACCCCTGGACACCGAGCACATTTGCAAGTGCATCCTCTTCTGGGTCTCCCAAGAAGTCGTGCTTTGGGCTCCGAGTAGCCCTAGCCTCCAGCACCACCTGCACCGAAGATCACTGGCCCCCACTCCACGAGTGTCCTGTAAGCCAGCTCCACGTGCGGCGTCACAAGGCTCCTTCACGGTCGCTAGCCCGTTGGCTAGTAGCCCTTAATGAAGGCCAATCTTTTTTCTACTTGGCATCCTGGTTGCTCCAGGCCTGCCCTCACTTACCTTAGCTGGGTGAGTTCCACAGACCTTACTGGTCTGCACCATCGACGATCTACATCTTACTCGAGACTTGCCGTTGCCAAGGCTTGTTGGGTCCAATCCGGTCGCCGACACCTCAGCACTCGACAAACATTATGTACCAGCCTGAATCCTGCTCCTGGTCACCGACAACGCCTCCCGGACCTTGTGGCTGAAGAGTCAAGATGACTGTCAACGCACCTGAAGCACTCGACATCGGTGGGCATCTGTCCATCGCCTTCCTGGTCACTGGCTAGTGACCCAGACTCTGTCCCCTCTGCTTTCAGGTTCACCAGAACTCCGATCCACTCTTGGATCCACCCGGACACTTTTCTCTTGGCCGCCAGCAGCACTTTGCAGCAGATCGCCTTTCGAATCGACGACGAAACCCGACCCCGAAAGGCACCTATGCACCCGGCTTCCCTGGGTGAGGTAACACGAGTACTCCGGTGCTCCCGTGGGTAGAGACTCTTCAAAGTCCTAGATCTCAAAGGGTTTTGTCCTAGTCCTCTTTTAAGTGTCCCTTTCCTCTATTTTCCCGATCCCGACTTTCTCCATAGAAGTTAACGGCGTATCGCGGTTGTGTATTTACACTGCACGCGTCTCCCGTGGGTCCCCTGTGTCACTACCTTGGGTGGTTCCTTGTGGTCCAAGCACTTCTAGATGCTCTAGGCCTAGTGTCTAGTTCAGTCGTGGTTCGCATACCACTTTATTGGTATATGGTTTGATACGCCCCTAGGGCCCAAACGTGTATTTGTGCTATTACTGTGATTTAAGATCTTATAACTTATGTACTTCGAACTCTAGCCTCATAAAGAGACTAGAGGGGTGTGTTTAGCAATAAATACATATATTTTGAATATATACCTGGTGTGGTGCTCTTTCATTTGGTCACTCAAGAGATTATAGACTGGTAAAACAAGCTGCTTTACATTCCTTCAAGACTTAGCCTGAAGGCTGCTCTCCATAGCTACCACTAGGATAGCTTTCAATAAGGTTGTCTTTAACCTATCTACCATAAGAGTCGATTTGCCCTGGTGCAAGGTGTCCACTTTAATTAGTGAACAGCATATACCAGGCCAACTTCTCACAGTAGCACAATGAAAACATCACAAAAAGACTCCACAGCAGGTTAGAAAACTAGACAATAATTTTATGAATAAAACAAGACCAAAATGACAAAACCCAGTAAGTAGAACTGGAGATATGAATTTTTAAAGATTAAGTGAAATGTAGTGCTTAGAGTCTTAGAACCCCAACTGGGTACATCTGGTTGTGCTTGACTGCAGGAAATCCGAAATTTTGGGCCGACCTTGATGGAGCACACGTCAAATACAGGGACCAGCCTTGGCCCGCTAAAAACAATACCTTGTGAGGGGGCTGCGTCGACATCGAGGATGAGATGCAAGGAACAGGGAGGCAATACATTATTGTGGATGCGAGGGATTCATAAGTGATGCGTAGTCATTGAGCCGCACACTTGGCAAAGCTTCGGCGTCATGCAGCGCTGAAGATGGGCAATACTTTGTCTTTGGGTGAAATGCACCAGTTCTGATCGGAGCAATGGCGGCGATACTTCAGCATCGAGAGCTGAAGTACAGGAAACCTAATTTCCAAGGGCCCAGGACTGGATTGGCACCACTTGGCAGGGCAGGACTATCAGAATGCAGAGTCAGGTGATGTTGCAGGGTTGCAGGAAGTCTTTGATGCCCCTGAGACTTTAGAACAGGGGATAAGCCAGCATGCCCTTGGAGTCACCTTGGGTTCAAGTGAGAGGAGTCCAGTCATTTTTCTCAGCAGGGCAGAGGGTAGCAGGCAGCAGGGCAGCAGGGCAGAGCAGAAACATAGTTCTTCCAGTGCAGCAGTCCAGCAGAGTGGCAGTCCTTCTAGCAGCACAGCAGCCCTTCCTCCTGGCAGAGTTCTTCACTGATCCAGTAGTGTCTGGTTTGGAGGGGTCAGAGACACAGTACTTATGCCAAGTTGTGCCTTTGAAGTGCTTTATTCTCAGCCCTGGCTTTAGAATATCGGTAGAGGGTAATCAGCCCTTTGTGTGGGTACGGGACTTTTCCTATTCAGGTACAAGTGTAAGCTACTCCCTCCCCTCCTGCCAGGAAGAGCCATCAGAATGCAGATGAGTGCTCAGGCACACCTAACCTTCCTGTGTTTGTAGCTGTCTAGAGGGAATGCACAAAGTGTAGCTGTCACCCATCTCAGACATGTATTGGAGACAGGCTGCAGACACAAAGAGCTGTAAGAACAGAGAAGTATCCACTTTCTAAAGGTGGCATTTCTAAAAGAGTAATGTTAAATCTAACTTTACCAGTAAAGAGGATTTATCATTACCATTCCAAAGATATGAAATATGATACACCTACTGCTTTCTAATCAGGAATCACAGGTTTAAAGTGTATTAAGGAATATTAATGTTAACCTACGAGAGGAGTAGGCATCACAGTAATGAAAAACAAATGTAGGTGTGTTTTTCTACCAGGAAATGCAGACCTTAAAAGTGCATACCCTACCTTTTACTTACGCATCACTCTGCCCTATGGGCTACATAGGGCCTACCTTAGGATGACTTATGTGTGATAAAATGGGAGTTTAAGACTTGGAAAAGGGTTCTAAATGCCAAGTCGAAGTGGCAGTAACACTCACACAAAGGCTCTGCAGTGGTAGGCCTGAGACATGTTTAAAGGGCCACTTGTGTGGGTGGTAAAATAAGTGCTGCAGGCCCACTAGTAGCATTTAATTTACAGGCCTTGGGTATATGGTATACCACTTTACAAGGGACTTACAAGTAAACTAAATATGGCAATTATGTATACACCAATGTTACCATGTTTAAAGGAGAAGCACATGCACTTTGTGGAAGAGGTGTGGCGCAGCGGCCAGGGTGCCTGACTCCGGACCACGGGGTTCATGGTTCGGTGCTGGCAGCAGGTTAGCCCAGCACCATGTGACTCTGGGCAATAGCTCGCTTAATCTTCCAGAGGGCCCCAAGTGCCAGGACACCTCTCCGGAGGTAGCTGTGCGCTCTACAAATGCTGGTATTTCATTTCATTTAGCACTAGTCAGCAGTGGTAAAGTGCTCAGAGCCCCAAGGCCAACAAAAAGATTCAGCAAAAAGAGGAGGAAAGCAGACAAAAAATTTGGGGGAATACCACGCTAAAGATGTTAGGTCGAACAGTGTGGCTCAGGGGCAATAATGGCTGGTATATGCCTTCTTCTGCAACATTCCAATGTTTTTCTTAGTGTTTCTACCTTGTTAATTTAGAACATCCTATCCTCAGTCAGGGATGTTCTCATGGTGTATATCCCTTTTTGCCTCTGGCTACACTGATTGTTAAAGGCTCTCTCACCTGTTATAGATCCTTGTCTGGAGCACAGGCCTATAACTCCAAGGGGGATATTTAGAATAAAATGTGAGAGCGCCGTTTTACATCAAAATGGTAACGCCATGCTCCGACATTTTTTAAATACACGGATGCACTATATTTACAAAAATACGGCACACCCCTGCATTTACCCTAACGCTGGCGCTAAAAAAGCTGCCTAGCACCCAGGCACCCTTGAGCTGCTTTGTAAATAAGGAGAAGGGGATATCACCACCAGAACGTAACTAAAAGTGACATTCTGAATGGCGATATCCCCTTGTAAATATGCCCCTAAGTTTTGAATACACATCTAGGCTAACTGAGCAATCAAACTTCTTTTTCCAGAATTATACATAAGCTAAGATTGATTTGACTTATTACTCATCCTGCAACGTTTCCTGGAAAAACAAAGTACCATTTCCTAATCTGTGAATGGCCATAATATTGTTTCAATAATACTGTGGTGCAACAATATTGTGACGAAAATATTGTCAAGTGAAAGATATCATGGTACAGACTATAAAAGCTAGCAATATTATTCTTAGGTGTATGATGACTTTTTGTTAAATTTAATATACATTGCTTATTTTTATGTATGAGTATTAATATAATAATTGCTTTATTTTTTATTATAGTTTGTGAGTTTGTACATTTTATTGTGTAATTACAAAATTGTAATATTTAATAAAAAATGTATAATATAAT